>JAWDJD010000002.1:37032500-37632500 GCA_035047305.1 Bradypodion pumilum | reverse complement strand
TTTAATATATATTTAAATCCATACATTCAATCAAATAAACAGTTTATCCTTACTTGTAATCTTCTGCACCAAGATCTTCCAACTTTGGCTTCTTTTCCAAAACTGTAATGTCTGTTCTATCAATCTCTGCATCTCGTTTAGTTTTTGCTGGAAGTTTAGCAGATGCCGCATATTTGTCATCAGATTGTTTCCTGAAACACAAGTATCAGAATGGGTCACTCTTAACACTCAGGAACTGTACAGAAACAACTCCAAATATTTGCTAAATCAGGATATAGAACCACATCCAAATCTTACTGGCAGAAGGGAGGAACAGAAAGCTTATTTCTTTCCCCATTCTATCTGGTAGCATAACCCCAATTCCATACATATTATTGCAGAATATATAACAATATATTATTACTTCAAAACATGCAAGATTCTAATCCTGCCTATTTAATTGAAACAATCCAATAACTTCACCAAAGTAAATGAGTATTTCATGTTTATAAGAAATATTAAAAGAACCAGGAACAAACTTATTTTCTTTTTGACTTCAAGCTTCCTATGGCTTATCAGTTTGGACGTTTTCTTGCAATGAACTCTTAACTGGTAACTTCTGGCATCATCATATAGACTGAAAAAGCCTAGTTAAGTTGCTACTTAATACACTGTCTGTTTTGGCAGACAGTAACTAGCTGCCTAAGAGGAGGGCTGCTGTTCTCCCTTTCAGTTTTTACATTGCTGATTTCAATATAGTAAACTACTTTGGTTGTCTTAAAGAGCAAGGTGAAATATATAAATATTTTAAATAAATCAGTAAATTTCTGCCTATATATGGCTCAGCAATTCCCACCAGCATGAACTAACATAGCCCACGGTAAGGATAATGGGCACTTTAGTAAAAAAGGAAATCAGGGGTGTACAATTAAACAGGGGTCTTTTAGGCCATCGAGTCCAACCTCCTGCTCAAAGCAGGTATCCAAAGCAGTGCAGATCTGACAGATGGGTGTTCAGTTCTCTCTTGAATGCTTCCAGTGTTTGAACACTCACCACCTCTCCAGGCAGTTGGTTCCACCGTCGTACTGCTCTAACAGTAAAAACATTTTTCTTGCTATTCAGCCTATATATGGCTTCCCAGAGTTTCAGCCCATTATTATGCATCCTGCCCTCTCAGATGATGGAGAACCGATCTTTCTCTTCTTCTATTTGAAGAGTGCTCTCATATCCCTTCTCAGGCTCCCTTTCTCAAGGCTAAACATGACCAGTTCCTTCAGTCTTTCTCATACAGCTTGTTTCCCAGTCCTTGTTGCCCTTCTCTGTATCTGCTCTAGTTTGTCTGACTCTTCTTAAAGTGTGGTACCTAGAATTGGACAAAGTACTGTATGTGGTCTAACTAGTGCTGAATAGAGGGGGAGACTACAGGTGAAACTTGGAAAATTAGAATATCGTGCAAATGTTCATTCAGTTCAGTAATGTAACTTAAAAGGTACCCATTTATACAACATGCTCTAATGAGAGGGGAATCAAACCGGAGCCAGACACGATCCAGTTTTGGAAGTCATCATTACCAATTATCTCTTGTGATATCTTGCAAGCCCCATTGATTGCACGGGTGTACACTCCCACATCACAATCTTTAGAGAAGTCTACTGTTTTCAATTTTTTTGTATAGTTATGGGGTATTTTTTGTTTGTTTGTAGGGATGGGTTAAGTATGTCTTTTGTATTAAGTTTTACTGTATTATCAATAAAATTTATAAAAAAAGTAATGTAACTTAAAAGGTAAAACAAATATATGAGATAGACTCATTGCATGCAAAATGAGATAGTTCAAGCCTTACTTTGTCATAATATTTATGCTTATGGCTTACAGCTTATGAAAACCCCAACTCCCCCCCCCATCTCATGTACCCCATAATCATCACATAATCTCATGTACGCTGTACATCACAATTATAATGAATTAAGGCATGACATCTCTCGCTTTGCATGTAGTGAGTCTATCTCATATATATGTTTCACCTTTTAAGTTAAATGAATGGACATTTGCACGATATTCTAAATTTCCGAGTTTCACCTGTATACTTCTATTAATGTAGCTTAAGGGACTGTGGTGGCTCAAGTGGGTAAGATGCTGAACTCGTTGACTGAAAGGTCAGAGTTCGATCCCTGGGTACTGGATGATGGAGTGAGCTCCCGTCTCTGTCCCAGCTCCTGCCAACCTAGCAGTTCGAAATAAATTGCAAGTAGATAAATACGGACCACTTCGGTGAGAAGGTAAACAGTGTTCCGTGTTGAGGCATGCCTGCCACATGTCCACGGAAACATCTGCAGCGCTGGCTCTTTGGCTGTAAACAGAGATGAACACTGAACCCTAGAGTTGGATACAACCGGCTTTCAAGCAAGGGCGACCTTTACTTTTACCTAAAACACTGGCCTTTTTAGCAGCCACGTCGCACTATTGACTCAGTCTCCCCATCTCGGCATTAGGTAAAGGTTTCCCTTGCTCGAAAGCCAGTCGTATCCGACTCTAGGGTTCAGTGCTCAACTGTTTCAAAGCTGAAGAGCCAGCGTTGTCTGCTTCTGCAGACGTTTCTGTGGTCATGTGGCAGGCATGACTAGACACCGGAGCGCACGGAACGCTGTTACCTTCCCACCGAAGTGGGTCCCCATTTATCTACTTGCAATGTCTTGCTTTCGAAGTGATAGGTTGGCAGGAGCTGGGACAAAGACGGGACCTCGTCCCGCAGTACTTGGGAATCGAACTGCTGACCTTCCACCTCCCAATCAGCGCCTTAGCTAGCCACTTGAGTCTATAATAAATACCCCTTATAATAAATACCCCTTTGCAGAAACAGCTCAGTAAAGGTAAAGGTTTCCCTTGCTCGAAAGCCAGTCGTATCCGACTCTAGGGTGCAGTGCTCATCTCTGTTTCTAAGCCGAAGAGCCAGCGCTGTCTGCTTCTGCAGACGTTTCCGTGGTCATGTGGCAGGCGTGACTAGACACCGGAGCGCACGGAACGCTGTTACCTTCCCACCGAAGTGGTGCCTATTTATCTACTTGCAATTTCTTGCTTTCGAACTGCTAGGTTGGCAGGAGCTGGGACGAAGACGGGAGCTCATTTCCGTCCTGCAGTACTCGGGAATCAAACTGCTGACCTTCCGCTTCCCAGTCAGCGTCTTAGCGACTTGAGCCACTTCAAGCCGGAAATCCTACTAATAAAAACCCTAATGCCCTCCTGCTCCAGGTCCTCACCCGGCTTTCCCCGCAGGAGCGGCTGCCTCGGCTGCTCCCTTGGCTTTTTTCGAGCTGGAGGCGGAAGAAGGCTCCTCTTCAAACACGCTGAAGAGCTCGTCCCCGAAGGCGTCCGCCATGCTTCCCCCAGCAACGCCCCGCGAGAACCCTTCCCACCATGCACAGCGCGCGGGGACCACGACGACCCAGCGCAAGTGGCGTCAGAGATGGACTTCCGGTGCACCTTTAGCCGTTTCCGCCACCTCCATTGCTCCACAGAGATACGAAAATGAAGATGCGCACGCAAAAAGGCAGACACACTTTCTCTCTCTCTGATAGTCCTGTTGAACGAAGTTTTAAAAATCCATATGGAATAAGATATGAGATGGAAACAGAAGCCACACACCCTAAAAAAATGGAGACAAATCTTTCTATACTTCTAATATCAGGGGGGGGGGACTGCAACACTTTAAAGACTAACTGCTACAGTATATTTTTAATGATCAAGTCCACTTCATCAATGTTTTAGTTTTGGGAGCAATAGCTCTTATTTTTTGCATATATATCAAACAATAGTGGCACCTGTGCCAGGAAAGCGGGATAGAAATTAAACGTAAATTAAATTAAACTTTTAACTTTGTTTTATCGTGTCTTTTATTTATTTATTTATATTTGTTTATTCATTTAATGGATTTATATCCCGCCCTCCTGGTGGGGGCACCACTCAGGGCGGCTAACAACATGCAGTACAATACAAAACAATAACATTGTTTTTGGCCTGAAGGAGGAGGGGTACTTCAGTAGCATGATCAGCCATTTACTAGGTCTTGCTTTTTACACATGACGGGGCAAAATTCTGCCTGCCTATAAATCCTGCAATAATTACATTTCTCTACATCCAAATAAACTTTGTTCTATATCCAAGGAAGCCTCATTTTGCTGGATTTTTCTTTGATCTTTCGCCTTTACTTTGAAGTGGTCTAGCCAGAACATTGGCCTGGTGAGAGACACACATCAGCATTTATCTAACCAACAAGGTGTTTTTTTATAACTTACAGTGCTAGCATATTCTGCTGCGGAGTAACACAGGGCCAAAGTCTCAACTCTTCTGGTTTCATACTTTAGAGCATGAGAGGTGTGCAGAAAATTTCCTATTTATTTATTTATTTTTGCCATTGTCTAGGCCTCATATGTATTTACTGTCCGCTATGTAAACCGCCCTGAGTTTGGTTGTACCTGAGTGGGCGGTATATAAGCGTGAAAAATAAATAAATAAATAAATAATAAAAGTAATAGGCAAAATAAAATAAAGACAAAGACGTTGTGACATCATTATCTCCTCCTCCTCCTCCTTTCATGTGTTGAGGGAAATACAAGATTCTTGTTTTGGCACTTCTAGCGGCCTCCACCGGTGTTATTTGGTAAATCTTGTAATATGTTTTTGATGTTATCTCTTCACCTTCCTCTGGGTAGGCCTTACGGTGTTTCTCCGTCTTGTATGGTATGGATTTCCAAAACATTCTCTCCAAATGGGCAAACCACTTTATTTGTGGTCTCTGAAGAGACTAACTTATATTCTAATGTGAGCTTTAGTGGACCAAACCCACTTCCTTCATCCACATTAAAATACAGGTGAAACTTGGAAAATTAGAATATCATGCAAATTTTCATTCATTTCACTTAAAAGGTGAAACAAATATATGAGATAGACTCACTACATACAAAGCGAGATATGTCATGCCTTAATTCGTTATAATTGTGACGATCATGGCATACAGCGTACGTGAGATTATGTGATTATGAGGTACATGAGATTGGGTGGTTGGGGTTTTCATAAGATGTAAACTATAAGCATTAATATAACAAAGTAAGGCTTGAACTATCTCGCTTTGCATGTAATGAGTCCATCTCATATATTTGTTTCACCTTTTAAGTTGCATTACTGGACTGAAGGAACATTTGCATGATATTCTAATTTTCCGAGTTTCACCTGTAGAGCATAAAGCAAAACAAGAATCCTGCCACTTAAAGACTAAGTGCTATTTTTTAATGTTAGCTTTCATGGATTAACTCCACTTCGTCACACATAGGTGTGAGACTTCATGGCACCAATTGATACACATTGGGTACAGTGTACAGAGTGGTTGGTTAGCGTAACAGAAGCATACAAATCAATATGACTTTTTACAACTGGTAATACCATGTGATCTCTGGTTGTTATTTGGATTAGCTGCAAATTCTCGCCCAGTTGAATTTCAAATAGAAGTAGGATACAAGACAAACACCTGGCCAGTTGTAAAAAAGTCATACAGTATCGATTTGTATACTTATGTTATGCTAAACATGATATGTATAAATTGATACCATGAAGTCTCACTCCTATGTCAAGTGGACTTATGTTCTTATGTATGACTTGATCCCTGGTTGCGGCTGTAACTCGTATCAGAGAATGCATTTTTTCGTGAAGCATGGAAACTGTCATTGGCGTGAATTTATTTAAGGTGGATCCCAGCTCGCCATGAAGTAACCCACACACTATGTTCACTGAGTCATCCCCTGCAGCACCTATGATGAAATGAGACATGAAAGATTTAACACTGCCACAGCCTCGAGGATATGGACAAAGTGCGCCTTCGCAACCACGAAAGCAAACATTAAAAACAGCAGTTAGTCTTTAAAATGCTACAACGTTTTTGTTTTGCTTTGCTTATGCTTGAACTGCAGGACGGAATGAGCTCCCGTCTTTGTCCCAGCTCCTGCCAACCTAGCAGTTCGAAAGCAAAAAATTGCAAGTAGATAAATAGGAACCAATTCGGTGGGAAGGTAACAGTGTTCTGTGCGCTCCGGTGTCTAGTCATGCCTGCCACATGACCATGCAAACGTCTGCAGAAGCAGATAACCGCTGGCTCTTCGGCTTTGAAACAGAGATGAGCACTGCACCCTAGAGTCGGATACGACTGGCTTTCGAGCAAGGGAAACCTATGCTTGGAATACAGACAAACACGACTACTATATTCCATAAAACAGAGCAGTTAGTCTTTAATTTTCCACCACGTTTATTTTACTGTTTCCCCTCTCGTTTTGCTTTCTGTCTTGGCGATATTTCCAGCGCCTCTACCAATTCGAAGCTTAGAGGGGTTCTTCCGGCAGAAAACACGGCACTGCAGGGAGTTTTGTCGGTTGTGGGCATGGAGGTATAATAAAACAGATGACATGACGTCACAAACTTGAAGCCTATTAATCTGACAGTCCGCCATATTAGTTGGCCCAAAACATTGCCTTATGGTGCTTTGATTGTGTGGAGTCGTGAAAGTAGATGGGGTTTCCCCTTTAATATCAGTGGGTGGGGTGGGGGTTGCGATCCCCCTCTCCGCTGGCTCCACTGGGGTTGGGAGGTTTGGGGGGACGAAACCCTTCTGGACCTAGGAGACCCGGGAGAGGGGATCGATTCCAACCCCCTCCAACACTCCGTTGTTGAAGAGAAGAAACCGCTTGGTTTCTTCTCTTTAATAACGGGGTGTTGGAGGGGGGATCCCCTCTCTGCCGGGTCCCCTGGCTCTGGAAGGGTTGGTGGGACAGACCCCTTTTGTCCCCCCCCCAACCCAGAGGACCCAGGAGAGGGGATCAATCCACACACACCCTCCTCCAACACAAGAAGCAATCGTAAACGGTAGGCTGCTAATGTTTTGGTCCACCTAATATGGCGGCAGGCCACGCCCACTGGCTTCAAAAAACTGACAGCATGAAGCCTGTAGTGCCATCTCCTGTTTTTCATACCTCCATGGTTGTGGGGGTGTTGTAGGGGGTGACGCTTTCCACTTAGGGCGGAAGCGGCTGTTGCCCTGGCGTCAGGCGCCGCGTGCTTGCCCGTGCGATGCCTGTGGCCCAATCAGGAAGGCCGTCGATGCGGTGCCCGGATGTCCGCAGTAGAGAGCCGGCGTGAGAGAGAGAGGTCTTTGTAGCGGGCGGCTGGGGTGTCAGCGGTATAACGACCAGCCAGGGGTTGGCGTCATGGGCGGCAAGAACAAAAAGCACAAGGCCGGTAGCGGCGCCGCGGGGGCTGCCTCGGTCCATCCCGCCGCCGTAGCCGCCGCCCGGGCGAAAGCGGTGGGCGCCGCCGCCGCTGCCAACGTGGCTGAATCCGGAGCTGCGGGCGAAGCCGCGGGCAAGAAAGCCCCGGCCCAGCCCCGGCCAAGCCCCGCCGGCAAAGACCCGCGCCTGAAACAAGGTACCTCCGGGGGTGGGGTGGGGACTCTGGGCGTGCATTGTGAGCCCTCTTGGTCGCCCAGTGGACGCCCGGCCAATCTTGCCTCCTCCTCGGAAGTAAGCCCGGTGGATTTCAGGATACTAGTCGCGCCCCACGCCCACCACCCCCAGATGTCTAGGCTGGCTGGATGTCTGTTGCACAGCCTTAAGGGTGATCCAGCCAGGAGGAGAGAGAAGCCCTTTCTTTGTCTGGGGCAAAGAAAACAACAACAACTTGAGATCGATCTCTATTACACAGAAGTAAATGCACTGCAGTGGCTCAAGTGGTTAAGACGCTGACTGGAAGGCGACAAGTCAGCAGTTCGAGACCCGAGTACTGCATGACGGAATGAGCTCCCATCTCTGTCCCAGCTCCTGCCAACCTAGCAGTTCGAAATCAAGGAATGTGTCGCACAGTCGATTCCGACCCTATGGGCAATTGTCCTCCAAGCCCCTCTGTCCTCCACTGTCTTCCTCAACTCGCCCAGCGATGTGCCCAATGTGTCTAACAATACCATCTAAGTGCAAGCAGAACCGTTCGAGGCACAATATATATATAATCCAAAATTTAATGAGTGAAATAACCATTGATTGAATAAACAGAAATTTCTTTTTAAATTCACAAGTTAGGTTTAACGTTCAAAAATTTCTCTTCAATTCTCATACACAGTTGATGTAGGTAACTTGTTGGGAAAATGTTCAAAATCGGATTCCCATATAATTTAAACCAAAAGTCTCTTGTTAATATCACAAATGAGTTCAAACATTAAAGAAAATCACTTGCAATATTGATGCAAAAATCCATGTAAGTAACTTGTAACAAAAGTGTTCAGCTTTTTACTCCCATGCAATGTAAATAACTTGTTCAGCATTTTACTCCCGTGTAATGTAAATAACTCAAAATCTGTTCTGGTAGACAATTTTTCGATGAATTCTTCCTCACGAGCAATTTTTAAATCTAAAATAAAAAGTATAATTCATTATATTATCAATACTCATCATTAACAGACATGCATCATCCCGCTGTTACATAAACATTCTAAACCATAGCTTGCCGTTTTTACCGCGTCCCTACGGCCTCTTCCGTAAACTCTTTGAGTGCCTGTGGACGTTACTAACTAACTAACGGAGGACCCACGTTCAAATACATAACCTAATTACTGGAGCGTAAATCAGCTGTTGCTGCTTTTCACAAAGACCTGATCCTGCATATAATATACATTGTACCCTGTTGACTGAAAACCCTACAATACCATCTAACCATCTCATCTTTGGCGGCCCCTAAGATGCTGACTGTGAGGCGGAAGGTCAGCAGTTCGATTCCCGAGTACTGCAGGACGGAATGAGCTCCTGTCTTTGGGCGGTGGGGGCCCACATTAAATGGTGCCATGGGTTGCATCCAGACCACGGGCCGCAGGTTGAGACTCACTGATATACATCAAACCTTACAGCATCATGGGAAACATTGTTTTGTGTTTTGGTGAATATGTTAATTTGTTTGCAAAACATTTTATAAAAACAGTTGACAAGACTGTCCTTTCTGAGAAAGCCTTGGCCTGCTGGAAAATATGGATATGAATTGCAATGAAAACGTACGAATGACTGTATAAAAGACAATACGTTGTAGTATATGGTAAAACATGGTCTTTAAGTTGCAGTGCCATAAAGCCATTGTTATACTTACTTACCAATATAGCATTTATTTTTAGTGCCTTAAATGCTTTTTTTGGCTAGATGCAGTAATTAATTAGTATCAATAATCTGTTCATGAGGTTAGAGCTTTAATCAAACATTGAGTGCATACAATATGCTGCTGCGTTTGAGTAACTGTAGCTTTTGTAACCTCAATATTGAGGATCAGAAGAGGAATATCACAATCTATTTTCCTATTTTCTTGAGCTTTTTCTGAGATCTTTCCCCATAAAATATTGGGAAGAGATGGAGCAATGAACACATGCTAAGCACTGCTGTCAAGGAGTGGTCAGTTACCTAGGTCTTGCCTGCTAGGAAGAAGGGACTAACTGCTCTGGTATTTTTTCACTCTCACACAACTATAGTGCATCTCAACTTTCTAAGAGAGTCTTACTATGTTTTAACCAAAATCCAGTGACTTTAGTTTAACTATACTGTTAGGAATGGTAGTAATGAGTCAGTGTTAGTCTTTGTCTTCAGAGTTAGTCCAGATTTTAGCAGAGCTCTGAGATTGATTCTCCAACATATTTGATAGAAGTAAAGGCTATTGTACTTGGTGGCAATTAATTCTCAGCAAACATATATAGGGTTGTGCTTAAGACTTGTAGTTATTTTATATAAGTGAATTAGCTCTGGGATTTTGACTTTCATTTTGTCAAATAATTGTTTGTTTAACTATATAGGTCCCAAAACATACAGCTTTGGTTCTGGACCTGATTCCAATATTTCTGCAAACTCAGATAAATCCATTCTTAAGGTAAGGCTATCCATTAGCAGGGGGAAATGTTACTTCATGTGAAGTAAAACAGCTATATTAATTGTGCTGAGATTTATAAGCTTCTTAATTTGATTATCAAACCTCATGAAGTGATTTAATACATTCACCATTTCATAAAAACATATGAAACAGATTGTTTATTTTCCCATATAAATTTTCATTGGTTTGTCTTTTTGTTCAGCTCTTACTATAATCTAGTTAACAATTTACAACCGCTTGCTCATGATTAATTTTTGTTGTTACAGGTAGTAATTAACAATAACTTAGAAAAAAGAATCATTGGCATAATCAATGAGCATAAGAAACAAAGTGGTGAAAAGGGAATGATTTCTAGAAGACTTACCGCTAAAAAGTTACAGGTAAAGTGTAATAATTTGCTAATGTTCCACCAGTATGAAATACATCACCACCCTGAACTGTCTCCAAGGGGAACAGCTACATCTAGACTACTGTAACACTGGAGAGAAAAGATGGAGGGTTCTAAACAACAGCAGATTAATTACAGTACAGTGGAACCCCGGATAAGTCCGGGGGACTTTCTCGACTGCAGCAAGACATTGGGGGTTCGCAGAATGGCAGGGACATAAGGGGGTGGAGAGGAGATGGCACCCCCCACACACACACACCCCAATATTAAAGGGGAACAAAAGGGCGTTTTTTCCTCTTTAATATTGGAGTGTGTGTGTGTGTAGGGGAGGTTGCCTTCTCCTCTCCGCTGGGTCCGCAGGCTCCGTGCGGGCTATCCGCTTGTAGATTGGGTTGGGTGGGGGTGCCTAGAACCTCCACCCAGCCCGACCTACAAGCTGACAGCCCGCGCTGGGTGTCGGCTTTTAGGTTGGGCTGGGTGGGGGTATCTGGCATCTCCACTCAGTCCGATCTACAAGCTAACAGCCCGCGCAGTGCATGCTTTGGGGGGAAAACAGCTTTTTTTTTTTTTAGCATTATCCATGCATTCCCCGGACAACGACGAAATCCGCATAACGACCCTACGCTTGGAACCAAGCTTTGTTGTTATCCAGGTTTCCACTGTACTTGCACTTTTGCCTCTATGAATTTGCTTGTTGCTATTGGTGGTTTAGTGGTTAAGACTCTGAACTTGACAACTGGAAGGTCAGCAGTTCGAGACTCGAGTGCTGCACAATGGAGTGAACTCCCATCTCTGTCAGAGCTCCTGCCAACCTAGCAGATTGAAAGCAAGACATTGCAAGTAGATAAAGAGGTACCACTTCGGTGGGAAGTTAAACAGCATTCCATGCACTCCGATGTCTAGTCATGCCTGCCACATGTCCATGGAAATGTCTGCAGATGCAGACAGCGCTGGCTCTTTGGCTATAAACAGAGATGAGCACTGAACTCTAGAGTCAGATACAACCAGCTTTTGAGCAAGGGTGACCTATAATCTAACTTTGTTTTTATTGATTTGATATCCTACCTTTCCTCCAGTGAACTCAAGGTGTTATACTCTAGCTCTCATTCTCAGTTTCTCCTTACAACAGATTTGCTAGGTAAATAAGATGGAGAGAGAGGGTGACTAGCCCAAGAATATCCTCAAAATTTCACAGCTGAATGGAAGTTTGAACCTGCATCATCCAGTAGTTCTCTTAATGGGTACATAATGTTGGATATCTATTAATGTGAATGAAAGAAGCTAACGATTAACCATTCTTTTAGCTTTTAAAAAAAGTCAAACATACAGTAATTGTCACTTCAAGGTATACTTTTTCTTTCACTCAATTTTCTGAAACAGAATGACCAGTCTTCCTCTGCCTTCCTCTCTTGTCTGCTTCTCCCTTCTTTTTAAATGTCATACAGCAGTAGGTAGACTACGGTATGTGGATCAGCCTAAAAGCTGTAAAAGGAGTAAAAAAAATTTGGGCTGTAGGCCCCCAACATTTGTGTATGAGGTTTGCTGTTTTATTGTGATTATTTATTATTCAAAATATTGCAGTGAATATACTTCTGAAAAGTAATGTGAAATGTTTACCAATAAAATAGGTGATCCATAGTCCAAGTAAAGCAGGAAATTAGAATTCTGTTTGTTAGTTTAAAACAAGTTAGCTGAATTTGCTTATAAGGGAAAACACGATACAGTCCAAAAAAGAATATATCATATAAAACTTGTTTGTATTAAATGTGTCATAGGACTTTCTGTGGTATTAACTATGTTTATTTGTTACTGCTTACCTTGTCCTTAACCAAGAGAATTAATCTCTCGTGTGGAGAGAATAGTGTGATTCCACAGTTTACCTTTGAGCAGTTTCATGATCAAAGGGACAAATCTCTGTGTAAGACCTTACTACTATGTCCACTAGTATACACAGAAAAAGCCTCCTTGAAGATTGTGGTATTTTTGAACCACAATTGAGTGTACCCTAGTAACAGTAACCTTGTGCTGCCAGCTAATCTTTCTCACACTAGGCCAGGTGAAAGGAACTGAAGAATTAACTGCATTTTGGCAGTTGCATGTCTGTTAAACAAATAAGAGAAAGTACTTTTTCACCCAGAGGATCATTGGTCTATGGAACTCCCTGCCAGAAGCAGTGGTGACAGCTGTCAGTCTTGACAGCTTTAAGAAAGGATTAGACAAGTTCATGGCGGACAAGGGTATCAATGGTTATAATTATGGATACTTAAGGACAACCTCCGGGTTGGAGAGATAGGCAGGTGAAATGCCATTTCCAGGGAAACCTAAGCAGGTGAAGACATCTGCTTGGAAATAATACCCTGAAGGAAATGGTGAGCCACTGTGTGAGACAGAATGCTGGACTGGATGGGCTGTGGCTTGTTCCAGCAAGGCTGTTCTTATGTCCTAGACATGGAACATGTCCATTTAGCTTGGTTAGATATTGTAGAAACTCTGTGACTAATCCAAAGTTAACTGATGCTCATTCATAGTTTATGCAAAACATAGAATTAATTTAGGACAATATTTTTCCAGGATGTATATATGGCTTTGCAAGGATTTTCTTTTAAGACTGAAGATATCGAAGAAGCAATGAAGAATACTATTCTGTATGGTGGTGATCTACATTCTGCTCTTGACTGGCTGTGCTTAAACCTTTCTGATGGTAAATATAAAAAAGAAACTGTGAAATTTGGGAATATTTTGTGAGCTCTTGTTTTCCCAGCCAATAGTATGGATATGGTTGGGAGAATGGGCTTCTCTTGCCTTGTACCATTAGAATGCTTTTACCAGAACTAATTTGCAGGATTGATGAGACAGCGGAAGAGAGAGACCAATGGATGAATAGAAAATGTAAACCAAGAATGAAATGAAAGAGATGTGAAGAGGCCTATTAGTCCTATAGTATATACATTAGCTATGGAAGCAAAATAGAATTGAAATGATAGGTATTGATGAAGATAAGATGAATGGATTTAAAATTTCTTCCTTTGTTACAAGTTTCTATAGTAACTTTTTAATGAAATTGTTTTTATATATAAATGAAGAATAGCTTTATGTGCATAATATATTTCAACTTTATTTTTTGTTTTTTGTTCTGTAAAGATGCATTACCTGAAGGTTTCAGCCAGCAATTTGGTGCAGAAGAACAGAAAATTCGAGCAAAATTTCATTCTCCTTTCCCACAGTGTGAAGTTCCCCAGGTGCCAAATAATAAAATGAAGGAAGAGGAGTGTAGAAGAAAGGTATGCAATGAGCATGGGAAAACATGTACAAAAATTTGTGAAGCTTTTTTTTTTTTAAAAAAAGTATGTATGATGTCAATCTGAAGGGTGCATTTGTTTTCTGTGATAATTTGCAACGTGGCAAAGTATAAACGATACAACTGTAATTTTTATTTTTTTGAAACATTTGCCTTGTCTGCTATAGGTAAAGAGTCTAGTTAAAATAATATTAATGATAGTGTAATGGATTGGCTATCTAGTTCAGTGAGTTAGGCATCTGATTATGAAGCCATAAGTTGGGAGTTCATTTCCCCATGGTGCACAGCCCATGACACCTCCAGAAGAAGGAAATGGTAAACCACTTCTGTATTTTCTCTACCTAGAAAACCCTGGAAAGAGTCACCATAAGTCAGAATTGACCTTATTATTATTTTTATTATTATTAATGGTCAAGTAAAAATAATTTTTCTCTGTGCCTTGGTGGCTTAGTGGTTAAGATGTTGAGCTTGACGACAGGAAGGTTGGCAGGTCAGCAGTTTGAGACCTGAGTGCTGTGCGACAGAGTGAGCTTCCATTGTCTGTCCCAGCTCCTGGCAACCTAGCAGTTCAAAAGCAAGAAATTGCAAGTAGATAAATAGGTACCACTTCAGTGGGAAAGGTAAAAGCATTGTGTGCGCTCCAGTGTCTTGTCTTGCCTGCCACATGACCATGGAAATGTCTGCATACACAGACAGTCTGGCTGTAAATAGAGATGAGCGCTGCCCCCTAGAATCAGACACCACTGTTTTTTTGAGCAAGGGCGAACTTTACTGAAAATATTGTTACATGCTTGCTGTGGTAGTAGATTCTAATGAGACAGTATATCAGTCAATCCATCTATGTTCCACCTAGAGCTGATAATGTATTTCCAGTTCTGAAGAACACAATCTGTGTGATATCAGATTCTCTTATGCCTTTTTCATGGAGGCAGTTTAATTTAACAAATCCTTAGGCTTGCAGTTTTCTACATGCTTCCAAATACAGTGATACCTCATACAACGTCCAAACTTGGTTCCACAAGTTTGGACTTTATACGGATTTGGACTTTGTATGAGGCATGCAAAATCCTAGCCGCGATGCCTCATACAACGTCCAAATCCTTGCCGCGATGCCTCATACAACGTCGTTTCCATAGAGATACATTGTACTGTAACAGCACAGACTTCAGGGCAAAGTCAAGGAAACAGACAGGAAACTGACAGAACTTTAAGAAATCATTGTCTAAAGGCTAAAAACATTACAAAAACATGTCAAACAACCCTGATTGTCCAAAAACCTGAAGAATGCTGCAAAAATCCCAGGAATGCTTCTAAAAATTCTGATGAAAAAATTCAAAATAATCCAAAATTGTGCTCAAAACCACTCCTAAACACTCTTCGCCTCATGCAAAACCCACAAGAGTAATGCACGCATGTGTCTTGCCTTTTATACTGCCCAGGCACAGTGCAACCTGGGAAAACCCCAATGCCTCATACAAAGTCGCAGCGACTTTGTATGAGGCAACTGTTTTCAAGGAATTAGGCGATGTTGTATGGATCCGATGTTGTATGAAGCGGACTTTGTATGAGGAATTACTGTACAATTTCTCCTGGACACAATGTGACTTACTTTAGTGAACATTTAGTGGATTGCACCATTATCTCCAAATTAAGGTGTCCTTTCATTGAAGTAAAAGCAGACCACAAAAATGACTAATTTTTAAAAGACCCAATCTGTGTGTACTTTCGATTTAGATAACTCAGTTATGTGAAACTATAGTACTTGATAAATCTCTTGTAAGAGAACATGTCCCCTGTCATTGGGAAAGGTTCCATCATAAAAGCAGAAAGGTGAACTCTGAGATAATACTCATATGACTTTACTAAAATATATCCATACAAAATTTGAGTGAAAACTTTGAGAAATATTTCTTTACACCATGAGAAAAAATATGGGCAATTTGAAGGTTAGACAAGCCTTCCGAACTGTCTTTTGAATTCACTGACCAATTTGCTCTCTTTTATATAATCATGACAACATTCTCAATTTTTATATTGTAAAAAGCAATTTAAACATTTACAAGTATTTTATATTCTTATAATATCTAAAGGTAAATACGGAAAAAAAGAAAAATATCAGCATGAAAGAATGGATTTTGCAGTATGCTGAACAGAGTGATGAGGAAAAGAATGAATCTTTGAAAAATTCGGAGGAAGAAAAATTTGATCCAGTAAGTTACAATCTCTAATCTAGAACTGCAAATGATCAGCAGTGCAAAATAGGAAATAATGTTTTCCATCTCTTATTTTACTCACAAAGGACCAAAATAATAAAAAATATTTTTAAAAGGCTATATGTAAAATTTCTGCTTCTTTATCTGCATTTCAGAGTCTATATTGGCAAGTTTATGAACAGCCTATACTAAGAAAAACTTGGTTCTGCATCCTGTATAAGTTATGCAAAGTGAACAACAAGTAATTCGGAATGAAACTAGAGGCCAAACACATATTTAACTAGGAATAGGCCTGTTTCAGTCATTGGTATTTCCAAGTAATTTCCAGGTCAATAGCCAGGTTGGAATTTCACAATAAAACAACAAAGAGCCTTGCAGTACCTTAAAGATTAGTGAGATTTTATTCAACAGAAGCGTTTGTGGTGTGCATGTTAGGTGTGATAAGCAATAGGGATGCAGTCCAGCAAGGGATATGCTAAATTAATCTTGTTACTCTGCAAGGAACTGCAGATTCTTTGTTATTTCCAGGAAGGACTGGGAAAGAATCCTTTTTGAAACCTTAGCTGGTGAGGAACGTTACGTTATGGATGTTGTGATAGGCAGCTAGAGATGGGCATATTATACTTCCTCTGAAATCTCTGTATGGGCTGCCAGTAAGCTCAGCACCTAGTAGTAATGTATAAATCTCTGAATATCTCAGGACCCAGGTACATGAAGGAGTTACCTGTGACTTAAGATCAGCTGTGGTGCCTGGAGTATCATTGCGCTTGGAGTTACCATATACTGTGTATAGCAGAACCTTCTCAGTGGCTACGCTTTAACTGTGGAATTCCTTTCTGGCAAACCTTTATTTGTCATCCATGCTCTGATTTCTGTTGCCATCTAGAAACCTATTTACTTGTATGAGCTTTCAGGATGTAAGCAACTGTTTTATTTTTCCATTTATATTTTATTGTATTATGGTTCTTTTTAAACACTTGTAGGTTGAAATTTTAGTGTGGTCATTTTAGTTGTGTATTGTACATAAATTGTTATCCACCCTGGGCCCTTACGAAAATCAAATTAGTAAAAGCAGTACTGTATAATCTAGTGCAGTACTTGAGCTGCAGATCCCAACCATGAGATTCACATGCCACATTTCTTTTTCTCTGTTTATGGAGGAGACCTTCTTGTGTCACTTTTTAAAGAGATCTTGCAGCAAAATTTGTATCCTTTCAAATGCTATTTTTAGTGAAACATAAGTTGCTTATGGCTCTTCTCTGGTGTTTGCAAAGCAACACATGATACTGGCCCATGTGCTATTGCTGCTGTGGAGACGATGGTGTGCTATGGGCCATAGGTTAATATTAATTTTTAAAAAAGACAGCATAGTCAAAGCTTGTATTATCTTGCTATATTGTGTGTAGAGTGTATGTATAAAAGCTGATGCCTGTAAAGTAACTGACTACTTCGTCTTAAACAGAATGAAAGATATTTGCACTTGGCTGGTAAACTTGTGGAAGCAAAGGAACTCGCAAGTTCTTCCAAGCAAGACAAGGACAAGCATGGACAGAAAGTGGCACAAGAAAAAATAAGGCGGATTCAGCAAGGTAGAAATATTCAACATTCATATCACCGTCTGGCGGAATACACTCTCATTCCACTAGCACAAATAATAATGTACTCAAAGACAACAAGTTCCAAACTACTTATAATTTCCAGTTTTGTTGCAAGTTGCACATGCTTATTGACCATAGGAAAAAGCTGATTACCTCTTGTCTAACTTTTTTTTTTGGTGGTGGTGGTGGTGGGGAGATAAGTCCACTGGCTTAGTTTCCTTACCACTGAGGTTATGTTGAATTTAAGTCTCAGTTATCTTTAGCAGTTTGATT
Source organism: Bradypodion pumilum (assembly GCA_035047305.1). Lineage (NCBI taxonomy): Eukaryota > Metazoa > Chordata > Lepidosauria > Squamata > Chamaeleonidae > Bradypodion > Bradypodion pumilum. The sequence goes on along the minus strand of JAWDJD010000002.1, from coordinate 37,614,821 downwards.
TTTAAAAAAATGGTTTGTGGGAATGTATGTTTCATATGATGTAACTAAGATGTGATTTGGGGGACGGAGGAGTAAATGCAGAAGAAATTATAAATAATAAAAACTACTTCAAACTGCTCACACAGACTAACATGGCTACTATTTCAAAAAAGGCTCAAAATGGTGTATAAACACTATGAATTGTGTGCCATCAGGTTAATTCTGATTTATGCAAACTCTTGCCAGACTTTTCTAGGTAGAGAATACATAGAGGGGCTCACCTTTCCCCACTTCTGGGGACTGTGCAGCATTATTGTGACTACACAGGCTGGTTCTTCTAACAGGAGGCACAGCTGGGAATCAAATTCCCATCCTGTGGCTCCATAGCCAGATACTGTATCTAAACCACTAACCTATCTAGCCAGTTGTGTAAAAACTAGGACAGTGAAACCTGTGCTTTGGCATATATACAATACTTCCATGTGCAATCTGCATGGAGAATCTCTTTTCCTATTCATCTGTCCCAGGAGGGATATGAGCAACTGTACCGAGCTGTTTCCTGTTTTTGTCAGATACCTGTAAGGACGTGATCTTACATGCTAGTCAACGCCTCCTGGATGTGCCTAAATTAGTACTTGATCACTTTTCTGCCCAAGCTTCCTTTATACCAAAGACGGTCTTCAGAAACCAATTTAAATATTCTGTAAAGACGTCAATAAGAAAAGCTTGGGTTTAATTAGGGGACAGAGAATCTCAAGCCACAGACCAGAGATAAGCTGCTAAAGAGAGTCTGGTGGCCAGGTTTCCTCCACTTTGGACCCCAACAGTTAGTCTTCAAATTGCTACAGTGTTTTTGTTTTGTTTATTCACCGATAATAATTTTGTGTCAGAAATTATTCTGGGTTGAAAGGATTTTTGCTGGAGAAACTCTGCTCAGGGAAAGAAGGTAATTCTGGTTTCTGGAACTCTGCTTCAGTTTTGTGAGAGTATTGGGGAGCTCAGCCCATCAATTTCTAATAAAAAAAATTCTGGAAAAACAGACCCACCCACGTTTGATGTGCAATATTTAGCCCAAATGACCCTTTTTAAGGAGCAGGTTCTTCCGTCTCTAGGCCAGACGTGAAACTACCAAAATGAAGGAACATTTTGGTGAGTTCATTCTGCAGTTCCTTTCGCCTGACCTAGTGTGAGAAAGATTAGCTGCAACTCCTCAAAAATAATCTTTGAGGAGGCTTTTTCTGTGTACCCAAAAGAACAAATTTTTAATCCATTTTTTAAAAAATGCTGCAATCTCCCCGCCTTCCCTCCAACAGCCAACATGTTATCTCTTCCCCCCCTTGCCACATCCTTCCAGGTGATCTAACATTGGTTTCTTCTTGACAGAGATGTCAGTACTGGAGGAACATCCGGTCTTCAATCCTGATATAAAAGTCACAAACCAGGCAAGTGAAAAGAAGAAGAAGGTTCCGGTGCCACTTGAAACAGACGGTGCTTTAAATCTGAATGTGCTTGAAAAGTCTGCTGCTCCAGAGGAACAAAAAGGTATGGAGATGTTTGCTTAAAACACCATAAAAACAACCGTTGAGATTTCTCTAGAACAATTATGTAGACATATGGTGAAAAGGGAAGAGGCCATTGCAGCTTAGCGGTTAAGAGCTTGATGACTGGAAGGTTGGCAGGTCAGCAGTTTGAGACCCAAGTGCTATGCGACAGAATGAGCTCCCGTCATCTGTCCCAGATCCTGCCAACCTAGCAGTTTGAAAGCAGGAAATTGACAGTAGATAGATGGGTATTGCTTTGGTGGGAAAGGTAATAGCGACCCATCGCTCCGGCATCTAGTCATGCCTGCCACATGACCACGGAGACATCTGCAGACATAAACGGAGATGGTCACTTCCCCCCTAGAGTCAGACATGACTGGCTTTCGGACAAGGGAGAGTTTCACGACAAGAAGACCTTTCAAAATTTGTATTGTGTTGCGTGTGGTTTTTTTAAATTAACTTCTCTCAAGGGAGTTCATAGCATTTGCAGAAGGGTCATAACATTTACAGTATCTGAATTGAATAGGTGTATTCCTTTAAGTCTTGAGTGTAGAGAAAGATTCTAAAGCACATTCCATGATTTCTTGCACCACCAAAATAGAATTATTATTTTTGCTTTTTTCATTCCTGTTAAATACCCAGGTCCAAAAGTCAAAATCTTGTGCTTGGAAGGCCATTTGTGAAAGGGGTTTTTCACATTTTCTGAGCTGCTTCTTATGTGACTGGTCATGCAGTTGAATGTGCAGTTGGAAGACCACCTGTTACATAAAGGGCAGCCATGCAAACCGCTCACATAGCTTACTTAATTGCCTGTAAGCAGGCATGTAGTCTAACAAGATTCTAGCCATGTTTCCCAAGCTTTAATTCTTAAAGAGGAAAACACAGGAAATTGGCTTCATCCGTCTCTTTCCTTCCATCATTTGAAGGTTGGCTCAAACAGATTTGTCAAAATCTACAATACATTGTTTGTGTTGTTCCTATTTTAATATCTGTTGGGTCACAAAAGATCCTACCATTCTTTCTTTGCTGATCTGAAACTGCCATGCACTAAATAGTTAAATACCTGTGGCATATATTTTTGGGTTTTGGACTTCAATTCCCAGAAACCTAATTCAATTTCCCAAAGCCAATGTACTTACTTAGGCTCCTAGGAATTGAAATCTACCCGTGTTCTGCAGAACATAGTTTGGGAACCCCTGCTGTAGAGATTTGGTGAGTCAACAGGCCTACTCTAGTTATGATTTACTACTGGATTTCAGCCTTAATCTGTTTACGCACAGTGAATTGAATCGATAATGTTGTCTTAAATACAACCCAGGCTCCCAGCTCCCTTCCAACATATACTTTTTCCATTGGATTAGGAAAAACCCTATTGTAGTTTTGCTTTCCGAGGCTCACTGTAAACCGGGTACATTGTGAATTAATAATCAAAATTCAAAAGACAATACCATAATTCATGCAGAGTCTTCCAGTGTGCTGTGCCTATAAGTAAATAATTATTCTTGCTTCTCATGTCGCTGCTTAACACTAGTAACATTTCAACAGTGATTTAAAATCCACATTTATTCCAAGACTAGTAATAATTTGTGTATACTTTTCCCTAGAAGTGGCAAATTCTTCTGTGCTCTGTTTGTGTTGTTTTTTATTAGCAAAAAAGAAAGAACCACAGGACGTGAGGAATTTTGATTATACTGCTAGAAGCTGGACTGGAAAATCTCCCAAACAGTTCTTGATTGACTGGTGCAGAAAACATTATTCTAAGTGCCCAAACCCATCTTTTGAAAAGGTTCCAGCAGGGAGATATTGGAAATGTAGGTATGTACAGTTCATAGGACTGAATTTAATTTAAGAATTCCAGTTCCTTTTACCTTTATTTTGATATAATTATGAACAAAAAAGGAGGGATGTGTAGAATTTCCCCATACAGACAGTGGTGAGTGTACATCAAAGCTCAATTCAGATGAAAGATGAGATTGTAATTTGTATCGAAGAGTTTGGTATTAGGAAAATAACTAATAATTCTGGTAAATTGAAGAACTCTGATCAATGGGATTAGAAAGAACCTATTAAAAGTGCATGCCAGGAAGCTGAAAATTGACACCTTTTTATTGCGTGCACAGTCTCGATCATGCAACTGCAGAGAGGCATACTGACCAGATTTATAATTGAGGCATTTTAAAAAATCTTTTTGTGTTCTCCATTCTCTAGTTTCTGTACCATCACACTGGATAGAGAGTTCTGGAGAATGTAAAAGATGGCACCACTTTTTTAAACTTTTCAGTTGTCCTAACACAGTGATGGCGAACCTTTTAGAGACCGAGTGCCCAAACTGAAACCCGAAACCCACTTACAGTATTTACTTCAAAGTGCCAACACGGCAACAAGAGAGGGAGGAAGCGCTCCCATCGGGCTGCTGGGCAGAGCGGCAGGGCGAAGTCTGTGCTGGGGTGATTGCATGGGTGCCCACAGAGAAGGCTTAGAGTGCCATCTCTGGCACGCGTGCCATAGGTTCGCCACCACTGTCCTAACAGAAGGCATTATGATAAATTTTTTAAGACATACACTGTGCAACTACTTGCTTTTGGTCTTATATCAAGGAAGGTAGTTGGTTCCGATCTTAAGTAAACTTATGCTGTAAAAAGAAATACGCAAATACATGTTTTACTTTCTCATATGTGAGTAATGATCTCAGATGTGTTTCTGGCTTCCATCTTGAGTTAGTGACTTCTGAAAAGAATCTTTGGGAATCTTGGAGATCTGACCAACATATAAGCACTGCTTGATAGGTCAGTCAGTGATTTAGGGATCTGACTGTATAGCCAGACGTTGGGAGTTCGATTCTTCACTGTGCCTCTGTGACAGAAGCTAGACTTGGTTCATAAGATCCCTTTTAGCTCTGCAGTTTTTTTGTTGTCATGATTGACAGATTGGTGTCCTTTTATATTACATTCTGTTATACATGCCAGCATCGTAGCCAGCTAATTAGAATTATTTTCTGTAAGGTCTCTAAGAAAATCTGTATCAAGGATAGGAAAGCATTAATCTTTTATTAGCTGGTTTAGTTCCACCATCATTCATCAGCATTGACTTTCTAATCGAACAGCTTGTGGAAGGCTCCAGATTTCCCACTGTATCAGTTTTAAAAAAAAAAGGTATCAGCCTGTTTGAGGTTTGAAGAAATATTACCTTTAAATTGTCTTCTTAATAATAGTACAGTGCATTGTTTTGGCTTTAGTCTTAAACACAATTACTAGGTATTGTTTCCCACTGAACAAAGTAGAAACTGATCATAATTAAATATGCATAAAATAAAATTATGTTGTGAAGTCTGAGTTCATGCTGTAGCTAGAGCAAAGCTCTCCATTTTTATTTTTATTTTAAATTTGGTTAGGCAGGTACTGAAACACAGAGTAGAAGACAGATTTTTTAATTAACATATTTCTGTGTCAGTTATAATGCCAAATGTGTAAAAGGAGGAAATATGGCAACCTACAGTTATATTTTATTAGAAGTGAAAATCAGATGTTGGCCAAAAATGTTCTTTATAACTTTTGATATAATTGTTTTTAAGGGTAAGAGTTACCAAAGGAGATGAGGATACGTTAGTGGTGTGTCCAACAATTGTAACGGAGGATAGTATGCAAGCTCAACATCTGGGGGCTACATTAGCACTGTATCAGTTAACCAAAGGACAGGTAAGATTTAAAAATGGTTGAGTGAGACCATATGTGCACATATAGTGATTATGGTCTGAGGTAGTGACCTTTATGCCTGGTGGTGCAATGGTTAAACTGCTGTACTGCAACCAAAAGGTTGTGAGTTTGAACCTGACCAGGGCCCAAGGTTGACCCAGCCTTCCAGTCTTCTGGGGTTGGTAAAATGAGTAACCAGCATGTTGGGGGCAAATGTTAATTACCTTGTGAACCGCCCAGAGAGTGCACTAAACGCTATTTGGCAGTATATACGTATGATTGCTTTGCTTTGAATGTGCAACTGTCAACCTTCTAAGTCTGAGAGATTTGACTTAAGCATCACTGAACACAGTGGGTACTTCTAAATAAATACAGGTGAAATTTGAAAAATTAGAATAGCGTTCAAATGTTCATTCATTTCACTTAAAAGGTGAAACAAATATATGAGATAGACTCACTACATGCAAAGCGAGATATGTCATGCCTTAATTTGTTATAATTGTGATGATCATGGTTTACAACGTACATGAGATTATGTGATGATTATGGGGTACATGAGATTGGGGGATTGGGGTTTTCATAAACTGTAAGCTATAAGCATTAATATAACAAAGTAAGGCTTGAACCATCTCGCTTTGCATGTAATGAGTCTATCTCATATATTTGTTTCACCTTTTAAGTTGCATTACTGAACTGAAGGAACACTTGCGCGATATTCTAATTTTCCGAGTTTCACCTGTATGTACAAAATTGTTTTGTAAATGCCATTTTACAGAGTCCAACAAATTTGTTTATTTATTTATTATTTTTAAAGAAGTTCTGCTTCTTGTGTCTAAATCCTTGTTTGTGTGTGTCTCTTCTGTAGTCGGTCCACCAGTTACTTCCTCCCACTTACAGAGATGTTTGGTTAGAATGGAGTGATGCTGAGAAGAAGAAGGAAGAAGAGAATAAGATAGAAAACACCAAGCCTCGGGAACAGTTCATCGCTAAACTGTTACACAAACTGAAACAGCAGCAGCCTCAGCAGCCTCAGTTAGAAAGCAAGCCCAGTGTATCAGACGACGCAGAGGAGTCCTGGGAAAACTTAGTTTCTGAAGAAGACTTTAGCAACCTCACTCTGGAGAACCCAATTACTGATGATCTGGAACCTGCAAGGGCTCTTTTTAGAAAACTGCAGAGTACTTCAAAGTACCAGAAACTTTTAAAGGAAAGAGAACAGTTGCCGGTGTTTAGGTATCGACATTCCCTTGTAGAAACTCTTAAAAAGCACCGTGTTGTGGTGGTGGCTGGTGAAACAGGCAGTGGCAAAAGTACCCAAGTCCCACATTTTTTATTAGAGGACTTGTTGCACAATGACCGGAGTCTGAATAAATGTAATATTGTTTGCACCCAACCTCGGAGAATCTCAGCAGTGAGTTTGGCCACTAGAGTATGTGAAGAACTGGGCTGTGATGGTGGACCTGGTGGGAAAGTAAGTTTTGTGGGGGGAGTTTACGTGTTATAAGTCCCATCTCTGTCTATATTTTTTAAAAAAAACAAACCATTCCCTTTTAAATAGACTTTTACGAATATACTGCCAATGACTGAGTGTTAGGTATTTTATTTTAAGTCTTTCGGTCACCAACAGGTTTTTTGTTTCTGGTTTTTTTTTAAATGTGTGGGTGTTTTTTAATCTGTGGGTATTGTATTGTAAGCCACCCAGAATGGGAAAATATTCCAGATGGGCAGAGTATAAATGTAATAAATGAATAAAATAATATGTAGTTAGATAGCTTTTCACAAAACGTAACGAAAGCATTAAAGGTGCTCCAAATAACCCGTTTATAACGGCACTAGCAAACACACCTTTTCCTTGTATGAATTCCAGGTGCTGCTATTTAATGCAGATGAGAAATGTTTCTGACTGCCAATTCAGAAGTAACTTTTGACTGTTTAAGGAACTTACTGATGCTTTATTGTTGAAATACTGGTGTGGTTGAATTAAGATTCAGTAATTTGAATAACTGCATGATGACTACGTTATTCTAGATCAGCCATGAATATATTAGCATACTGTGGGGCCATGTGATTACCCATGGCAGTTCTGTGGATCTGGAGGTAGGTTTCATTGTTGAAGGTGAAGTAATTGTGTGTTAGTACAAAGTTTAATTTAATTTTAATTTAATATTTAATTTAATAGTCATATTTATATATAAGTTGTGCAGGGAGGTGACTGTGGTTGTGCAGGGAGGTGACTGTGGGTTTCATCTTTGTTTTGAATGGTGTTCCTGATGGCTTGTATTCCATCTTTGTGTGGGATGTTGGTGTACAGAGCTTCCACATCCATTGTAGCTAAGATGATGTTATCCGGGAGGTCGTGTGCATTGAAGTTTTCTTAGAACGTCTGTGGTATCTCTTACGTAACTGGGTACATTGGTAGCATATGGTTTGAGAATGGAGTCCACATATCCAGATACTCCAACAGTGACAGTGTTGATGCTTGAAATAATGGGTCTCCCAGAGTTTCCAGGTTTGTGAATTTTAGGTAGTAGATAAAAAGGTCGCTGGTTGAGGTTCTTGTAGTGTCTTTGGTCAAGATTTGGCCACAAATGTTTCCAGGAACAGTTTTTAGAACGTTTTGCAATGCTGTACATAGTTAGAGGCTGGTAACCTGCTGCATATTTAGAGGCTGCATGATGAATAGTTCTGAATATAGCGGAAAGTAGTCAGGTGTTCCAGGTACAAACTGGAGTCTGTTATACTTTTTTAAAAGGGCAAGAAAGGAAACTTTTTGTCAGATAGAATTTTTAGTTTTTAAAGTGTTGCAGTGACTGAAGAAGTGCATCTGCTGGAATATTCTTTTTTCTACAACTCTTAAAGGTATAAGGACCTTCACTGTCTTAAAGACTATTGCACATTGCTTAGGAAAGCAAGGAAAAGTAGAGGACATCAACCTGACAAATAGGACCAGTGATTGTCTCTTACTCTCAAACTGTCTATTTTATTTTTAAGTGGAAATCAGCATTTATTTTCTTCCACTATACTGAGCATTCATTTTGAGCTGGAGCCACACAAAGTTTCCTGGAGCAAGATCTGATTTTAAATAAAGCAAAGTCAATAATAAATTTAGTGTACATGCAGCATAGGGGACTGCAGTGGCTTAGTGGTTAAGACACTGAACTTGATGACAGAAAGGTTGACAGGTCAGCATTTCGAGACCTGAGTACTGCACAATGGAGTGAGCTCCCGTCTCTGTCCCAGCTCCATGTGAAAGCAAGAAATTGCAAGTAGATAAATAACTACCACTTTGGTGGGACGGTAACAGCGTTCCATGTACTCCGATGTCAAGTCATGCCTGCCGCATGTCCCTGGAAACGTCTGCAAATGCAGATCGCGCTGGCTCTTTGGCTATAAATGGAGATGAGTACCGAACCCTAGAGTCAGATATGACTGGCTTTCGAGCAAGGGAGACCTTTATTAGATGCAGCATCTTTTACTCGCTTCTCAATTTTATTGGTTCTTTTTTCAAATCAAGGATTCCTTGTGCGGCTATCAAATTCGTTTGGAGTCCCGGACAGGAGAGGCCACGCGGTTACTTTATTGCACAACAGGAGTTCTCCTTCGGAAGCTGCAAGAAGATGTTTTTCTTTCGAATGTGTCTCATGTTATAGTTGATGAGGTGAGCAACACTTCCATGGTAGCCAGAAAGAAGCTGAAACTGTGCTGAGCAATATCTTCTATAGTTCTTCTTTCTGCCTCCCTTGGGGACCATTCAACAATTACGTGATCCTCGGGGGTGGTGGGGTTTCTGCCATCTGAATTACGTAAAATTACTTAGGGGGGCGGGGAGGTCAAGTCAAAGATTACATAATCCATTTGGAGCTACAGGTATTGTGGTTTCAAAACATGGCACTTTTTTAGGTTTAAAAACGATCTCTGGGAATTTTGATCCAGTTTGAGATTATTGAATTGCTTGTGCAAGTCTGTTTCTAACCAACACTTTCCTTTATATTTTTATTTCTTACATTATTTTTTCTTTAATATTAATTGGAAGCAATAAATACTTTAAGACTTGAGAAAGCTGCGTTTTAGTTAACACTAGCAGATTTTGCCCGGTGGTGCCAGGCTGTTCTAAATGGTTTTGGAAGGTTTTTTTCCTTAATGTTGGTAAAGAGCTGGGCTGTTTTAAATTGTGTTGTAAGGGATAATTCTCTTTGGTAATTTATGTAAAAAAGAGGTGTGTTGGTGGTTAGGGGTGGTTTTGGGTGTGCACAACCACCACTACCCATACAATACCACTCCAACCACCAACACACACATTAAAAATTCCTGGCAAGGCAGGAGTGGTGTGTGTGTGTGTGTGTGAGAGAGAGAGAGAGAGAGAAAAAGAAGCAGTGTGTGTGTGTGTGTGTGTGTGTGTGTATTGTCCCCCCAACCCTTCCAGAGCCAGGGGACCCTGCAGAGAGGGGATTCCCTCCCCCCACAGGACACCCCGTTATTAAAGAGAAGAAACCAAGCTCTTTTAAAACAGAGTGTTTGGGAGGGGGGTGTATTCGATCTCCTCTCCCTGGCCCCCTTGGTTTGGTAGGGTTGGGGGGACAAAAGGGACCTGTCCCCCCAACCCTTCCAGAGCCAGGGGACCCAGCAGAGAAGGGATCGTCTCCCCCCCCAAAAAAAACCACTCCGTTTTTAAAGAGAAGAAACCAAGTGGTTTCTTTTCTTTTAAAATGGAGTGTGTGTGTGTGTGGGGGGGGGGTTGTATTCGATCTCCTCTCCCTGGTCCCCTGGGTTTGGTAGTATTGGGGGGAAAAAAGGGGTCTGTCCCCCCCAACCCTTCTGGACCGAGCACCTTTCATTGCCTCCCTCACCCACCCCCTAACCCTTACCTAACCCTTATCTTTTCCTGGCTCCCTCCAGCTGCGTCTTTCAAAGTCTTTCCCTCTGGCTCCCACCATTTTGTGTGTTTTTTTAAGTCAGCGCGCGTTCCCAGCCTCCTCTGTGCTCGTATCCCTCAGCCTGATTGGCTGAGGGGTTGCACAGTGCAAAGGATGCTGGGAATTGAAGTCCTTTTTCTTTGTTCACGTTTGGGGGGCTCCTGCCCCACTGCCACATTTCTCAACCCGACAGTTACCTGCGAACCCAGTTTGGGTGAGTGCAGGGAGGCTCTGTTGGGGCTAGTGGGGCCTGGTGCAGCATCCTTTGTCACATTCCAACGGTTAACACACAGATTTATAGGTATAGATTACTCTTAATTTTTTTATGACTAAGTGAGTTAAAATTCCCATGAGTCAAGGTTCACTCGACAGTTACATTGTGTCATTAATGTTCAAACTATCAGTAAAATGTTAATCCTTTTAAAGAAGATAGTAGAAGAACACTGTTACCTGACATCCTCATTCCTCCCTGCAAAAAAAAAAAAAAAAAATCTCTTCACAAAGGGTGTGATGCATTGAGAATCCTCACCGGTACATTCTGCATTAGGCACCAATAGTGAAAAGCTCTAAAAATTAGAGGGGGGGGGGTTGAAGTGAGAATTACGGTCAGAATTCATGAGGGGGGTCAATTTCCCCCCAAAAATGGATCATGTAATTGTTGAATGGCCCCTTGTTAACTCATTTTCCATCCTGTTTCCTCAAGGTTCATGAAAGAAGTGTTCAATCGGATTTCCTGCTAATTATCTTAAGGGAAATCTTGCACAAGCGTTCAGATCTGCATCTTATTTTGATGAGCGCCACTGTAGATAGTGAGAAGTTCTCCAGCTATTTCACTCACTGTCCCATTCTAAGAATTTCTGGAAGGAGTTATCCTGTGGAGGTAAATATCTCATTGCATTTCTGTCTTTAGGATTTTTTTTCTTCTTCTGTGTCTAGGCCAGGTGTGAAACTGCTAAAATAAAGCCACCTTTTGGTGAGTCAGTTCTGCAGTTCCTTTGGCCTGACCTAGTGTGAGAAAGATTAGCTGGCAACACAAGGTTACCGTTACCAGGGTACGCCCAATTGTGGTTCAGAAATACCACAATCTTTGAGGAGGCTATTTCTGTGTACCTGTACCATGAAGACTGTCCTGAGAATATAATGGTGGCTTTTTATATGCCTTCCGCATCACAGCATGACACCCGTAGTACTGATCTAGTTCCGTGAGTCACTTTCTGGTCCTGAGCCCTCTTTTGGCATGCAAAGTCCTCCTCAGCCCCAGGCCAGTATTGATGAAGCTGCTGCTCTCCATCAGGATGTATTCAAGTGGGATTTAATCCACTTGTGACCATTATCCTTCCCTGTGGACTTCAGCACCTAAGGCCATTAGTCCTCAGGGTGGTCAGGTTAGTCAACCGCTGCCTAACACTCGGCACTGAGTCTCTGGCAGTATGGTCTACTCCCGTGATGGCGAACCTTGGCACTCCAGATGTTCTTGGACTTCAATTCCCAGAAACCCAAGCACCTTGTGAATCCAAATGGATGGGTTTACTGCTATTCATCCGACCCGCGTTGCCCTCGTCATTCCCGGAAGTGGAAGTAAAACACACCCGTACGGAGCTGTCCGCTTCTGGGAGCGATGAGGGCAGCGCGGGCCGGATGAATAGCAGTAAACACATTCATTTGGATTCACAAGGTGCTTGGGCTTCTGGAAATTGAAGTCCAAGAACATCTGGAGTGCCAAGGTTCGCCATCATGAGTCTACTCTATTACCATTGCAGGATAACCTGGACAGTTTAATCGTTAGGATTAAACAGGTATTACAAAGTCATGGGTCTGTATCTTTTTCTGGCTATGGATGGTTTCAACAACCTAAGATGTGAAACCAACCACAGTCAGAAAATACACTACTGTATGACAGTTCTTGATTCTTCTCAACAACACAACCAAGATGGAATAATGGATACAGAATTCAAACTCTATCAGTTCTGCCCCATCAGGTGACTGTGTGACTGTGGGGGTTGTCTTGTTTGTACTTTTTCTCTGTTCCTCAGTTGTCCAGTTTGGCAATACAGTATTGGCATTCGCCAAAGTCAAAAAGTATTTGAAACTTGTCCTTTCAAATCTTCTTTAGCTGTTATGTTTAGAGAACAGTATGTAACACAGCAGGAAAACTATCACTGGACTTAGGAGATGGCTGAGGGTTGCTAACTTTTGATCATAATGTCATACAGAAAAAGAAACTTCGTATTAGAGTCCTTTGTGGACCGTGGAGTGTTCTGAACAAAAATCTGCTTTCCCTTTCTTGCTCCAAAACAAGTTTGATTTGTTTATTGAAAATTGATTTAACTTTATACTTCTATAGATATTCCATGTTGAAGATGTGATAGAAGAAACTGGTTTTGTGTTGGAGAAAGATTCTGAATATTGTCAGAAATTTTTGGAAGAGGAGGAGGAAATTACAATAAATGTTACCGGCAAAGGAGGAGGAATTACAAAATACCAGGTAAGATGGGGAATAGGTTGTGGAAATTTAAGCTCCTATCCTTTGGAAAGATGGCTAATTTTCATTTCATGGTCATCATTTTCAGGGTTGTTACCGTATTTTTTGGACCATAAGACACACTTTTTCTCCCCCAAGAGTGGGGAGAAAATGAGGGTGCGTCTTATAGTCCAAATTCTGGTATGATATTTTACAAGAGCTGCAGCTGGCTGAAGACTACTACTGCCGCCTCTCAGCTGTTCAGGGCAGGGGGGGAACATATGAAAAACAAGTGGCCACTAGAGGGCGAAAATCGCAATTTCCCATTTAAATGCATTGGAAATAAATTTCTTGTATTCAAAAGTTTTCTGTTTGTATGTTCCCAATGCATTTAAGTGGGAAACCAAACCTGTGCTTAAAAAGAAAGGGTTTCACTTACCTTGATGCCTTTGTCTCTACTCCACATGGACAAAATGGAGGGGGAAAACATGCTTCCTGGTTGAAAGAGCAAGAGGCTAGGCTAGAGTTTCACTTCCTTCCTCAATGCAATTGGCCTGGCCTGCCCATTTCCCCCGCAGCACCACCACTGGTTGCTGGTGCAAAATACAGTATTAATTTTTTTTCCTGCTCTGAAAACTGGGTGTGTCTTATGGTCAGGTGTGTCTTATGGACCAAAAAATACGGTATGTAGCGTCCTACTGCAAACTCTTATGAGAAACAGGAAATTCATTTCCCCCCCTTCCCTTGTGTGTTTATATGGTGGCAGATCTCAGTCTTATCCTGAAAATGCAAAATAGTGCCTCAACCTGTTGTCAGCGACTCCTTCTGGACACGTGCCAATGTTACCTTAAGGTTCCCTGGCACTAAACTCCCTCCGCCTCAGTCCTCTCCTTGTCCCCTCCTGGGTCTCCCATACTCAGGCAGATCAATTTGGGACTACTGAGACTCCGTGCAGTTTTCCATGGAGTGCTGGTCCAGCAAAATATTACCTTTTGCTGCAACCTGAAGATCCACTCTAAAAGTGATCCCCAGAAAATATTAATAGGAGAGTATGGTAGGGACTGCAGTGGCTCAAGTGGCTAAGACACTGACTGGGAGGCGGAAGGTTAGCAGTTCGATTCCCAAGTACTGCAGGACAGAATGAGCTCCCGTCTTTGTCCCAGGTCCTGCCAACCTAGCAGTTCGAAAACAAGAAATTGCAAGTAGATAAATAGGGACCACTTTGGTGGGAAGGTTACAGTGATCCGTGCGCTCTGGTGTCTAGTCATGCCTGCCACATAGCCACAGAAACGTATGCAGAAGCAGACAGCACTGACTCTTCAGCTGTGAAACAGATGAGCACTGATCCCTAGAGTCAGATACGACTGGCATTTGAGCGAGGGAAACCTTTACTATGGTAGCAATGTGGCCTCTCCTGGCTTAAGCTAGGCTTTACTCTGTCTCCCTCCCTTAAATAAACAATTTGTTAAAATAATTGAAGTTTATTTCTCATTAAGGATATTAAAGATACTGTACATAGTTCACAAAATAGGTAACTAAATACTACATACATCACTATATACATACTATATACTATATACTAAATACTATATACATCAGGGAAAACCATTATTATTTTTTACATATAAAAGTAATTGTATTGGGCCAGATCTAGATTTTAGGCATGTGAAACAATAATGCGGGTATGAGAGAATTGCCTGTGACAGTTCTATACAGACAGGTGTCATGGTAGAGCCTACCATGGGCTCACAAGTTACACCAAATGTAATTAAAAGTCCACATGTTAGGCTTTGTTATCTCTCTTTGCTAGACAGATTGGCTCATGTAAAGGAGGTAGGGCAGAAGGAGCGGGATGGTTAGGTATAAAATGGCAGAGAGAGAGAGAGTGTGTTTCAAAAGAGAGGAACCTGAAGAGAAATAAGAGAGAGTCAGGGAGAGAACTGGCTTAGAGAAAGTTTTCAGAGAGGAAAACTTTCTGAGGTAAATTCTCAGAGTGAAATTGAGGAAAACATTCTCACCTCTCAGGTAAATCTAAGGATTCTGAGGTAAATCTAAAGAGATTGAGAAGGGAATCAGAAGAAGAATAAAAGAAGGAAAACCTGCTCTCAGATGATTTAGAATAAGATAGGGAGTGAGATTATTTTATGTTGTGGGGTAAACCTAAGTATTGATTTTCACATTTTCCCTATAACTAATATATATACAGTCAACCCTCACATAACAACGCGTTCGGATAGCATCATTTTCGCTTAACAATGCGTCGTTATGCACCACGTGTTCCCCCGCATAACAACGTTTTTAGTGTCGTTGTCCAGACAACAACCCTAAAATAACCTGACGATGCTAAAAACATTGTTATCCATAGAAACCCGCATAACAACAAAAAACGCTTAGCAGTGCTACTTGGGGAACCAAGTAACATCGCTATGTGAGGGTCTACTGTATTTATACTATATAAACATAGTAGTTTTTAATGTGACAAAATTAAAACAAATTGCATGGATACCTATTTTATGGTATACGCAGCTTTCACTGCCTATATTCCCAGTTCTTTCTCTCTCTTTTTTTTATAGGAAAGTATCCCAGTTGAAACTGCATCAAGTATTGATTTAGGCCCTTATTATCAAAAATATAGCAGTCGAACTCGGCAAGCCATCTATTATATGAATCCTTACAAGGTCAACTTTGATCTCATCTTGGAGCTGCTTGCATTTTTAGGTATGTTTTTAGAACAGTGCGTTTAAAAATATACTTTGGCTTGTGATTTTCCAATTGCCTTTTTAGAAAGAGGGAAAAAAGACTATAGTTTCAAATACTTTTAGCATGTAGTGAGCCCTACTATATGAATGACTTCTGTCTAAATAAATACACATACATTTCTGTTGTGAACATTAGTTGTTTGCTTTCATTTGCAATTAAATGGTGAGGAATATTTTTAAAATACTGTATGTGAATCCTGTTTAAAAACATTTCACATGCAATGCAAATCTTTAAGTACTATATTTTTTCTCCAGCATGACAGCCCTTTATGGAGCTGGTTATATACCTAATCTTGTAACCAGTTGTGCAAAGGAAAGCCTATGGGAAGGGGGAGATGTTTACTGGAATATACTTTCATGCTGGCATAACCAATAGTACCCAACATTTTTGCCTTCTCCTTTTAACTCATTCCTATTTTTTTTTATTCATTCCAGACAGAGCTCCCCAATTCAGAAATGTAGAAGGAGCTGTCTTAATTTTTCTACCTGGGCTTGCTCATATTCAACAGCTGCATGACCTCATTGCAACTGACCGACGATTTAATCTACGACAGAGGTAAATTAAGAATTCTTGTGAAACAGAAACATGAATCACACATTTTTATTGGCACTGTTTATTAGTAATTTTAATAGACAGGATTATGGAAAAACTAAACAAATTGCTAGATGAAAATCTCGACTTTAATAATTCAATGCACAAATAGGCTTTTTAAAATTGTGTCTCAGCATACTATTGGTTGTGCTAAACCCAACTATTCAGCAATAAATGCAAAGCCCAACATTTTATTTTCTACCCTGTATTTTGTCTCTTTCAGACACCAGTTAATAGCATTGCATTCGGTTCTGTCCACTCAAGACCAAGCAGCTGCATTTACGTTGCCTCCTCCTGGTGTCAGAAAGGTATGGTTTTATGTCTGTGCAAGTAATTGATGTTTCCTTTTGCACCAGAAATTAATATTTTCATTTCCATACATTATTGATAGGGACCTAAGATGAAAGTCAGCCTTCCTGGTTCCCTCTTCTGCCTTTTGGGGCCTCCTTAGAAGGCTACATACAATCGTTTGATGGTTTCTAGCATTTGTAAAGGTCCCCCCCCCAATTTTCCAGATGCCCATTCTGCAGATTAAATACTGGTAGTAAGAGCTTCAGTGTTAAAATGTATTGTTATTATTGGTCCCCTTATTTGCCTTTAGCCCTATCCATCACTGGAATATAACTCTCTAGAAGGGTTCTGAAATAGAACTCAATCTACAGGCTAAAAGAAGTTTCCTTTTTCTTCCATATAGGTACACATATGCTGTTTTACAAATAAAATTTACAACTAAAAACAAACATATTGTGGCACCTTTATGGCTAACAGATTAGGTTCAGTGTACGCTTTAATGGATTGTAGTCCACTTTCTTAGATACAGTGAAAGATACTGAGTTACAGCTCTCATTTACAGAATGGTTTCTCATCTTCTGAACTGAAGGGGGCACACCATTTGATCCTTTGAAACAAAAACTTATAAAAAGATCTTAAACTCAGTTCTCCTTCGTATAGTTTGTGAATCCACACTCATGGGTTATGCGCCTGCGCAGAACGGCCGATCGGAGGCTTGAAAAGCTATTGGTCAAAAGTTTTGGCGGTAAGACCGCCCACCGTACCGCCCACCCTGAGGCGCCCGCGCGCCATTTTACCTCAGTTCTCTTCTTTCCGCCGTAGCAGCAGGACGATCGTTGAGAGCTTCCTCAATTTTTTCGCCCTTCTGAGGGAAAGTCTTTTTGGCAAATCTCAATTTTTCTCGGTGATCTTGTCCTCCGGGCAGGATCGCCACCCCGGCTCTGTCTCTTCTCTTCAGTGGATTCAGTAGCCAATTTTTCGCATCGATCACCGTCTCCCCCCTCAAGGGGGTGGCGGCTGGTCGGCCCTTCGGGGTACTCGCCTCCAGAAACTTCCACTGGAAGAATTTTTTCCGCGGTTGATGGCTGCAGCGTTTAAACAGTGCACGGCTTGCCTTAAGAAGTTTCCGGCTTCCGACGGACACAGCCTGTGCCTCTTTTGTTTGGGAGAGTCGCATCAGAGCCAGTCTTGCCCGCATTGCAAAAAGTTTACGCGACTCGCGGTGCAGAACCGAAGCAATCGCCTCAAGGCTCACCTGATGGAGCTCGCTCTGGCTCCCGCCGCGTCCGCCTCCACGGCCGCCGCTGCCGCTCAACCACCGCCGGCCTCTTCCTCCGTGCTTCCGATGAGGAAGAAGAAGAAGAAGGACAAGAACGGTGAGAAGAAGCGCAAGCGTGGGTCGGAGAAGAGACGGTCGCTTCCCCCCACTCCGCGCACACCCGCCTCTCCCGGGCCTTCTCCGCCGTTCTCGACTGCCCGATGTCCTTCTCCGGGATCCTCCATCTGGGGAGGACGGTCGTCTTCCGGGTCACCTGAGAAAGGACGCAGGGCTGGGGCTCCAGCTCGCCCACCTCAGGTGCTCTCCTCTCCTCCTCGGGGCAGAAACTCCTCGCCGAGGCAGGCCTCCGTCTCCCCACGGCCCAGGACGGACGAGGCGGTCGTCACCGTTTCGACGACCGTTTCGCCAACACCGACGCCGGCCACCGTTTCGGCTCCCACCGTTTCGTGGGCCACCATCCCGCCGGCCACCGGAGCTCCACCGCCAGCGGACTCGGACGCGTCTCAGATGGCCCTCGTCCGAGAGATGTTCCAGGTCATGGCGTCGTTTGCGACCAGGTTCCAGACCTCCACGCCTGCGGCCTCTGCGGCTCCGGTTCCGACCACCGCAAGCCCCGGGCATCCCGGCTCTGCCGCGGCCCCACCGACCTCCCGTGGGTCGAGTGCCCGCTCCGCCGGCCCACCCAACCCGTCATGGTGTGGTCCGGACGTTGATGCGGTGGACGCCCATCCCGCCGGCCCGCCCAGGCCGTACTGGCGCGGTCCGGACGTGGACGAAAGACTGCCTCCCTCGTCCTCCGATGAGTCCAGCTCGTCGTCGGAGGAGGACGAGGGAGACGTCGACGCCGAGCGCACGCCGGAACAGGCCATCGGCTCGGTGGACCCACCGCGTGGTGAGGACCAGCGCTCACTGACCGCCATGCTCACGAGGCTCGGCACCGCCCTCAACCTGAAGGTCGACCAGCCGCCGTTGGAGGGTGAGGATCAGATGACCGCGAAGCTCGACAGGCGTGCCGTGCGACCGGTCCACATAACCATGCTCCCCTCCATGATGACCACGGCGAGGGCGACGTGGAAGAAACCTTTGGCGGCACACTCCGTTTCGTCCAGGCTCGACAGCATGTACCGGGTCCTGGACGAGAACGTCGAGTTCTTGCAGGCGCACCCCCTGCCGAATTCCCTGGTGGTCAAGGCCTTCCAGCATAGGACGGCCACCAGCGGATTCCCGGTCCCGTCGACGCCGGAGGGAAAGAAATTGGACGCGGTGGGGCGTAAGTTTTACGCCACCGGCTCCCTATTCTTTCGGGCCGCAAACTATTCGGCCGCCATGGGCCTGTACCAATCTCACCTCTGGGAGCAGGTGAAGGTTGAGACGGCTAAACTGCCCGCAGATGCCCAGAAGAGGATTGACGCGCTGGCCGCCGAGGGGGACTTCGTCGCCGAGCAGCTGATGCGCACTGCCCGGCATATCAACGATTATGCGGCAAAAGACATGGCCTCCGCAATCTACCTCCGTCGCCATGCTTGGCTCAGGGACACCTCCCTCGATGACGCTATGAAAAAGCTCATCGAGGAGTTTCCCTTCGACGGGCAGGGCCTCTTCGGTCAGGACACCGATAAGATCCTGAATGAGATGCGCCAGACCAGTTCCACGGCGAAGTTCCTGGGGCTCACCACGCCGGCAACTTCCACCAGGCCGAGGTTCCAGCCCTTCACACGGCGGTTCCAGGGCAACCCACAGCAGCAGGGACCGGCGGAGCAGCCTAGATCCAGCTCCTATAAACAGCGGCGACAACACAAACCCCGCTACCGGCCCTACGGACAGGACAAGCGTTCGACCGCGAGGCCCAAGCCCCGCGTTTGAAGCTGCGACGGCCGAGTCTCTCTCGCTCCACATCCCGTACCTCCCCCTCCGGAACTTCCTCCAGGCATGGTCGGGCATCACGGACGACCAGTGGGTCTTAAAGATCTTGTCCTCTGGCTACGCCATCGAGTTCGTGCGGGTGCCTCGAGTAGGAAGACATCGTCTCACCACCTCGTCCCCCCATTTGGAGGAAGAAATAGCAACCCTTCTCTCCAAGGGAGCCATCGAGCGGGTAGCACCGTCCGACTGGGACAACGGCTTCTACTCGAGGTACTTCGTGGTCCAGAAGAAGGACGGAGGCCTTCGCCCTATCCTGGACCTACGCCGCCTGAACAAATGCATCCACACCAGGAAGTTCCGGATGGTGACCCTACAGACCGTCCTCCCCCTCATCAACAAAGGGGACTGGTTCACAGTCATAGACCTCAAGGATGCCTACTTCCACGTTTCCATCCTCGCGGAACACAGACGGTTTCTCCGCTTCCGTATCGACCATTCCGTGTACCAGTACCGATGCCTACCGTTCGGTCTGGCCACGGCACCGCGGGTCTTCACCAAATGCATGGCTCCGGTGGCTGCATTCCTCCGCCAACGGGGCATCAGGGTCTTCCCATACATCGACGATTGGTTGATCGTCTCCCCCACCAAATCGTCGGCCGTTCGGGACACACAATACACGGTTCACCTCATGGAGAGTCTCGGCCTCAGGATCAACTTCACCAAGTCGAAGTTGACTCCCGCCCAGCGCGTCGAGTACATTGGAGCGGTACTCGACTCGCTCACTACGAGAGCCTACGCCCCCCAGAAACGCTTACGGGACATTGCGCAGGGGGTGAACGAACTGCGCACGAAACCGTGCATCCGGGCGAAGAAGGCTCAGAGACTTCTAGGCCTGATGGCCTCAACGACGGCAGTGATCCCCCATGCCAAATTGAAATTCAGGTCCCTGCAATCGTGGCTCCTTCACGAGTTCGACGCACTTCGGGAGAGCCAATCCAAACGGTTGACCCCATCTCCAGAACTGAGGGACCAACTGCTGTGGTGGTCTACACCACTCAACGTGGCCACGGGGAAGAGTTTCTACCCCCCGCAACCTTCGCTGCAGATACTGACCGACGCGAGCAACCTCGGCTGGGGCGCTGCTTGCGGGACTCTCACGGTCAACGACACCTGGACACCGCACGAAACGGTGCACCACATAAATTACTTGGAGCTGCTGGCCATTTGGAAGGCCCTGCGCTCCTTCGAGACTCTGCTCACCGGCAAGGCGGTTCAAGTGGCCTCGGACAATACCACGGCGGTGGCGTACCTCAACAAGCAGGGAGGAACACGGTCCACCACCCTCTTGTACCTTGCAGTGCAGTTGTGGGAATGGTGCCTGGAGAGGCACATTTTCCCAATTGGAGTGCACATTCAGGGCACACTGAATGTCTTGGCAGACCACCTGAGCCGTCTCACCTCGACGACCCACGAATGGGAGCTGGACGACGGAGTGTTCCAGTCTCTGTGCCAGGTCTGGGGGACGCCGAGCATCGACCTCTTTGCATCGGAGTCCAACAAGAAACTCAGCAGGTACTGCTCCAGAGCAGGCATCGGACTGAACTCCGAGGGCGATGCCTTCATGAAACGGTGGGATCAGGACTATCTCTATGCCTTTCCTCCGTTTCCTCTGGTCCAGAAGGTACTCACCAGGATGCACCAACACAGAGCCAATGCAATTCTGGTGGCACCGGCGTGGCCGCGCCAACCCTGGTTTCCGCTACTGTTGCGCATGTCGTCACAGTATCGCACATTGCCGGAATCACCGACACTCCTCCAAATGGAGCAGGGCCAGCTGCACCATTCGGACCTGCCCAGCCTCCACCTCACCGCGTGGAGGATAACCCCAGACTGGCCAGGATCCTTGAACTAGCGCGGCGCCCTTCCACAAGGAAGTCTTACGCTTCCAAATACAGGCGTTTTTGTGCTTTCCTGGCCGCCCGGCAAACACCCCCCACGCAGGTGGGACTGCAGGACATTTTAACCTACCTCCTCCAGCTGGCGGAGTCTGGCCTCAGCATCACCTCCATCCGAGTGCATCTCGCAGCAGTGGTAGCGCACTCTCCTGCTGGCTCGCCCGCTTCCGGGGCCTTCCGCGACCAAACGGTAAAGCGCTTCCTCAAGGGACTAAAGAACGCTTTTCCGCCGGCCCGGACACCGACGGCTCAATGGTCACTGTCCACCGTTCTTAACGCGCTCACCAGGACCCCCTTCGAGCCCATGGCTACCGCCGATGTTCGTCTCCTCACATGGAAGACAGCATTCCTGGTGGCCATCACGTCTGCACGACGAGCTGGTGAGCTGGTTGCCCTGCGAGCAGACGCACCTTTTCTCCAGTTCTTCAACGACCGCGTCGTCCTCCAAGCGGACATCACCTTCCTACCCAAGGTGGTCTCCAAGTTTCACATGGCACAAACTATCTCCTTGCCAACCTTCTTCCAGAACCCCACTAACGCCCAAGAAAGGACTTGGCACACGCTGGATGTGAAACGAGCTTTATTGTTTTACACCAGCAGGACTAGAGAGTTCAGGAAGTCGCAACGCCTCTTTGTGGCTTATGGGGGAAAGTCCAAGGGTGAACCCATCTCTGCTCAAAGGTTCTCCAAATGGATCACCTCTACCATCTACCTGGCCTATGAGTCAGCTTCACTGCCACCTCCACCGCATGTCAGGGCGCATTCCACCAGGGCGGTTGCCACATCCACTGCCTTTCTGGAGGGCACACCGCTTGAGGACATATGTAAGGCTGCCACCTGGTCCAGACCTTCCACATTTGTCCAGCACTACAGGGTGGACACCAGAGCCACTGCGGACGCCAGGCTTGGCCGTGTCGTCCTCACCAGAGGGCTCCGGACTCAACGCCCCTGACGGGTCCACCTACGGGTTCTTCAGCTCATCGTGGGATCATCTCATCCGACTGCCCACCGACCAAGTAAGTGTGAGCTTGCTAATCTCCCATGAGTGTGGATTCACAAACTATACGAAGGAGAAAGTTCGGTTTCACTTACCAGTGATAACTTTCGTTCTTCGAGTATATAGTTTGTGAATACACACTACCCACCCTGCCTCCCCTCTTGAGCTGCACGGATGAGATCAGTTGGTTTATCCTGTGCTTGGCTTAAGTATGGAACTGAGGTAAAATGGCGCGCGGGCGCCTCAGGGTGGGCGGTACGGTGGGCGGTCTTACCGCCAAAACTTTTGACCAATAGCTTTTCAAGCCTCCGATCGGCCGTTCTGCGCAGGCGCATAACCCATGAGTGTGTATTCACAAACTATATACTCGAAGAACGAAAGTTATCACTGGTAAGTGAAACCGAACTTTTTGTTTGCATTTATGTTCATATTTCATTTTAGACTAGCATGTTTTTTTTTAAATCCAACAAACCTTTAAAAATTAAAAGATTGCAAAAATATTTTAAATACCAAAACATTTGGCATAAATTATTTAAATAAACATCTTTTTAAAAATTAAATACCGGTAAATTTACAGTAAACGCATCTAGAGATGCTCCATTAGACTCAAACTACGTCCTCTGAAATCAAGTGATTTGGGATTAAATTTCCATCCATTTCAATGAGTTTAACCTAGTGTAATTTCACACGTTCAAATTAAAACACAAATTGAAGCTTAGTTATCCTTCCATAGTCATAATTTCCCCAAATTTTGCCTTGGAGTTCTATAAAATTGCATACAAAATACTTGCATGACACAAAAAAATCTGTGTGTTAAGGAAAGTAGTATCAAATATAATGGTTTCTGTGAACAGAATAAAGTTCATGCTCACTGAACAGGATTTTCCTGATTCCTCCTTTCCTTCCGCTTCTCTTCCCTGGCCCTAAATTTGTGCTAGCATTAAGATTTTGATGAAAAGTTGAGAATATTTCATGCAGACAAAGACCCTTCTCTTATATGCACAGGGTTTCAGATTAGACAAGGGACTTCTCTTAAATTGCAGTAATACAGTAATTGCTTCAAGTTATAATAAGTGCTTTATGTAGATTAGATAGAAAAATATTTGTACTCACTTTTTTCCTATCTTTCCTTTACAGATAGTTTTGGCCACCAACATTGCTGAGACCGGTATTACTATACCTGATGTTGTTTTTGTAATTGATCCTGGGAAAACAAAAGAGAACAGGTAATATTCAGTTACTATCTGTCGTACATATTTTGAGGTGTCCATACTGAAGTGATTTTGTAATTTTGGCATATTAAAAAAAATCAAGATACATTCTTAACCTGTGTTTCTTTTCTTTTCTTTAAGCGAAGGGGAATTATTTCTCATGTATGCATTAGTTTCTGAACTACCAGTCAGTCAACCTGATAGAATACCAGGAGCACAAGGTTATAAACTACGTTGAATTAGAAATTTCTGTAGCTGCCTTGTACTAAGCCAGATGATTGGTCTTTCTAGCCCAGTTCTGTCAACTATGACTAGCTGTGGCTCTCTGGGATTTCAGACAGTATTCCTTCTTTTTTCTTTTTTTGCAGTTTTTTTTATTTTATAACATAAAACATATAACATGCAACATGTAACATATAATCCTCTACCCACCAACACGCAACACTCAAAAATCTCATCCCCCCCCCCCAACCAGGTTAATTATTGCCTGGCCGCTCCTATTTAGGGAATGGGGGGGAGGAGGAGGGAGAGCCTATCCCTTCTATTCTAAATTCCTTCTTTCACTATTCCCCGTCTCCTTCACTTATTTTTCCTCTATTTTAATTCTTTTGGTCCATATTCTATTCATATTCATATTCCTAAATTGTTAACACTTTCTTGCCTGTGCCTATTTATATTTATATATTATTTTTACTTTTTGGCTTTATCTTTGCACCAGACAATTCTGCATCCTTTTCTTCTCTTATTTCCCCTCCACTTCCATAACCCAAAGGTTTCTCCCTTTGTTTCTCCCTTGAATGGTCTCTCACCTTTGCTTGATACTCCTCTTTCCCCTTTGATCTTTCTGAACCTTCTCCATAGAGATTTTTTCCCAGTTTGGGTCTCCCATTACTATAATTTTTAGTGATTCAAGTTGTCTCATTGCTCCCTTTGGGTCCTCTGCTCTAACCACCTTCCCATCATGAAATATCTTTAAGAAGATAGGGAAACCCCATTGATATCTTATATTGCAATTAAACAAAATTTCAGTTATCGGCTTCATCTGTCTTCTCCATTGAATAGTCTCATTACTTAAATCATGATATACTTGTACTTTTACTTCTCCTATCTTTAATGCAGAGTCACCATGCTTCCTTAAATAGTCCATTACTTGATCTTTTTTATAACCTGATACAAAAGTAATTATCATATCTCTGGGGCATTGACCTCTGTTGAAACTGACCTTAAAAATTGCTTCGATCTCTTCTTCTTTAATTGGGCCAGAGTCCAAAGCAAAGGTTTGTAACCATTTAACCACTTCAATTTTTAAATTGTCTTTATCCATGTCGGGGGGAAACTTAATCCTGGTGTTTTTCTTTTTCAATTGATCCTGTAGCTTCACCAATTGCTTAAATCTTTTGTCCATAGTATTTTCATGCCTTACTGCAATCTCCACCAAGTCCTTAACCTCTGACTCCAAAGTATTGGTTCTCATGTTTAATCCAGAAATTGATTTTTCCAGAGATTGCACTTCCTCTCTGACCACGTCTTTAATAAACTGTTTAATTTCTTTTTTATCTTCATTAGATTTTGTAGTTATAAAGTCTTTTAATTCCAACAGTCAGATCTCCACTCGGTTTTTCCTTAGAGGGTAGTCTTGCATCCATATTTTCAGATTCTTCTTTGTTTATTGGGCTGTCTTTGACCCACCACCGCTGCAGTAACCCTTGTAAAAAAAAAAGTCTCTTACTGTTGTCTCTCTTCCAGTACCTGATATTTGCTCAGCAACTTGCAGCTATCAATAGTCCACAAATATCTTTCCACCAGCTACTAAGAAACTGCAGTTTTATTTTAATTTACAACCACAAAGCTTTATCTTATCACAAAAAGCACCTGGCTTCGTGCCAGCTCTGTCGGCTCAGCCCAATATGGCGGTTCCTCCCTCTGAAATTAGGACGGCAACAAAAAGAAACAGCTTTAGTGGATAAACTGTAAACTTTTCCAAACCAATCTTGTATGAAGCCTTTTCCTCCAAAATTGTATCAGAGGTAAAGAGGTGAAAAAGAAAGTCCTCACAGCAACAAAAGGGAGATGGCAGGTCTATTGCTTTAAAAAGCCTTGCAGCCAAAGGCCCACTTTTCTCTCCAGTATTTTTTCAACAGAAGATTTATCAGCAAATAGTTTTTCAACAGGACCTTCAACACCTCCCACGGTACCTTATCATCCAAAGGACTGCAGTAGCTATCTTTTGGCAAGTTCCATGGTACTTTTAACCCAAATAGGACCTTTTTTCTTTGTCTGGAGAAGGAGACGACAGAAATCACTCCAACCAGCTAGCTTAGGCTCCTCCCTCCCAGTATTCCTTCTTAACCTTTTCTGGTGGTGTAGTGGCAAAACTGCTGTACTGCAACCAAAAGGTTGTGAGTTCGATCCTGGCCAGGACTCAAGGTTGACTTAGCCTTCCATCCTTCCAAGGTTGGTAAAATGAATACCCAGCATGTTTGGGGCAAAATGCTATTTAACTTGTGAACTACCGAGAGAGTGCACTTAGCGCAATGGGGCAGTATGTGAGTTGGATTGCTTTGCTGATTGCTAACCTGGTTTTCTTTCATGGTTTCCTACCCAAGTTCTGCTTAATTTCCAAGATCATTCAAAACCAATTTGTTCAGAATGGCATTTTGATCTTTTTTTCTTGTAATGTCATGGGGTATCCCACTTTTGGAAAAGTCTTGCATGTTGACGTACCACTTTACCTTTGCTTGAAGATCCTTTTTGCCTTTATAGTCACAACTGTTTGGATGTGATTCCAGATGGAAGATGAAGAAGAACTTGCCATGTTTGCTTACACTGAAAGAGTTCTTGGATCTGACATAGGATTTCAGTAGACTTAATTCCCGGTATTTCTGTCCAATGTCTTTTTTCCAGATACCATGAAAGCAGTCAGATGAGCTCTTTAGAGGAGACTTTTGTCAGCAAGGCTAGTGCACTACAACGCCAAGGGAGAGCTGGGCGTGTCAGGGATGGATTCTGCTTTCGAATGTACACAAGAGAGAGGTAAGATTGTTTCGACCATCAAAATCTAGAAATTAGGCAGGTTTGCTGAGTGTAGATCAACTATTCACAACACAGTGCTAGGATTGCAAACACTTAAAATGATATTAATTAGGTGTTATGTGACTGAGTGTAATCCAGTGCAAAAATATATGCTTCCACAGTACTTAAGCACATGCTACTTATAGCCTTACTATGAATTCAATAGTAAACATTGAGAGGCTTTTGGGAGAATCAGCAAAACTGAGCTGCTAATATTAACTAATAATTAGTTCTAATTATTTTATACTTGTTCCTTTTTTCAGTGTCTTCAATCAAGAAAATGGGTATTAATTCATATTAATGGTTATCTGTATGCTTGTTATCTGTGCTTGTGTACAAACGACAAGTAATTTAACAGTCTGGATGAGCTCTTATTCTTTCACTTGGTTTCTGCAGATTTGAGAGTTTCCTGGAATATTCTGTTCCTGAAATATTGCGAGTGCCCTTGGAAGAACTCTGCCTTCATATTATGGTATTTTTCCCTTCTTTTGTTGTTTATTCTTTTGATGTTACAAGAAAAGCATGAGCAATTGGCCTAATTTCTATAGCAGCTTCTTAGCAAAAGAGTGCAAATACAGTTTTCAATGCTTTGTGCAAATGAGGGAGACAAACAGAAGCAAACTATTCATTCACTTTTGGAAGAATGAATGTATTTTCCCTTCTGGTTCCCTTAGAAGAGGTATGCACCTCATCAGAAGCTTTAATTAATGTATTGTGCTACTGTTGTGGACCGGAGCTATTCCCTGGTCTTTAGGCTTGTCAGATATCATTTTACCCAATTAAATCAGGCAAGGAGAAACCCAAATAAAATAATAAACAGCTCTTTAATCAGCTGATGAGAGACCTGAGCTAAGATGACCCCATTTCTGATACTTCTCTCCCCCCCCCCCCCAGTGATTTATAGCTTTTAAGCCCTGTTCCTCCCTAGCCTTGAAAACACAGGACTCCATTCTTCCTGCTACTTCTTTATCTTGTCCCTAACTCCCTGCCACATTCCAACGGGACTCTCTATCATCCTGCAAGCGAAAATTGAAAGTGAATCTAGAGTCTAACATAAACTAAAGTTCACCACAAGCAAAAACTGAAAGTGACCTTCTGGGGTTACATTTAGTGCAAGTTTATACAAGATAACTATAAAGATATATGTAATACAATCATATGTGGGAGTTTGTGTAAGACAGCTATACGTAATATACAATCTTATGTGTGAAAGCATGCACAGGGATACATTGTGTTTATATAATCATAAATAATTGCCACATTTATATATAGGGAATTATAATTCTATAATTTGGAACCCCTACACTACGACTCCTTTTCATCATATTTTAAGGGATAGGAAAATGTTGTTAGGGAAAGCTGCTCAAAGGAGACTTTACTGTGTAATTTGGAATCTGTGGTTGGTGCTTATCTAACAAATGTTACATGCATTTTACCTCCCTCCCCCCCACTTGTTTTATCTACAGAAATGTAATCTTGGCTCCCCTGAAGATTTCCTCTCCAAGGCCTTAGATCCACCTCAGCCCCAAGTGGTTGGCAATGCCATGAATCTTCTACGGAAGATTGGCGCGTGTGAACTAAGTGAGCCAAAGCTGACTCCTTTAGGCCAACATCTTGCATCACTGCCAGTTAATGTAAAAATTGGCAAAATGCTTATATTTGGTGCTATTTTTGGCTGCTTGGATCCAGTGGTATGTTAATGGCTTCCATTACTTTGTTTATCATTATGCTCACAGAGTAAATATTAAGATGGAAGACTGAATATTAAGGCAGAAGAGCCAGTTAGGTGTTTTAAACAAAATGCCATTTCAATGGTTGCAGTGAAAAATAATGTGCCACTATAGTGGGAGCAATGCTCCTGAAATTTGCCTTTGTTACTTGTCATCGTGTTTAGCCCCATCCAGAGTGTTGTTGGGCTTTAAGGGAAAAGTCTCAGTAGGCTTGGTGGGGTATAGCAGGTGGCAGAGGTTACAGAAGCTGAAGGGAGAAGGTGGTGGTAGCAGGTGGTGGGGAGAAGATGAAGGTAGAAGGTATGTTAGACAGATTTTGTTTCTGTTTGGGAAATGGGTTTAATGTCTCTCTTTAGGGTATGCCTTTCTTTCTTTTTTGATAAATGTGATTCTGTTTTTATAACAGTATGTGAGAGTGTTGCCATAGTCCCTCAGCTGAGGAGGCTTGAAGCCTTGAAAATCCTCAGGGGGTTGGAGGGTTGTTTGATCCAACCTATACAAAGCCAGGGCAGACTTCCCTAGTCCTTGTGAATGGGGCCTTGGCCCCCTAAGGCCAACATAGAACGAGCAAGAGGAAGCCTGGGCAGTATCTCCCTCTGACCGAGGCCAAAGTGGCAGGGGGAGACGCTGACATTACTCTTCCCAAGGAAGAAGTAAAATTCTTTTCCTTGTTTGAAATACTACTTAGTGAAGAGCATGGTTTGTTAGATTTTAAAAATCACTGCGTTTGTCATGCCTTTAGAAACATAACTGCAGACTAGATAGATCTTGGTTTGTTCCAACAAGCTAGTTTTTTTACATGTAATTTCTTGTTTGCTTTCAAATCTTCTCAAGCCTACAAGTGTACATACCTATTTAAATTTTTCTGTCCATGAGATGTAGCAGAAAACATTTTGCTTAATGGTTTTGGTTTTCCACATAGGAAAATACAGCATCTTGATGAGAATAAAAAGTAAGTTGTTATTGCACTTTAATAATCATATTTTTGTTGTGGCTGATAGGCTACCCTTGCTGCCGTAATGACAGAAAAATCTCCATTTACGACACCAATTGGAAGGAAAGACGAGGCTGATCTTGCAAAATCTTCTCTGGCACTGGCAAACTCAGACCACCTAACAATTTATAAGGCATATCTAGGGTAACTGAAAAATCCTTTCTCAAAATATATCAACTGGACAGTGTGTTCTCGTCAAGCATTTCATTCTTTGTTATCATAAGCATATCTTCCTTGGTCTGTCTGCCTATTGCTATTGTGGTGTTAAACCAGAAGTGGCCAACCTTTACGCCACGGGCCTGACCATGCCCCTGGACAGCTGAGTAGGCCGGACCATGCCCCCTGGAAATGGGCATATTTACAGCTGTCTCTGCATTTATGACAGCCACGGGCGCATTTGCACATGTGCAGGCACATTTTATGGCTGACATAAACACGCCCGCTTCCACTTCCAGGTGCGGTGGAGGCGGTGATGGGCCATATACAATGGCGTCGCAGGCTGTAGGTTAGAAACCCCTGTGTTACACAATGTATGAAGCCATTGTGCTACGCATTGTTCTCTCTGCGAACCTATTTACTTATTTTCTGGATATTAAGAGAGGAAGAAAGGAGACATTGGCATCTGTTAAATGCATTTTGCCCAACAGGACCTGCAGTATTGCGATACCCATCCATCCTTCTTTCATTTGTAGTTTTGTTTTTCATTTGAGAATGAGGAACCTTTTCATCTGCAAATACTGACACGTTACCACTATGTCAGTGGCACGAAGATAGGATGAAGAGAAATATTTTGGCAAGCTGGAAAGTTAATAGAGAAACTGTTTTCAAAATCTTTTTTTCAAAGTTGATATATTGTTCGATTTACTTAACTTTGTATTTATTTATACTTAATTTTGCATTTATAAAACAACTTTATTTTAGTATATACTAGCAGAGTTTGCCCGGCATTGCCGGGCTGTTTTAAAGTGTGTTGGGAATTTTTAATGTGTGCGTTGGTGGTTATGGGTGGTTTTGGGTGTGCACAACCACCACCACCCATACAATACCACTCCAACAACCAACACACACATTAAAAATTCCTGGCAAGGCAGGAGTGTTGTGTGTGTGTTGTGTGTGTGTGAGAGAGAGAGAGAGAAGCAGTGTGTGTGAGAGAGAGAGAGTGAGAGGAAGAGAGACTGACAGATAGAGTAGACCACCAGAGGGAGCTAGTGAGTTAGATAGAGTGAGGGCAGACAGTCAGACTCAGACAGAGGAGACAGAGGGCGGAGGCTATTTGCTGATGCTGCGATTGGTGCAGGTATGTTTCGACTGGAGGAAAGGTTTGTTGTTAGGCGGTTGTTCCGCAGTGTGTGTGTGTGTGTGGTGGGGGTAGTGCTTTGTGTGTGTGTGTGTGTGTGAGAGAGAGAGAGAGAGAGTTTTCTGCAGGTTGGCTGGGAAAGGAACGTTCGTCCCCAGCCAACCCAGAGAGAAGTGATTCCTTCTCTTCGGAAGGCAAAGGCACCTTTGCCTCCCGGAGAGAAGGAATCCACATCACGGAGAGATGTTCCTTCTCTCCCGGTTGGCTGGGAAAGGAACT
Source organism: Bradypodion pumilum (assembly GCA_035047305.1). Classification (NCBI taxonomy): domain Eukaryota; kingdom Metazoa; phylum Chordata; class Lepidosauria; order Squamata; family Chamaeleonidae; genus Bradypodion; species Bradypodion pumilum. Next base: position 37,583,916 of record JAWDJD010000002.1, on the reverse strand, counting down.
TTGGTTCCAGCCAACCCAGAGAGAAGTGTTTCCTTCTCTTCGGAAGGCAAGGGCACCTTTGCCTCCCGGAGAGAAGGAATCCACATCACGGAGAGGCGTTCCTTCTCTCCCAGTTGGCTGGGAAAGGAATTTTCATCCCCAGCCAACCCAGAGAGAAGCGATTCCTTCTCTTCGGAAGGCAAGGGCACCTTTGTCACCCTGAGAGAAGGAATCCACATCACAGAGAGGCGTTCCTTCTCTCCCGGTTGGCTGGGAAAGGAACTTTCATCCCCAGCCAACCCAGAGAGAAGTGATTCCTTCTCTTCGGAAGGCAAGGGCACCTTTGTCACCCTGAGAGAAGGAATCCACATCACGGAGAAGCGTTCCTTCTCTCCCGGTTGGCTGGGAAAGGAACTTTCGTCCCCAGCCAACCCAGAGAGAAGCGTTTCCTTCTCTTCGGAAGGCAAGGGCACCTTTGTCACCCTGAGAGAAGGAATCCACATCACGGAGAAGCGTTCCTTCTCTCCCGGTTGGCTGGGAAAGGAACTTTCATCCCCAGCCAACCCAGAGAGAAGTGATTCCTTCTCTTCGGAAGGCAAGGGCACCTTTGTCACCCTGAGAGAAGGAATCCACATCACGGAGAAGCGTTCCTTCTCTCCCGGTTGGCTGGGAAAGGAACTTTCATCCCCAGCCAACCCAGAGAGAAGTGATTCCTTCTCTTCGGAAGGCAAGGGCACCTTTGTCACCCTGAGAGAAGGAATCCACATCACGGAGAAGCGTTCCTTCTCTCCCGGTTGGCTGGGAAAGGAACTTTCGTCCCCAGCCAACCCAGAGAGAAGCGTTTCCTTCTCTCCGGAAGGCAAGGGCACCTTTGCCTCCCTGAGAGAAGGAATCCACATCACGGAGAGGCGTTCCTTCCCTCCCGGTTGGCTGGGAAAGGAACTTCGGTTCCAGCCAACCCAGAAAGAAGCGTTTCCTTCTCTTCAGAAGGCAAAGGCACTTTTGCCTCCCGGAGAGAAGGAATCCACATCATGGAGAGGTGTTCCTTCTCTCCCGGTTGGCTGGGAAAGGAATTTTCGTCCCCAGCCAACCCAGAGAGAAGCGATTCCTTCTCTTCGGAAGGCAAGGACACCTTTGCCTCCCGGAGAGAAGGAATCCACATCACAGAGAGGCGTTCCTTCTCTCTCCGTTGGCTGGGAAAGGAACTTTTGTCCCCAGCCAACCCAGAGAGAAGCGAGGGCGAGACGTAGAAGGCCGCACTGGGAGGGAAACTTTTAAAGACCCAGCCGGAGCCAGGAGGTAAGTGCAGTCGGTGGGGGTTAGGAAGGAGGGGCTAGGTGGTGGTGCGGGTGGGCAGCGTAGTTACCGTGGCCATGCCTCGCCCCCCACTCCCTAACCGCCGCTGCCGCGCTTATCTCCTGGCTCCGGCTGGGTCTTTAAAAGTCTTTCCCTCCTGACGGTTTTTTTTTAAAGTCGGCGTGCCGTGCTTTGCCAGCCTCCTCTGCGCTTGCGTCCCTCAGACTGAATGGCTGAGGGGTTGTGCAGCACAGAGGACTCTGGGACTCCTAGTTCGTGCAGCGGTGTTTTTCTGAAGCTTATTTTTGATTGGCTGTGGCGCGCTTTCAAACGTTCTTTTTGCTCGCACCTCTCAGCCTGATTGGCTGCGGCGCGGCACAAAGGACGTTGGGTATTGAAGTTATTTTTCTTTGTTTGAGTTTGTGGGGCTCTTGCCCCACTGGCACATTTCTAAAATATTTGTTGACCTCTGGACCCATTTCGGGCAAGTGCACGAAGGCTCGGTACGGGATAGTATGGCCGGGTGTGGGATCCTTTGTCAAGTTCCAACAGTTAACGCTTGGATTTATAGGTATAGATTATTTTGTTCTTTAAAAACATGTAATTGTTAAATACGCTGGCAAACTCTTAATTTGTATACAGTATTTCTTAATTTCAGGCAGAAATGTATTGCATTTAGTGTCTAAATGTTTATAATGCTATTTAGAGACAGTGTTGCTAAAATAATCAGCTATTATCCTGTAGACATGCAGAATTTTCCACTATGTTGTTAAATATGCTGGTTTAAAACCAATGGCTAGTTCAACTAGAGTAGACCTCCAATAATCAGTGGCACTTACCAGTCCCCAGTTGATTCAGTAGGTCTAGTCTAGTTGGGAGTAGCAGTTGGATTTAGGGCAAAAATAGCAAACTAATTTATAAAATGCCCTTCTGTATCAGGGAGCTATACAATAGAGATGACACAGATAATCATCAGCTTGCCATATGTTGTTTGTAGCTAACTTACATAAGACAGAACTGTTTACACTCAAGGCTGCTGAGACCTATGGCCCAACAACATCTGGCAAGGTTTTTAGCCGCTGCAGGGAAGAAAACATTGAGGGAACTGGAAAAACTGTACATTGAAGACTGAACATAGCTATATTCTGCTGCCTACTAAAAGAGCAGCTTAATTTCTGGCAGGACAGTACTGATTCCAGCTTGTTTTGGGGAAAGGTTACTAGAGGATTTCTTGTCACTTCCATTTCTGAACACTGCTTACTATATTCCTTGACATTTATCCATTTTTTGTTTTGTTTTACTAAATAAGAGGCTTTTCTCCTAGGTGGAAGAAAGCTCGTCATGAAGGGGGCTATCGGACTGAAATGACTTACTGCAGAAGACATTTCCTGAACAGAACTTCATTATTAACACTGGAGGTACCATCACTAATTTAACTTTTTTCCTAAGAAATGAAACGAGTCAGAGTTTCTGCTTTGGACATCACAAAGCTAAACAAAGCAGAAACTTCTCTTGTGTGTATGCTCTTACTTATTCATCTTCTTCTTGTGCTGTATCCGATCCCAAATATTGGCAATCAACATAGTAATCAGCCATGAAGATGTCAATGAGGAATCAGGCTTTCTTGGTGGTGGCCTGATTTCTATGGAATGCATTTCCATTGGAGGTCAGCCAGGCTTTGTCTCTCTCAATATGAACTTTTTAAAGGGGTGTTTAAGAGTATAACCCCACAGGTAGTGAACCAGCAACTTATAACTTTAGGTGTTTGAATCTCTGGCCATCACCATATCGTTCTAATATTGTTATATATTTGTCTATGGGTTTGGGTAGGAAGGGTTAGTGATTTTATTATGTACACCACCCAGAGTACTGGGTTTCTACTACTTAGATTTTATACAGAAATTGAACAAATAAATAAAATAAACATGAAATTAAATGTGTTAGCCCTGCTGGTGCAGTAGTTAAACTGCTGTCCTGCGACCAAAAGGTTGTGAGTTTGATTCTGACCAGGGCTCAAGGTTGACTCAGCCTTCCATCCTTCTGAGATCAGTAAAATGAGTACCCAGCAAGTTGGGGGCAAAATGCTAATTAACTTGGGAACCATCCAGAGAGTGAACTAAGCGCTTTGAGGTGGTATATAAGTGTGATTGCTTTGCTTTATCTTTATACAAATGGTTAAGTGGGTTTAGTATATTGATCTTAATGTCAAGTATAGTTTACTGGATAAACCACAAAAGTGTAGATTCTTCTGTTTCTAAAACAGAAATAGAATTAATGAGATTTCTGTAAATCTAGTATTGAATAGTGAATGAATTACTAAAACATGGGTACTTAACATCTACTTATTTTAGGATGTAAAACAAGAGCTAATCAGGGTCGTACGGGCAGCTGGCTTTGCGGCACGCTCACATCATGATGAAGGAACACATTCCCTTTCACAACAAGAAATGGTCCTTCTTAAAGCTGTGCTGACTGCAGGGCTTTATGACAATATAGGGAAGATAATGTATACCAAGTCTGTGGATATAACAGAGAGGTTGGCCTGTATAACAGAGACTGCTCAAGGTAAAGCACAGGTGCATCCTTCTTCTGTGAACAGAGATCTACAGACCCATGGGTGGTTGCTGTATCAAGAAAAGGTAAGTTCTGTTTTACCTTTCCAAGCAAAGAGAATGTTATACAAGACTAAATTTGAATTTCTTCTCTTTACATGGTCTACTGGTGTTCATGTAAAACTTGCATAACTTGGTGTGGCTAATTGTGACTAATTGACGAGGTACTGGGACATGCGTTGTGCCCTTGCTCATGTGCCCATTGTACAACCAAGATGCGCCGTGGCATCTTGTCTATTAGCTGCAATTAACCACACCATGTTGCACAACCCTTTATGAAAACACCAATAGAATTCTGGCCCATGAAAACAGTGTCATTTAAGACAGGGATTTAACAGATTGGTTGAATGAACATACTTTATGGCAGGTGTACCCAAACTATGGCCAACAGCACCAATTAATCCAGCCCATGCCGCTCCCAGATACAGAAGTAAAACGTGCATTTGTGTGCACAGAACACTGCCATAAATGACCCATGGCTGTTGTAAACGCATTTACGACAGTCACGGGTCATTTATGGCAGCATTCTGTGGATGTGCGGGCGTATTCTGCCCACACATGCGTGTTTTACTATCGCTTCCGGGTAGGAGGAACCACATGACTGGCCCACGGCCCGAAAAGTTTGGCCACCCCTGCTTTATGGCATCTGATTTGTTCAGCACAATGTAATCTAATTCTTTTGTCTGTTCCCAGTGTAAGTATTATTAAAAGGGCTAAATAAAACAATTTTAAAAATATATAAATTAAAAACATCATGGAAGTTTCTCTGTACAGAGTCATATATATTATACAAATCTTAAGTTTAATTTCCTCCTGTTGCCCACACCACCCTTCTTTATGTAGTGTCACTGCATGTTTTAGTAGGATTTGCAGAAAGTGTAAAGCATGGTAAATTTATGTCTAGGAGAAAACCCAGAGTGTATCTGTACTACAGAGTAAAAGCAATTTGATAAACTCTTTAATAGCCATGGCTCCATCCTGCAGAATCCTAGGATTTGTTAATTGGCAAGACTCTGGAACTGTGGTGGCTCAAGTGGCTAAGACGCTGAACTCGATGACTGGAAGGTCAGAGTTCAATTCCCAAGTACTGCACGACAGAGTGAGCTCCCGTCTCTGTCCCTGCTCCTGCCAACCTAGTAGTTCAAAAGCCAGAAATTGCAAGTAAGGTATCACTTTGGTGGGAAGGTAAACAGCATTCCATGCATGCATGCCACATGTCCAAAGAAATGTCTTCAGTCACAGACAGCTCTGGCTCTTTGGCTATATACAGATGAGCACTGAACCCCAGATAAAGAGTACTCAGAAACGGTTTATGATTCCCTTCTAGGGCATTCTGTGTCTGTGCAGCTTGCCTTGCTTTTCCAGGAGGCACTCTGGGGAATTGAACTCTCAACCTCTGGCTTCACGTCTAGATACCTATACCACTGAGCTTATCCAGCCAACTGTAGGATGATAATTTATCTTAAATCAGTTCAACCATCTCCAGTATGTAATGGCTGAATTCCTGTTAATCATGTAAGCCGGTAGCGTAAGTATAACTTTCCTTACAAGCATAGCAGTTTGTTTACCAGTTAGGAACAGGTGTGAAGTTACACTTGGGTTAATATTACAAACAGGATTTCAGTCATTGGCTTCTATGGTACCACAAACTATTGCCACGATAGAGATTTCCCTCCTACCCCAAGTTATTTTACAAAAATATGTTATGCATATGGAAGTTACTTCGTGTCGCCTGTGCAGTTCAGTACAGTATGTAGCCTTTTGCTCAAGTATTCTAATTTTAGAACAATAAAAAGAAGTTCTTAAGGACAAATGTGCAGTAGAAAAAAATTCTGTGTAAAATTGTGTTTGGTAACTTATTTCTTCCCATATTTGTACACAGGTTAGATATACCAAGGTGTACTTGAAAGAGACTACCTTAATTTCCCCCTTTCCAATTTTACTATTTGGTGGTGATATAGAAGTTTTGCATCGCGAACGCCTTCTGTCTGTGGATGGCTGGATCCATTTTCAGGTATATTTATACTCTGATAGCTTCTTGCAGTTACATAATTATTGTGTTGGAAAGCATTTTGTTATACTCCACATCCTATGTATTTTGATGCATGTCAAACTTCATTATAGACATGTTCTTAGTCAGAACATAACTGTATGCTGTTAATTTGAATCCAATTTATGGCAACCGTTTGCAGGGGTTTCTAGGTACAGAATACACAAAAATGGTTTAGCATTCCTTTCTTCTGGGGCATCTTGGGACTGTGGAGCTTGCCCATTACTACTCATGCTGGATTTTCTCACAGAAGGCACAGTGGAAAATCGAACTCGCAACCACTGGCTCCATAGTCAAATTCATAAATTACTGAGCTCTCTAACCTGCACAATTATTATTTGTATTTACTAAATATGCCTTTGAAATGTGGTGTTGGAGGAGAGTTTTGAGGGTACCCTGGACAGCGAGGAGAACAAATAGGTCAATCTTAGAAGAAATCAACACTGACTGCTCATTGGAAGGTCAAATAGTAAAGATGAGGCTAAAGTACTTTGGGCATCAAATGAGAAGGGAGGATTCACTTGAGAAGGCCGTGATGTTGGGAAAGGTGGAGGGCAAAAGAAGAAGGGGGAGGCCAAGGATGAGATGGATAGATGGTATTGTAGACACAATGGGCACAGAACTGGGAGGACTGAGGGGGATGGTGGAGGACAGAGGCGCCTGGAGAACGATGGTCCATAGGGTCGCAAAGGGTCGGAATCGACTGTGCGACTGAACAACAACAATTTTTTTTACTAAATATACATAATTATAAAAGTATTTATTAAATGTACTTTTGGGATAACCTTTTTAATTAAACTGCTCAAGAGGTGGCATGCAAAAGAAAATCCCACTTAATGTGTTTGTTTAGATCTTTTCATTATCTCAGAAGCACAACAGTACAATTAATAAATGGCTGAAATACAGTAGTAAAACACAGTAGAGTAAACCTGTTGAATCAGGAGAGATTTGGTGAGTTAGCACCTCTGGACTTTCCATTGGTTCAATGGGCCTACTCTCATTGCAACTTAATACTGCATTACTATTAGATATTTTTTAATATGATGTACGTCAACATAGTACATTATATTAAGGGGGATATAGTACACTGATATAGGTGTAGAGTTGCTTGTTCTTCACATTTGCAAAGGATTTAGATCGAATGCTGTCAATCCAAATACAGTGGAACCTCATGTAACAATCGCATAACAGTTAGGTTTGGGGGGGAAATGGCATCTCGCATAACAATTTTCCCTATGGAGAAAAATGTACAACAAATTTTTTTGTTGTACAACGCATCCCATAGGGAAAATCGTTATACGATGCATGTATCATATAGTAATTGTTTCGTACAACAACGAGCCCCATGGAATGGATTAAAAACGTTGTATGAGGTACTACACTTTTTAGGAGTAGGAATGAATGTTTATTCCACATTCCTCCGTTCACTTTCAGGGGAAGCTTCCTAATTTAGCTGCATTACAGATTTCCATAATATATGAACCGCTAAAATAGGCATTTCTTATTTATGTGCTTCATCTGACTGGTTTACAAATTTTACTTAGTATCTTTGCAGATAACAAGAAATAATGACTTAATAAACAACAAAATATATCTACCCTTAAGCTGGTAATGCTGGTAAGGCAAAGAGAACTTGAGCTTGTTCCCACTGTGATAAACTGTTTTCTGTGGATTAACAGCATGACATTTTAGCTGGACCAATGACTCACATAATTTGTCTTAACATTTTTATTCATATAGTATTTTTGAAAAACGAATATGTCAATAATAAGCTGATGCGAGAAATCTATAATTTAATATTCCTGTTTCCACAGGCCCCTGTAAAAATTGCAGTCATTTTCAAGCAACTGAGAGCACTCATTGAGTCTGTTTTAAAACAGAAACTTGAAAACCCTAAAATGTCACTTGAAGGTAATTTTTGTTTCTAGCATTGCTTTGAAAATCTCAGATACATGGTACATGTAAAATGTGTGACGTAGTCAAAAGTGTGCTGCCTTGTTAAGTATTCCTCATGCTGTAGGTGGGAAAAATACTATCCTGAGAAATCGAGATGGTAACATTTTCTCAGCTTTGTTCAGCCTCTATTTCACTAAACTAGTGGATGTAACTCTTCCTTTACTTTGACTTCTATTTTAACAAAGCTAATAGCTTGATATTCATTCTTAGCGTAATCTACTTTTTATATGATTTTCTCATCACAAGATTTCTCCATTTGTTTTGCTAAAATGAATATATATGTGCAGAAGATTTTATGCTTAAATTAGGTTCATCTCTTGAAACAAACACTGGTGAAAATCCTCTTGCACAGCTACATAAAAAGGTGTGATTTTTGAGGCAAACTGCTCCATGTTAAAAAATAACCATAGACATTATTAGTTGCATGCAGAGTCATTCCACTCAGTATGCAACTAATAATGCCTACAGTGATTTCTTAACTTTTGGCAATTCACCTCCAAAGGTTTATGCTATGCCATCCTAACTAGATTTGGCCCATTGAAGTGGCTAAGACACTGACTGGGAGGCAGAAGTTCAGCAGTTCGATTCCTGAGTGCTGCAGGACGGAATGAGCTCCCGTCTTTGTCCCAACTCCTGCCAACCTAGCAGTTCGAAAGCAAGAAATTGCAAGTAGATAAATAGGGACCACTTTGGTGGGAAGGTTACAGTGTTCTGTGCATTCTAGTGTCTAGTCATGCCTGCCACATGACCACAAACGTATGCAGAAGCAGACAGCACTGGCTCTTCGGCTGTGAAACAGAGAAGTTCCTTCAAGAGAGTAAAGGAGGAAAGTGGAAGGGGAGAGGCTGGAGGGAAAAGGAAATGGTCTCTTTCTGAAAAGCCTCCCTTCCGGCCCAGCCCTTTTCTCTCTCCCCACAAGGAGGAAAGGGAAGGGGGAGCAGAGGCTGGAGGGAAGAGGAGTTTCCACCCCAGAGAGAGGTTTTTTCGGGGGGGGGGGGTGTTGGATTTGGGAGGGGAAGTTGTTGGGGGACCCCTCCCCAGACCCACACCTTGCCCCATAGATTGTTTGTTGGTGTGCAGGAGGAGGAGGCTCCTGAAAGGGAGACCCAGGAAGAGAACCAGCAGGGTGCAGGGAGGGAAATGGACATGGCCATGGGGAATTTCTACTCCCTACCCGTGCACGAACTGGTGCGATCCTGGAGCTGCCCATCACTGATAGTATCTTCCTCTCTGATTTTTTGTTTTCTGCTGAAAATAAGCTGAAATGCTCTCAGAAACAGTTGTAGAATTAGGAAAGGAGGCTGCAGAGGAAGAAGGAAATTTGCCACATGGACAACCCCATACCTGTCAAGTTTTGGATTTGGAAATAAGGGAAATTTCCCGGTAAATAAGGGATACTTGACAGCTATGCTTATCCTGTGCTGCCCTCCAATGGCGGCAATAGGGCATTGCAGTCTAATTAATAAGGGATGACGGCGGGAAAGAGGCTAAAATATGGGGTTTTCCCGGCCAATAAGGGATACTTGACAGCTATGCACAACCCACACTTTCCCTGTTTTCTGCTCAGCAAAAGCATCCTGAGTAGAATTACACTTTACTGACAAATTATTTTTAGGCTTTACCATTTTCACTCTTGCTTTTCAGATGACAAGATTTTGAACATCATTAAAGAATTGATAAGGACTGAAAACACTATCTGAAATAAAAGAATTATTAAAGACTGAAAGCAGTGTTTGAAATAAAAAGAATGACTACAAGTATAAAGCAGCGCCAGCTAAAAGGAGAAAATTAATAAAGCATGGGCTTGTTTCTGAAAATGCCAGCTATCATGTGAAAGCTACTTAATTGCAGCATACAAGTTTCCTTTTCATTTTGTGAAGAATAGGAATGCATTGTAAAATTGACAATAAAATTTGGATCCCTTTTGTTCAAATGTTTTTAATGGTTGCAATTGACATAATTTAAATTTTAAAAATGATGAGTTCCTGCTCTCTTTGAATCTTTATACATTTCAGAGCAAAATTCAAATATTTGAAACAGATTTTACTTCCTAAAAAAACACAACTGAGAAACAGTTTATTCCCTTTAATTATAAGAAATAACCAAAATGTGTTAGTGACACAATTATCCATTTTTAAGCTGTAGGATGGTCGTCATCGACTGCAACTCGTATCTGAAAATGCATTTTTTCCTGAAGCAGGAAAATTGTCACTGGCATGAATTTGTTTAAGGTGGATCCCATCTTGCCATGAAGTGACCCATACACTATGATCTCGGAGCCATCACCCTTGGCACACATGAAGTGCGACATGCAAGATTTAACACACTGCAACGGACCACCGTAGGATGTTAATGTAGGATAGTAGTGTTAAAGGTAATCAAATATTTATTGTAATCAAATGTATTTATTGTGCAAGATCCATTTCGAATATTCCTGTAGTTCAATATTGGTGGGGGTGGGGGAAGCAGATATATTCTCATTTATTTGTATTTTCTGGAGCCAAGAATGAAAGAGCCAATGGGCAGTATTATTTGGAAATGCAAGACTGAAGGTGCTAAGCAAATACATGTTTATAATTAAAATGTAATTAAAATATAAAATGGCCCGATGCATGTGGAAAGGTGACATCACAACTCCACATACAGTAGCCATGACAAGTGTTATTTTCTAGACCTGAAGGTGTTATTTAATGTATGATGTGTGGCTGGCATGCACAGTTCTGTCCTCTAAAACAGGGGTCCCCAACCACTGGGCCACGGGCTGTTCCAAACCGGACCGTGGGAGTGGGTGGTGCTGGGAGCCCTGATGGCAGCCTTCTGCCCTCAATGTGCTCCACCAGGACTGCCCGGCGAATGGAGTGAGAGCACAGGCGTCAGACATAGCAGATAGGCAGGTGCTTGGGCCCCTCCTCTACATTGTTTAACTATGGCAGGGCTCCGTCCCCCACCTGTGTGCAGTGGGATAACTCACTGCTCGAGTTGAACGGTGTGGCTGTCAGGTGACTGGGTCCCCTCCTTGTTTTTGAGCTACAGCAGGGCTGCTCCTCTCACCTGTGCACTTTATCGTATTTGATTATGTGCTTGCACCGTCCAGGCCCACCACCACCACTTTGGTCCATGGAAATTTTGTTTAGCATGAAACTGGTCTATGGTGCAAAAAGGTTTGGGAACCCCTGCTCTAACAGGCCAATCCAGTCTCTACTGGAAGCATCTACTTCCAGAATGAGCTATCTAAAATAAGCATCTCACATTTGAATGGTAAGGCTAGCCCTTCTAATCTGACAGTGTTACAAATGCAAGAGCAAGTGATACTTTTATTAAACCAATACAAAACTGAACCAAGATTTTGTGGATAGTAGTAGTCGTAGTTCTGTCTCACACTGTGTAGTGCCTGTCTCCGCCACTACAACATATCGGGGAACAAGGCTCCTTGTTTCTTCAGCAATAAGATTTTACGGGGCAGGGGTGCTAACCCAACGCCCAACCCTCCTTTCTCATCCGGACTTGTGGCTAGTGCAGGGAAACAATATGAGAGTCCCAAAAATTTGTGGGACATTATTTTGCTAGATCTGTTTCCTAAGGTGAGTTCAAATGCAAGCTACAAGTGGCACTGGGTGTGTGATTTGAAACTCCATCCCACTTAGCGGTTTGCAGGATTTTCCTCCCAATTCTTCAACAAAGAACTAAAAGAAAATCTACGTTTATCTCCCCCATTATGTTTACTTCTTTTTAAAGTCAAAGTACTTCTTTGGCTGGGGAAAAGGTAATAAAGAAATTCTAAATCTTCAATGATCCAGCAGAGGGAGCATTTTTCAAGAACAAATTGGGGAAGAATTGAGAGGAAGTGTTCTTTCTTAATCTATAAAACCAAGAGTTAACTGTTGGAACTTGCTATAGGTTGCTATGCCTCGCCCTACTTGCCTGCACTCACCCTTCGTGCACACGGCCGATCTGAGTCCGCAGGTCAACAAAGGATTGAGAAAACAGGCAGTGGGGCAACAGCCCCACAAACGCGAAAAAGGGAAACAACTTCATTTCCCAACATTCCTTGCGCCGTGCCGCGCCAGAGCCAATCAGGCTGAGAGGCTCTCGCACGGCGTGGCGCAAGGAACGTTCGGAAATGCGCCACAGCCAAACAAAAGAAAACCGTTTTAAAAAACGCAGCACAAACACAAAGCACAAACCCATAACTACAAGCCCCAGCGTCCTGCGCGCCATGAGCGCGCAGAACACTGAGGAAGCTGGTGTGCAAAAATTAAAACAAACAAAAACACCGGGAGAGCAAGTCCGCCAAGCCGCGGGAACCAAAGCCCCATCCCCAACGGCGCCTGAAGCTCCTAATCTGAGTTTCCCCTTTAATATCACTCGGTGGGGGGGGTGTTGTGCTCCCCCTCTCTACTGGCTCCCCTGGGGTTGGGAGGGTTGGGGGTACCAAAGGAGTCTGTCTCCCCAACTCTCCTGACCCCAGGGGACCTGGCAGAGAGGGGATTTCCCCACACACAAACACGCCCCATATTAAAGAGAAGAAACCAAGCGGTTACTTTTCTTTAAAAACGGAGTTTGGGGGGGGAATCCCCCTCTCCGATGGCTCTCCTGGGTCCGGAAGGGTTGGGGAGACAGACCCCTTTTCTCCACCCAACCCTCCCAAACCCAAGGAAGCCAGCAGAGAGGGGGATCCCACCCATCCCCCACTGATATTAAAGGGGAAACCACTTGAGATTTCCCTTTTAATATCAGAGGGTGGCCTGGATTCTATCCCCTCTCCTGGGTCCCATGAGTCTGGAAGGTTTGGGGAGACAAAAGGAGTCTGTCTCCCCAACCCTCCTGACCCCAGGGGACCTGGCAGAGAGGGGATTCCCCTCCCCCCCCACACGCCCCATATTAAAGAGAAGAAACCAAGCGGTTACTTCTCTTTAAAAACGGAGTTGGGGGGGGAGAATCCCCCTCTCCAATGGCTCTCCTGGGTCCGGAAGGGTTGGGGAGACAGACCCTTTTTCTCCACCCAGCCCTCCCAAACCCAAGGAAGCCAGCGGAGAGGGGGATCACACACACACCGATATTAAAGGGGAAACCACAATTGAGATTTCCCTTTTATTATCAGAGGGTGGCCTGGATTCGATCCCCTCTCCTGGGTCCCATGAGTCTGGAAGGTTTGGGGGGACAAAAGGGGTCTGTCCCCCCAAGCCTTACAGAGCCAGGGGAGACGGCAGAGAGGGGATTCCCCCAATAGGACACCAAAAAACACAAAAACTAAAAACATTCAAAAATACACAAAAACAACACCAAAAAACAATACAAAGTAAACAACAACAAACATTTCCAAACACACTCAGCACCCAGCCAAACACCACAAAATCCAACCACCACCACCACCCCAAATAAAAACAGCCAACTCACCACCACACGACCTCACACCACAACGACTGGAAAAGAAATGAATAAAGAAAGAGACTACTTACTGGAAGAAGCTCCACCCAGAGGCCACGAGAGAAAAAACAGTTAAAATACAAGATAACCCCTACCAGCACCACTTGCTGCCCACAATAGTAAAAAAAATTTCAAAAAGACACAACAGCCCCACACAAAAGGCCCCAAGAGTAAAAACAAGTAAAAACAAATAACACAAAATCACAATTTTACACAAATCAAAAACAGATGTCAATAAAATAAAATAAAAACTATTCAAAAACTCTGTGCTGAATTTTTACTCAAATAAAAAACAAAAACATCAATACACAATTTAAAAACATTTATTGTGAAAAACATGTACTTTCACATTTTTTAATTTATTACCTACGGTACAACAATTTTAAAAAATACATACTAAAAATATTGGGTTAAATAATTTTTTTGGAAAAAGTATATCATCCTTTATTCTTTTTTTCATCCACAAAACCAAAACACCAAACAAAACTCATCACAGTTTATAACAGGCCACCAAAAAAAAATTGTATAAATAAAATTAAAAAAAAATTCAATTATAGACTAACCTCTTCTTTACAAACATTAACAACAACAACAAAAACTTTCCAACACCATTTAAAACAGCCCGGCAACGCCAGGCAACCTCTGCTAGTATGTACTAAATCAGGAGTGCCCAAACTTTTAAGGCCGCAGGCCTGTCACGGGGTTGCGTGGGCCAGTTACATGGTTCCTTCCACTGGAACTGGAAGTAAAATGTGCCTGCACATGAGCATAACGCTGCCGTAAATGCACCCACGGCTGTCGTAAATACATTTACGACAGCTGCTGGTCATTTATGGTAGCATTTCGCACTTGCATGGGCATGTTTTACTTCTGCTTCTGGGAGCGGTGCAGATGGTGCAGACTAGATGGAATGGTACCACAGGCCAGGTCTGTAGTACCTGTAGTTTGGGCACCCCTGTACTAAATAAAGCTTTTAAATCATTTCAGAAACTTAACAAATTGCAACATGATATTTCTCTCAAAAACTCATAGCTTTAGAGGTGTCATTAAAGGCATAACAGCCTCTTTAATGGGTTACTCCCAGGGAGACCTATTATTTCATCTGTAAATTCAGCGTTCGAGCCGCTAGCTAAGTTTTTGGATATATTCATTCATCCTTTTTCGTGCCAAACCTTATCTTACATTAAGGATACCACTTACTTCATCACACAGGTGGAAGGGATTCATGTCACACCTGGTGGGGGTTTCGTCATGCTAGATGTTAAGGCATCGTACACACACATCCCCCTCGATGAGGTACAGAACATCACTCAAATAGCCTTGGACTCTAGGTCAGACAATCATCCCCCCACTCATTTTTTATTAGCTATATTGGATATTATTTTGGAACACAATTACTTTAGATTTGAATCGGATTTTTATTTACAAGTTTCTGGTGTCGCTATGGGGAGCGCAACCGCGCCCAGTTTGGCGAACCTTTATATGTCACATTTTGAAAAGACTTTTATTTTTTGTGATTTGAAACCTTTTGCATGCAAAATCATTTTTTACAGGAGGTTCATTGATGACCTATTTTTTGTATTCAGTGATTTAAGTTGTATTTCAGAGTTTGTGGCATAGATTAATGGGGTTAATAGGCACCTCCAGTTTTCCCACAGCAGTGATGCATTATCTCTGCCCTTCTTAGATGTAGCTGTATATCTGGATAACTCACGCAATATTCGTGTCAGGCTTTACCGTAAACCGACTGATAGAAATGCATAACTGCACTACAGCTCTTACCATCTGCACTACCTTCAGAATAACTTACCCTATGGGTTATTTTTAAGAGCGAAAAGAAATTCCTCTTCTCCGGCTGATTTTGAACACACCTCCAACGAGATTCGATCATGTTTAAAACAAAAAGGGTACCCACCACAGATCATTGAACATTGTTATGAGAGGGCATCCAGAGTTACCAGGCAGAGTTTGTTGACTGTTAAACACAGACAGGAGGGATGTAGATTATCTTGCTCCTTTGAATACTCACCCCAGCGACTCAACTCAAATCTATCATCTATCGTAATTGGCATATTGTAAGACATATTCCGGCTGTGAACAACTGCCTTTAATAGGTTTCAGGAAGACACACTCAATCAGTCAAATTGTAACTAGATCAGACCTATTTTCTCCACCCATTCACCCCATTGCTGTGGGGCACTTTAAATGTGGACACTGTGTGCACTGCAATCTTGCTTGGGAAACCAAAGAAATCACGGTTTCTGGGCGAGCTTACAAGTTGAAATTAAGTAAACTTACCACCTGTCAAACGAAATCCTGTGTATATATTATTATGTGTATTTGCTGATTAAGTTTTGTGGGGTGCACCAATTGGGAGATTAAAACTACGGTGGGGAAACGTAGATCTAGGATCAGGAAAAGGGGACATCACAGCACCCATGGTTAGTCATTTTTTGGAAAAACAACACAGTGATAGAGATTTGAAGTTCGTCGTTCTTGAAACTGTAAGATCCACCCGCTATGAAATGATTAATATAGAACAAAAATTACGACGTAGAGAAGCACATTTTATTCACTGTTTCAATACCATTCAACCATTTGGTCTCAATGTGGATTTGGATCTGTCGTGTTTCCTTTAAACAAGTAATTTAGACTTCATTATGTGGTTCTTCATCTGATACACCTGCTGTTAGGTAACAGTATTATAAATAAAGAGGTTAGCTAGATGGTACTTTGACGTCGAAGAGCACTACAGAATTTAACTTTGAGGCTCGGTGGCGCGAAAGAAAATATATTTTGATACAAGAAGCAACAATATAGCAAGCAGGTAATTTTCCCTTAAATGCATTTCCTTCAGGTTTATTAATGTATATATGTAAATAATATATGAGCTGTGTGTATAGATTGTATGGTCATTGTATATATTTTATGTGCATAGATTCCTGAGGAAGCTTGGAAAAGCCAATTTAATCCAGAAAGGGCTTCGAGTCTACTTGCACATTAAAAGCTACGTTCACCACCTCATTTTCACCCATTTTATAGGATAGTTAATGGTATCATTTCTCAGAGTATCTGAACACTTTCTACAATATAATTAACGTGACCACCGCAGTATCTGTACAAATTCACCTATTTGTGTGTGTGATCCTCAAGTTTAGTACCAAGGGACACTATTGTTATATTGACATGGTTGGCCTAACATGACTAGGATTCTTACAAGATGCAACTTTTTTGTGCACAGAATAAGCAGTATGCAATTTACATGATGCTGGGAAAGATCGAAGGCAAAAGGAGAAGGGGCCGGCAGACACGGAGATGGCTAGATGGTATTGTTGACTCAATGGGTGTAGAGCTGAGTGGGTTTTGGAGGATGGTGGAGGATAGGGGTGCCTGGCATGCGATGGTCCAGGGGTCACAAAGGTTTGGACTCAACTATGCGATTGAACAACAACTTACAACAGGTTTCTGGTAGAATACAAGCTCCCTTTCAACATAACGATAGCTAGTGTATTATAATGGATAGAATGTTGGACTAGGATTCAAATTCCCACTTGCCCATGGAAGCCCATGGATGAGGACTGGCAATGGCCAACCACTCCTGAAGCATCTTGCATATCTTGAAAACCTTGTCAGGATCGCAGTTTCTTGGAAGAAACTTAATATTACAAAATTTCTATATCCTGCCGGTTGCATTGATAGGTACCATGTTGTATAAATATATAAGACTCTTCCACTTATGACGATAGATCTCCCATGTGCTACCAAAAGGGTAATCCTTTCCTCTCCCCTTCTATTTCTGATTCACTGTGATGTAAGAATATAGGAAGGACGTGTTTCTAATGAAGTTTCAGCCTTGAAAACTCACATATGAAGCTCAGGTAGTAGAGGAATGTTGACTGTTGCTTCCTGACAAATTTCTGATTTGGGAAAAGAGAGCACTTGATATTTATTCCATATTAAAACAGATTAAGATTAGATTTGGAAAAGTAACCAGATCTTTCCTATATTGTCTGGTAACTTTGGAAGTCTAAAGTCATGCAGGAATTTACTTCCTATGCAAGTATTACTCAGTACTTCCCATAATAGTTGATGCTAGTGAATGAAGATGCAATGATATGACCAAATTTCTATTCTGACTCATGGCAACTTTTCCCAAGGTTTCCTAGGTGGAAAGTACTCAGAAGTGGTTTACCACACCCTTCTTCTGAGACTTTGCAGCTTGCTCAATAGAAGAGTCTGGCTTTTCCCCTGGGAGGCACAATAGGGAATCAAACTGATGGCTCTGCAGCCCAATATCGGATTCATAATTTTGATTTCTTCACTACGTTATCCCAAAATTACCTATTCCTATGGAAACTTGGATTTACAACATTGCTACTAGGAAGGGACTTTGATGTAAATGTGTCTTATAACAGCCACATGGAACTTGTCTAAATGTATTTCAATATGGTATACAATTTCTGCATATCTGTGCCTTTATTCTGGGAAAGGTCTACTCAACATAAAGTATAGAGTTTAGTGAATACTCTGGACTGCCATAAAGATGAATAAGTGGATCGTTGGTCAAATCAAGCCCGAACTCTCTCTAGAAGCAAAAATGACAAAATTGAGGCTATAGCACTTTGGGTACATCACTCTCTGATAATAATACTGGGAAATGTTGAAGGCAGCCAAAAAAAAAAGACCAAATATGAGAATGGATGGACTCCCAAAAAGATGCCTTATCCTTGAATTTGCAGGAATTGAGCAGAGCTGTTAATGACAAGACATTTTGAAGGTCACTAATTAATAAGGTTACTGTAAGTTAAAGACGACTTGATGGCACCTAACAAAAACAAATCAATTTATAGTAGAATTACCATATCATTGTGTGGAATTCTCACATTCTGAAAACTTTTTAACAAGACTCACTCAGTGGAAAAAAAGTTTATACTAATTACATCTATATGTGACTAAAAGAAATCTGAATTGAAAAGAATACTTTGCATATCCTTTTAGGGATACCAGTCTGTATAGCAGCAGGAATGTATCTTAGATGAAGCAATTGCTTTCTAAGATGTGATCTGCTCCTTAAAAATTCACTAAATGTCTTAAGAGACTGTCCAAATTGACATGGGGCTTGCTATTTGGATAGCTATTGGTACAGTTTGATTCAGATCAAATTACAGCATCTATTCTTTACACATTTTGACACAACTGCTCTGCATCCCACTGGTTTTTAGAGCTGCCCTGCTGGGTTTTAGCACAGTGTTGTGAAATTTAAATGGATGACAGAGAAATCTCTTCCTCTATTTTCATCTTCTTTAACTTTTTTAAAATATTTCCCTGACTGATGCAGTACAATTCTACAGGGTGGTCTGTAAGTCCCTACCTGCCCATATACCTTATGTATCCAGCGTATCTGTGTGCTGTCCCTCATTCTCACTGCATAATACTATGCGTACTTGTCACAATTCGCTCTTCAGGTGTAAATGGGCTTAAATCAGCCATATTTCTCTGGAAGAAAAGAAACAGACAGAACTGCTGCCCTTTAGAAAAGGCTTGAAAACCTGGCTGGCATGGCAGGTGTGGGGCCCTAGTGGGAATACGGCCCCCGCCTGTTGGTTCACACCAACATCAGGAGCCTTTCTCTTTTATGTACAGGGTGGGGTGGGTGGGTGAGATTGTGTGGGTTTATGTGTTTTATATGTTTTTTAAAGGCAATGTAAGCTGCCCTGAGTCGGTTTCGCTTGAGTGGGCGGCGTAGATATTCGAAAAATTAAATACATTAAATTAAACATAATAATAATATATGCATAATTGAATATAACATACAGTAATAACATACGGATGGGTAGGGACTTACGTGCCACCCTGTAGATACAAAATAATATGTGTACCATGCTAGCCAGGTGCAATGTAGTAGCGCTATGTCAGTTGACAAAAACGCCAAGAGGGAAAAGGCATGAACATAATAAACAAAACTCTAACTTAAGTTCCTTACTTTCCCCCTCAAAGATACAAATCTTGCTTTGAGCACATAAAAGTTAATATTTGGGGACGGAGATAATATCACCAGAGAAGCTGAGGAGGGTGGAAGGCAAGATTTCCAAATACATACTCTACAAAAATGACGGGAAGGAGTGTCCATAATGAAAAGGGGAGACAAAATAGAGTGATACAAAACAGAGTCAGCCTTCCATCCTTCAGAGTTTGGCAAAATAAGTACCTAGCAGGTTGAAGGCAAAATGCTAATTACTTTGTGTACAGTAATTGCTATAGAAAAACCTTCACAAGAGAAGAAACACCATGACTGTGAATGAGAGGACCACTCAAGTGCAAGATAAAATATATGGCGCTAAAGATATGAACCTTTTAAGTGTGAACCAGACTGCTTCAAACCCCTCCGTCTGGCCTGACTCCTATTACATTTTTTAAAAAAAGTCTGAGCCGCCTGTAGTCAATCATCAAAAGATTTGGAACTGATTAACCCAAGTGAAGAATAGGCTAATGTGCTGGTTCCCGATGTGGAGCCCCACAGGGGAGCAATTTGATTTTTAAGGGGGGTGGGGGCAATCTGAGAATGAGTTATTAATTAATGATGATGGCCTTTTAGGCTTTATCCACATGAATAGGAGTTCACTTTTTGAATAATAAGAATCATATGTCACAGGGGTGGGCTATCAGTGTTTTAGAGATGTTTAGGTGGGGAATGAATGGCCGCCCCCCCAAAAAAAATATTGGGAACCACTGGGATAAAGACTTCAGCCCTGCTGTTGAACAAAATACAGTATCCAAAACAGAAATGGTGGTGACGTGTATGTGTAGGTAGGTAGGTAGGTAGGTAGGTAGGTAGGTAGGTAGGTAGGTAGGTAGGTAGGTAGGTAGGTAGGTAGGTAGATAGATAGATAGATAGATAGATAGATAGATAGATAGATAGATAGATAGATAGATATTGGTTTGGGAACCACTGGGATAAAGACTTCAGCCCTGCTGTTGAACAAAATACAGTATCCAAAACAGAAATGGTGGTGACTTAAGTGTGTGTGTGTGTGTGGGGGGGGTAATAATAGTAATTTCTGACACGAAATTGAGGGGTTTAAACAGTTCTCTTGGTCTAGCAAATCCAGACATCAGTAACCTAAATAGTCGGCCTGCAAGGTAGTCAAACCGAGGAAGATGGCGTCGTTCCTCTCCTTCGTCCGTAGAATGTGAGGTGACATTTTTGCCCTTTAACGAAACCCCCACTTGCTTTGAGGTTTGTTTTTTAAAGCCACACCAAGTGTTGGGGGGCGGGGGGACAAGGACTCATTAAACAAAGCCTTTATTAAGCACTCCTTTCAAAAGTTTTTACGTTTTTATTAATTCTCGTCAGCGGCTTTTTTTTTTTTGACCAGTCGTAAAGGTTGCTTGGTGTGTGTGTGTGTGTCGAAGAAAAGGAGCCTCCTTCCCACTCTTGTGCCAAAGAAATAAGATTACAATCCTAAGGCTTAAAAAGAGCCTCCTCACAAAACACTGCGAATGTAATACTGTAGTTTCATGAGGGGGAAAAGCAGCGCACAAGCCTTTGAAGGGCGAGTGGAACTGGCCCATCTCGGCCCCGTTGCTGGGGCGTCGGCGGTGGGGTTGGGACCTAGAGGGGGCCCAGCCGACGAAAGGCTTTCCAACTGACTGGAGACGGAAGCAAGCCACCGCGGTTCTTTGGCCGGGAAAGGCGGCCGCGGCGCGGCCCCCGAGCGAGGGAGAGAGGAGGGTTGGTTTGGAAGGAGGGCAGCCAAACCCTCCACCGGGCGGGACCAAGGGCGGCGCTTCCACGACTTATAGCCGGCTCCGCGCGCGCCTCCCTGCCCTGCCTGGGGCTCGCTTTGCCCGGCTGGGTGGGTGGCTTCTTGGTCGGGCGGCGGGCGCGGAAGACATGGGGGCCACCCGGCGCTGTGCTTGCAAGGGAAAAGGCCTGCCGTGCAGCAGCATCAAGCGGCAGCGGGCAGAGGATGTGACCCCGGAGGAGCGGCCTGAGCCCCCGGGAGACTTCGAAGGCGAGCTCCAGCTTCGGGCCCCCGTCAAGAAAAGCAAGGGCCCCCGGGTGGCCGGGTGGTGGTTTCCCGGCCGGGTCGGTGGTTCCCCTTGGCGCGGCCAGCCCGTTCTTCGCCCTCTGGAGCGGCAGATCTTCCGCGAATACGGGCAGAGCTGGTACCGCTTCCGAAAGGAGCTGGAGACCCAGTTCCAGCCGCGGGATCCGCTGGCCCAGCAGCCACAAGTAAGGGTGGTGGTGGATGATGGAGCTTGAGGTTCTCTCTCTCTCTCTCTCTCTCTCTCACACACACACACACACACACACACACACACACACACTCTTTGAAGTGGTAGCCGTGTGAGTCTGTGCAAGCATATCAGAGAGTAAACAAAACAACAACAAAAAATTAAAATTTTAATACTTTTTGTTGTTTTGTGTACTCTGGATGTGCTAAGGAAAGGCTCAGAAAACAGTGGACAACGTTTGTGGTCCAGCCATACAAAGAACCGGCGCGGTGGCTTAGTGGTTAAGGCGCTGGACTTGACGGCAGGAAGGTCGGCAGGTGAACAATTCGAGACCTGAGTGCTGTGTGACGAGTGAGCTCTCTCTCGCCGTCTGCCCCAGCTCCTGCCAACCTAGCAGTTTGAATGCAAGAAATTGCAAGTAGATAAATAGGTACCACGTTGGCAGGAAAGGTAACAGTATTCCATGCGTGCCTGCGTCTAGTCATGCCTGCCACGTGACCATGGATACCTCTGCAGATGCAGAGAGTGCTGGCTCTTTGGCTGTAGTGTAAATAGAGATGAACACCACACCCTTAGAGCCAGATATGCCTGGCTTTCAAGCAAAGGAGACCTTTCCCTTTAGATATACTGTACTGTAATTTAATACTGTATTCTGCTTTCTCCTCTTTCCCTTAAAAACTCTTCAAATGTTACATTGAAATGCATGTAAAGAGGGAGAATGCCCCCCCCCCCCGCTTAAACAGGGAAGGGTCCCAGATCAAATACAGTATCTGCAATCCTTTTTGTAAGAGTTGTTGTTCAGTCGCACAGTCGATTCCGACCCTTTGCGACCCTATGGAACATTATCCTCCAGGCGCCTCTGTCCGCCAGCATCCTCCTCAGCCCTCCCAGTTCTGTGTACAAGTCTGATTTGTTTGCAGGTTGCACCAAAAGTATATAAAAGGCAGCACTGTTCTCTCCTGTATACAACCTAACGCACCCCTCTCTTTTTGCTTCCCAGATAACTGCAGAGGCCAGATGCAAACTGATTAGCTGGCTAATTCCAGTGCATAAACATTTTGGCTTCTCTTTTGAGTCCTTGTGCCTGGCTGTAAACATTCTGGACCGCTTCCTTACCACCACCCCAGTGGCCGCTGACTGTTTCCAGCTCCTAGGGATTACCTCACTCTTCATCTCTTGCAAACAGGTAACAGGATTGAAGGCACCTTGTTTCGCTTAGTGCAAAATTTCCTCATGCAAAAGAGGGACAACGTTTGATACCGAAAGGAAAAAGCTCTTAAAAACCATGATGATTAAGAGGCACCAAGAAAATATTTGAGAAGCTTCTACAGTGGAACCTCAGTAAACATAATTAATGCGTTCTCTGGGACGTTTCTTACAGCGAAAATTACTTTAACCCAATTTCCCATAGGAATGCATTGAAAACCAAAATACTTTAACCGAAACACGGTTTCCCATAGGGATGTATTGAAAACCAGTTAACCCATTCTGTAAACCAAGCCACTATTTTTTATGGATTTCCTTCTGTTACGTGATTTTTATGTTAACTGAGCTGTTTGTTAACTGAGGTTCCACTGTATACAAATTGATCTAATTTACTTTACTGTATATTGCTGATTCTTGCTAACCTAGCAATTCGGAAGCAAGAAATTGCAAGTAGATAAATAGATAGCACTTTGGTGGAAAGGTAAACAGCATTCCGTACACTCCAGTGTGTAGTCATGCGTACCACATGTTGATGGAAATGTCTGCAGGCGCAGACAGCACTGACTCTTTGGCTATAAACAGATGAGCACTGAACCCTAGAGTCGGATATGACTGGCTTTTGAGCAAGGGCGACCTTTACTTTTACTATATTGCTGATACTGGCAATCTATTGTGCTGGGTGGTATCTTGAGTCATCTGCTGCCTGCTCTGAAATTTAAGCCAGGACAGGTTGACCCCCTCCCTGAAGTCATTCCCCTGACAGCCAAGACATTTTTATTTATAGAAGCCTTCCATAATCGATTAACTGATTAATACATTTTACTTTTTTGATAACATTTTTTAAAAAATTAAAATATCTTAACACTGGTTTAATGCTTTGTCATGATGTATTAATGTTGTAATTTATTAGGTGGCTTAAAAAATCTTTCTGAATTCCTATTGCGAGCATCTTTGGAAGAAAGGCAGGATATAAATAAAATAGTTAATGGACAAAATCCTCCAACCTGTTTACCCAAGTGGAGCTTGATGTGAAATCTACAGTACCTACTAAAGGCACCAAGATGAAATCACTAGCCATGTAACATTTCTGCCAATGTATTGGATAGTAGGGGCAATAGGAATTTCATGACACATTGCACAGTTTGATTCTGAAATTCCATGCACAAGTTCCAACCCATTTATGCAGGCATAACTTTACATTATGCCTGAACAAACAGGATTTTGCCCAATATTTCATGAAATATTCGTGTCCATTTGGAAAAGTATAAAAATGAGACATGTCCATCAGAATTTTGATATCTTGGATGAAAACAGATAATTTCCTGTTACACATGACCCGTCTGCTGGTTGCAGCTGGCTGGTTATTTGGTGATAATACTACCTCCATTGATGCAGGCTAAAAGGCCAACCCCAGGCTGGATTGCTGCACGATAAATAATCATTCTTAAGCATCTTGTGGCGCCTTCAATATTTACAGATTAATTTTATTGTGAATTTTTGTGGATTACAAATAGGCATAGTATTATCAGGATTTGTAGACTGCCGGATTCCTGTGGGATTTACCGGTAATCAAGAAAGGATAGTGCTGTTGTTTGCTTGTAATTTTCAATTTCATAAGGAATATAGACTGTTGGCCATAGTCGTCCAGTGGAGAAGGTATGGGAAATGGGTGGATGGGGATAAACTGTGGGAGTAATAAGGGATTATGGGTCTAGTATTTTTTCCCAGGCTGGCTGGATAGATGTTGGTATCTCGCTTTAGACTTAGTTAGAGGTTGGGAATTTTATTCCTCCCACTATGCCTCTATGCTACTGTTTCCAACATCCTAACCAGCCTCCATGTAGGAGGTGAGGTGCACCTTTACTGTAGAGAGACACAACAACCTTCAAACAACCAAATAACATTTACAGCCAAAGTGAAGTCTTTTAAGTCTTCAGTAATATGTATGGAACTCTGCATATGCTTAACTGTCCTATGAAAAGATCTTTTTTAAGAAACTTTTAATTTTGATTAAATTGTGTGTGGTGTAAATTAAATTAAAGGTGATAAAGGTAATGAGATTTTCCTTTGGAAATTTAACAGTTTTTAGCAATATGTTTATACCATTCCAGGAATATATTCTGGTTCGATTTGAGCTTATAGCACTGAACATTGCATTCTGTGTTTTTGTGCTTTTCAGGTGGAAGTGCATCCACCCAAAGTGAAACAGCTCCTGGACCTTT
Organism: Bradypodion pumilum; assembly: GCA_035047305.1. NCBI lineage: Eukaryota > Metazoa > Chordata > Lepidosauria > Squamata > Chamaeleonidae > Bradypodion > Bradypodion pumilum. The sequence goes on along the minus strand of JAWDJD010000002.1, from coordinate 37,558,930 downwards.
GCTGTGACACTTTCTCTCGCCAGCAACTCTGCAATCTCGAGTGTATCATTCTGAACAAGCTTCGCTTCAACCTGGAAGCCCCTACCATCAACTTCTTCTTAGAACACTTCACTCATATAAGAATGGAGGCTTGTGAAACTGATATCTGGGAGGCTAACAGTGCCAAAGTCCTGGCAAAAGGTGTAGCCGAACTTAGTCTAGCTGACTATGCTTTTAACAAATACAAACCTTCCTTGTTGGCTGTTTGTTGTTTGGGGCTGGCTGATGAGATGTTCCAGCACCAAAAACCATTAAACTTGCAGTTAAGTGACTATCCACAGGGAGAGTTACAGGATTGCATGGATAAGCTACATTTACTGGTGTCTTTGAATGAGGACTCTTTGCCTCTGATACTACCCCCTGAGATTTCAGACCAGTGTCTGCATTTAGAAAAATGAGTTACAAAAAACAAAAAAACAAAAATACTTGAAACCTTGTGTGAAACCATGCATTTGGGAGATTTTCACCAATTTTCCATTGCATGTCCAGCACAATCACTGAAAATTGCAATACCTCTAAAAGGAACAGTATTCACATACTTTTAGTCAATAGTCTTACCAACAATTTAACATGTTATTTATATTTATTATTAGTTGAAGCTGTGATATTTGTTTAAACTGTAATTTAGAAATAGCTTCTCTAAAAAATTTGAACATACTGTACTTTCCAGTTCTATTTTGCACAGTAGACTTGTCTTCTTTTGCACTGATAGTGTTTTAAGTAACAGATTGAAGTTGTAAACGATGTATATATTGTGCTTATACAGTACTTATTTATTGAGATGATGATAGTTCATTGCTAGTCATAGGAAGCACTGTAAATGCTTTTATCTAATAAAGCCTCTATCAGTAATTGTAATGGCATGTTCTATTATTTCTCTTTCCCCTTATGAAAAAATTAATTTATTAAATGTCAACATAGAGCAAAAAATTATTTTTTTATTAAACTAAGTTCTCCTGTGACTAATAAAGCTTCCTTTCCTGCCTAGTAAAATGTGTTTAGAGTTGCAGTCTTATGGTAGCAGATTCACATCTAATTATCAAAGTGCCCAACACACTCTTTAACCACTACTCCAATACTTCATTATGTTTGGCATAAGGAACTCATGATCCAAACAGGTGGGATCTTCAAAATTTCCCCTGCTTCATTTCCCCTACCTGGCCCATCTTTTCTCCAGTTGTGACCCACCTACAGGTAAAACTCAGAAAATTAGAATATTGTGCAAATATTTATTCATTTCACTTAAAAGGTGAAACAAATATATGAGATAGACTCACTACATGCCAAGCGAAATATGTCATGCCTTAATTCGTTATAATTGTGATGATCATGGCATACAGCGTAAATGAGATTATGTGATGAGATTGGGTGGTTGGGGTTTTCATAAGATGTAAGCCATAAGCATCAATATTATAACAAAGTAAGGCTTGAACTATCTCACTTAGCATGTAATGAGTCTATCTCATATATTTGTTTCACCTTTTAAGTTGCATTACTGGACTGAATGAACATTTTCACGATATTCTAATTTTCTGAGTTTTACCTGTATAGTGGTTGATGGAATCTCTATTGTAATAAATGTCTATACATTTCAGCCCTTATACAAATACAGTGGTACCTGTACCTCGGATAAAGTCCGATTCAAATAAAGTCCGATTTGGATAAAGTTGTGGTTTTCATGCACACGTGATGCATCGCATAAAGTCCAAAACCGCTAAAAATGGACATTATTGAGGTATTTGGTAAAGGAACCTCAGATAAACTCCATTTTTCGACGTTATCCGATACATCGCCTATTTGATTCAGATAAAGTCCAAACTTGTGGAACGGAGTTTGGACTTTATCCGAGGTTCTACTGTACACTTGTTTCATCTTCCCTTTTGTATGGATGAATAGCTATGCTTGAACCAAAGTGTTTCACAAAATAATAAAAATGGAATTTGCAAAATACTGTATTAAGTAAATCCAAAGACCAATTAGAGGGAAGGTTCTGTTTGGGGGTCCAGTCAGCACAGAATTGGACACTTGTTGCAAACTGACATTAGGTATCGGGGTGAGTGGGGAGAATTGGTTATGTAGTAGAAAAAGAAAAGGGACCCATCTCTCTTCCACACTTGTCCTTCCACTGTTCTGGTAAATAGAGCAGGTAACATGGTATGAAGTTCTGGAAACAGCCACTGCCAAAATAGAAAATACTGGTGCAGTGAATAAATATTGTGACCTAGTATAGTGTTTTGATGTTTCAGTAAAGCTGAACAAGCTTCCCATTTTCTTGCAGTATCAGATGTCTTGTAAATGTTTCCAGTTTACAAATTGCAGACAATTCTATATTAAGGGGTTGTGTGTCCAGAAAGAGTATAACATTTTTATCCACCTATATAATGCAGGAAACAAGCTTCATGACCTGTGAAACTTACTCCTAAAATTTGGAAAAGCTGTTTTAGAACTATTGTTGTCATGTCCTGCCAAGTCACATCCAATTTACAGTAATAGGGGTTTCATGGTATGTGACCTTTTTAAAGTGGTTTATCTGTCATCTCCAGGGAGCTTTCATGGCCAAACATGGATTTGAAACCTGGTCTCCTGAATCCCAGTCTAACTAAATTATTCCACATTGGCCCTTTAGGATGTTTTAGAACTACAGCTTCGATAATCCCACAAACAACATCATCATGTGCTGGTTGGGAGATTCTGGAAGTTACTAAAAAAAGTAATCTGGGGATAAATTTGCTATTTCTTCTCCCCTACCCCACCATCACGTAATGTCAAACTCTTGTATTCCACCTAATACTAAAAAAGCAAGATTTGCATGTTAGGGGGTCAAGATCTCTCCATTTCAGAAAATAAAGAGGAAAATAAGGGCAGCAAAATGGAATTAGGACAGTACTCTTGAGTGTATCAGCAAGAGTTTGGCCTTTGATTTAGTCAGTGATGGTGAACCCTGGCACTCCAGGTGTTCTTGGACTTCAATTACCAGAAGCCCAAGTCAACACTTCTGCTGATCAGGGCTTCTGGGAATTGAAGTTCAAGAACACCTGGAGTGCCAAGGTTTGCTATAACTGACTTAGATCATAAATGGATAGGATTCTTGATTAGAGCTCACTGCACTCTTCCATGCATCAATTTGAAATGCCAAATGATAGGAGACTTACTTTTCTAATAAAAGGACACAGACCACCTGTTACATGGTGTAGCTTTTCTTTATAACAGATATGTGACATACATCTGTACACACAGATACTTCTGTACACACAGCCTTTTGTGATACTCACTGAAATCCTGTTGCACACTTAGGTAAATGGTGTAACATTTGGAAGAGAACTGAGAATTAAACAAAATTAATTACATGTTAGGTAAAGGTAAAGGTTGCCCTTGCTTGAAAGCCAGTCATATCTGACTAGGGTTCAGTGTTCAGCTCTGTTTATGGCCAAAGAACTAAACTGGAAGCATCAAATCTAAGAGATCTGATACTGCAAGAAAATGGGAAGCTTGTTCAGGTTTACTGTGTCTGCAGACGTTTCCGTGGACATGTGGCAATGTGGCAGGCATGACCAGAGTGCATGGAATGCCATTTACCTTCCTGAAGTGGTACCTATTTAACTACTTTATATTTCTTGCTTTCAAACTGGGGCAAAGATAGGAACTCACTCCATCGTGCAGTACTTGGGTCTCAAACTGCTGACCTGCCAAACTTCCAGTCATCAAGTTCAGCATCTTAGCCACTAAGCCACTGCAGTTACATGTTGCATAATAACTAAACCATGCCACTCTGCACACAATAGATAAGATTTACAGAGATTTCTTGATTTGTGGTAATTCATCTCAAAAAGTTAGACTATTGCGCAGCAGCATTCCAGCCATTTTAGCATGCACTTAAACCCCTCCACCAAAAGATTTGTTCAGAGGGAAAACAGGTGACATCAAGTACAGAAAAGCTTTGTATAGGCTTTCTGCTGGAAATAGTGTAGGACTTTACTCTTTATCCTATGTTCTACTATTTCCCCTAAAAAATTACATTATCTTGTGGATTTTTTAAAAAAATCCTTAAGGTTAATTCTTGTTCTTTATGATTCTGAGATGGTCCAGTAAAAATAAATAAATCACTGGTCTGAGATACCATTTAAAGTTACACAAAAAGTGTTATGCCAAGCTCCTCAGATGCATCCTGTAATTCTTTGAGATAATAGTGCTTTTACAAGACAAATTGCAAAAGATACGGGGTGGGAGTTAGAATTAAAAGAGATTTATTACGCTATCAAACTAGGCCATGACTGGCTCTGTCTCAAGACTGGATCTGAACACATAGATCGATTTCTAGGGAGGAAATGGCAGAGTGTGGTTTTAAAAGATGTCGAACAAGGACAGTTACTCATTTTCCAGAAGTGCTGGCTCATCTTTCTTCACCTGTTGTGTTGTCTGTTATATGCAATAATATACAGGGCATGGTATCTGGGGGATTCTGGCAATCATAGCCCCCCCCCCCTCTGAGTTCTGGCGGTGGTACAACAGTGAAGGAAGATGAGCAGTGGGGAATGCTTCTCTCATGGGGCATCATGGGAAGAGCTTTATGGCAAGAACAAACATTCTTGAAGGTACACAAGAGCAAAACCAAAATTAGAAGATGAAGGAGCTCACTAGATAAGGAACAACATTAAAGGACCATATAGCTGAGGACCTCAACCTCTGCTAAGTCACTTGGAGGACTCTGGATAGGCTGAGGGTCGGAGTCCCTAAATGTAAGGCCAACATGCTCAAGTGGGGGCTGCTGGCGGACAACAACACCGGTGTAAATGTGTAGAGATACAGAATCCGACTCATTTACTGGTTTGCAGATTACTTCTAGAAACATGAACCCATGAGGACTTAAGTTTGGCCAATGACAAAGTGAAGAAAGTGACTTGATTTTGGCAGTCCAGGGTTTGATTGGGACTCCTAAGAGAAGAGCCAGCCTGCCTAGTTGTGGGCCAGATGCAGAGTCTCAGGTTGAACTCCTAAGAAGGGAGCAGCAGACTTCTTCTGAGCATGCTGTACCTAGAAAACCCTAGAAAGGATCACACGAGGTCTGAATCGACTTGAAAGAATAGAGTGATTATATTTTAAAGGTAAAGCTCTCCCTTGATCAAAAGCCAGTCGGATCTTACTCTTGGGCCATGATGGCAAACCCTGGCACTCCAGATGTTCTTGGACTTCAATTCCCAGAAGCCCAAGCCCCCTGTGAATCCACATGAATGGGTTTACTGCAATTCATCCCTTGTCGCTCCCGGAAGCGGAAGTAAAACGTGCCCGTATGGAGGAAGGGTTAACCCAGAAGAGCCTTAACTGTACGGGCGCGTTTTACTTCTGCTTCTGGGAGCCTGCAGTGGCTCAAGTGGCTAAGATGCTGACTGGGAAGCGGAAGGTCAGCAGTTTGATTCCTGAGTACTGCAGGACAGAAATGAGCTCCCGTTTTCGTCCCAGCTCCTGCCAACCTAGCAGTTCAAAAGCAAGAAATTGCAAGTACTGTAGAGAAATAGGGACCACTTCGGTGGGAAGGTAACAGCGTTCTGTGCACTCTGATGTCTAGTCATGCCTGCCACATGACAACGGAAATGTCTGCAGAAGCAGACAGCGCTGGCTCTTCGGCTTAGAAACAGAGATGAGCACTGCACCCTAGAGTCGGATACGAATGGCTTTTGAGCAAGGGAAACCTTTACCTTTACCTCCGGGAGTGATGAGGGCCGCGTGGGCAGGATGAATCGCAGTAAACCCATTCAAGTGGATTCACAGGGTGCTTGGGCTTCTGGAAATTGAAGTCCAAGAACATCTGGAGTGCCAAGGTTCACCATCATGGCTCTAGGGGGAGGTGCTCAGTTCCATTTACAGCCAAAGAGCCAGAGCTCTCTGCATCTGCAGATGTTTCCGTGGTCATGTGGCAGGCATGACTTGACACATGAGCACATGGAATTCTGTTACCTTTCCCGACAAAGTGGTACCTATTTTATCTACTTGAAATTTCTTGCTTTATGACTGACTAGCTTGGCAGAAGCTAGGACAAAGACAGGAGCTCTCTCCATCGTGCAGCACTCGGGTCTCAAACTGCTGACCTGTCAAACCTTACAGTCATTACGTTTCAGCATCTGAACCACTAAGTCACACGCAGTCCCAATTATTATGTTTTAATTGAGAAGAACAAGAAGAGAAAAAAGGGAGGAGGAGGAAGAGGAAGCGGAGGAAGAGGAAGAAGAAGAAGAAAAAGAGGAGAAGGAAGAAGAAGAAGATGATGAAGAGGAAGAAGAAGACGGGCTTAACTTCAGAGCCCACGCGCACTAGATCAGGACGTGAAAACGGGAGGGAGGGAGGGAGGGAGGGGGTATTTTATGCAGAAGACCACCAGCATCCCGGGGTGGGGGGTGGGGGGGTGGGGCGGGGGCAGCTTCAGCTCAGGGACCGGCGTGCAGCATTAGCGGACCCTGCGGAGAACTAGCCCGGTCACCCTCGCCTTTGGCGGTTGGCGGCGGCGCCAATGTGCCGCGAAAAGGCGCAATTTGGCGCACGGGCTACTTACTTCTTCCTTCCACCCTGGAACAGCGGCGGGAGAGCCTCGGGATGGGGAGGGCACGCGAAGGGGGCGGCCTCGCCTCTTGTTGCCAGGCTGGAGCGCGTGCCAAGGCGAACAAGGGAACAGGCGCCACCTCTGGCGCTCAACCGGCCGCCGGCCCGCCTTCGCCCCCCTCTCCCCCCCCCCCCGCCCTTCTGCCCCTCGACTCGAGCATGACGGCCGGACGACGACTCTCCCCTTGCAAACAGTGCAGCAGCCCCGGCTCCCCGCATCCTCCGGGCCAGTCCGGACGGAGGAAGGCGAGGAAGGCGCCATGGCCAGCCACGGCGGAGGAGGCAGCCACGGCGGCCGGCAAGCTTGTGGCAGCCTCTGCCCCAACCGGGTACAAGAGCTGGCCGAGAGGTTGGGCAGCAGAAAGCCGGCCAAAGTGGAGAAGAAGGTGCGTTGGCGGAAGACAGGCACAGAAAAACAGGCACACAGACAGACAGAGACACACACAGACAGACACACACAGAGAGGCAGACAGACATAGACACACGCGCGCGCGCACACACACACACAGACACACACAGCGCCTGACAGATACAGAAAAACAGGCGCACTGACAAAGACACACACAGAGAGAGGCAGACAGACAGACAGACACACACACACACACACACACAGCGCGCCTGACAGACACACAGACACAGAAAACCAGGCGCACAGACAGAGACACACACGCACAGAGGCAGTCAGACACACACACACACACACACACACACACACACACTGAGGACCACACAGACACATAGACACAGAAAAACAGGCACACAGACAGACAGACAGAGACAGGCAAACACACGCGCACGCACACATGCGCACACACAGCGCCTGACAGACACACAGACACAGAAAACCAGGCGCACAGACAGACAGTCAGAGACACACGCACAGAGACAGACAGACACATCCATCCATCCATCCATACACACAGACACACACACACACACACACACACACACACAGAGCGCCTGACAGACACAGAAAACCAGGCGCACGCACGCACGCACGCACGCACGCACGCACACACACACACACACACACACACACTAGCCTCTGGTGGGAGACAGGCAGCGTCTTCCAGTGGTTAGAACAAGGATCGGATGGGGAAGGCAGAAAGAGAGGACATCCCCTGCCCTTATGCAGCCTGGGTAGGAGATAGAAGCTAATAATAAAGCAGTGACTCTGAGCCTACGAAAAGTTTCCTAACGAACAGCCGTAGCCACCTTAACAGCGAAAGGAACAGTTTCTCCAGCAGCACAAGGGTCTGTTTTCAGCTCAACCTGAACCTCCCTTTCTTCCACTCTAGATCCTTATATTTATTTTGCAACGAACGTGAACACTGCTGGGCCCATAGAGATGTTCCTCAACCGAATAACCACATTTTACTCAAAAACAAGGGAGGTTCGCGTATTCAAAGGGATAGGCGAGCCCGATCCCCCCACGAATGCTTACTCCTAGGTGAGAGGCAACTGACTTCGATAGGACTTACTCTCAAGTAAACGTGCCGAAGAGTACAGCCTTCTCTTCCTAACGCTTCTGATTGTGATTGTTCACCAGCAGGAAACGTGGAAGATCCGACCCAGATACAACGCAATTACTATTTACAACGACCCTTCACCGGAACCTGTAGATGTAGGTGAGTTGAGACTGAGATCTGTGCGTTTTCTGAGACCCCTGGCTTAACCAACAAAACCCACTGTAGGACGGTTAAGACAGTCCTCACTCATTATAGACTCCAACTCCCATCAGCACAACCAGTAAGATCAGGGATGATGGGAGCTCTAGCCCAGCTTGTGCGATCTTTTGGTGGAGGAGAGGCAATAACTAAGACTATCCCTGTTAGCCAAATGTGTTTATTTACTACACACTGATGACAGCTACTCCAGAATAGTCGATCCGTAATAAAATAACTGCATCTCTGGCAGGTATAGGCAAAGGTAAAGGTCGCCCTTGCTCGAAAGCCAGTCGAATCCAACTCTAGGGTTCAGTGCTCATCTCTGTTTATAGCCAAAGACACACACACACACACACACACACAGAGAGAGAGAGAGAGAGAGAGAGACAAACAGGCTTCAGATGTTTCCGTGGACATGTGGCAGGTATGACTAGATACCAGAGTGCACGGAATGCTGTTGACCTTCCCACCAAAATGGTCCCTATTTATCTACTAGCAATTTCTTGCTTCCGAACTGCTAGGTTGTCAGGAGCTGGGACAGAGACGGAAGCTCATTCCGTCGTGCAGCACTCGGGTCTCGAACTGCTGACCTGCCGCTGCGACCTTCCAGTCGTCGAGTTCAGCATCTTAACCACTTAAGCCACTCGCTGTCTTATATTTCCCTATTATCCGCCCTACTTCTTGAAAAGATGTGAACGTCTTTCATACTTTTGAACACGCTTGCTCGTACGAATCCAACGACCTGTCTTTTCCTCTTTGCAGAGTTTCCTACCATCGATTGGGAAGATTTAGCCGACTGCACCTCCCTCTTTCAACAGGTTTCCAAAGTCAGCACAACCCAGCAGGTAACTGACCTGGTTCCCAAACGGGCTAGTCAAGCAATTAGGCGTAATTATTTTTTAAGGCAAACAGCAAGTGATCCGGGCCTGGGTTGTGAGATGCGAGGGAAGGAGAGCTTTAACCCATAATTTGGTGTGGTCCCGATTCGGATGCCATCACCTCCCTTGACTATTTGCAGCGCCAAGAAGCTGCTACCAGGGCTTTGCAAGACATCCGACTCGTGTCCACTGCACTGCATTCACACGAAGAAAGGCGAAGCTTCTACATTACCTCTTACATCTACAGTGGCATATTTAGGAAGATCATGAAAAGCTTGTGAGCGCCAGGACCATTTCGTTCTGATTTTGTTGTTGTTCAGTCGCACTGTCGATTCGACCCCATGGACCACCACCGTCCAGGCACCCCTGTCCTCCACCATCCTCCTCAGCCCGCCCAGCCCTGTGCCTACTTCGTCTACAACCCCATCTAGAATCTCATCTTTGGCCGCCTCCTTCTTCTTTTGCCCTCCACCTTCCCCAGCATCAAGGCTTTCTCAAGTGAATCCTCTCTTCTCATTTGATGTCTAAAGTACTTCATCTTCATCTTTACTATTTGTCCTTCCAGGGAGCAGTCAGGGCTGATCTCTCCTAAGATTCACCTATTTGTTCTCTTCGCTGTCCAGGGTACTCTCAAAACTCTCATCCAACACCACATTTCAAAGGCATCTATTCTTCTGCGCTCAGCCTTTCTAATGAGATGTCTCTACTTTTCACTATGTTCCCCAGGTTTCTCATAGCTTGTCTCCCAAGAATCAGTCGCTTTTTTATTTCATGACTGCAATCTCCATCTGCAGTGATCTTAGATCCTAGGAAAGTAAAATCTGTCACTGCTTCTACTTCTTCCCCATCTATTTCCCAGGGACTGATAGGGCCTGTTGCCATTATCTTAGTTTTCTTGATATTGAGTCTCAGGCCAGCTTTTGCACTTTCCTCCTTCAATCCAATCAAGAGGTTCTTTTGGTCTTCCTCACTTTCTGCCATCAGGGTGGCTTCATCTGCATATCTCAAATTGTTGATGTTTCTCCCAGCAATTTTGATCCCATATTGTGATTCTTCCATCCCTGCATTATGTGCTCTGTGTATAAGTTGAATAAGCAGGGTGATAAAATGCAGCCTTGTCTTACTTCTTCTCCTATTCCAAACCACTCCGTCATTCCATACTCTGTCCTAACTGTTGCTTCTTGACTCATGTACAGATTTCTCATGAGGCATATAAGGCGTTCTGATATTCCCATCTCTTTAAGTACTTGCCACATTTTATTGTGATCCACACAGTCAAAGGCCTTGGTGTAGTCAATGAAGCAGAAGTAAACTTGTTTCTGATATTCCTTTGTTTTCTCCATTTAGCTAGCACTGGCTCAAGTGGCTAAGATGCTGACTGGGAGGCGGAAGGTCAGCAGTTCGATTCCCGAGTACTGCAGGAGGACGGAATGAGCTCCCGTCTTTGTCCCAGCTCCTGCCAACCTAGCAGTTCGAAAGCAAGAAATTGCAAGTAGATAAATAGGGACCACTTCGGTGGGAAGGTAAACAGCATTCCGTGTGCTCCGGTGTCTAGTCATGCCTGCCACATGACCACGGAAACGTCTGCAGAAGCAGACAGCGCTGGCTCTTCGGCTTTGAAACAGATGAGCACTGAACCCTAGGGTTGGTTACGACTGGCTTTCGCACCAGGGAAACTTTTACGAAGTACAGAAGGGATTGCGTTAACTTAATGGTGCAATCGGTGAATTCGGTCGGCAGGGCAGCAGTTCCAGACCCGAGTGCTGCATGACGGAGTGAGCTCCCGTCTGTGTCCCAGGTCCTGCCAACCTAGCAGTTCGAAAGCAAGAAATTGCAAGCAAATAAATAGGTACCACTTTGGTGGGGAATGTAACCACAGTGGAGTCATCCACAAGCCTCATTTCAAAGGTCAATTCACTGCAAAGGATATATTTCTTTGCTCCTTGGCTATTTCTGTAAACGCTGAGCCTGACAGATTGGAGAAAAGTTCTTTTGGAACTACAGTTCCCAGAATCCTCCAGTCAGCCATACTTGTTGGGGAAATGTAGTACTTGGAGCCAAAGTAACCCTATTCAAGCCCTGGGAAGCAGAAATTGAATTGATTCATTTTCTTCTCAGGCATAGGTGAGACTACCAACCCGTGTGGCATTGAAGAATGTCTCCCATCTCTCATTTTAAGAAATTGTTCTTTAAGGGCCCACCCCCTCCATTTCATCCGAAGCAATTCTGCTTTTGATTAGATATAGATAAATCTGTACAAGAGTCAAGAAGCAACAGTTAGGACAGAATACGGAATAGGAATAGGAAAAGGAGTAAGACAAGGTTGCATTTTGTCACCCTGCTTATTCAACTTATACACAGAGCACATAATGCGCAATGCAGGGATGGAGGAATCACAATATGGAATCACAATTGCTGGGAGAAACATCAACAATTTGAGATACGCAGATGATACCACCCTGATGGCAGAACATAGTCAAAAGTAGAGACATCTCACTGCAAACAAAGGTCCGCATAGTCAAAGCAATGGTATTTCCGGTGGTAATGTATGGCTGTGAGAGCTGGACCATTACAAAGGCTGAGAGCAGAAAAATAGATGCCTTTGAGATGTGGTGCTGGAGGAGAGTTTTGAGAGTCCCCTGGACAGCGAGGAGAACAAATAGGTCAATATTAGAAGAGATTAGCCCTGAGCGCTCCTTAGAAGGACAAATAACAAAGCTGAAGCTGAAATATTTTGGACATCAAATGAGAAGAGAGGATTCACTTGAGAAAGCCTTGATGCTGGGGAAGGTAGAGGGCAAAAGAAGAAGGGGGCGGCCGAAGATGAGATGGCTAGATGGTATTGTAGACACAATGGGCACGGGGCTGTGTGGACTGAGGAGGAGGATGGTGGAGGACAGGGGTGCCTGGAGAGCGATGGTCCATAGGGTCGCAAAGAGTCAGGATCGACTGTGCGACTGAACAGCAACAACAAAACTAAATTCTGGAAGCTCAGTATTTGCTGCTTTCACCACCCTGTCCGCCGGGCTCGAGTAACGCCCAGCTCTGAGAAATACGATTGGCTCCCGCGGCCAGCCAATCGGATCGCACCAAAGGATGTAAAGGGCAAAATCAGCCGGCAGAGGCGCTCTGAGCTATTGACGCGCGTGTTGCTGCACGTCTGAATGCCGAGCGCCCTTTTATTCGGTCTTTAGTAAGCCGCTCCTGATCGTTTCTCGTTTTTCCCCTCCTGCCTCGTTATGGCGGTGCAGGCTTGCAGTCTGTACTGTCCAGGTTGGCCAATGGATGTCCAGGTATGTGCAACCACGGGAATAAGTGTAGAGATGAACGTGTGGAAGGCAAACCTGAAGGCGCGGCTTGGAGATTTCTCTAATCCCCCAGGTTTCTTTTGGGTCTCTTTCAGAACGCGTGCTTGGAGCCCGAGCCTGATTTTGATTTCCAGGAGTTTCGGGAAGCCGTGGATAATTTCATATGCGGCAAGTATAACTGAGAGTTTAGTTTGGTAGCTCACGTCTCAGAAAGAAAGTAGCCCCTCGAGTGTGCAATGGAGGCTGCCACTAAGTTAAAGAGCAAATGATTAACTCAGTCGACTTGGTTAACATTGAATGCCAGCTGTTCAACTGGCATATACAGGTGAAACTCGGAAAATTAGAATATCGTGCAAAATGTTCATTCATTTCACTTAAAAGGTGAAACAAATACAGTAATACCTCATACAAAGTTCGCTTCATACAACATCGGATTCATACAACATCGCCTAATTCCTTGAAAAAGTTGCCTCATACAAAGTCGCTGCGACTTTGTATGAGGTATTGGGGTTTTCCCCAGGTTGCATTGTGCCTGGGCAGTATAAAAGGCAGGACACATGCGTGCATTGCTTTTGTGGGTTTTGTGGGCGAAGAGTGTTTAGGAGTGGTTTTGAGCACAATTTTGGATTATTTTGAATTTTTTGTCAGAATTTTTAGAAGCATTCCTGGGATTTTTGCAGCATTCTTCAGGTTCTTGGACAATCAGGGTTGTTTGACATGTTTTCGTAATGTAGCCTTTAGACAATGATTTCTTAAATTTCTGTCAGTTTCCTGTCTGTTTCCTTGACTTTGCCCTGAAGTCTGTGCTGTTACAGTACAATGTATCTCTATGGAAACAATGTTGTACGAGGCATCGCGGCAAGGATTTGGACATTGTATGAGGCATCGCGGCTAGGATTTTGCATGCCTCATACATAGTCCAAATCCATATAAAGTCCAAACTTGTGGAACCAAGTTTGGACGTTGTATGAGGTATCACTGTATATATGAGATAGACTCACTACATGCAAAGCGAGATATGTCATGCCTTAATTCGTTATAATTGTGATGATCATGGCGTACAGCGTACATGAGATTATGTGATGATTATGGGGTACATGAGATGGGGGGGGGGGTTGTTTCACCTTTTAAGTCGCATTACTGAACTGAATGCACATTTGCACGATATTCTAATTTTCCAAGTTTCACCTGTATTGGATTGAATTGATTCTCAAACCTTCTGCAGAATGAATGAGATATATCTTCTTAATCTAGAACGGTAAAACTGTCATGTGAGTGTAGGAGGGCAATAGTTCCAAAAGCAAGAGCAACAACAGACTTATAGATAGTCTATAATTGCAATTGAAGGTATGTTGGTGTTGGAGAAACCATGATTGAGACAGACATTTGTATGTAGGGGAAATCATATTTCAAACGAATCCTGGTTTTAAATCCTAAAGATCATTTATAGGACAAAGCAAGACAATTTAATATGTCTGTTTTTGCTCCTAGACATGAGGAACTCTGCATAGATTCTAATGGAACCCTTAGTGAATGTACACTTCAGGGTTGTTTCAAAATTGATTGAATGATTTAACTTTTGTTAATTAAAATTTTTACCTTGCAGTACCATATATAATCGTTAGGGGTCTCCCTGAACTTTCCCAAGCACAGGGGGAAGTATTTTGTAGTGACATGGGACTCTACAGAATTCAAGTAGAAGTGATGTCAGAGAATTGTGGCCAGGTTCTCATAAATCATTTCAGTCAAAAACAGCTAGAGGAGTGGAAAAGAATTGAGGTGGGAGTGCTGTGTGTGCCTTTCTTCTGTACTGTGTCATAGATGTAAATAACATCTCCTCTCAACATGAATTAGGACTACAGTACTGTACTTTATTTCAAACCTTGGATGAGCATGGCCAGCCAGAATTTCTGTTACCGGTTCTGGCGAACTGGTGCGAACCTGCTGATGCCCACCATTGGGTAGGGGGAAAGGTTGTCAAGGGATGTAGGCTGGGAAACAATGCCTAGTTTGTCAGGTTAATTCTTTTAAATATTTTATCTTGCTTCCTAGAGTGGCCTAGAGTGGCCTACATGCAGCTAATAAAAGGAAATCCCTACTGCAATATTTTTAGCATCAAAAGAGGGTGGCGGGGGGCAGAGAGATGTATTAGGAGAGAAGGAAAACAAAAATAGACATAAAACTCCAAGCTGTTTCTCATTGGGGTGTTGGGAATGTTCTACTTCCTACTTCACTCCCTCTGCTACAGTCTGCTGGAAAGAATATATTCTTTCTGTGATGTGAGGTGTGTGTGTGTGTGTGTGTTTGCTGGCCTACTAGGAAAATGGTATTTCAGTTGGGCTAGTGGAGTAGTTATGCCTCCTGCCACATCTAGCAATTAAAATTATATACTGGCCCACAGCCCTTAGTGCACTTTCTGGGTGGTTCACAAAGCAATTAGCATCTTGCCCTCAACTTGCTGTGTATTCATTTTACCAACCTTGGAAGGATGGAAGGTTGAGTCAAACTTGTATTCCGTCAGAACTGAACTCACAACATTTTGGCTGAAGTACAACAGTTTAACCACTGCGCCACCAGGGCTCTTCAACATCTCCTGTTATTCTTGGGTCTAGTTGAACAAAACAGGAAATCCTACATCTCCGTTTTTTTGAATTTTCATCTTGTTTGCCCATCATTTTGGAGTGAAACACTGCAGTTCGTTAGGCCAAAAATATTTGAGCACACAGTCCCAGGGTCCCCAGAAGAAGAAAGTAGGAAGCCACTTCTGTTTGTTCTCTAGCCAAGAAACCCTAGAAAGGGACTTGATGACATGCAATTATTATGGTTATGTATGCATAAATAACAGCAGTTGAGGTGGTCAGCTATGTAAACTTATTTCTTATTGGTCTTCCTAGATCCAGCCTCTCTGATGCCTCCTCTGCTAGACTCTGATGATTTCTCTTTCCCAGTGGATGATGGAAGACCATTCAGCCCTTGCTTTAACCAGTCTGCACAGGTTGATCCTGTCTCACAGACAAATGCAGAGAATGTATCTTTCACTGAACAATACTGGAAGGACTTGGCAGACCAAAACCAGAAAGCATTGGGAGATGCACTTGTGGAAAACAATCAGGTATGGGAAGAGAGTGAATCTTCATACATATCCAAAAGATTTGCACACAATTCTACCATGGAGGCATTTTAGCAGTAAATGACTTAAAGGCAAATGTCTGCATTTAAATGCACATTATTTGTAGTGAAGTGGATTTGTGAATAACAGATGTACGTTCTGTTGGAATAATTTCTTTTGCATGTTTAAGATCAAGAGATGCCACTGTTTCTTAATTTATAAGAATTGGCAAGTAACAAATTTCAGATTCTTTATGCTTCTGGTTGGATTTATCTGGAACTAAGATTCCAGACTTTTATATAGCATATTTTCAGAGATGGTTGGCCAGAAGCTTTTAAATATATTAGCCAAACTCCTGCTGGTGTAACACTGTTGGTAGAACGGTCAATAGTAAATTGTCACAAGAAGTCAGGGTTAATATTTTGTATCACAATGAGTCATACAACTGGTGTGTGTTAGGAAATGCCTATGGTGGCTTCTTAATTAGTGGGAAGATACCTCTGGACTGCCAGTAGTATTACAGCAGTCAAAGATAAAGGATATTTTGGCCTCTGTGTACATCAGTG
The DNA here is from genome assembly GCA_035047305.1 of Bradypodion pumilum. Lineage (NCBI taxonomy): Eukaryota > Metazoa > Chordata > Lepidosauria > Squamata > Chamaeleonidae > Bradypodion > Bradypodion pumilum. The sequence goes on along the minus strand of JAWDJD010000002.1, from coordinate 37,542,772 downwards.
GGAATATACAGTACTTCAAGTTATGTAGGTGGCTAAAGGTAAAGGTCACACTTGCTCGAAAGCCAGTCATATCTGACTCTAGGGTTCAGTGCTCATCTCTGTTTATAGCTGAAGAGCCAGCAATGTCTACATTTGCAGACGTTTCCATGGACATGTGGCAGGCATGCCTAGACACTGGAGTGCACAGAACGCTGTTTACCTTCCCACTGAAGTGGTCCCTTGTAATTGCTTGCTTTCAAATGGCTAGGTTGGCTGGAGCTGGGACAGAGACGGGAGCTCATTCCATTGTGCAGTACTCAGGTATTGAACTGCTGACCTGGCACCTTCCAGTCAGCTTCTTAGCGACTTGAGCCACTGCAGTCCCATGTAGGTGACTATGTTGATATTAAAACTGGGGTAAGTATATGGACAAAAATATGCAATCCAAACTTTCCTTTAGCACTGGTATGCAAACTTCTGAAACTTGCTAGGCTAAATATACCTAAGTAATCAAACTGAAGAATAAAGGAATCCCTCAAGACGTGAGAAATGTTAGGACTATCAGCTTTAGTGCAAGGAGTTTGACAAAAGTGGGGTATTAACCAGTCAGGAAGTACAGCCATTGGCAGATGCCGACCCCACCCCATTTTGGGCGGCTTATAAGTAATGGAATAAACTAGCATCAGTGCAAACAGGAGGATTGCCTTCTATATGTGGTTGAAAATCCCTTGCAGTCAATGACTACCTGAAACCAGGACGCTACAAACATGACCAAATTATCATTATCCATCTGCAGTATGAAGTGGCATCCTATCAAATTTGCAGCATTTGGGAGAATCTGAGCAGAAAGTAGTATGAAAGTAGTGGTCTGGTCAGGTTATCCTGCTATGGTAACAGAGTAGACCATACAGCCAATGACTTAATGCTGAGTATCAGGTGACAGTTAACTAACCTGACAACCCTGAGGACTAAGGGGTTTGGTTGGCAAAGTCCACGGGGAAGGTTGATGGTCCCCAAGTGGATTAAATCCCACTTGAATCCATCTTGATGGAGGGCAGCAGCTTCATCAATATTGGCTTGAGGCTGAAGAATTTGTGTACCAAAAGGGCTCAGGACCAGAAGTGACTCACAGAACTGGATCCGTGGTACGGGGGTCCTGCTGCGACGCAGAAGGCAGATGAAAGGCCACTGCATCATATTCTCAGGACAATCTTCATGGCTGATCACCATGAGGATCGTCAAGATTCGGATTCGGATATGGCACAGGAAGAAGAAGAGCAGAAAGTATAGCCCTATACACTTCAAAATTTATCTTGCTGCTTCCATCAGTAGCCAGGTGTTTCCTTTTATCCTCACTGTTGTGGGATGCAGAGGCCACATGTAAAAAAAAAAAAAAGCTATCATTATTCCAGTATTTCTGGACCTGAACGGCTTGTCCTTAATACCTGTCTGTGTGGACGAAAGCAGGAGAGTGTTCATGTATTGCAGATCATTCAAATGACGCTTGTGTGTACTTCTGGCTTTGTCACTCACTCGTGCTCTAGCGAATTTCCCTTGTAGCATTTCATACTGACCTTGCTTATCTTCAAACAGCTCCAAGTGACATTGAGCCAAAAGCAAGAAGAAATAGCATCCCTGAAAGAAAGAAATATTCAGCTGAAAGAACTAGCCAGTCAAGCAAAACAGCTGGCCTCTGTGCTAGATGTAAGTGTTGAGGTATCTTTCCTAGTACAGTACTTCCTTTCTGTATCTTCTTTGTGCATGTACCAGTTATACCTACTGTTGACGCTGCATGGCTATGATGGAGACAGAAACATAGTTTTCCTATAAGGCCCTGTCCCAGTCATAATCTAGCTAACTGTGGCATAAAGCAGAACAGAGCCCTGGGTGGTGCACCCAAAACTGCTGCTGACATTGTGAGTTTGATCCTGATGGGGATCAAGGTTGTCTCAGCTTTCCATCCTTCCAAGGTTGGTAAAATGAGTATCCCAGCATGTTGGGTGGGTGGGTGGGTGAAATGTTAATTACCTTGTGCACTGCCCAGAGTGTGCACAAGAGCTATGTGGCGGTACATAAGTGTAATTGCTATTGCTATGCTGTTTCTTCTAAGCATGTGTGGTGTGGTGGCTTAGAGCCGGACTGATACTCAAGAGATCTGAATTCAAGTGTCTGCTGACCCTAAAAGCCAACTGGGTGTTGGTGCTTCTTGAATATCTCGCACTGTCAAGATCCCAGTTAGGGACACTGTAAGTCAAAAGCAGTTTGATATGGTAGCACATGACAATAACATGGGTGTTTTAAACATCTTGGGGACATGAAAGGAGCCTCATTCAGGCATTCCCTGAGCAGAGTTCCTCCAACAAAAATCTTTTCAACCCAGGAAGCACCTTTGTGTGCTTCTGACATGATTTAAAAAAATCTATTTCTACAGTGGGGTGATTTTGGAGAGAGAGAGACAGAGAGAAAGAAGAAGAAGAAGAAGGCTTATAGTCACTCTTCCTCAAACAGTTGAGGGGGCTGGACTGGTTGCCTCTCCCACCATTTATGGCTGTCGTAAACACATTTATGATGGCCATAAATGAGTCCGTGGTCATTTCCAGCAGCAGCAGTGGTTGGGGCGAGGGCTGGTTCCAGCCCATGGGCTATAGGTTGAGAACCCCTGTCCTAGATTAAAATTGGGCCTGAGCACAATTTATGCAGAGAAATCCATACACTTCTATGAATGCTCAGTAAAAGATACCATCATGTTCAAAAGAAGTGAAAGTTGTACAAAACACCCTGCATAACTTTTGTAAAATCCTCATAGACATCCATCCAGTAATATACACCCTGGAAATTTTCACATGAAAATAAATGCAGTCCCCCTCCCCCCCCTTAAAAAGGTGTGCAGAGCACACTTGGAGATGGGGAAAATAAGGAAGCCTATGGAAGCTGACTCCATAGATTTGTCCATGCTTAAGCCATGCTTTCTGTACATTAGCATAGAACAGAGGTGGCCAAACTTTTCAGGCCACGGGCAAAACGCTGCTGTAAATGCACCTGTGGCCACTGTGAACACATTTACGACAGCTGCGGGTGCATTTACAGCAGCATTTTACGCATGTGTGTGCGCATTTTACTTCCGCTTCCAGGAGCAGTGAGGGTGGCATGGGCTGGATGATTTGGTGCCGTGGGTCGGATCCAGCCCATGGGCTGTAGTTTGGCCACCTCTGGCATAGAAGTTAAACACACAGCTGGTGACATACTGTGCTTTTGTTTTTCTTTCTGGGAAGAAACTCATGATCCCGCAGTGCAAAGAAAATGCAGACCTCTCCCTCAGCGGTGGGAACAACAAGCGATGCCTCAATGAGACGTCCATTGCCGAGCAAGAGGAAGACATGGAAGTGAATGAAATTTTACGGGAAATATCGGACAAATGCAACGCAGCCTTGCAGTCCATGGACGACAGAGGCCCAAAGCGCCCACGTGGGGAAAATGACACCATCATCATGAATGGCGCTTTCCGAGGGTTGCAGACATGCAGCAGTCATCACGCCCTGGACTTGAGTGCAAGTGAACTGGAGGAAGAGGCGACCTTTAGGACATCCATCCAGGAACATTGTAATATCCGGACCCTGGCCTTTCCTCAGGGCAATGCGTTTACTGTCAGGACAGCTGCTGGAGGCTATAAGTTTAGATGGGTCCCTAGCTGATTGAAGAAGGAAGCAATCAGCTAACTACACTTGCCTCACTTTCCAGTAACGTCCTGCCAAAGTTCTACTAATGGTCATGCTGACAAATGCTTTTGCCCACATGTTCCATTTGTTGTCCACTACTGATATCCAGGGGGACTGCGGTGGCTTAGTGGTTAAAATGCAGAGCTTAACAGCTAAAAGGTCGGCAAGTCAGCAGTTTGAGACTTCAATGCTGCACGGCAGAGTGAGCACCCGTCTCTGTCCCAGCTCCTGCCAACTGAGCAGAAATTGCAAGTAGATAAATAGGTACCACTTTGGCGGGAAAGGTAACAGCGTTCCAGCATCTACTCATGCCTGCCACATGACCACAGAAACATCTGCAGATGCAGACAGCGCTGGCTCTTTTGCTGTAAACGGAGAAGTGCACCGCCCCCTAGAACCAGACACGACTGGCTTTCGAGCAAGAGAGACCCTTATATCCAACTGATGGAAACCAAAGCTCCTGATCTTCCTCCAAACTAGTGCTTCTGTTAAAGGAAAAAGAGCTGACATTTTCCTCTCTTCTAAACAGAAGCCTAAATAAAATGCGAGAACGTTTCTGTAACAAAGAATTTTGCAGCACCTTAGAGACTAACATGATTTATTTGGCATATACTTTCATTAGTTGGATATGTACTGTTGCCCAAAGGAGATTGTGCCAAATAAAACCTACTATTCTTTACCCCATATGGTGTTACAGACAGGGAGTGATGGATTATAATTCAGAGGACCTTGGTTCAAATCCCCATTCAGCCGTAGAAACTCAGGGGGTGTAGGGTGGGTGGAACTAGAAAACCACTCCTTAAATATCATTTCCCTTGAAAGCCCTATGAGAGTTACCATAAATCAAATGTGATTTGAAGCTTATAACACACATTGCGCCCGTTTGGAGCATAAGGGAAATAAACAGTGGTGGTCTCCAAAAAGTGTTACTACCACACTGTGGGCGTGGTATGGTGGGTGTGGCCAGGGGAAAAGCCCTACGTTGCACCCGAATTAGGACTACTTTATTTCAAAACTTGGATGGGCACGGCCAGCCAGAATTTCTCCTACCAGTTTTGGTGAACTGGTGCGAACCTGCTGATGCCCCCACCACTGGAAACAAGGCTTCCTTTATTCTGGCATAGCTCCTTTCATACAAGCTGTGTAAGTCTGGGCATGCACTGGAGAACTTTCCTGAATGAGGGGAATGCGTGCATAATTGCTCTTCTCCAGGATAATTGCTTTTGTTTTTTTGCTGCAACAGACCATGGACTTGTCTGCATGGGCTGATTTGCAGCAAAGCTGATGTGCAACTATGCACATAGGAAAGTCATACACCAGTGGTACATGGAGCCATTCTGTTTTGCTGGGCAAAATATTTCCTTGTTATGTTATCAAGATCCTTTTTTAAAAGTGGAAGGTGCTATGCACCGAGCCCAAGACCTCCTACATTCGGAAGATATTTTCTACCAGATGTTTCATGCAGTGTGTGATTTAAGTGAGATTGTTCCCATTACAGCATAATGGAGGTTTGGGTGGGGGAAACTTTGATTTATTTGTGGTTGGTTTTGCTGGTACCTGACATCATGAAGATAACAGCGAAAGAGCAAAATTAATGTTGTGCCTAGACTATAACCCAGATCTTTTCAGTTTTGATTTTGCTGTTTGCTATATTCTGATGTAAAATGTCATGACTGTTGAAGCACTTTAAAATAATAAAATACTTTTGATATTTATTTATATCCTACTTTTTTCAATGTCGGGTCCATGGTAGCTTGAAATGTGAAGTAAGACACATACCTGTACATCTAAAGGGGTCTTTCCTGGTTTTTCCAATATGAATGTGACTGTGTTCATCAAGAGCAATGTTTGAACAGAGTATTTCCTAATTTTAAAAAAGGATTTGTGCACAATTTTATATTTCCAAGTTTCTTTGCATAGAACGCTTGGCATGAAATTAGTCTCAGAGTGAGTCTTGGCCTTGGCTGGTTTATGTGAGAGAAAAATGGAGAGAAACATTTTGTTATCCTTTAATGCAGGGTTTCTCAAACATTTCAAGTCAGGGGCTGGGTTACGCTCCCTCAAACAGTTGAGGGGGTCAGACTGGTTGTTCCCCTGCCATTTACGGCTATGGTAAACATGTTTATGACGGCCATAAATGAGTCTGTGGGCAATTTCAGTAGCAGCAGCGGCAGCTGGAGCAAGTGTGGGGGCCAGATTATTTGGCACCATGGGCCAGATTTGGCCTGTGGGCCATAGGTTGATAAACCTTGCTTTTAATGAGACACAGGCTGTCTAAATAGGCATACAGTATAGCCCTATTTTGATTGGGTTAGTCCAAGTGCATCTATACTGCATTTAGGATAATCTGCCCCAACCCAAACCATTCTGCCCTATCTTGAGACTGTCAGTGTTTAAGGCAAATTGTCCCACTCTATCATATCACATGTTCAGTACAGTGGTACCTCAGATAAAGTCCGATTCGGGTAAAGTCCGATTCAGATAAAGTCGCGGTTTTCCATGCACACGTGATGCATCGCATAAAGTCCAAAACCGCTAAAAATGGACGCTATCCAAGGTATTTGGTATAGAAACCTTGGATAAAGTCCATTTTGGACGTTATCTGATGCATCACACATTTGATTCCGATAAAGTCCAAAATTGAAAAAAGTCCAAACTTGTGGAATGGAGTTTGGACTTTATCCGCGGTACTACTGTATATATACATGCTGGGGACCAGATAAAAGAGAGTAGGAACACAGTATTTACCCCTATGCCTGCAGTCACCTGACTTCTGGCTCACTTGGACTGCGTTTTTGTTGTCTGGACTAATCCTGCATTTCTGGCTTTATTTTAGACTTGAACTCTGGACTGAGATACAGTTACTGTCTGACCTGTTAACTGGTTGCTCTGTGTCCTGGCATTCATGTTACCTGCCAGCTACTCATGCTCCAGACTCTGACAGTTATATTTTTAGCAGATAATTGAAATTATAAGATCTAGAGGTGTAGGAGTTTACTGTCACATTGTAGATGCACTGGAGAAAGATATCAGGTCTCTGTTGTATTAAGCACCTGTTCAAACGCTCCTAGGTAATGTCTTCTTATTTTCAATATTTACTTGGCACTCTTACGCAAAATCTTCAGGGAAATCAGAGTTTGTAACTGCCCTCAAGTTTATCCACACAGCTGGAGCTATTTAAGTAAATAATTGGCATAAATCCTGGATGGCATTGTTGACACAAAATTAGAAATGTTTCCCCTTTAATCATAAGCTCTATAAATGTCAAAATGCCTGGTAATCTTTGACTTGGCTTCTCTTCTTTCTACTCTGTTCAAATTACAGTCAATTTAGTTATTCACACCCTTGAGCTTTATTTCCCATACTAAATGCTTTAGGTGATAGTTGTTGAGAATATTGACAATAGGTTCAAGGCCAGTTGTAACCCCACAGGACTTACTAAAGAGGCTGTAGGGATTGGTATAGTAATTGTGTGCGTGTGTATGTGTGTGTGTTATGCCAGTTCTGAGTTATAATGACCCTTTTCAGGGGTTTCTAGGTAGAGAATAAACAGAAATGGTTTACTGTTATGGTTTACTGTTCCTGGGTGTCGTAAAAGGAAGGCCATGGTAATCAGGGAAGGGTTTTGGAGGAAATGTTTGTTAACATGAAGGAACTATATGTGGAAAAATAAATCTTCTTTCGTGTGCCGAACAAACCCTGGACTGTCAAAATGAAGCCACTTTCTTGGCCTTGTTAGCCAAACCTAAGTCCTCATCGGTGCATGTTTCTGGCAGTAATCGGTAGACCAGCAAATGAGCCAGATTCTGTTTCTCTCCACATTCACACTGTGTGTTATTGTCCAGCAGCAGCCCCCACTTGCTAAAGCAACTTTCCTTTTGCCTCACAAGCCATGTATGTGTATGCACACAAATGTGTACATATGCATACACATATACAAAAACAGTTTAAAAAAATGGAGGGAGAAGCATGTCGAGGCTCAAACTAGATATGACACAGGGATCCCATTAGTAGGATCTCTGCTCTGGCTCTTGAAATTTTGGGTCAGATGTGGACACTTGAGGGTGGGTTGAAGTTTTACACTATAGTGTGTACTGTCTTCCCAATGAAACCAATCCTACCCTTTGCAGCTGCTAGTTGCCCTGCAGGGAGAAATATGCATGGAACTGCTTGAAGGTTTAATGTTTGTATCCCAGTTTTAGGTTGTGATGTTGTATCCCAGTCTTAATCCCCTCCCGTCCTCCACACACAAAGTGAGTTTCCTCTTAATAGTAATAAAAGACACAAGAGATTTATTCATTGATCATCTCTGGTCCATATTGCATGGTCTTCGCGATCATGGTATTCCAGGATTAAGCTAAACAGAGATAACAGCAGATTGTGTTAATCTGGGCATTAACAGGAAACTCCTATTCTTTTCTCTAATATGTGATATTCCTTCTACTCTGTGGTGGAATAAACCATTCTTTTTCTAGAACTGGGATCCCTTTTCATTAAATGTTCCATACTCCTCTGTTCAGGGAGAAAGGGTTCTCATGACATTAGGGGATTTTAAGAGAGAGGACTATGTCTGCTTCTGCTTCTTTCATGTCCCGATAAAACCCTGGAGTGCCAGATGAAACCACTTTCTTAGCTTTGTCGTTGGCCAAACATAAGTCCTCTTTGGTATGTTTCTGGCAGTAATCTACAGACCAGTAAATAAGCCAGATCCTGTATCTCTCCACATTCACACAGTGTGTTCTTGTTGTTGTCTGCCAGCAAGCCCCACTTTTGGTCTTATATTTAGGCACTCCAACCCTCAGCCTATTCAGAGTCCTCCAAAGGATTAGTGGAGGTTGACTTCCTTAGCTATATCTTCCTTTAATGTTGTTCCTTGTCCAGTGAGCTGTGTGTGTCTGCTATGTCATCTGAACACCCTACAGACCCATAGCACAGAAGGCAAAATGGTTCTCCATCTTGGTTTAATAATCCAAAATTGTAATTCAAAAAACGTGTTCATTACATTGATGTTTCTCTTTTTTGTTTGACACGTGTACATCTACATCAGTAATGGCTAACCTTGGCACTCCAGGTGTTCTTGGACTTCAATACCCAGAAGCCCTGATCAGCAGGAATGTTGACTTGGGTTTCGGGGAATTGTAGTCCAAGAACAGCTGGAATGCCAAGGTTAGCCATCACAGACAGACACAGACAGACACAGACAGACACAGGCACACAGACACACAGACACACACATACACACACACAGAGATATGTATGTGTGTGTACACACATGCTCTATGTAGTGCTTTGTCCCATGATTAACATGTGAGTAAACACAATGTCCCGGAGTACTATTAAATTGTGTAAGAGTAATATTAGTTTTATGTCTTGAAGTACTTTGCTGTCTTCTGCTGTGATTGAGTAGAACACCTTTCATAGTTCTTCACATAACATACACAAAATCTCTTTTAAGTTATAAATATATGACACAGCAGGTGGGTTCTCAAAATCAGGACCAGTGTTGATTTTACATTAAATATTTGCTAATAAGTAGAACTTTGCTTCAGCAGTGGACCTAAAGTTCTTCAAAGTTGCAGTATTGTGCACCATCTCATTCTGGGGGTCTGGGCTGAAGCCAAAGTAAACCCCAGCAAAAACTGAGGGAGAAGGCATTTAGTTTTTTTAAAATAACACATTTAACTCTTTTGAGGATGGAGGTGTAGGATCTGTAACATTGCTAAATAAAAGGAGTTCTCCTTCGTATAGTTTGTGAATCCCCACTATTGGGTTATGCGCCTGTGCAGAACGCTGATCGGAGGCTTAAAAAGCTATTGGTCAAAAGTTTTGGCGGTAAGACCGCCCACCGTACCGCCCACCCTGAGGCGCCAGTCCGCCATTTTACCTCAGTTCTCTTCTTTCCGCCTTAGCAGCAGGACGATCGTTGAGAGCTTCCTCAATTTTTCGCCCTTTCTGAGGGAAAGTCTTTGACAAACTTTAACAAAAAATTTTCGGCGATCTTGTCCTTTGGGCAGGATTGCCACCCCAGTGCTGTTTCTTCCTTCTGGTGGACTCAGTTACATACTCGCTCCGGTCACCATTTCCCCCCTCAAGGGGGTGGCGCCTGGCCTGCCCTTCGGGGTGCTCGCCTTCTCGAACCTTCCGTTGGAAGAATTTTTTGATGGCTGCAGCCTTCAAGCAGTGCTCTGCTTGCCTCAAGAAGTTCCCTGCCTCCGACGGGCATAGCCTCTGTCTTTTTTGCCTGGGAGAATCTCACCAGAGCCAATCCTGCGCTCACTGTAAGAACTTTACTCGACTTGCAGTTCAGAACCGGAGCAACCGGTTGAAAGCGCACCTTATGGAGCTCGCTTTGGCTCCCGCCGCGGCTGCCTCCACCTCCGCTGGTGCCTCTCAGCCCTCTCGGCCTCTACCGCTTCCTCCTCCTTCTTCCACTCTCTCCATCAGAAAGAAGAAAAAGAAGGATAAAAATGGGGAGAAGAAGAAGAAACATGGGTCGGAGAAAAGGCGATCTCTCCCGCCTACGCCTCGCCCTCCTGTATCTCCGGGGCCCTCGCCTCCCTTTTCGGTCGCGAGATGTCCTTCACCCGGATCCTTGATATGGGGCGGACGGTCCTCTTCGGGATCTCCTGCAAAAGGTCGCAGGGCTGGGGCTCCAGCTCGCCCACTGCAGGTACTCTCTTCTCCTCCTCGTGAGAGGGGCCGTTCACCCACGAGGCAGGCTTCTGTCTCCCCGAGGCCTAGGACTCCGACAATTGATGAACCGGCAGCCACCATTCCGGCCACCGTTTCGTCTCCGACCCCTCCAACCACCGTTTCGTCAGCCACTGTTTCGTCCCAACCATCGGCGGTGGATGCATCCCAGGTGGAATTCTTTAAAGGGATGTTCGAGGCTATGGCAAAATCGTTTGCCCAACAGTTCAAGGCCTCCATGTCTGCGGCCTCTGCGGCTCTGGTGCCGACCACCGCAAGCCCCAGGGATGTTGGTCCTGCTGTGGCTCTGCCGACCTCGCGAGGGTCGAGCGTTTGCTCCGCTGGCCCACCCATATCGTCTTGGTGTGGTCCAGACGTCGATGCGGTGAGCTCCCAACCCGTCGACCCACCCAGGCCGTACTGGCGCGGTCCCGACATGGATACCAGGATTCCTCCCTCATCCTCCAATGATTCCAGCACATCTTCGGAGGAGGACGAGGGGGACGTCGACGCCGACAAGACGCCGGACCAGGCTATCAGCGCAATTGATCCACCGCGTGGTGAGGATCAACGCTCCCTCACGGCAATGCTGACTCGCTTGGGGACCGCTCTTAATTTGAAGGTGGACCAGCCGCCACTGGAGGGCGAGGACCAAATGACCGCCAAACTGGACAAAAAGGCGATTCGACCGGTCCACATCACCATGCTTCCATCCATGTTGACGTCAGCGAAGGCAACATGGAAGAAGCCTGTGTCATCGCACTCCGTTTCGTCCAGGCTCGACGGAATGTATAGAGTCTTGGACGAAAACGTTGAGTTTCTCCAGGCGCACCCTTTGCCCAACTCGTTGGTGGTCAAGGCCTTCCAGCATAAAATGGCCGTCAGCGGCTTTCCGGTACCTTCGACTCTGGAAGGGAAGAAGCTGGACGCGGTGGGCCGTAAGTTTTACGCCACCGGTTCCCTCTTCCTCCGAGCCGCTAATTACTCGGCTGCCATGGGCCTCTATCAGTCCCACCTCTGGGAGCAGGTGAAGGTCCTGGCTGCTAAGCTGCCCGCCGATGTACAGAAGGGATTCGACGCACTGGCAACAGAAGGAGACTTTCTGGCAGAGCAGCAGATGAGGATGGCCAGGCACATCAATGATTACGCGGCCAAGGACATGTCTTCTGCCATCTTACTCCGTCGTCATGCCTGGCTCAGGGGCACCTCTCTCGATGATGCCATGAAAAAGCTCATCGAGGAGTTCCCGTTTGATGGGCAAGGTACTGAACGAACTGCGCCAGACGAATTCGACGGCTAAGTTCCTGGGGCTTACCCCGCCGGCTCCGCCTGCCAAGCCGCGATTCCAACCCTTTATGCACCGGTATCAGGGGAACCCACAGCAACAGGGTGGCTCGACTAATCAGCCCAGGCCCGGTTTCTACAAACAGCGGCGCCAACACAAGCCTCGTTACCAGCCTTACGGGCAGGGCAAGCGTTCCGACGTGAAATCCAAGTCCCGGGTTTGAAACTGCGATGGCCAAGTCTCTCTCGCTCCACCTCCCATACCTTCCCCTACGGAATTTCCTCCAGGTGTGGTCAGGCATCACGGACGACCGGTGGGTCTTAAAGATCTTGTCCGCTGGTTACGCCATCGAGTTCGTGCAAGTGCCTCGGGTAGGAAGACATCGTTCACCACCTCGTCCCCCCATTTGGAGGAAGAAATATCAACTCTTCTGTCCAAGGGAGCCATCGAGAGGGTGACACCGACCGATTGAGACAACGGTTTCTACTCGAGGTACTTCGTGGTTCAGAAGAAGGACGGAGGACTTCGCCCAATTCTGGACCTGCGCCGTCTGAACAAGTGCATCCACACCAGGAAGTTCCGGATGGTGACCCTACAGACCGTCCTCCCCCTCATCAACAAAGGGGACTGGTTCACAGTCATAGACCTCAAAGACGCTTACTTCCATGTCGGCATCCTCGAGGACCACAGACGGTTCCTCCGCTTCAGAATCGGCAATTCTGTGTACCAGTACCGGTGTCTACCGTTCGGTCTGGCCACGGCACCGAGGGTCTTCACCAATTGCATGGATCCGGTGGCTGCCTTCCTCCATCAGCGGGGGATCAGGGTCTTCCCGTACATCGACGACTGGCTGATTGTCTCCCCCACCAGCTCATCCTCCATTCGGGACACGCAATTCACAGTTCACCTCATGGAGAGTCTTGGCCTCAGGATCAACTTCGCCAAATCAAAGTTGATTCCCTCTCAGTGCATCGTGTACATTGGAGCGGTACTCGACTCGCTAGTTACCAGAGCCTTCGCCCCCCCAGAAACGCTTACTGGACATTGCACAAGGGGTAAGCGACTTCCGGACCAAGCCGTTCATCAGGGCAAAGAAGGCGCAGAGACTTCTAGGCCTCATGGCCTCAACGACGGTGGTAATTCCTCACGCCAAATTAAAATTCCGGTCCCTGCAGTCGTGGCTCCTCCACAAATTCGACTCGCTCAGGGAGAGCCAGTCCAAACGGCTGACTCCGTCTCCGGAGCTGATGGACCAGTTGCTGTGGTGGACGCTGCCACTCAATGTGGCCACGGGGAAGAGTTTTTACTCCCCACAACCCTCGTTGCAGGTGTTGACCGATGCAAGCAACCTCGGCTGGGGGGCTGCCTGCGGGACTCTCACGGTCAACAATGTTTGGTCGCCTCACGAAGTGGTGCACCACATCAACTATTTGGAGCTGTTGGCCATTTGGAAGGCCCTACGCTCCTTCGAGGCACTACTCACCGGCAATGTGGTTCAAGTGGCCTCGGACAATACCACGGCGGTGGCATACCTGAACAAGCAGGGAGGAACGCGGTCCACCGTCCTGCTCTACCTTGCAGTGCAACTCTGGGAGTGGTGTCTGGAAAGACACATCTTTCCGATTGGAGTGCACATTCAGGGCAAGCTGAATGTTCTCGCCGACCACCTCAGCCGTCTCACATCGATGACTCACGAATGGGAGCTGGACGACAGGGTGTTTCGGTCCCTTTGCGGTGCCTGGGGGACTCCGAGCATTGACCTCTTTGCGTCGGAGTCCAACAGGAAATGCCGCAGGTACTGTTCCAGGGCGGGCATCGGACTGAACTCTGAGGGCGATGCCTTCATGAAACGGTGGGATCAGGACTACCTCTATGCCTTTCCTCCGTTTCCTCTGGTCCAGAAGGTCCTCACCAGGATGTACCAACACCAGGCCGACGCAATTCTCGTGGCTCCAGCATGGCCTCGCCAGCCCTGGTTTCCGCTACTGTTACGCATGTCGTCACAGTATCGCACGCTACCGGCATCGCCAACGCTTCTCCAAATGGAGCACGGCCGGCTTCACCATTCGGACCTACCCAGCCTCCACCTCACCGCGTGGAGGATAACCCCAGACTGTCCAGGATCTTGGAGCTAGCACGGCGCCCTTCCACAAGGAAGTCTTATGCTTCCAAATACAGACGCTTTTGTGCGTTCCTGGCATCCCAGCAGACGTCCCCTCCACAGGTGGGGCTACAGGACGTCATGGCCTACCTCATCCATTTGGCGGAGTCTGGCCTTAGCATTACCTCCATCCGGGTACATCTCGCAGCGGTTCACTCTTCGGCTGGTTCGCCCGCTTCTGGTGCCTTTCGCGAACATACGGTAAAGCGTTTCCTCAAGGGACTGCGGGATGCCTTCCCACCGGTCAGGACTCCAACTGCACAATGGTCGTTGTCTGCCGTTCTCAATGCGCTCACCAGGACTCCTTTCGAGCCCATGGCTACCGCGGATATTCGTCTCCTCACGTGGAAGACGGCGTTCCTGGTGGCTATCACGTCTGCTCGACGAGCTGGTGAACTGGTTGCTCTGCGGGCAGATGCACCGTTTCTTCAGTTTTTCAATGACCGCGTGGTGCTCCACACGGACATCACCTTCCTTCCTAAGGTAGTCTCCCAGTTTCACATGGTACAGACTATCTCGCTGCCGACCTTCTTCCAGAACCCCACCAACGCCCAAGAAAGGACTTGGCACACGCTGGATGTGAAACGAGCCTTATTGTTTTACACCAGCAGGACGAGGGAGTTCAGGAAGTCACAGCGTCTATTTGTGGCTTATGGAGGAAAGTCCAAGGGCGAACCCATCTCTGCCCAGAGGTTCTCCAAATGGATCACATCTACCATCTACCTGGCCTACGAGTCGGCCTCACTGCCACCTCCGCCGCATGTCAGGGCGCATTCTACGAGAGCGGTTGCCACATCCACTGCCTTTTTGGAGGGCACCCCGCTTGAGGACATATGTAAGGTTGCCACCTGGTCCAGACCTTCTACATTTGTCCAACATTACAGGGTGGACACCAGAGCTATTGCGGACGCCAGACTTGGTCGTGTTGTCCTTACCAGGGGGCTCCGGGCTCATCGCCCTTGACAGTTCACTCTATCTGACCATCATACTCATCGTGGGATCATCTCATCCGACTGCCCACCGACCAAGTGAGTGTGAGCTTGCTAATCTCCCAATAGTGGGGATTCACAAACTATACGAAGGAGAAAGTTCGGTTTCACTTACCAGTGATAACTTTCGTTCTTCGAGTATATAGTTTGTGAATACACACTACCCACCCTGCCTCCCCTCTTGAGCTGCATGGATGAGATCAATTGGTTTATCCTGTGCTTGGCTTAAGTATGGAACTGAGGTAAAATGGTGCACTGGCGCCTCAGGGTGGGCGGTACGGTGGGTGGTCTTACCGCCAAAACTTTTGACCAATAGCTTTTTAAGCCTCCGATCAGCGTTCTGCGCAGGCGCATAACCCAATAGTGTGTATTCACAAACTATATACTCGAAGAACGAAAGTTATCACTGGTAAGTGAAACCGAACTTTATTGTTAAACTGTTTTACTTTGCTTTGATTGTGTCTTTAAATTAAGCCTCAGTAAATTATTATCTGAATCTAGGATACAAATCTAAGTGTATGGATTATAAAGGACTCATTAGGTAATCCTATGTTAGTGCTAACATTGTGTAGAATAAATATAGAAAGCAACAGTGAGGAACACAGCACAAATAGCAAACCTATCTATTCACTCCCTTAACCAAGTTTTTTTTAAAATTTCTGAAGCTTATCCAAACTGCCCCCGGCCTGGGGCAAACAGGGGGCTTTGGCTGTAACTGTTTGCACCCAGTCAAATCTCACCCTCGTCCCGGGGGTGGGGTGGGCACTGTCATTTGGCGATTGCTAAGTTCTGCTGGGGACCGCAGCAGTGCCTGTATGGAGACACTAAGAAGGCAGCCCCTTCACCATGCTAGGGTGCTGAGGGCCAATCACACACATACTTGAAATTAAACTGATTAAAAGAAGTACACAAAGAAGAACCAGACGGATTTCACCAACAACGACCAGGCGAGCAACAAGGATAATGACTTATGGAACATGGAATGTAAGAGGGCTAGCAAGCAAAGAGGTGGAGTTGGTCAGAGAGATCAAGAAGACCCAAGTCCAGTTCTTGGTTATTACGGAATAACATCAAGGAGTCCCTTAATGTTCGCGGTAGTGACCTGAGGTGAGCCACGGAGCTATCCAAGGAGAGATCCCAATGGAGAACCTTTGTGGAATCCTCTACACTGCAAGGTAGGAGGCGATTAAGTAAATAAGTAAGTTATCCAAACTCTAACATGTTTGTAAGTGCTTGGGAATGTTCAGAATTACATTTCAGAAAATGTAGCATCATTTTTCTTCCCAGCAATTATATGTTAAAATCTGCCATTTTATCTAAGGCAAATATGAAATAGAAACATGACCTTTACAGGCTATGTCTCTGTTGTGTATTCAGGCACATTTGCACGTGGCGCGGGCAGCGCCTTTGCAAGAGGAAAATGGCGGTTTCCCACCAACCAAATTAGGAACAGAAAGTGGTGCGGAAACCCCTGCACAGGATGCGCTCATTATGCTAATCAAAATCCTGTGATTGGCTACGGTTTTGGATCCTATTCTCCTTTGGTTAAATACATATATTCCCTGTTATGATTGGTTAGTTACGGTTGTCCAGCGGGTCGCTACTTTGTATAAAGAAGCCACCGCCGGGGAGACACTATATAAACCCCAAGGGTAAACAAGGGTGGGGCCGGACCGGATCTATACTTCCCTCTCCATACAGGTAGCCAGCAACGGCTAGCCTTAAATTCCTCCGTTGGGGAGGTTACTGGCCACCCTTTTTGTACCCATGAACTGACTAGGGCCAGTGACTTGTCTTTCGATGTAGCCTTAGCGATCTCCGCTGGCAGAATCGGGGGCAACTCTAGGGCCTCAATCAGGAGCACCTGGTGGTCCTGCTCTACCTCGCACTCTGGGTCCCCTGCCTGTGGGAGGGGTGACCTGGAAAGGGCGTCGGCATGGCTGATCTCCTTGCCGGGACGGTAGGTCAACGCATACTGGTACGCGTTGAGGAAGATAGCCCACCGCAGCATCCTTGGGGACAAGATAAGAACAGAAGAACATAAGAACAGCCTTGCTGGAACAGGCCACAGCCCATCCAGTCCAGCATTCTGTCTCACACAGTGGCTCACCATTTCCTTCAGGGTATTCCCAAGGAGATGCCTTCACCTGCTTAGGATTCCCTGGAAATGGCATTGAGAGATATCCTGCCTATCTCTCCAACCCGGAGGTTGTCCTTAGGTAGTCATAATTATAGCCATTGATAGCCTTGTCCTCCATGAACTTGTCTAATCCTTTCTTAAAGCTGTCAAGACTGACAGCTGTCACCACTTCTTCTGGCAGGGAGTTCCATAGACCAGTAATCCTCTGGGTGAAAAAGTACTTTCTCTTATTTGTTTGAGAACTAGTACCCAAAGGTTTCATGGAGTGTCCCCTAGTTCTAGTGTTGTGCGATAGGGAAAACAGTTTTTCCTTATCCACTTTGTCCACACTGTGCATGATTTTATAAACTTCAATCAGGTCACCTCTTAGACGCCGTCGTTCAAGAGTGAAAAGGCCCAACCGTTGCAGCCTCAGATGGTAAGGAAGGTGTTCCAGTCCCCTAATCATTCTGGTTGCCCTCCTCTGTACTTTCTCCAACTCCATAATATCCTTCTGGAGGTATGGCGACCAGAACTGTACACAGTATTCCAGATGGGGCCTCACCATAGATTTATAAAGAGGCAAAATGACACTTGCTGACTTATTTTCTATACCCTTCCTAATGATCCCTAACATTGAGTTTGCTTTTTTCACTGCTGAGGCACACTGGGTTGACACCTTCATTGAGCTGTCCACCAGGACACCAAGGTCCCTTTCCTGGTTTGTCGCAGAGAGTTCAGACCCCATCAGTTTATAAATGTAATTGGGGTTTTTTGCCCCAACATGCATCACTCTGCACTTACTGATGTTGAAGCTCATTTGCCACTGTTTTGCCCACTCCCCCAGTGTCAAGAGATCCCTCTGGAGCTCTTCACAATCTCTCACAGTTTTCACTACCCTGTATAATTTAGTGTCGTCAGCAAATTTGGCTACCTTGCTTTTTACTCCTACCTCTAGATCATTTATGAAGAGGTTGAAAAGCAGGGGTCCCAGTACTGAACCTTGGGGGACCCCACTCTTTACTTCCCTCCACTTGGAGAAGTGTCCATTTAGTGCTACCCTCTGTTTCCTGTCCCTTAGCCAGTTGCTGATCCAGGACAAGACCTGTCCCTTTATTCCATGACTGGTAAGTTTATTCAAGAGCCTTTGGTGTGGGAACTTGTCAAAAGCCTTCTGAAAGTCCAGATAAACAATGTCAACTGGATCCCCCTTATCCACATGCTTGTTGACACTCTCAAAAAATTCCAACAGATTAGTGAGGCATGATTTGCCCTTGCAAAAGCCATGTTGGCTCTCCTTTAGCAGCGCCTCCTCTTCTATGTACCTATTAATTCTATCTTTTAGGATGGTTTCCATCACTTTACCTGGGACACATGTCAAACTGACAGGCCGGTAATTTCCTGGATCACCCCTGGATCCTTTTTTGAAAATTGGTGTTACATTCGCTACCTTCCAGTCATCAGGCACAAAGCCTGATTTGAGGGAAAGATTATATATTTTGGCTAGGATATCAGCAATTTCATCTTTAAGTTCCCTGAGAACTCGTGGATGGATGCCATCTGGTCCTGGGGATTTGTTAGTGTTTAGCTTAACAAGACATGCAAGGACCTCCTCCCTGGTTATTTCTATCTTGCTTAATTCTTCGGTTTCCCTCCCTACGAAGATAGGTTCTGTTTTGGGCATGTGGTCTCTATCTTCTTCAGTGAATACTGAAGCAAAGAATTCATTGAGTCTCTCTGCAATCTCTGTTTCCTCTTTAATAACCCCTTGCCTTCCATTGTCATCTAATGGTCCAATGGCCTTCCTAGTTGGGTTCTTACTTCTAATGTACTTAAAGAAGTCTTTGTTATTCCTCTGAGTATTTTTAGCTAAGATCTGCGGGGTTGCCTTGTTTGTGGTAAAGATACCTAGCAGGGGCTTATGGTCAGTCACGACTGTGAACGGTCTGCCATAAAGGAAGTCATGGAACTTCGTGGTTCTCGCGACAATCACCAGGGCTTCCCTATCTGTTTGCGCGTAGTTGCGCTCTGCCTTGGACAGGGGCTTCGAATAGAATGCCACCGGGGCTTCTCGCCCCCCCCTCTAGCATGTGGCATAGGACTACCCCCACCCCCACCGGTGAGGCATCACAGACTAACACAACGGAGGCAGCAGCACCCTTCCCTTAAGACTACTAGGGGCGACTGCACGGAGTGCCTCTTGAACTTCACCTTGAACTCCCCCACCCCCAACACTTGGATACTTTTGCCCTGAACGTCCCGCAAATTAGTCTTTAGGGCCTTCAGTTTGGGGCGTGACTTGGGGGGAATGCGCAAAAATTCCCGGTGGGAGATGATGGAGTACGATGACCCCGAGTCTATCTCCATTCTTACTGGGACCCCTTGTATCAGTACCTCAACAAAGAAACGGGGGTGCCTCAAAGGCACGCTGTGAACCACCTGGTCGTTGTTGTCGGGAATTCGTCGAGACACGCGGTGTTCCTGGGGCTCGTCGTCATCAAAGATTCTGCCAACCCCGTCTGCTTTCTGTTGGGACCATTCCGCCTGGCCCTTGCCATTGTCTCGACGCCACCTGCAGACCTTTGCGATGTGCCCATGCCGCCCGCAGTTGTGGCACTCCGCCTTCCGGAATGGGCACCGGCTCCGGTCGTGGGATGCCCCGCATCCATCGCAGCTGCGGTCCTCTCTGGCGCGGTCTCGAACCTCGGGCCTCCTCTGCACCCACTGCACGTCGTCATCCTTGCTGAAGTCAGAGGTGGACGTGGTGGACTCGGAGGGCCCCTGCTCTCCATGGGAGGAACAGCTGTGGACTGGGACTGCCGGCGGGGCCCCCCCAACCGCGGTGGTCCTGGCCCGGCACACCCGTTCGCCTTGTTGCACTGACTTGGCGGCTTGGGCAATGCACAGGACATGCTCGAAGGAGATGCTCTCATCCTTGGCCAGTAGTTTTTTCCTGGCCCCCTCATCTCGCAGGCCCAGCAGGAGCCTGTCTCGCAGCGCCTCGCTCAGGGACACTCCCCACCAGCAAGGCACGGCAGCCACCCTCAGGGCTGCCATGAAATCGGCCATGGACTCACCGGCCCGCTGGCACCACTGCTGGAAGGCCAGCCTTGCCGGGAACACCGACACTTTCAGGCAAAAGTGCTTCCTCAGCTCGGCAAGGATCTCATCTAGGAGTACCTCCCTGAGTGGCCTCGGCGTCAGGAGGTTCGTTGCCAGTTCTAGCATTTCCAGGCCGCACTGGGCCAGCAGGAATGCCCGGTGCTGGGCTTCCTCCTCTATGCCCTTGAGGTCCATTGCATAAAGGAACTGCTGTTCGTAGAGTTCCCATTTCTCTGGCTTTGTGGTGTTGAAGGGCGCAATGTTCACTTTTCGGGACGCCATCCCACCCTCGTCGCCAATTTGGTGTCTTGCACGGAAGGCAATAGAAGGAGCCGCAGTAGGGCTAAACACAACTTTATTGCATGATGGTCAGGGTGAACGTGAGGTAATGGCGGACAAAACAGCTCTATTTATAGTACACTGTACATTTGAATATCCCGGGTGGTAGCTCATTGGCTACTGGCCGCGTGACGTCATAGATCGTCACGCCCATCTTCTCCAGGTGTGGTGTGGCAGGAAAGTTTCCCGCTCTTCAGGTATTCGGGGAATTTGTACCATGTGAGCCGGATGCTCGCTACTGCCACCTGTGGCCACTTAGCTCACATCCTTATACAGCTTGCTACATAAGAACATAAAAACAGCCTTGCTGGAACAGGCCACAGCCCATCCAGTCCAGCATTCTGTCTCACACAGTGGCTCACCATTTCCTTCAGGGTATTCCCAAACAGATGCCTTCACCTGCTTAGGATTCCCTGGAAATGGCATTGAGAGATATCCTGCCTATCTCTCCAACCCGGAGGTTATCCTTAAGTATCCATAATTATAGCCATTGATACTCTTGTCCTCCATGAACTTGTCTAATCCTTTCTTAAAGCTGTCAAGACTGACAGCTGTCACCACTTCTTCTGGCAGGGAGTTCCATAGACCAGTAATCCTCTGGGTGAAAAAGTACTTTCTCTTATTTGTTTGAGAACTAGTACCCAAAAGTTTCATGGAGTGTCCCCTAGTTCTAGTGTTATGCGATAGGGAAAACAATTTTTCCTTATCTACTTTGTCCACACCGTGCATGATTTTATAAACTTCAATCAGGTCACCTCTTAGACGTCGTCATTCAAGATTGAAGAGGCCTAACCGTTGCAGCCTCAGATGGTAAGGAAGGTGTTCCAGTCCCCTAATCATTCTGGTTGCCCTCCTCTGCACTTTTTCCAGCTCCATAATATCCTTCTGGAGGTATGGCGACCAGAACTGTACACAGTATTCCAAATGGGGCCTCACCATAGATTTGTAAAGAGGCAAAATGACACTTGCTGACTTATTTTCTATACCCTTCCTAATGATCCCTAGCATTGAGTTTGCTTTTTTCACTGCTGAGGCACACTGGGTTGACACCTTCATTGAGTTGTCCACCAGGACACCAAGGTCCCTTTCCTGGTTTGTCGCAGAGAGTTCAGACCCCATCAGTTTATAAATGTAATTGGGGTTCTTTGCCCCAACATGCATCACTCTGCACTTACTAATGTTGAAACTCATTTGCCACTGTTTTGCCCACTCCCCCAGTGTCGAGAGATCCCTCTGGAGCTCCTCACAATCTCTCACAGTTTTCACTACCCTGTATAATTTAGTGTCTTCAGCAAATTTGGCTACCTTGCTTTTTACTCCTACCTCTAGATCATTTATGAAGAGGTTGAAAAGCAGGGGTCCCAGTACTGAACCTTGGGGGACCCCACTCTTTACTTCCCTCCACTTGGAGAAGTGTCCATTTAGTGCTACCCTCTGTTTCCTGTCCCTTAGCCAGTTGCTGATCCAGGACAAGACCTGTCCCTTTATTCCATGACTGGTAAGTTTATTCAAGAGCCTTTGGTGTGGGAACTTGTCAAAAGCCTTCTGAAAGTCCAGATAAACAATGTCAACTGGATCCCCCTTATCCACATGCTTGTTGACACTCTCAAAAAATTCCAACAGATTAGTGAGGCATGATTTGCCCTTGCAAAAGCCATGTTGGCTCTCCTTTAGCAGCGCCTCCTCTTCTATGTACCTATTAATTCTATCTTTTAGGATGGTTTCCATCACTTTACCTGGGACACATGTCAAACTGACAGGCCGGTAATTTCCTGGATCACCCCTGGATCCTTTTTTGAAAATTGGTGTTACATTCGCTACCTTCCAGTCATCAGGCACAAAGCCTGATTTGAGGGAAAGATTATATATTTTGGCTAGGATATCAGCAATTTCATCTTTAAGTTCCCTGAGAACTCGTGGATGGATGCCATCTGGTCCTGGGGATTTGTTAGTGTTTAGCTTAACAAGACATGCAAGGACCTCCTCCCTGGTTATTTCTATCTTGCTTAATTCTTCGGTTTCCCTCCCTACGAAGATAGGTTCTGTTTTGGGCATGTGGTCTCTATCTTCTTCAGTGAATACTGAAGCAAAGAATTCATTGAGTCTCTCTGCAATCTCTGTTTCCTCTTTAATAACCCCTTGCCTTCCATTGTCATCTAATGGTCCAATGGCCTTCCTAGTTGGGTTCTTACTTCTAATGTACTTAAAGAAGTCTTTGTTATTCCTCTGAGTATTTTTAGCTAAGATCTGCGGGGTTGCCTTGTTTGTGGTAAAGATACCTAGCAGGGGCTTATGGTCAGTCACGACTGTGAACGGTCTGCCATAAAGGAAGTCGTGGAACTTCGTGGTTCTCGCGACAATCACCAGGGCTTCCCTATCTGTTTGCGCGTAGTTGCGCTCTGCCTTGGACAGGGGCTTCGAATAGAATGCCACCGGGGCTTCTCGCCCCCCCCTCTAGCATGTGGCATAGGACTACCCCCACCCCCACCGGTGAGGCATCACAGACTAACACAACGGAGGCAGCAGCACCCTTCCCTTAAGACTACTAGGGGCGACTGCACGGAGTGCCTCTTGAACTTCACCTTGAACTCCCCCACCCCCAACACTTGGATACTTTTGCCCTGAACGTCCCGCAAATTAGTCTTTAGGGCCTTCAGTTTGGGGCGTGACTTGGGGGGAATGCGCAAAAATTCCCGGTGGGAGATGATGGAGTACGATGACCCCGAGTCTATCTCCATTCTTACTGGGACCCCTTGTATCAGTACCTCAACAAAGAAACGGGGGTGCCTCAAAGGCACGCTGTGAACCACCTGGTCGTTGTTGTCGGGAATTCGTCGAGACACGCGGTGTTCCTGGGGCTCGTCGTCATCAAAGATTCTGCCAACCCCGTCTGCTTTCTGTTGGGACCATTCCGCCTGGCCCTTGCCATTGTCTCGACGCCACCTGCAGACCTTTGCGATGTGCCCATGCCGCCCGCAGTTGTGGCACTCCGCCTTCCGGAATGGGCACCGGCTCCGGTCGTGGGATGCCCCGCATCCATCGCAGCTGCGGTCCTCTCTGGCGCGGTCTCGAACCTCGGGCCTCCTCTGCACCCACTGCACGTCGTCATCCTTGCTGAAGTCAGAGGTGGACGTGGTGGACTCGGAGGGCCCCTGCTCTCCATGGGAGGAACAGCTGTGGACTGGGACTGCCGGCGGGGCCCCCCCAACCGCGGTGGTCCTGGCCCGGCACACCCGTTCGCCTTGTTGCACTGACTTGGCGGCTTGGGCAATGCACAGGACATGCTCGAAGGAGATGCTCTCATCCTTGGCCAGTAGTTTTTTCCTGGCCCCCTCATCTCGCAGGCCCAGCAGGAGCCTGTCTCGCAGCGCCTCGCTCAGGGACACTCCCCACCAGCAAGGCACGGCAGCCACCCTCAGGGCTGCCATGAAATCGGCCATGGACTCACCGGCCCGCTGGCACCACTGCTGGAAGGCCAGCCTTGCCGGGAACACCGACACTTTCAGGCAAAAGTGCTTCCTCAGCTCGGCAAGGATCTCATCTAGGAGTACCTCCCTGAGTGGCCTCGGCGTCAGGAGGTTCGTTGCCAGTTCTAGCATTTCCAGGCCGCACTGGGCCAGCAGGAATGCCCGGTGCTGGGCTTCCTCCTCTATGCCCTTGAGGTCCATTGCATAAAGGAACTGCTGTTCGTAGAGTTCCCATTTCTCTGGCTTTGTGGTGTTGAAGGGCGCAATGTTCACTTTTCGGGACGCCATCCCACCCTCGTCGCCAATTTGGTGTCTTGCACGGAAGGCAATAGAAGGAGCCGCAGTAGGGCTAAACACAACTTTATTGCATGATGGTCAGGGTGAACGTGAGGTAATGGCGGACAAAACAGCTCTATTTATAGTACACTGTACATTTGAATATCCCGGGTGGTAGCTCATTGGCTACTGGCCGCGTGACGTCATAGATCGTCACGCCCATCTTCTCCAGGTGTGGTGTGGCAGGAAAGTTTCCCGCTCTTCAGGTATTCGGGGAATTTGTACCATGTGAGCCGGATGCTCGCTACTGCCACTTGTGGCCACTTAGCTCACATCCTTATACAGCTTGCTACATAAGAACATAAAAACAGCCTTGCTGGAACAGGCCACAGCCCATCCAGTCCAGCATTCTGTCTCACACAGTGGCTCACCATTTCCTTCAGGGTATTCCCAAACAGATGCCTTCACCTGCTTAGGATTCCCTGGAAATGGCATTGAGAGATATCCTGCCTATCTCTCCAACCCGGAGGTTATCCTTAAGTATCCATAATTATAGCCATTGATACTCTTGTCCTCCATGAACTTGTCTAATCCTTTCTTAAAGCTGTCAAGACTGACAGCTGTCACCACTTCTTCTGGCAGGGAGTTCCATAGACCAGTAATCCTCTGGGTGAAAAAGTACTTTCTCTTATTTGTTTGAGAACTAGTACCCAAAAGTTTCATGGAGTGTCCCCTAGTTCTAGTGTTATGCGATAGGGAAAACAATTTTTCCTTATCTACTTTGTCCACACCGTGCATGATTTTATAAACTTCAATCAGGTCACCTCTTAGACGTCGTCATTCAAGATTGAAGAGGCCTAACCGTTGCAGCCTCAGATGGTAAGGAAGGTGTTCCAGTCCCCTAATCATTCTGGTTGCCCTCCTCTGCACTTTTTCCAGCTCCATAATATCCTTCTGGAGGTATGGCGACCAGAACTGTACACAGTATTCCAAATGGGGCCTCACCATAGATTTGTAAAGAGGCAAAATGACACTTGCTGACTTATTTTCTATACCCTTCCTAATGATCCCTAGCATTGAGTTTGCTTTTTTCACTGCTGAGGCACACTGGGTTGACACCTTCATTGAGTTGTCCACCAGGACACCAAGGTCCCTTTCCTGGTTTGTCGCAGAGAGTTCAGACCCCATCAGTTTATAAATGTAATTGGGGTTCTTTGCCCCAACATGCATCACTCTGCACTTACTAATGTTGAAACTCATTTGCCACTGTTTTGCCCACTCCCCCAGTGTCGAGAGATCCCTCTGGAGCTCCTCACAATCTCTCACAGTTTTCACTACCCTGTATAATTTAGTGTCTTCAGCAAATTTGGCTACCTTGCTTTTTACTCCTACCTCTAGATCATTTATGAAGAGGTTGAAAAGCAGGGGTCCCAGTACTGAACCTTGGGGGACCCCACTCTTTACTTCCCTCCACTTGGAGAAGTGTCCATTTAGTGCTACCCTCTGTTTCCTGTCCCTTAGCCAGTTGCTGATCCAGGACAAGACCTGTCCCTTTATTCCATGACTGGTAAGTTTATTCAAGAACCTTTGGTGTGGGACCTTGTCAAAAGCCTTCTGAAAGTCCAGATAAACAATGTCAACTGGATCCCCCTTATCCACATGCTTGTTGACACTCAAAAAATTCCAACAGATTAGTGAGGCATGATTTGCCCTTGTAAAAGCCATGTTGGCTCTCCTTTATCAGCGCCTTCTCTTCTATGTGCCTATTAATTCTATCTTTTAGGATGGTTTCCATCACTTTACCTGGGACACATGTCAAACTGACAGGTCGATAATTTCCTGGATCACCCCTGGATCCTTTTTTGAAAATTGGTGTTACATTCGCTACCTTCCAGTCATCAGGCACAAAGCCTGATTTGAGGGAAAGATTATATATTTTGGCTAGGAGATCAGCAATTTCATCTTTAAGTTCCCTGAGAACTTGTGGATGGATGCCATCTGGTCCTGGTGATTTGTTAGTGTTTAGTTTAACAAGACATGCAAGGACCTCCTCCCTGGTTATTTCTATCTGGCTTAATTCTTCGGTTTCCCTCCCTACGAAGATAGGCTCTGTTTTGGGCATGTGGTCTCTGTCTTCTTCAGTGAATACTGAAGCAAAGAATTCATTGAGTCTCTCTGCAATCCCTGTTTCCTCTTTAATAACACCTTGCCTTCCATTGTCATCTAATGGTCCAATGGCCTTCCTAGTTGGGTTCTTACTTCTAATGTACTTAAAGAAGTCTTTGTTATTTCTCTGAGTATTTTTAGCTATACACTCCTCAAAGTCTTGCTTTGCTTTCCTGATTGTTGCCTTGCATTTGTTCTACCAGAATTTATGTTTCTGCCTTCCATCTTCTAAATGAGCTTTTCTTGCTCTTGATCACTTCCCGAACAGCTCCTGTAAGCCACATTGGAGTCCTCTTGGACCTGGCAGTGCCCTTTTTCCTTTTGGGTATGCATTCCAATTGGGCCTCTGTTATTGTTTTTGTAAACAGCCTCCATGCCTCTTGGAGTGTTTGGACTCTCTCAAGTTAAACATAATTGAGTTGTGGTCACTGTTCCCTATTGGATCAGTCACATTAACATCTTGTACCAGGTCAAGTCAAGGATTCTTGTACCTCTAGTTGGGTCTTCAACCATCAGTCCCAGGGAACCATCATTTAGTGTAGCGATGTTGGGCCGCTAGGGCGGCGCTAGGTCCCGGAGGAGACTGATCAATGACAACACGGGGCAACAGGAGCGAGATCAGATCAGTGGTTTATTGGAAGAATACATACGCCTTTTATAGATCAGAAGGCAGGTAGAAAAAACCATCACCCGGGAGTCAATCGCATCTCCTGTTTACTCAGGTTAATTGGGAAACCCCTCGAAGGGAAGTTAATTATTTCAGACAAACACGGGATGAGGGAAGCCATTGTTTAGGGCTTAGACAGGGGTAAACATATTCACTATTTGCACCGGGGATTTCCTTGGCCAGGAGATGAGTGTTTACCTAATCAGTCACTGGGGTTAGCGATCTGCCTACCTTGCAGAATCGTCGGTCAGGTCATGTAATTGGGTGAATCAAACCCTATCATTTATTCACCCCCCTTAATTTAGCTGCCCGCAGAAGCCACCGCCAGGAGCCTTCTCACCTAAGCAGCCTCCGCCGGGGCTGTTCCATGCCAGATGGGCATGGGGAATCCGCAATTTAGCATATCTAGGAACTTTATCTCTTTATCATGTGCTGAACAACAGTTCACCCAGTCTATGTGAGGGTAATTGAAGTCCCCCATTATAACCAGGCTTCCCTTCTTGGATGCCTCCTTTACAACATTCTCCAACTGCCTGTCTCCCTCAAGAGTTTGGGTCGGAGGCCGATAGTATATGCCTACTGTTAGACCATCCTTGTGGCCTGGTACTCTTACCCACAGAGCTTCTAATGGTGACTCCAAATCACCTAGATATTCCAATTCATACGATTTTATCACTTCTTTGACATACAAGGCTGTACCAATGTGTCTCTGCTTAGATACAATTGGATACATTGACTGGTTACATTCTGTTAAAGGGAAACTTGCAACATTCATTCAATACATAACAGACTTGTTGCTGTTTTGTTCATTGTTGTCTGGACTATTGCTTGCAATGGCCGGACATAACAGTCTCTCAATTCTGCTGTTTCTTAAAATGAATCCAAAGAAGTCCAAAGTACAAAAAGGATGATCTTGTTTGTCTATTAATTTTAGTTACGCAGGCAGTATGACATACTTCTTGGTATGCCTTTTCCCCCTATATGGCAGTGGGCAGGATACCTTAGAGACCGCTTCGTCCCAAGAGTGTCTGCCTCCAACCAGAGCGGACCGGAGGGGCTCTCTAATACTGCCATCAGCTAGGGGTGCACATCTATCCAGCACCCGAAGGAGGGCCTTCTCCGTGTCCGCACCAACTCTCTGGAACCTCCTGCCAACAGATCTAAGACTTCAAAGAGAATTGCTGCCCTTCAGGAAAGGATTGAAGACCTGGCTGGCAGGGCAGGTGTGTGTGTGTGGGGCAAATGGAAACACGGTCCCCGCCTGCTGGCTTATGTAAACAATTAAGAATTCTCTCTTCTTCTTCTTTTTATAGTGGGTGGGATGGGTGGGTGGGATATGGGTCTTTTAAAGTGGGTGGGATGTGGGTCTTTTAAAGTGTTTTTATGTGTTTTTAGAACTTGTTGTAATGCCGCCCTGAGTCGGATTCTGCCTGAGTGGGTGGCATATATAAATATGACTATTAAATTAAATTATTAAATTAATTAAACATTGATATCCCATCCTCATTAAAATGAACAAACTGTATATGAACTAACAAACCTTAAATCAAGCCAAATCATTGGCAGATCTAATGCAGCACTATCTCATCTGGCTGGTAGATATTTTTCAGATTTAGGACTCCACTAAATGTGACCATCAAGACCTTTTCTTAGAATATCTCATGTTAAAAGCAATGAGTCTAAAACAACAACAACCAACCAACCAATTTTTCATGAGAATGAATAGTAGCTGCAGGTTTCTCAGACCAGGTTGAGGCTTTGATACTAAATTCATCAGGCATCCATGCACTCTTATCTTCAGACTGTATTCTCTTCATACTGTCTTTATGGTTGTTGTTGTTGTTGTCCTCTGTCATCTGCCATCCTTTGTAGCCCACCCAGATCTACGCCCACTGTGTCAATGATGCCGTCTAGCCTCTCACCCTCCTCTGCCCCTTCTCCTTTTGCCTTTGATCTTTCCCAGCACCACGTCCTTCTCCAGTGAGTCCTCCCTTCTCATTTGGTAGCCAAAGTATTTCAGCTTCAGTTTCATTATTTGTCCTTCCAAGGAGCAGTCAGGGTTGGTTTCCTTTAGGATTGACTGATTTGATCTCCTTGCAGTCCAGGGGACTCTTTTCCTATTCTAAACCAATCAATTGTTCCATATCGTGTCCTAACTGTTGCTTCTTGACCCACATACAGATTTCTCAGAAAACAGGTAAGGTGGTCTGGTACTCCCATTTCTTTGAGGACTTGCCACATTTTATTGTGATCCACACAATCAAAGGCTTTGTTGTAGTCACTGAAACAGAAGTAGACGTTTTTCTAGTACTCCCTTGCTTTCTTCATGACCCAGTGAACATTAGTAATTTGGTCTCTAGTTCTCCTGCCTCTTTGGAACCCAGCTTGTACTTCTGGAAGTTCTTGATCCCAACATACTGCTGAAGCCCAGCTTGTAAGATCTTGAGCATGACCTTGCTAGCAATTGTACTATACTGTAATTTGAATATTCTTTGGCATTGCCCTTCTTTGGAATTGGAACATAGACTGACCTTTTCCAGTCCTGTGGCCACTGCTGTGTTTTCCAAATCTGCTGGCATATTGAGTGCATCACTTTAATTGCATCTTCTTTTAGGGCTTTAAGTAGCTCAACTGTAATACCATCATCTCCACTAGCTTTGTTGTTAGTAATACTTTCTATGGTCACTTGACTTCACACTCCAGGATGTCTGGCTCGAGGTCAGTGATCACACCATTGTGGTTGTCAGGGACATTAAGGTCCTTTTTGTAGAGTTCTTCTGTGTGTTCTTGCCATTTTTCCTAATCTCTTCTGCAACTGTTAGGTCCCTACCATTTTGTCCTTTATCATGGCCATTTTTGCTTGATACGTTCCCTTGATTTCCCTAATTTTCTTGAAGAGATTTCTAGTCCTTTTCCTTCTGTTGTTTTCCTCTATTACTTTGCACTGTTTTTTTTAAAGAAGGCCTCCTTATCTCTCCTTGCTGTTCTCTGGAATTCTGCATTCAGTTGAATGAATCTTTCTCTTTCACCTTTGCTTTTCACCTTCCTTCTTTCTTCAGCTATTTGAAGAGCCTCGTCAGACAACCACTTCACTTTTTTGCATTTCGTTTTCTTTGGGATGGTTCTAATTGCTGCCTCCTGTATGATGCTATGAACCTCAGTCCATAATTCTTTTGGCACTCTGTCTGTCAAGTCTAATCCCTTAAATCTATTCTTCACCTCCAACGTATATTCATGAGGGATGTTATCTAAATCATACCTGAGTGGCCTCATTGTTTCTCCTACTTTCTTCATTCTAAGCCTGAATTTGGCAATCAGTAGCTCATGATCTGAGTCTTAATGGTGGACACCCTATATCAGTGATGGTGAACCTTGGCCCTCTAGGTGTTCTTGGACTTCAATTCTCAGCACGGTGTGGACAAAGTGGATAAGGAAAAACTGTTTTCCCTATCGCACAACACTAGAACTAGGGGACACTCCATGAAACTTTTGGGTACTAGTTCTCAAACAAATAAGAGAAAGTACTTTTTCACCCAGAGGATTACTGGTCTATGGAACTCCCTGCCAGAAGAAGTGGTGACAGCTGTCAGTCTTGACAGCTTTAAGAAAGGATTAGACAAGTTCATGGAGGACAAGGCTATCAATGGCTATAATTATGGCTACCTAAGGACAACCTCCGGGTTGGAGAGATAGGCAGGATATCTCTCAATGCCATTTCCAGGGAATCCTAAGCAGGTGAAGGCATCTCCTTGGGAATACCCTGAAGGAAATGGTGAGCCACTGTGTGAGACAGAATGCTGGACTGGATGGGCTGTGGCCTGTTCCAGCAAGGCTGTTCTTATGTTCTTATGTTCTTAATTCCCAGAAGCCTAAGTCAGCACTCCTGCTGATCAGGGCTTCTGGGAACTGAAGTTCAAGAACATGTGGAGTGCCAAGGTTTGCCATCACTGCCCTATATACTTCACTTCTCTAGTCAGGAATGACTTCTAGTTGGAAATTATTAAACAAGTATAAGCATATGAGTAAAACCAAGGTAGAATTTTTGCTAGCCAGAGGCAAGCCCAACCTGGATTTTCTTTGCCTGATTTAAATGGTGAAAAGTATGAACACCACTCTCAACCTAATTGTTAGCAGGGTGCTTTTCTCTTCCAGCTTCCACTATTCTTCTGTTGGTCTTGTGTTGTGTCCTAAAGCCTGTGCCTTTAAACAATGTACCTATCCATGTGTATCCAATGTAACCTTTTCTATGTGCAACATTGTAACCTCCAGCTGCATCACTGTAACCTTAATAGGACGCGAGCTAGTGACCACTAGATGGCAATAGCGAGCGTCCAAGCTCATTGGTCCAAGACTCACCTAGAACAACAGCGCGGGAAGATTCCCGCCACTACCTTCACCTGGACAAGAAGGGCGTGACCTGCAATGACGTCACACAGCCTGTAGCCAATAGGCTATCAAGGAGCCACATTCAAATGTATAGCCACTGTATATATTGAGCTGTTCGTCCGCCATTACCTCATGTTCCCTCTGACCAGCATGTAATAAAGTTGTGTTAAGCCAGCTCTTCGGCTGTCCTGGTGTCTGTGGTCCCATACACTAAATCTTGATAATGGATTTTTCTCTTCTTTAGCTGAATGCCTAGCTCAGGGAGGGCTAATCTTGGTGCTTCTGTGAATTTAAGTCCAAGAACACCTGGAACACCAAGGTTGGTGATGCCTGGTCTAGCTAGCTATGCTAATTCATGGTCTGCTTGTAAGATGTGATCTCCACCATGAAGATGTGAAACACCCAGGCAGCCTTTAGTCCTACAACCTCCCTTAGTTTATAACTACAAATCCCACACGGGGAGGAAAAGAGAAGGAATTCTTAACACTGCTCCTTCGGGCAGTTTCCCTGCCAAAATGCCTTCTCAAATTCCTCTTTCTTTGGCAGACAAAAAGATAGGGGGATGGTCAAGAACCTGTGTTAACAGAAGCAGCATGTAACATAGTGTGAACTGTGAAGTTTTAAGCTGTTGTGGTCACTCAGTGGTTATATAAAGCATCACCTTTTGTGGCAATTGTAGGTTTAGCCTAGCAACATGAAGTGTTTTGGCAAAATTAAATACATATTCTTTTCAATTTGTTCAACAATATACAGCTGTTTAAATAAAGAATGAAAAAACCCACCCAGGTTACAGCTTTAAAATGGAGATTGAGCCAAGATTAACTTGTTTACTGTACCCGAGACTCACCTTCAGTGAGTTGTTAAACCATTTTCAGTCAGTGGTTAATACAGAGGACAAAAACTTTGAATGCATTTTCAACAATGGCTGTACTCTCAATCAAAGCACAGAAGTTTAAATTGCAACCTCTGGTATTCATGCAGTTACTAAACAAAAAGCAAAATTCATTTCATTTCTCTATTTACTTTTCTTCACAGATGTACCAGAAACACCTATAAAAATACAACGGAACAATAGACTTTGATATTAATTGCAGGAATGGGCTGCATCTTTATGCCACCAGGAAGGTGCTGCTTCTTTTTGGTTTTGTAGGCAAGTTGCACAGAACGACAGATTCTCAACGAAATTTTCAGATGGGAAGAATACAACTTCATCTAAAAGTCCTTCTGTTCTTACTAATATTAGTTCACATGAAGTCTAGAAGTCACTTATTTTTCTTTATGACAATCCATCCTTTTTGGCAATCCATCCTCCAAAGTTCTCTTCCAAAACTGTATTTTAACGATTATTTTCCATGTCAACTTTCTTCACTGTTCAACTTTTAATTCCATCCATAGTAATTAGGAATGAATGATTTTGGTCTTGGTCTCCAAGGACACCTTCTTACTCTTACTGACCTTTTCTAGTTCCTTTGTAGTTTTCTGTCTAAATCTCAATCTTCTTTTGATTTCTTGGCTTCACTCTCCATTTAGCTTCAGCCTGTGTCTGGGTGTCTTAATCAAAAATTTCCACTTTACAAAGTTCTATTTAATTTCTATATTAGTATTTTAACAATGAATTAATAAAATAATAGTAAAGGTAAAGGTTTCCCTTGCTCGAAAGCCAGTCGTATCCGACTCTAGGGTTCAGTGCTCATCTCTGTTTCAAAGCCGAAGAGCCAGCGCTATTTGCTTTTGCAGATGTTTCTGTGGTCATGTGGCAGGCATGACTAGACACCGGAGCACACGGAACGCTGTTACCTTCCTACCGAAGTGGTCCCTATTTATCTACTTGCAATTTCTTGTTTTTGAACTAAAATAATAATAAAAACCAACTATTGAACCTCAAAAAA
This sequence comes from Bradypodion pumilum, assembly GCA_035047305.1. Classification (NCBI taxonomy): domain Eukaryota; kingdom Metazoa; phylum Chordata; class Lepidosauria; order Squamata; family Chamaeleonidae; genus Bradypodion; species Bradypodion pumilum. The sequence goes on along the minus strand of JAWDJD010000002.1, from coordinate 37,509,541 downwards.
AGAATAATAATAATTGTATCTACAAATGATGCTGCCATGTTAAATGAGTAAAAGGGAAATGATGAGCTTCATTAAAATTAAATTATTATTAAAGTCTCAGTATAATTTCACAATGTAGTGGGTTTTAAGACAAAAAAGGACCACAAATCAGATCAAAAAGATGGTACGCTACTGAAAAATACTTATACATTATAATAAGTTGGCAACATTGTCCAGATCTTCTATTTAAAAAAAGACTAAATAGAAGTAAATCAAGCTGTATTCGGTGGTAATCCCAGGTAAGTATGTATAGCATTGCAACCTGGATATATAATGTTGAAACCAATCTGGGTTAAAGCACCGGGAAGAAATCTTGTCAAATTCATCCACCCAAATTCTAATTTCTATACTAAAGTTATTTCCATTTCAGGTAGGAAGAAGAGAAAGCACAGTGTTTTTGAAACTATATATCTTAAATTACCTATGAAATATGGATGAAGATATTTTTTTAATAATAAAATAATTAAGTGCTTCTTTGTAGTAATATGTTGCTTTCCACTGGAATTTCGCTGCATTTAAACAACACTTTAAGGCCTTGGCCTGGGGGGGGGAATGGCTTTACTGTTAGACCTAATTGTTTCACATTAAAGTTTCTAATTAAAAGCAATGAGACAAAGTATTTCTCTTTGGTAAACTTATTTTTGATAAGATCATCTATGATGTATTCTTTTTTCCTTTTTTTAAAATGTAAAACCTTTAAAAAAAATTTTTTAATATAAAGTTTTATTTATTTTCAAAAAAACAAAATAAAAATAACAAACATACAGAAAAAACAATAACAATACAATACAGTATTACTACAAGCTCATTAACACATACATAATGATTAAACTAGTTGTTTGCAGTATAACCCACAGTATTAAATACCCACATTATAGGTTATCACTATAACCATAGCATTCATAAGAGCTTTCAGTATTACAACTGTTCATTATTTCTTTACTGGTTACACAACACCCAGTGAATATTTACAATGCCCGGAGAGTTTAGTATCTATATCATCTCCAAAACCCACTTTGAGATGGTGCAGGTCCAGAACTGTCCCTAGCCATAAGAGAGTGATCCACGAACGGCTTCCAAATATTCCAAAACCTATTTTCTTTCAAATTATCCCTTTTTACTTTTATCTCCCATGTCAGTTTGTCATTCAATGCTAAACTCCACATTTCCTTATACCACTCTCCGGTCTGTATAAATACATCATTTTTCCAATTTCTGGCGATACATTGTCTACCTGTGGTTAACATAATTTCCAATAATTCTTTTTCCACCTTATTCAAACCCATACCTTCCACATCTGTTAATAGAATGGTACCTGACACCAACTTAATTCTTTTACCCAATATTTCCCCAATCTCTCCTTCTATTCTTCTCCAAAATTCATTTATTTTTTTCAACTCCACCACATATGTTCATAAGTTCCAACCGTTTCTTTGCATCTCCAACATAAATTATCCCTTTTATTATCCATCTGATGCAGCCTCAGTGGTGTCAAGTACCATTGCCACAACATTTTAAAGTTATGTTCCTTGATTCTTACTGACATTGTTCTCATTATCCTCTTTTTCCACTTATTTTTCCATTCAATATCTCCTATTTTTATATTCAAATTTTGTTCCCACTTCCGTTTCAAATCTTCCTGTGGATCATTACCCTTATTCAATATAGTATAGAGTTTGCTTACTAGACCCTTAATGTTCTTTTCCCCTTTTCTGATCTTTAATACCAATTCTTCAAATACGGTCTTTGTTCTATCTATACCTACTTCTCTTCTATATTTTTTGTTCCAATTATCAACCTTCAGTTTCTGAAACCAATCCAATTTTAACTTTTCAAATATTTTTTTCCTCTTGGTTTCCTCTTCACAAACTTTTAACCATTCCTTCAGTAAAGACACTTCATTTTTATTCAATATTTCCTTTTTTTCCTTATCAATTTTTACCGGAAAACACACCATATCAGTCAATTCCAAAATTGGAGAGAGATCTGGGACCAAGTCTTTCTTTACTCTTTTCCACACCTTCATGAGGCCTGTCATCATAGTATTGCTTGTCTTTATCGTTTTATCCTTAATTCCCAAAAAAATCATTTTGCCAATATTCCTGTATTCTTTCATCTCCAATTCCTCCCAAATTACCTTTTCTCTTGCCAAGATCTTCACAACATTCTTAATTTGGAATGCTCGATAGTATGCTAACAAATTTGGCTTACCCAAACCCCCTTCTTTCTGAGGCAGGTACCAAAGCTTCTTTGGAAGTCTAGATTTTTTACCTCCATTACAAAAATTATTGAACATCTTTTGAAACTCATTGATTTCCTTCTCCTTCAAATGGATTGCAAGTGCATCAAATAAGAAGTTAATCTTCGGCAGCAACATCATTTTGCAAATTGCAATCCTCCCAAACCATGACAGATTCAACCTCTGAAAACCTTGTAATTTGTTCTTAAATTCTACTTTCAAACTGTCATAATTCAGTCTTTTAAGTTCTTCCAATTTATTTGAAATGATTATCCCCAAATATTTCAGCTTTTCTTTAATTTGTATGTTAGATGTCCTCACTATCCTTCCCATTTCCTTCACCCCCATGTTACACAGCATCAGTTCTGATTTGTCCCAATTTATCATCAGTCCAATTATAACCTCAAATTCCTGAAGTTGGTCTTTAATCCTATCCATTACCACCTCTGGATTTTTCACCATTAACAACATATCATCTGCATACATACTCACTTTATTACCCAGTATCCCTTCTATGTTTGGATCCTCCCTTATATTTTTAGCTAAGATTTCCATTGCCATAATAAACAGGATAGGAGATAGTGGACAACCCTGCCTGGTACCTGCCTCAAGCTTTACCTCATCCGTAACCTCTTCATTTACTCTAATCTTAGCACTCCCTTTTTGATATAATAGATCAATTACCCTTCTAAATCTATCCCCAAATCCATAGTTTCTGACTATTTCCTTGATCGAAGACCATTGTAATGAATCGAATGCCTTAAAAATGTCTAATGATAATAAACCCACCTTTTCCTTTGTTTGATTAACATTATCAATTAGATCTAATACCCTTCTAGTCAAGTCAGCCATGTGCCTACCTTTTAAAAAATCAACTTGATCAACATTTATATATTCCCCCATAAAGCTGTTTAAGCGGTTAGCCAATATTGCTGTAAAGATCTTGGCGTCCTGGTTTATAAGAGAAATTGGTCTGTATGATTCCACCTTTTCCAGATTCTTTCCCGGTTTTGGCAGCAGAACGATTATGGTACTATACCATGAAGTCGGAATTTGTCCTCCATCTAAAATATAATTGTATAGCTTCACTAACTTTGGAACCACAACATCTTTAAATTCTTTATAGAACTCTGTCGATAGTCCATCATCTCCAGGGGCTTTCCCCATCTTCAAGCCACTGATTACCTCATTTACCTCTTTGTCAGTAACCCATTCCTCCATTTTTTCTCGATGTTCCTGTTTTATTCCATTCTCTAACTGTCTCTCCAAAATCCCTTTAAGCCTCTCCACATCTACCTCCTTTTTTGCATATAATGTTTGATAAGATTCCTTCACAATTTTACATTTATCCCTATTCTTATTACATCTTACCCCTTGTTTATTAACCAACACCCCAATTTCTCTTTTTTCTTTTTTTGCCTTAGCTGCTCTTGCTAATAATCTTGAGTTTCTATTACTAAATTAAAAAAATACTCTCTATTTAGGTAAATCAAATCTCTTTTAACTTTATCAATATCCTTACCCATCAACTCTGCCTTAAGTCTTTGCAGTTTGGTGAAAGTTTTTTTATCTTTACTTTTTGAATGTTCTTCCTGTAGCTGCTTTATTTCTTTTTCTTTTTCCACCTGGTCTGCCTTATATCTTTTATACTTAGTACTCACCAGCTTTATACTTTCCCCTCTAAAAACCGACTTCATGGTATCCCAAACAACGTTAAAGTTTACCTCATTATTGTCGTTCCACTGCCAGCTTTCCCTCCATCTTTCCATGATTTGTTCTTTACATTTTTGGTCTTTAAATAGGTTAGGATCATACCTCCAACTTCTTCCTCTTCGATTGTCTTTTTGTAATTTCAATTCCAAAAGTACTTTAGCGTGATCTGATTCTATTTCCATTCCCTCAATATTTTTGACCAAATTTTCTGTAAGAAAAACATAATCTATTCTAGAGTAGGTCCCATGGACGTGTGAAAAAAAAGAATATGCCCTTTCCGAGCCCTTGATCTCTCTCCACGAATCCTTCAAACCCATCACAACCATCCATTTGTCTAAAACCTTCCCTTTCAAGCCAATTCCACATCTTGCTAAATTTGTACAGTCTAAGTTTGACCTTATCAAGTTAAAGTCTCCAGCCACAATGATTTGTGCAACATTTTCTAGCTCCACTACTTTCCGAACCTTTTCTAAGAAATCCACTTGATGTTCATTTGGAGCATATATGTTTACCAACATTATTTCCTCGTCTTCTATTTTTCCTCTTACAATCAAATATCTACCTTCTTGATCGGCAACACTTTTTATTATCTCAAATCCTAATCTTTTAGAAATCATGATTGCCACTCCTCTTGCTTTTGAAGTACCAAATGCCATCTCATAGTGTTGTATCCATCCCAAGAAAAGTTTGTTTGTATCTTTTGACTTTTGGTGCGTTTCCTGTAAGAACACTATATCGGGTCTATCTTTCTTCAAAGCCAATTCCAACCTCCGCCTCTTAAGAACAGAACCTGTACCCTTTACATTCCAAGTTAATATTTTAATATTTCCCATAATCTATTTCCTTTCTAACTTCTAAACTCTCCATTGGGCGTGCCACCACCAACCCCTTCCCCCCAAAACACAAAATTCTACATAAAACACACACTATCACTCTCCCCACTTTCTTCGGGGGAAAAAGGCACCTTTGATAACCAAAGAGGGGAGAGGGGAGACATGCAAGATGTGCCTACCAACCAATGCTACACGCTACCCACTCTTATATAGTGCTTGAGTAATTTGTTTTTTATTAATCTATTTCTCATTGCTCCTTACTTGCCTCCTCCTCCACCATGATCAGTGACAGCTCCTCTTCTTTTTTTCCCTGCGGTGTTCCACCTGTAGCACCACCAGCCTCTGCCCTCTCATACTCCCTCCCTAGAGCACCCGATTCCAACAGTTCTTTCTTAAAATTTATCTACTCTTCCGTACCTGTTTTTACCAGCTCCAGCAAACTCAAATACTCCAGTGGATCGGTCCCTTCATCAATTACTTGCATTCTTTTCTCATAAAAGAAGCGCAATTGCTGTGGAAATCTCCAATTATACCTTATGCTTTTGCTCATCAACAGTTTGGTTACAGGTCTCATCTTATATCTCCACATTCTTTATTTCATTGAAATATCATTGTATACTTCTACATCAGAACCATCAAATTTCAGGGCACCAGAACCAGCTTGTTTCAAAAAGGCCATTACTCTAAGCTTATCTCCCCAGTTTGCAAATTTTACCAAAACATTTCTTTGAACCGCCTTCCCTCTTCTTGGACCCACCCTAAATGCACTTACAATATCTTCCTGTACAAATTCTTTTCCCATATTCAAACCATTTAACCACTGAACCACTCTTTCTCTTAGCTGGTCTGGCGTCCGTTCAACCACCTGACGGATCACAATGTTCTGCTTTCTCATCATATCTTCCACAGCATCAATCCTTTTCTCATGCTCTTCCAATTTCAGCTTATTCTCCCGCACCGCCTCCTGAGTCCCTTTTATTTCCTTTTTTATAACATTTACCTCATTTTGGACCAATTTCACATTTCCCTCTATTTTTTGCAAACTTAAATCCACTTTTTTTGAGAAATCCATAACAGATGATACCACCTTATCTTGTTTTTTCATCATTTCATTTCTATCATTTCTAACAATTTACCAATTTCCACCATAATTTGAGTATGATCATAGGGTTCAGGTGGTGGTGATGAAGACTGAGGGACCTCTTCCATTGGTGCTTTTTCTTTCCTCTTAGACTTCACAACTGGTTCTTCCTCTTTTGCTTTCCCTCTTGTGCCTTTATCCATGATGACACCCACTAAGAAAGTCCAGTGTTGCAGAGCGTTGCAAAATCGTAATCAATCCACTCAAGCCTGTACCGCTGCAGCCACTAGTAACGCCTATCCAGACAATTCTGACCAAGCTTGTAGAGAGGAAGAAATCCAGCAAAGAATTAATTGTTGTAATCCACAAAAGAGCAGGAACCGGAAAACAATCCAAACAAAAAGAAAAAAAGAATAATCCACATCTGGCCCGTTTCCCCAAAGTAAACAGCCCAAATATTCGCACTCCAAACCGCAAAAATAGAAACTCCAAGGAAACGGTCACCCAAATTTTTTCATTTGAATCAAAGCCGCCAGGGAGAGGAATGAGAGAAAAAAAGAACCCAAATTCCAAGCTGTGTAATAAAAGGCAAAAAAGAGGAGCGATATTTCCAAAGAAAAGAGTGTTAGTTGTAATCCACACGGTGAAGGGGTGAGGAAAAAAATTAATCCTTCTCTTGGGGCGAGCGAATCAAAGCGCCCTTTTCCAGCGGGTACATTAACTTCAGGGGGAGACCCCACTTCTTCCTCTGTAAGTCGGCAGGCTTTCCCCACACTCCTTAGCCTCAAAAAGCGCTGAAGCCTTCAGAAACTGGAGCCCAGACAAGACTTCTTTAACCACTTTACTGTCGCCAAAGCACGTCGCGGTTTTCCTGGGGCGCAAAAGAACCATAGACCAAAACACAACTACTTTCGTTTTCCAGGACCGCCGCCATTAACGGATCGACAACCCGATTTTATCCACTTCCACACCCGCTTCCAAGTCCGGGCTCTTCTAAACAGAATCCCCAGTTACCTTTAACTTTTCCACATAGGCTTTCATAAACTTTCTTGCCGATTTTACTGCCACCTCGAATCTCTGCCGTCTCGCAGGTCCCGTTCTCGGTTCCTCGGCAGGAGAAGCCGCGGCTTCCGTCGTGCGCCTCTCCTACCCAGGAAACCTCCCAAACTTCGACCGCCCGACTTCAAAACTTTCCAAATAGGCAAGCAGGAGTCTTATTGGCAAAAAATACCACTTTAAAATTTTCTCATTTTACTCGTTCACATTAATTACCACTTTGGTAAGCGCGAGCATCCAAATCGAGATGTTACTCGTCGGCCATCTTAGCCATGCCCCCTATGATGTATTCTTAAAAAAAATATTAAGTCCAAATTATAATAGTTTAATTCAATTAATAAGTAGTTTAAATAATGAAAATTTGTAGGAGTTAATAGAATTACAGCTTTTAATATTTAACCTGGACATGGACTCCCTGGTCATGGTCACTCATTCTCTGGTCACCTCCAGACTAGATTATTGTAATGCACTCTACATGGGGCTGCCCTTGATGACCATTCGGAGGCTACAGCTGGTCCAGGATGCGGTGGCCCGGGTGGTGATGGGGTGTGGACGTTATGCCCATGCCTCGCCACTGGTTTGGGAGCTGCACTGGTTACCAGTTTGCCTCCAGGTGCAATTCAAAGTGCTGGTTTTGACCTTTAAAGCCCTACATGACAGTGGGCCAGGCCATACCTGTCAACTGTGGCTCCGGTTAATCCAGGACCTGCGTGGACTGGGTTTGCGCAGGTCGCATTGTACGCATGCGCGTGGAGGGCTACGCCGCTTGCGTAACCTTCTACGCATGCAGCATAGCCTTCTGTGCATGCATGGAAGGGAGCTACGGAAGTGTAGAGCCCTTCCATGCATGTGTGCAACACGACCTGCGCAGATGGGCTGCGCAGTGCCTCCTTTCCCCCGCTGCCGAAATCCGGGGTTTCGGCAGTGTGGAGCGGGAAAGGGCAAAAATCGACGCCGAAAACCGGGAAATCCCGGCCAATCCGGGAAGGTTGACAGGTATGGGCCAGGCTACCTAAGAGACCGCATTGCCCTAAGGACGTCTGTCCATCCAACTAGGGTGGACTGGAGGGGCTCTCTTATTGTACCATCTGCTAGAGGGGCTCGCCTCTCTAGCACAAGGAGGAGGGCCTTCTTGGTTTTGTAGGCACTCTGGAACCTCTTACCAACAGAGCTACGTCTCCAGATGGAATTACTGCCTTTCAGAAAAGAACTTAAAACCTGGCTGGCAGGCCAAGTATGGGGAGCAGGTGGAAGGGTGACTTCTGTTGGGTGGCTGGTTTAGTGAAATTCCAGCCCCCTCGGTCCCTGCACCCTTTTTTAGTTTTAAAGCAGTTTTTAATCATGTTTTTATTATGATTGTGAACTGCCCTGAGTTGGCCTTGGCCAAGTGGGCAGTATAGAAATCGAAATAATAAAATAAATAATAATAAATAAATAAACCTATTGTCATCTTATTGATAGAAATTATAAAATTATACTATTACATGGAGCCTTGTTAATGTTCTGTGATCAACCAGGGTCAAGGAGCCTGATTATGAAACTTTTGCGTAAAACTAATGCGGAAATTAAACAAACCAATGGAACCTTACAACTTGGAAATCCCCTTGTTTGTTGGATACATTCCATACAATTCCCACAACTAAAGGCGAAAATTCATGATAAGGAAATATTCTCTTGGTCTGAAATATATGAAAAGATAGCAACTGTTTTCAACAACAGGGCTATTGAAGTCAAAGTTTAATTGTTTGGTCTGTCAGACATCAGTGTCATTGGATCCAATCTGCCTCTGGAATGCAAAGACAGAAAATGATACTGTCATAAAAAAACCAACCTAATTCTAAAGGTACAGTGGAACAAACGGCTCGGTTAACATAAAAATCACATAACAAAAGGAAATCCATAGAAAATAGTGACTCGCTTTATGGAATTTTTTCAGAACAGATTAATTGGTTTTCAATGCATTCCTATGGGAAATTGCATTCAATGGTTTCCTATGGGAAATTCGGTTAAAATAATTTTTGTTGTAAGAAACATCCCAGAGAACACATTAATTATGTTAACCAAGGTACCACTGTATTTGCCTTGGGAATTTTCTATAGCTCTTTAAACTGCTTGCTCAGATATATGTATATCCATATAGACTACTGAATTAAACTTGAATAAATGTACATAGGAAATTTATATGTATATTTGTACAGTACTTTCTAGGAATCAGAGTATAGATCTAACTCTTGCTACAAAGATCTGAATAGTGAGATGTTACATATAACCAGTGTTGCTTTATGGAGTCAAAGCATGGACATTGACTAAACTAAAGTTTTTGAAATGTAGGTCTATAGACGGCTGCTAAGGATATCATGTGACTAATGTAGAAGTGTTGCAGCTGATGGATAAAGAACAAGACCTATTTAAGACCATTAAACAAAGAAAGCTCCAATTCCTTGGCCATATCATGAGGAACGACATGAAATATAGAATATTCAACTCGCTATGTAAAGGAAGATCCCTGGGAAGAGAGGCCCTGGATGTAGACAGACCTTGTGGCTAAAAAAAACCTGAGAAACTGGTGTGGAATGTACTTGGAATAACTGTTCCATGGAGTTAAAACCTAGAAGACTATCGCCATGATGATAGCCAATATCTGGAACAGATATGATACCTGAAGAAGAATAAGAAGAATAAGAATGCTTTTTTATTCTAGGATTCTTATTGGTTAGATTGTCCCTGCCGGCGCTCCATAGCAGGGCGGATGTTGTAAGGCTTGCAAGCAGAGGGGATAAGGATTGAGGCAGTGGTGGCTTTCCTGGTGGATGCACATATCCACCTGCATCTTTCCCAGGGGCCACTCTGGCCAAGCGTGGGCAAGAAGGACAGCCTGGACCCATCATTCATCCACACCATGCAGTTCTTCCAGGCCAGTAAGCAGGGAAGCAGTGTGGGGTGGAGTGGTGGGTGACTCGGGGTAGTCGCCACCGCTACTGGTGGTGAGGGTGGAGTGGTGGGCGGCCCAGGGTGGTCACCAGTGGAGGTGGCAGGTGGCTTGGGTGGTCCACCAGTTTGGCACCTAAACAGTCTGAGGGGGCATGAAACAGCCCCTGGCTTAAAAAGGTTGAGGATCCCTGATCATCATCATCATCATCATAAGCAGCAGCAGCATCTACAAAGGATACCCAGGTCTGAAGAACTTGAATATGGCTACTTTTTTATTATTTTTTTAAAAACTTTTTATTTATTAAATTTTTAACCGACATACAAAAAAGAAAAACAATAACAATACAATATAATAATACAACAAAAACGACATCGATACAGTATTACCTCAAGTTCATAGAACTAGCACATATTAATGATTAAACTGATTATTTACCATATAACCCCCAATATTAATACCACATTGTAAATTATTACTATAACCATAACAGTAACAAAAAAATTTTTTTAGTGCTACCTCTACTATTTTTTAGTTTCTTTACTAATTACACAACACCCTGTGAATATATACAATGCCCGGAGAGTTTAGTATCTGTTTCATCTCCAAAAACCTCTTTGAGATGGTACAGGTCCAGAACTATCACTTGCCATAAGAGAATGATCCACAAACGGCTTCCAAATACTCCAAAACCTATTCTCTTTTAAATTATCTCGTTTTACTTTAATCTCCCATGTCAGTTTGTCATTCAATGCTAAGCTCCACATTTCTTTATACCACTCTCCGATCTGTATGTCCACATTGTTTTTCCAATTTCTGGCTATGCATTGTCTACCTGTAGTTAATATAATTTCCAGTAATTCTTTTTCCTTCTTGTTCAAACCCATACCTTCCACATTTGTTAAGAGGATGGTACCTGACACCAACTTAACTCTTTTACCCATTATTTCACCGATCTCCCCTTCTATTCTTCTCCAAAAATCACTTATTTTTTTACAACTCCACCACATATGTTCATATGTTCCAACCGTTTCTTTACATCTCCAACATAAATTATCCGTTTTATTATCCATCTGATGAAGTCTCAGTGGTGTCAAGTACCATTGCCACAGCATTTTAAAATTATGTTCCTTAATTCTTACTGACATTGTTCTCATTATCCTCTTTTTCCATTTATTCCTCCATTCATCATCCCCTATTTTTATATTCAGGTTTTGTTCCCACTTCCGTTTCAAATCTTCCTGTGGATCTTTACCCTTATTTAGTATAATATAAAGTTTGCTCACCAGACCCTTAATGTTCTTCTCCCCTTTTCTGATCTTCATTACCAGTTCTTCAAATTCAGTCTTTGTTCTATCTATCCCTGCTTCTCTTCTATATTTTTTGTTCCAATTATCCACCTTCAATTTCTGAAACCAGTCCAGTTTTAACTTTTCAAATATTTTTTGCCTCTTGGTTTCATCATCACAAACTTTTAACCAGTCCTTCAGTAAAAACGATTCATTTTTATCCAATATTTCCTTTTTTTCCTTATCTATTTTTATTGGAAAACACACCATATCAGTCAATTCCAAAATTGGAGAGAGACTTGGGACCATATCTTTCTTTACTTTTTTCCACACCTCCATGAGGCCTCTCATCATAGAATTACTTGTCTTTTTCGGTTTATCCTTTGTTCCCAAAAAGATCATGTTGCCAATATTCCTATACTCTTTCATCTCCAATTCCTCCCAAATTACCTTTTCTCTTGCCAAGATCTTCACAACATTCTTAATTTGAAATGCTCGATAATAAACTAACAAATTTGGCATGCCCAAACCCCCTTCTTTCTGAGATAAATACCAGAACTTCTTTGGAAGTCTAGATTTGTTACCTCCATTACAAAAACAGTTAAACATCTTTTGAAACTCATTAATTTCCTTCTCCTTCAAGTGGATCACAAGTGCATCAAATAAAAAATTAATCTTTGGCAACAATATCATTTTGCAAATTGCAATCCTCCCGAACCATGACAGCTTCAACTTCTGAAACTCTTGTATTTTACTCTTAAATTCAGCTTTCAGGCTGTCATAATTCAGTCGTTTAAGTTCTTCCAATTTATTTGAAATAGTTATCCCCAAATATTTTAACTTTTCTTTAATTTGTATATTAAGTGTCCCCACTATCCTTCCCATCTCGCCTACCCCCATATTACAGAGCATCAGTTCCGATTTGTCCCAATTTATTGTTAGTCCAGTTACAGCTTCAAATACCTGTAGTTGATCTTTAATCCTATCCATTACCAACTCCAGATGTTTCACCATTAGCAACGTATCATCTGCGTACATGCTCACTTTATTACCCATTATCCCTTCTATATTTGAATCATCCCTTATATTCTTGGCTAGTATCTCCATGGCCATAATAAACAGAATAGGAGATAATGGACATCCCTGCCTAGTGGCAGCCTCAAGCTTTACCACCTCAGTAACCTCTTCATTTACTCTAATCCTAGCATTCCCTTTTTGATATAATAGATCAATTACCCTTCTAAATCTGTCCCCAAATCCATAATTTTTAACTATTTCCTTAATTGAAGACCATTGTAATGAATCAAATGCCTTAAAATATCTAATGATAATAAACCAACCTTTTCCTTCGTTTGATTGACATTATCAATTAAATCTAATACCCTTCTAGTCAAGTCCGCCATGTGTCGGCCTTTTAAAAAACCAACTTGATCAACATTTATGTATTCCCTCATAAAGCTGTTTAGACGATTAGCCAGTATTGCTGTGAAGATCTTGGCATCTTGATTTATAAGGGAAATTGGTCTGTACGACTCCACCTTTTCCAAATTCTTTCCCGGTTTTGGCAGTAGAACGATTGTAGTATTATACCATGAAGTCGGGATTTGTCCTCCGTCCAGAATATAATTATATAACTTCACTAACTTTGGAACCACCACATCTTTAAATTCTTTATAAAACTCTGTCGATAATCCATCATCTCCCGGGGCTTTCCCCATCTTCAACCCACTAATTACCTCCTTTACCTCTTTATCAGTAATCTTTTCCTCAATTTTCTCTCTATGTACTTGCTTTATTCCGCTCCCTAACTGTCTCTCCAAAATCTTTTTAAGCCTCTCCAAATCTACCTCCTTTTTTGCATATAATGCTTGATAAAATTCCCTCACAATTTTACATTTATCTCTATTCTTATTACACCTTAAACCTTGTTTATTCACCAGTACCCCAATTTCTCTTTTTCCCCTTTTAGCCTTAGCTGCTCTTGCTAATAGTTTTGAACTTCTATTACTAAATCCAAAATACTCTCTGTTTAAATAAATCAAATCTCTTTTAACTTTGTCAATATCTTTACCCATTAATTCTGCTTTAAGTCTTTGTAATTTTGTGAATTTTTTTATCTTTACTTTTTGAATGATCCTCCTGTAACTGCTTTATTTCTCTTTCTTTTTCTATCTGTTCTGTCTTAAATCTTTTATGTTTAAAACTCGCCAACTTTATGCTTTCCCCTCTAAAACCCGACTTCATGGTATCCCATACAACATTAAAAGAAACCTCATTATTGTCATTCCACTGCCAACTTTCTTTCCACCTTTCCATAATTTGCTCTTTACATTTTCGATCTTTAAATAAGTTAGGATCGTACCTCCAACTTCTTGCTCTTCGAATATCTTTTTGTAATTTCAATTCTAAAAGTACTTTAGCATGATCTGATTCCTTGATAATCCCAATTTCCATTCCCTCTATATCTTTAATCAAGTTTTCCATGAGAAAGACATAATCTATTCTCGAATAAGTCCCATGGACGTGTGAGAAAAAAGAATATGCCCTTTCAGAGCCCTTAATCTCTCTCCAAGAGTCCTTCAAACCCATCGCTGCCATCCATTTATCCAAAACCTTCCCTTTCAAGCCAATTCCACTTCTTGCTATATTCGTGCAATCTAAACCTGACCTTATCAAATTAAAATCTCCAGCCACGATGGTTTTTGCAACATTCTCTGGTTCCACAATTTTTCGGACATTTTCTAAAAAATCCGCTTGATGATCATTTGGGGCATAAATATTTACCAACATGATTTCCTCATCCTCTATTTTCCCCCTTACAATCAAGTATCTACCCTCTTGGTCAGCAACACTTTTTGTAATCTCAAATCCTAATTTTTTAGAAATTATAATTGCCACCCCCCTCGCTTTTGAAGTTCCAAACGCCATCTCATAATGTTGAATCCATCCCAGAAAAAGTTTATTCGTGTCTTTTGACTTCTGGTGCATTTCCTGTAAAAACACTATATCGGGTCTATCTTTCTTCAACGCCAGTTCCAGCCTCCGCCTCTTAAGAACAGAACCTGTACCCTTCACATTCCATGTTAATATTTTAATATTTCCCATAATATATTTCCTTTCTAGTTTCTAAACTCTCCATTGGGCGTTCCTCCACCAACTCCTTCCCCCATAAACATAAAAATCTACATAAAACACTCACTATCTCCCTCCCCACCTTCTTAAAAAAAAAAAGCCGCCTTTGACAACCAAAGAGGGGAGAGGGGGGACATGCAAGATGTGCCTTCTTACCAATGCTACGTGCTACTCACCCTTCTATATCATTTAAATAATTTTTAGTTTTTAATAATCTGATTCTCATTGCTCCTTACTTGCCTCCTCCTCCACCATGATCAACGACAGCTCCTCCTCCTCTTCCCTTCCCTGCGGTGTTCCACCTGTTGCACCACCGGCCTCCGCCCTCTCATACTCCCTCCCCAAGGCTCCCAATTCCATCAATTCCTTCTTAAGATTTATCCACTCTTCCGAGTCTGTTTTTACTAACTCCACCAAGCTCAAATACTCCAATGGATTAGCCCCTTCATCAATTACTTGCATTCTTTTATCATAAAAAAAGCGCAGCTGCTGTGGAAATCTCCAGTTATACCTTATATTTTTACTCATCAACAATTTAGTTACAGGCCTCATCTTATATCTCCACGTTCTTTCCTTCAATGAAATATCATTATAAACCTCTACATCAGAACCATCAAATATGGCTACTTTTGAGGTAGTGTGTAGACATCATGATGACTATCCTTCAGATTAATAGGAAAAAATGGCCTTATACTCCATCATTTGTCTTCTTCTGTTTGAAATCATAGAAGCTACCACTATGACTTGCTTAGATGGTAGTGCTCTCAGTAACAGGTAAAGCTTAATCTGGCGAATTCCTTTGTTTCACCCGGTAAAATATTCTTGTCCAGGATGGGTTCAGTATCATTTATGATGTGTTTGAGTGGTCTCAGTTGTGGGCAGAAGGTGATAACTAGTGGTATTTGGTCATTTTCTCTTCTGGGTCTGTTGTGTATGGAATAGTATGGAATGTAACTGCACGTTATGCCTTTAAGTTAAATGTAACCGGTTCTACAGGAAATGTATACTCAAGCCATTTGTAAAGAACACATTGTATTCAGCTGCTATTGGAATGCGAGCTTGCTCCCAGAGATGGGAGCAGCGAGCATTCAACTCACATGCTACAAATTCCCCAATCATGCCCAGCTGCGGGAAATCTTCCCGCCACAGATACACCTGGACAAGGAGGGCGGGACTCCGGATGATGTCACGCCGACAGTAGCCAATAGGCTACCGTGTACCCATATTCAAATATATAGTGACTGTATAAAAGGAGTTGTATTGCCACCATTACACTGTGTTCGAACTGTACTTCATGCAATAAAGTTGTGTTAGCCAGAATACGGCTGCTTCTATCGTCTTGCTTCCCTGAACAGCAAATTGGCGACGAGGATGGGATATGGCTTCCCATTGGAACAAGACACAACCGATCTTCAACATAAACCAGCCGGACCAATGGGAATGGTTCGAAATGCATTTCCGCAGCATGCTGGTGATAGCTGAAATCACAGATGAGGGGAAAAAAGTGCACCCACGTCCACGCCGTGAACCTCCTGGTCTACCTGGTGGCACCGAGGAAGGTGGAAGAGGTCCCGGTCAAACACCTCCTAGCAGCGCTGCGGGGGCACTTCCAGCCGACCGTGTCCATTTTCACGGCCAGAGCTGCCTTCGGCAGACGGGACCAATGCCCGGGTGAGTCTGTGGCCGATTTTGCGGCGGCCCTCCATGTGGCGGCAACCCCATGTGAGTGAGCAGATCTGGAAACCACCCTCAGGGACCGTTTGCTCTGCGGTCTGCAGGACGAGGAGACCAACGAAAGCTGATGACCCGTGGCCACGACCTGACGTTCCAAGAGGTCCTAAAGGAAGCACAGGTGGCCGAAGCCACGAGGGCCGGAGTCAAGCTGTTCAAGGCAAGGGCCCCACCAACCGATGGGGCATCGACTCCAGTACAAGCGGCCTGGCGGGGCCATCGATCCCTAGCATCACCCTCCTCCTCCTCGGCCAGCGAGGATGAGGGCATCCGAAAGGTTCGTAAGGCGGCGACTGAGAAGTGTGGCAAGGAAAGTCGCCATTGCGATGGCTGCGGGGCGTCCCACGACCGAAGCAAATGCCCATTCCGGAAAGCCGAGTGCCACAACTGCGGACGGAGGGGCCACATCGCCAAAGTATGCAGACGATGGCGAGGAGAGTACAAGGGCTCAGCGGAATGTCCCCCAAAGAGACCAGACGGTGTCGGCAGAGTTTCTGACGACAGTGACCCAGAAGTGCATCGCGTGTACCGGCGGGTTTGCGGCGACAGCAGTGTGGTACTGTTGAGGTACTGTTGCAAGGGGTCCTGGTTAGGATGGAAATAGACTCGGGGTCTTCTTACTCCATTATATCCCAGCGGGAGTTCCTGCATATTCCCCCCAATGAGCGACCCAAACTCAAGGTCTTAAAGACTCATTTGTGGGACTTCAAGGGGTCGGAATCCCAGTGTTGGGGGTGGGGAAATTCAAGGTACAATTTAAACACCATAGGGAGAAGCTGCCCTTAGTAGTCCTGAAAGAGGGGGGTTGCTGTCTCCTGGGAACGCAGTGGTTCAAGCACCTGGGGATTTCAATAGAGGGTATCCATGCCGTCGGGTCCGACCCCATCCAGGACATTTGCAATGCACACCCGGCGGTATTCGAGAAGGGGCTCGGGAAATTCAAGGGCCCCCCAGTTTCATTTGATCTGGACCCGGAAATCCGGCCCATTCGGCTCAAGCCAAGGAGGGTCCCATTCACCCTCAAGGACAAAATAGAGGGGGAACTGGACAAACTGGTGGGCCAGGGGATTTTGGTTCCAGTGGACTATGCAGAGTGGGAAACTCCTATTGTGACTGCTTTGAAACCTAACGGGGAGGTAAGGATTTGTGCATATTATAAATGTACAATAAATAAGGCAATCTGCCCAAATGCATACTCGGTGCTGGTTGTTAGCCACCTATTAGCCAGGTTGCACGGGGGAAAGTTTTTCGCTAAATTGGATTTGGCACAGGTGTACCAACAGCTGACCATAACTCCAGCTGCCGCCGCTGCACGGACAATTGTAACCCACAAAGGAGCTTTTAAGGTCATGCGCCTGCAGTTCGGCGTAAATTCAGCCCCCAGGATTTTCCAGTCCCTCGTGGAATGTTTGTTAAAGGGGCTCCCTGGGGTTCTCCCATATTTTGATGATGTACTGATAACAGCAGGGAGTGTGTTGGAACTGGCTAAGAGGTTGGGCAAAGTTCTGTCAATTTTCGAAAAAGCGGGGTTGAGGTTAAAAAAGAACAAGTGTGTGTTTCTAGTGAGGGAGGTTGAGTTCCTTGGGTTTAAAATAACCCCCAATGGAGTAAAGCCCTCCAAATCAAAGGTTGCGGCTATCCAAAATGCCCCTCTCCCCAATAAGAAACCGGAGTTGCAGTCATTTCTTGGGCTCCTGAATTTCTACCATTCCTTCTTGCCAAGGAAGGCGTCTGTTGTGGAGCCACTGCATAAGTTACTTAAGAAGGATGCGGTTTGGTGGTGGAGAGACAGTTAGGAAAAGGCGTTTAAGGAATTAAAGCGACTTCTATCCTCAGAAACGGTCCTGACCCACTTTGACCCCAGAAAGCCCGTAGTTCTAGTCTGCAATGCCTCACTGGTAGGGGTGGGGGTGGTACTGTGCCACGTGTTAGACAATGGGCGGGAAGCCCCAGTTGCATTCTACTCCAGATCGCTTTCAAAGGCGGAGTGCAACTACACGCAAACGGACAGGGAGGCTCTCGCCATAGTCGCTGGTACAAAGAAGTTCCACGACTTCCTGTATGGTCGACCATTCACCATTGTGACCAACCACAAACCCCTACTAGGCATTTTCACCACAGGCAAGCTCACGCCACAGATTCTGTCCCCCAGAATGCTCCGATAGGATATCTTTCTCAATGCATACCAGCACACGCTGCTCCACCGCCCGGGGAAAGTCATTAGCCATGCAGATACTCTTTCCACGTCACCCCTGCCACAGTTAGGAGACCCTGAGTGCGAGGTGGAGCGAGATCATCAAGTGCTTCTAATCAAAGCCCTTGACTCACCCCCGATAGTTCCCGCAGACCTCGCCAAAGTCATGGCGAAGGACAAGACCCTTTCCCTAGTGAGCTCCTGGGTTCAGAAAGGGTGGCCAACGACTTCCCCCGGGGAGGAATTCACGGCTTATGTTAGAAAAAGGGATGAGCTTTCCACAGAAAGGGGCTGCCTCCTATGGGGCCAGCGGGTGGTCATTCCTGAGTCATTGAGGTCAAGAGTGCTCAAGTTACTGCACGTCAGCCACCCCGGGATCGTACGCTCTAAAGCTCTGGCCAAAAGCTATTTCTGGTGGCCCCAAATGGATGCAGACATAGAGCACATGGTCAGCAAGTGCGAGAATTGCTAAAGTTCTCGACCTGAAGAGTCCCGACTTCCCCATAGAGAATGGGACACGGCCCAAGGGCCGTTGTCTCGGGTACATGTAGATTTCGTGAGTCCCTTCAGGGGAACCCTTTCCCTGCTAATAGTAGATGCTTATTCCAAGTGGTTGGAGGTGATTCCGATGTCCAGCACCCCGTCAGTCGCAACCCTAAAGCAATTGCGCAGGCTGTTTAGTTGTTTTGGGATACCAGACATGCTTGTGAGCGACAACGCCAGTACCTTCACGTCTGCGGAATTTCAGGCATTTATTGAGAAAAACGCCATTCGGCATATCACCTCTGCCCCTTTCCACCCCACAACAAATAGCCAGGTAGAACGCCAGGTGCGAACAACAAAAGAGGCATTGCGGTGCATGGGCCCCGGGGACCTGAACCTGCAACTGTGCCAGTTCCTGCTGTGCTATAGAGTGATGCCGCTCGCGTTGGGGCTCTCGCCTGCAGAGCTCCTCATGTGCAGGAAACCTGTAACACTTCTAACTAGATTGGATCCTACAAGGTTGGAGGATAAAGGGAGAAACATAGAAATAGGAAACACCAAAAGTTTTGGAATAGGAGAGCCTGTATATTGCAGGAATTACGTGGCCACAGGGCCGGCCTGGGTCCCGGGAGTAGTCATTGAGCAAACGGGGCCAGTTTCGTACTGTGTAGAGACCAGCACAGGTCTAATCTGGAGAAGGCACGCTGATCAACCCAGGTGTAGGGTTACCGATAGGCAGAACACAGACATGCAGCCACAGGATTCAGCGTTAGGGTCCTCCCCCACCCGCTTATCCCAAGGGGGAGACACAGGGTACCCCTCGGGTACAAATGCGGATCGGCGATTCTCACCTAGGGGGGAGGGGGTTGATATGAATCCATATCCCCTTGACACCAGGGATACCTTGGAAGAGAGGAACGAATTTGACGGGGAGGAAGAGTTTGATTTTGATTTTCTGAACACCAAAGGGTCTGTCTCCAAATAGGTTGCTTCTGGGTATTCATCTTGCCTTAAAAAACAACAACAACAACAACCATATTGGATAGGTACCATAGTCAGAGGTGTCTGGTGGGCAATGGTCCATGGGGTTGTAAAGGGTTGGAATCGACTGTGCGACTGAACAACATAACCTTAGAAATGTGTTTGGTAGAACCTTGAGTTTGGAGTCAATTCCTGTGGGTCTGAGAAGATGTGAATAATATAGGTTCCATGGCCAAGCAGGGATTTGAACCTGGATTTCTTGAGTCCTTGACTAGCCACTACATCACATTGGGTACCTTAACAACTTTACACATTGATATAGTTATTATTCATTCTTCTTCTAAAAAACATTTTGGTTCAAATTAAACATGCATTAAGGTTACTTAAATCTTTCCCTTGACAAGGACCCCTTACCATCCTGTGCCTTTCTTCCTCCATTCTAAGTACTCAGCAGTTGTCCAAACTTTTGATCTAAATACCTAGTGTTATCACGACACTTAACATGGAGTATTTACCCTTCTAGTCTGTTGCCCCTACCAATGCTTCTAAAAGTAAATATGTCTTGCTTTATTAAAGGACAAAGGTAAGGAACCAGACTGTTACCTCCTTTACTATTTATTGCAACACCTGAAAGTTCCTATCACTTGCTCTTCTCTGAGTTATGCTGATAACTACCTCCATATTACAGAAGTGGCAAACATAAAAAAGAGGGAGAAATGTGATCTATTCTCTTTTGAAAGGGTGGAGCTTAAAACCAACAATATACTAGAATCATGGAGGAGCATAGGTGATATTTTGTTTAATGTTTTCCCAAGTTGTTTAATGGTGGTGTCCATGGTCCTCCTCTCCATTTTTAAGGTCTCCCTAGCTTGGATATCAGTTGTGTCTGACTCTCTAGGGCCAGTGCTCATCTCTGTTTACAACCAAAAGAGACAGCACTGTCTGCATCTGCATACATTTCTGTGGTCATGTGGCAGGCACAGAACACTGTTACCTTCCCACCGAAGTGGTACCTATTTATCTGCTTGCAATTTCTTGCTTTCAAATTGCTAGGTTGGCAGGTGTTGGGACAGAGACGGGAGCTTACTCTGTCGTGCAGCATTCGGGTCTTGAACTGCTGACCTGCCGAGCATCAGTATAAGAGATGGTGAGTTCAAATCCCACCTTATCCAATGAACCTCATGAACAAGGTAGGATTTGAACCTCACTCTCCTAAATACTACTTCAAACCTCACTATGCTTGTACAATGCCGAATAGTTGGCTGCCACACCACAGTCACATATTTAATTGGATCACACTTAATTGTATATATCTAGTCTGCTGGCAAAGATGCTTTGTATCTTCTATGGAAAAAAAAGAGCAAAAGTTTAATGAAGTAAAAGGTTCATTGCCCCTTTGTGGAGACCCACTGGAAAATTGTCTGTTTCTTTCCACCAATCTGTAGACCAGGGGTTCCCAACCTTTTCAAGCCGGGGGCTGGGTCATGCTCTCTCAGTCAGCTTTGAGGGCTGGATGGCCAGTTTTCCCTGCCTGCATGATGGAGGTGGCCATTTTGTCGCAATAGCTTCAAAGGGGTGGTCATTTTATTTCTCAAACACCCTTGGAAGGGTGAGCCCACATGAAATGGTGCCACGAGCTGGATCCGGCCCACAGGCTCTAAGTTGGGAACCCCTGTTGTAGAATCAATGTAATAATGAAGAGAATGTAACTATTCCTATATCAATAGGTGAATCTCATGTGCTCAAACTGGGTTGTGACAATTCACTTGACATGTGTGTGCTGTGGGTATAATTCAAAACACAACAGTGGGAGGAGAGTGCTATATTTTCTCCTTGTCTCCTTTCCCCCTATACCCCCTATACCTCAGCTATTCTTTTCTTGATGACGGTTCAAAACTGGATGCAATCCTGACAGAAGGAAAAATAAACAGTTCAAGGCACTACAATATCATAAGGTATGGACAGGTTGAAAGAGATCAGCACCTACTCCAAACTGCCCCCACCCCCACAAACCTCACTTTCCATCTTGCCACTTGCTTTGTATAGATCCAGCTGTGTTGGTTCTGCTTTGTCTAGCGCAAGGTTTAAATTCATACCAATGGTATGCAAACAGAGTTATGCTTAAAACAAACATGTTATCATTGCTGTCTCTCATTAAAATCATAAGTACCCTATCTAACTGGATCTAAAGTGCTGTTAACACACTCCAATCATTTTATTTTTAGCTAAAGCAGTACAAACCAGGAGGACCTTGTAAAACATTTCTGTACCACAGCTCCCAGAAGTCTCCATCTAGAATGGCAGCTAGGGAATTCTGGGACCTATAGTCCCCCAAAAGTAACATTTCCAAGCGGACAGATCTGTATGCCACTGTCTAGCACTCAATAGCTGCTGTTCTGTTCTCCACTGGCATTTCCTTGTAACCCTTCTGGATCAGATGAGGTGGAAAGAATACTAGAATCATAAGAACCAAGCCATCTTGGGGGTGTGAGAGAAAGTAAAGTAAAGCATATGCTGTATAAACTGATGGTGTAAACACGTGATCAGCAAAAGCTACTACATTTACGTCAGTTTTACAGTGGAACCTCATACAACAATTGCCCCGTATAGCAATAATATCGCATAACAATTAGTTGTTTTTTTTTGGGGGGGGAATGGTGTCCCACATAACAATTTTTCCTATGGAAAAAAAAATCATACAACGATTTTTCAATGGGAAAAACCACTTAGCAAAAAAATATATTATACAATGCATCCCATAGGGAAAATCGCTATACGATGCATGTAGTGTACAGCAATTGTTTCGTACAACAACAAGCCCCGTGGAACAGATTAAAATTGTTGTATGAGGTACCACTGTACTAGGTTCAGAATCAGTTGACAGACCAAGGAATTACATGACACATAGCTGAAGCAAACCTTAACCTGCCGAAATATGGGATATTTTAAACCACCCACCAAGGATCAGTTATTTTGCATTGATTCCTGAACCACAGTATTCTTCTTCTTCCTTGTCCAGATCAAAGTTTGGACTGCCCAAATGAATCCACCTTCTTGGCTTTGTTGTTGGCTATAATTAATTTTTTGTTGGCTCATGTTTCTGGTCGCAATTGGCAGACCACATTCACACAGCATGATTTTGCCCACCAGCAGCCCCTACATGAGCATGCTGGTCTTGCATTTAGGGAATCTGACCCTCAGCCTACTCAGGGTCCTCCAAGTGACCTAGAAGAGATCGAATTCCTCAGCCATAATCTTCTTTAATATACTCTTTGTCCAGTGAGTACCTTCTTCCATCTTCTAATTTGGTTTTGCTCTTGTGTACTTTCAAGAACGTTTGTTCTTGTCATAAAGCTCTTCCTGGATCTGAGCCGGCAGACTCAGCCAAAGTAACTACAGCATTCGTCTATAATGCACACACATGTCAGCACATACTGTTTACAGGTCTGCCCTGTAAACAGGGCCATAGCCAGGATTCTAGATTTGGGGGTTTGATGTTCAGGAGTTAATACGCAGCAGCCAGCATAACGGAGCCAAACACAACTTTATTTCAGGAATTGAACATGGAGAACAATGGTGCAGCAGTGCCATATATACAATAATAGGAAAGATACATTTGGGCGGTGTTGTGTATGTAACAGTATTACTTTAAGAATGTATGAATGTAACCTGACAATGATTACAATGTAACCCAGCTGTTTAAGGAACGCGAGTAAGCTGCCCATAGAGGGCAGCTGCAAGCGTTCAGCTCACATGGTTCAAATTCCCCCAATCACTGGCAGCCGCGGGAACCTTTCCCGCGCAAGGATCACCTGGAGAAGATGGGCGTGACTCAGAATGATGTCATGCCGGTAGCAGCCAATGAGCTACCATGCAACATTATTCAAATGTATTACTGCAGTATAAAATGAGCTGTATCTCCGCCATTACCACATGTTCATCCTGACCATCATGAAATAAACCTGTGTTTTAGCCCTCACTGCGGCTCCTTCTTTGTCTTCCATGCAAGACACTAAATTGGCGATGAAGGTGGGATCCATAGCGTGTCCCAAGATCAAACCTCACCAGTTTGATATCAGCGATCCAGAACAATGGGAGCTGTACGAGTGCCAGTTTCAGCACGCAATGGATGCTGCAGGCATCGACGACAAGGGGAAGATGCACTCGCACTTCCTAGCCCAGATGGGGCCAGCCACACTGCGCATCCTGATGAACCTGGTGGCTCCCCGGAAGGTAGACGTGGTGCCCATCGACCACATCCTTGCGCTACTGAGGGAGCACTTCCAGCCTCCCGTTTCAATTTTCCCGGCCCGGGTTGCGTTCCACAGGCGGGACCAGCACCCGGGAGAGTCCGTATCCGCCTACGCGGCGGCCCTGAGGCTGGCGGCCGTCAATTGCCAATGGGAGGACCTGGACACGGCCCTCCGAGACCGCATGCTGTGTGGCCTGAGGGATGAGGAGGTCCAGAGGAAGTTGATGACCCGCGACCATCGCCTCACATTCAACGAGGTATTGCGGGAGGCCCAAGTGGCTGAGGCGGCGAGGAGCGGGGGCAGAGTTTTCAAGTCCCGAGGGGCCGCACCTGAGAGGGTCAAGTCACCCGTGCAAGCGGCCCGGCGGACGTCGGCAAAAATGGCCTGGTGGGCACCCCGGTTGCCCGCAGGCACCCCAGCAACCTCCGAGGAGTCTTCCACGATGGTGGACTCCTGCTCCAGCGAGGACGACGACGTACAGAAGGTAAAGAAACGCGGAGAGAGGCGTCAGACCAGCGAACGAGGAAGCCACCATTGCGATGGCTGTGGGGCATCTCACGACCAGACCAGATGCCCATTCCGGAAGGCCGAGTGCCACAACTGCGGCTGGAAGGGCCACATCGCCAGAGTCTGCAGGCGCGGGCGAACCAAGGACAAGGGCGCATCGAAACACCCTCAAGCAAACCAACGCAAGGCAGCCGGCATAGGAAAGGTCTCAGCCAATGACGGCACGGCAGGCATGAACCGCGTGGGCCTGGAGCACCGGCGCTTCTTTGTAGAGGTACTGTTACAAGGGGTTCCAGTGAGGATGGAGATAGACTCAGGATCGTCCTACTCCATCCTGTCCCAGAAGGAGTTCTTGCGCATTCCCCCAAATGCGCGGCCCAAGTTGCGGGCCATGAAGTCACACTTATGGGACGTGCGGGGCTATGGGATCCCAGTGTTGGGGGTGGGGAACTTCACGGTGAAGTTCAAAAATTACACAGAGAAACTGCCCTTAGTGGTTCTCAAGGGGGGAAGATGTTGCCTTTTGGGGACCCAGTGGTTTGCTCCCCTGGGAATTGAACTGTCTGGCATTAACGCCATAGAGACTGACCCAATGCGGGACGTGTGCGATGCACACCCGGACGTTTTCAAGAAGGGGCTCGGGACTTACAAGGGCCCCCCAGTTTCTTTTGAGTTGGACCCAGAAATCCGGCCCATACGTCTCAAGCCAAGAAGAGTGCCCTTCGCCCTCAAGGACAAGATTGAGGCGGAACTGTACAAATTGGTGGGGCAGGGGATTTTGGTTCCAGTTGATTCAGCGGAGTGGGAAACTCCAATTGTTACAGCCTTAAAATCCAACGGGGAGGTCAAGATTTGCGCTGACTACAAATGTACAATTAACAAATGCATATCCAGTGCCAGTGGTTAGCCACTTACTGACCACGTTGCATGGGGGGAGGTGTTTTGCCAAGCTAGACCTGGCGCAGGCGTATCAGCAGCTCACAGTAACCCCAGATGCTGCCGCTGCGCAAACCATCGTTACGCATAAGGGGGCATTTAAGGTAACGCGCCTATAGTTCGGCGTAAATTCGGCCCCTGGGATCTTCCAGTCCCTTGTGGAACGCCTTTTAAAGGGGCTTTCAGGCTGCTCCCATATTTTGATGACGTTTTGATAACAGCGGGGAGCGAATCAGAACTAGCGAGGAGGCTAGACAGGGTCCTTTCTGTATTCGAGAGAGCGGGACTTAGGCTGAGAAGGGACAAATGTGTATTTTTTGCAAGGGAGGTCGAGTTTCTCGGGTTCAAGATAACCCCGGAGGGCATCAAGCCTTCCGAGTCCAAGGTTGCGGCTGTGCAAAACGCCCCTCGCCCCACCGCGAAACCGGAGCTGCAGTCATTCCTAGGGCTCCTAAATTTTTACCATTCCTTCTTACCAAGGAAGGCATCCATCGCGGAGCCACTGCATGCGCTCCTTAAGAAAGAAGCGGTTTGGCGGTGGGGAGATAGGCAGGAGAAAGCATTCAAGGAGCTCAAGGCGCTCTTATCCTCGGATGCTGTCGTGACTCATTTCGACCCGAGGAGACCAGTAGTTTTAGTCGGTGATGCATCCCCAGTGGGGGTGGGGGCGGTGCTGTGCCACGTGTTAGAGAGCGGGCGGGAAGCCCCGGTTGTATACTATTCCAGGTCCCTTTCAAAGGCGGAGCGCAACTACGCGCAAACAGATAGGGAGGCCCTGGCCATAATCGCGGGAACAAAGAAGTTCCACGATTTCCTATACAGCTGCGAGTTTGCGGTTGTGACTGATCACAAACCCCTTCTGGGAATCTTTACTACAGGCAAGCCTACCCCACAAATTCTGTCCCCCAGAATGCTACGTTGGGCGATTTTCCCTAACGCTTACCAGTATGAGCTGGTCTATCGCCCAGGGAAGGAGATCTCCCATGCGGATGCGCTGTACCGGTCTCCTCTCCCTAGTTTAGGAGATCCCACGTGCGAGGTAGAGCAGGACCATCAAGTCCTGCTGATCGAGTCTCTCGACTCGCCCCCCATAGTCCCGGCGGACCTCGCCAAAGCCACGGCAGCCGACAAAATTCTGTCCGAAGTCAGCTCCTGGGTAAGGAAAGGTGGCCCACAACTCCCCCCAAGAAGGAGTTCAAATCGTTTTTCAGGTGCAGAGTCGAGCTTTCCCTTGAAAGGGGCTGCCTCTGGGGCCAGCGGGTAGTCATCCCAAAGAAGTTACGAGCAAAGGTGCTGAGGCTACTGCATACCAGCCATCCGGGAATAGTGCACTCCAAGGCACTGGCCAGGAGCTACTTCTGGTGGCCCCAAATAGACACGGATATAGAACACTTAGTGGGCATGTGTGAGAGCTGCCAGAGCTCTCGGCCCGAGGAGTCCCGGCTACCCCATAGGGAATGGGACATGGCCTGCGGGCCATGGTCCCGAATACACGTCGACTTCGCTGGCCCCTTCCGCGGGTACTTGTTTCTGGTGATAGTCGACTCATATTCCAAATGGCAGGAAGTCATTCCCATGACTAGCACCTCATCCGCTGCAACCATTAAACAGTTGCTTCGGCCTGCCAGACATCCTTGTGAGCGATAACGCCAGTACTTTCACCTCCGCGGAATTCAAGGCGTTCATTAGGAGGAATGCCATCCAGCACATTACCTCTGCCCTGTTTCACCCCGCCACAAACGGTCAGGTAGAGTGCCAAGTGCGCACTACGAAAGACGCACTGCGGCGCATGGGTCCCGGTGAGTTGAACCTCCAACTGTGTCAGTTCCTCATCTGTTATAGGGCAACTCCCCTAGCTTCAGGACTTTTGCCGGCTGAACTCCTCATGAGGAGGAGGCCGGTAACTCTTTTTGATCGGTTGGATCCGACCAGGGTGGAGGATGAAGGGAGAAATATAGTGATAGAGAGCTCCAAAAGCTTTTCGGTAGGGGACCCGGTTCCCTGCAGAAACTATGTGGCCTCGGGACCAACGTGGGTCCCAGGAACGATCATTGAACAAACGGGGCCAGTGTCCTATAGGGTCGAGACTAGCACAGGTCTACTCTGGAGAAGGCACGCTGACCAACTCAGAAGGCGAGTCACTAGTGAAAGGGAATCAGCGTTAGGGTCCTCCCCCACCCGCGTAACCCAAGGGGGAGACACGGGGGCGTCCTCGGGTACAAATGCATACCCTGGACTCTCAGACGAGGAGAGCAATACTTTGAAAGAGTGGAATGAGTTTGAATTTATGTTACCGTACCAGGGGGTGTCGCGGAGTGGTCCCCCACCCGTCCGAGCGAGAAGAGGGGTTTCAGTTCAGCCCCTGGTACCTCCAGTCCTCCCAGTCCTTTTGTTTTAGAGTATACCCCATCACCAAGGCCCCCGAACTAGACAGCAGGGGGAAGTTCATTCTCTCCATCCCCAAGAACCCCGAGTCAGGCAGCAGGGGGTAGCACAAGTACGCCGGTTGCAGGCGCAAGAGACCGGGGCAAGACAACAAGGGTCTCCTCGTCGGTTCCGAGGTTCGTGCTGGGGGGGTCCCCAGGCGCCACGAGCAACAGGCAGGGGTTCACATCTCAGCTGCATGTTCCGTTCCTTTCTCCCAATGCAAGGTTGTTGCAGAGTCCCCGTCAGACGACTAATGAGCCCCCCCTTTCCATTGCAGGATGAGAGTCTGCGGAACTCGGAGCCCCTAGTTCCCCTGAGCTAAGCCAAGCAGTCGTACGCCCCAAGCGCACGTGCGGTAAGCCACAATGGTTGAGGGACTTCATCCCATCCTATGGGGGAGGAGTGTTGTGTATGTAACAGTATTACTTTAAGAATGTATGAATGTAACCTGACAATGTAACCCAGCTGTTTACGGAATGTGAGTAAGCTGCCCATAGAGGGCAGCTGCGAGCATTCAGCTCATATGGTTCAAATTCCCCCAATCACTGGCAGCCGCGGGAACCTTTCCTGCGCTAGGATCACCTGGAGAAGATGGGCGTGACTCAGAATGATGTCACGCCGGTAGCAGCCAATGAGCTACCGTGCAACATTATTCAAATGTATTACTGCAGTATAAAATGAGCTGTATCTCCGCCATTACCACATGTTCATCCTGACCATCATGAAATAAACCTGTGTTTTAGCCCTCACTGCGGCTCCTTCTTTGTCTTCCATGCAAGACACTAAAGGCGGGAAGCAACTGGTTGGGAGAGAAGTGGGGTGATCGTGGGGTGACCTGAGACTATGGAGCTTTCACGCATCTCGTGCAGAATAGGCGGGAGCCCAAGTCTTGCAAGTGCTTGGTTCTGAGAAAAACACAAAATGGAGAATCACCCGATCCCAACAATAATTACAAAGAGTTATAAGCATTACATTCATTTACATACACAACAGGGTGTGTGTGCGAATTTTTTTCCAGGAGGGACAACAATGTCATACACACACACATATAACTGGCATCCAGGGGTGGGGTGGGGGGCTGTAAACTCAGGAGGGTGTTTGCCCCCCACCCCACCCCTCTGGCTACAGCCCTGTCTGTAAAGTTTTAAGGATTCCATGCAGCTTGAAAACCGTCCCATCACCCATCTTTGCAATTATGCTATGATAATTCAGCAGTTGATTTGTTATCATAGCAAAGAACTGTTGCATTGTTATAACAGTTAAATGTAATTTTAAAAATACTTGGTACCAGTTGGTGGGTGCAGAGCAGTGGTGGTGGGGGTTAGGCCTAGTGATGCAGTTACAAATGGGGCTGCAATAGAAGTAGAGGTAGAAGGGCTAACTGCAGTTGTAGTACCCCCCCCCCCTTTAGAATAGAACTGGTCACAGCTGACTTTTGGTGGTAGAGATTTTTTTAAAAAAAAAAGCTATAGAGGACAGGAAAGCACAAGGGAAATCTTCAGGCAGAAGTTGCACAGTTAAAAGAACTCATTTGGGCAAGGTTTCAGAAAGGACATGCAAACTGATCTAAGCACCATGTGGCCTTAACTTGATATGAACTGCGGGAACTCAAACGGGCAAAGAGATGCCTAGAGCGCTGCTGGGTGAAGACCCGGGATGACTCCGATTGGACACTAGCTAGAGGTGCTACTAGGGCCTACCTAGTGGCGATGGGGGTGGTGAGGCGGCAATACTTCACCACCCTTATTGCCTCCGCTGATAATTGCCCAGCTGCCCTGTTCCGGATAACCAGGTCCCTCCTTGTTAGGGGGGGATCGGTGCCCGGTTGGCAGGGATCGGCTGAGGACTTTGCTGACCATCTGGTGGAGAAAATCAATCGGATTCGTTCAGGGCTGAATGGGGAGGGTCGGGGTGGTGGTGGACAGGAGCACAGTCTTGCTGTATGATCTGGGATCAGTTTGATCCTGTAGTCCCTGATGAAGTGGACAGGCTCCTTGCAGCTGTGCGTGCCACTACATGTCCTTTGGACCCCTGTCCCACGTGGTTGGTGAAAGCCTCCAAGGTGGTGACAGGTGGCTGGGTCGGGGCGATAATAAATGCATCATTACGGGAGGGGGTGTTTCCTGCACCGCTAAAACATGCTTTGGTGCGCCCCCTCCTGAAGAAGATATCCATTGACCCAGCTGTCCTTAACAACTACAGGCCGGTTTCCAACCTTCCCTTTCTGGGTAAGGTATTGGAGAAGGTGGTGGCGCACCAGCTGCAGAGTGTCCTGGAGGAAGCGGATTATCTAGACCCCTTTCAATCAGGATTCAGGCCCTGGTATGGTACGGAGACGGCATTGGTTGCACTGATGGATGATCTCTGGCGGGAGCGGGATGGGGGTTATCCATCCGTCCTTGCTCTTCTTGACCTATCAGCGGCTTTCGATACCGTCGACCACGGTATCCTTCTGGAAGGGCTCAAAGGACTGGGGATCCAGGGCACTGTGTTGTCCTGGTTTTCCTCTTTTCTGGAAGGCCGTACCCAGTCGGTGTGGTTGGAGAGTGAGAGGTTCAGCCCTAGGCTTCTCAAGTATGGGGTGCCTCAGGGTTCGGTGCTCTCTCCTCTCCTATTTAACATCTACATGAAGCCACTGGGTGAGATCATTTGTTCCCAAGGGGTGCGGTACCATGAGTACGCGGATGACACTCAGTTGTACATCTCAGCCCGTGGGGACCCCAGTGATGCCGTTGAAATCCTATCCAGATGCCTGGAGGCTGTTGGGGTCTGGATGGGGGCAAATGGGCTTCGGCTGAATCCCAGCAAGACAGAGTGGCTATGGATAAGGGGGCCCGTGTTACCCAGGGAGCTACCATCTTTGGTACTGGATGGGGCTGTTTTGCCCCAGACAGACCCGGTGCGCAAACTGGGGGTCCTTCTGGACTCGCGGCTGCTGTTAGAAAAACAGGTAGCGGCTGTGGCAAGGAGGGCTTTTGCCCAACTTCGGGTGATTCGCCAGTTGTGCACGCTCCTGGATCGGGACTCCTTGCTTATGGTCACTCACGCTCTGGTCACTTTCCAACTAGATTACTGTAATGCACTCTACATGGGGCTGCCCTTGACGACCATTCGGAGGCTGCAGCTGGTCCAGAATGCGGCAGCCCGGGTGGTGATGGCGTGCAGACTATATGCCCGCGCCTCACTGCTACTTTGGGAGCTGCACTGGTTACCAGTTTGTCCGGGTGCAATTCAAGGTGCTGGTTTTGACCTTTAAAGCCCTATATGGCAGTGGGCCAGGATACCTTAGAGACCGTATCATCCCAAGAGCGTCTGCCCATCCAACCAGAGAGGACCGGAGGGGCTCTCTGATGGTGCCATCAACTAGGGGTGCACATCTATCCAGCACCCGTAGGAGAGCCTTCTCCGTGTCCGCACCAACCCTCTGGAACCTCCTGCCAACAGAACTAAGACTTGAAAGAGAATTGCTGCCCTTTAGGAAGGGATTGAAGAGCTGGCTGGCAGGGCAGGTATGGGGGCCTAATGGGAACACGGTCCCCGCCTGCTGGCTTATGTAAACAATTAAGAACTCTCTCTTCTTTTTTATAGTGGGTGGGATGGGTAGGTCTTTTAAAGTGGGTGGGATATGGGTTTTTTAAAGTGTTTTTATCTGTTTTAGAACTTGTTGTAATGCCACCCTGAGTCGGGTTCTACCTGAGTGGGCGGCATATATAAATATGACTAATAAATAAATAAATAAATAAATAAATAAATAAATAAATAAATAAATAAATAAATAAATATTAGAAACAAAAACAGATAGCTGTTTTTCTGTGTTTGTGGAAGGGGTGAGAGAACAGATTCAGCCTTCTGTCTTCTCCCCCAAAATAAACAAACAAACAAAGAAACAAACAAACACTTCTAAGAAACAAAGCCTGGCACAACATCTTGCCACGATCTTTTGAGATTTTTGTTGGTAATTTCTCTGCATTAGCCACAATAAATTGGTGCATGCCATAAGAAATGATCTTGAATTACAATAGCTTGCATAATGTTTGATTATTATTATTTTAGTGATCCAATAAAGGTATTGTTTTTCTCCTGGAAAAACTGATTGGAAACCCAATTCTGTTGACAGTTAAGATACACCCAGACACCATGGGCTTGTAATATTTGTTTTATTTACAGTATTTATTTTATTTAATGGAGCAATAAAAATCAGTGGATATCCCACCTTACTCATTTATGTCTCATTGTTCTGGCACTCAAGGAAGCTAGCAATAACATTTTTTAAAGACACCAAATACAATTTAAGCATACACATAGATTTAAGTAAATACTCTTCAGTAACAAGATGCAATGGCAATACAGTATTCATTTATAATGAGCTAGTTTAGATGCCAAAGGCTAGTCTGAAAAACAAGGTATTTTGCTTTGCTGGCAGTAGATCTTAAAGGATATCTGCTTTCAACTGACTCTCATTCTCTCTCACTATCTTTATCTGATCTAGAACTCTTGGTTGTTTTATACACACTAAAATAATCTCAGTTCCTTCACTAGGATGGGAAATTTGCTTTAAAGAGATCTTCTTTTGTGTCCCAATCAAACCCTGGACTGCCAAAATGAAGCCGCTTTCTTGGCTTTCTTGTTGGCCAAACTTAAGTCCTCGTCAGTGCATGATTCTGGCAGTAATCGGCAGACTAGTAAATGAGTTGGATTCTGTAGCTCTCTGCATTCACATCACATGTTGTTGTCCACCAGCAGCCACCACTTGAGCATGTTGGTTGTACATTTAGGGACTCTGACCCTCAGCCTACTCGGGGTCCTCCAAGTGATGTAAGGTTTATAGTGTCTTGCACGGAAGACAAAGAAGGAGTCGCAGTGAGGACTAACACAGGTTTATTGGTTGATGATCAGGATGAACATGTGGTAATGGCGGAGGTACATCTCATTATATACAGTAGTGCAATACATTTGAATCTTGCTGCAGGGTAGCTTATTGGCTGCTACCGGCGTGACGTCGTCCAAGTCACGCCCCTCTTCCGTAGTTGATTGCTAGTGCGGGAGAGTTCCCGCGGCTGTTGGTGATTTGAGGAATGAGAACCATGTGAGTTGAACGCTCGCAGCTGCCCTCTATGGGCAGCTTACTCGCGTTCCTTTAACAGCTGGGCTACATTGTAATTGTGGTCAGGTTACATTCATACATTTCTTAAAGCAACATTGTACATACATAACATCCCTCCCCCCTAGGATGGGACGAAGTCCCTCAACCATTGTGGCTTGCCGCACGTGCACCTGGGGCGTGCGGCCGCTTGACTTAACACTGGGGAGCCTGGTTCTGCGGAGTCCTGTCCTGCAACGGAAAGGGGGGGACTCATTAGTGGCTCGGTGTGGGCTCTGCGGTAACCTTGCATTGGGGGACGGGAATGGAATGAACAGTTGGGAAGTGAACCCCTGCCTACCGTTTAAGGAGCTTGGGGTCCCCCCCAGTACGAATCTCGGGACCGACGAAGAGGCCCTCGTGGCCTCGCCACCCCCGTTACCTGCCCGGGAGTTCTAGAGACTGTGGTGGGCGGACTCCCCCCCGTTGCCTGTCTTGGGGGTGTTTGTCTCCGGGGAGCTGGCGCTATGGGATATTCTAAAACAAAAGGACTGGGGGGACTGGAGGTACCAGGGGCTGAACTGAAACCCCTCTTCTCGCTAGGACGGGTGGGGGACCACTCTGCTACACCCCCCTGGTACTGCAACTCATAATCATAATCAAGCTGATCCCTCTCTTTCAAATTATCCTCCTCTGTGGTCGGGAACCCAGGATATGCATTTGTATCTGCGGGTTCCGCCGTGTCTCCCCCTTGAGTAATGCGGGTGGGGGAGGACCCTAACGCTGATTCCCCTTCCCTGCTGACTCGCCTTCTGAGTTGGTCGGCGTGCCTTCTCCAGAGTAGACCCGAGCTAGTCTCGACCCTGTAGGATACTGGCCCCGTCTGCTCAATGATTGTCCCTGGAACCCACGCTGGCACCGAGGCCGCGTAGTTCCTGCAGTGAACCGGGTCCCCTACCGAAAAACTTTTGGAGCTCTCTCCCCCTATGTTTATATTCCTTCCTTCATCCTCCACCCTGGACGGATCCATCCGGTCAAAAAGTGTTACCGGACGCCTCCTCATGAGGAGTTCGGCTGGGGAAAATCCTGAGGCTAGGGGGGTTGTCCTGTAACAGATGAGGAACTGACACAGATGAAGGATCAACTCACCGGGACCCATGCGCCGCAGTGCGTCTTTCGTAGTGCGCACTTGGCGCTCTACCTGACCGTTTGTGGCGGGGTGAAACGGGGCAGCAGTAATGTGCCTGATGGCGTTCCGCTCAATAAACGTCTTGAATTCTGCAGACGTGAAGGTACTAGCGTTATCGCTAACAAGAACGTCTGGCAGGCCAAAACAGGCAAAAAGCTTGCGCAACTGTTTAATGGTTGCCGCAGAGGAGGTGCTGCTCATGGGAATTACCTCCAACCACTTGGAGTAGGAGTCGACCACCAGCAGAAACATGGCCCCGCGGAAGGGGCCAGCGAAGTCAACATGAATCCGGGACCATGGCCCTATGGGGTAACTGGGACTCCTCGGGCCGAGAGCTCTGGCAGCTCTCACACGTGCCCACTAAACGTTCTATATCTGCGTCTATCTGGGGCCACCAGAAGAAACTCCTGGCCAGAGCCTTGGAGCGCACGATCCCAGGGTGACTGGTATGCAGTAGCTTCAGTACCTTGGCCCTCAGTTTCTCTGGGATAATTACCCGCTGGCCCCAGAGTAAGCAGCCCCTTTCCAGGGAAAGCTCTACTCTCCGCCTGACAAATGGCTTGAACTGTTCCTTGGGGGGAGTAGCGGGCCACCCTTTCCTCACCCAGGAACTAACTTGGGCCAGCATCTTGTCGGCCACCGTGGCTTTGGCGAGGTCGGCTGGGAGAATGGGGGGTGAGTCGAGAGACTCGATCAGTGGGACTTGGTGGTCCTGCTCTACCTCGCATGTGGGGTCCCCTACACTAGGGAGGGGAGATCGGGACAGCGCGTCCGCATGGGAGATCTCCTTCCCTGGGCGATAGACCAGCTCGTACTGGTAGGCGTTGAGGAAGATGGCCCAATGCAGCATCCTGGGGGAGAGAATTTGCGGTGTGGGTTTGCCGGTAGTGAAGATCCCCAGAAGTGGCTTGTGATCCATCACTACAGTAAACTCGCGGCCGTATAAAAAGTCATGGAACTTTTTCGTTCCCGCGATGATGGCTAGGGCCTCCCTATCAGTTTGCGCGTAATTGCGCTCGGCCTTCGAGAGGGACCTTGAGTAGTACGCTACCGGGGCTTCCCGCCCGCTCTCTAACACGTGGCATAGAACCGCCCCCACTCCCACTGGGGACGCATCACAGACTAGGACTACTGGCCTCCTAGGGTCAAAGTGGGTCAGGACAGCACTTGAGGATAGGAGTGCCTTCAGTTCCCTAAAAGCTTTCTCTTGCCTATCTCCCCACCGCCAAACCGCCTCTTTCTTCAATAGTGCGTGCAGTGGCTCAGCAACGGATGCCTTCCTCGGCAGGAAGGAATGGTAAAAATTTAAGAGCCCTAGAAACGACTGCAGCTCCGGTTTCGCGGTGGGGCGAGGGGCGTTTTGCACAGCCACAACCTTGGACTCGGAGGGCTTGATGCCTTCCGGGGTTACCTTGAACCCAAGGAACTCGACCTCCCTCGCAAAGAAAACACATTTGTCCCGTCTCAGTCGGAGGCCCGCTTTCTCAAATATTGAAAGGACCCTGTCTAGCCTTTGCGCTAATTCTGACTCGCCCCCCGCTGTTATCAACACATCGTCGAAGTATGGGAGGACGCCTGGAAGCCCCTTTAAAAGGCGTTCCACGAGGGACTGGAAAATTCCGGGGGCCGAATTCACGCCAAACTGAAGGCGCGTTACCTTAAATGCCCCCTTGTGCGTTACGATCGTTTGCGCAGCGGCAGCAGCCGGGGTTACAGAGAGCTGCTGATATGCCTGCGCCAGATCTAGCTTGGCAAAACACCTCCCCCCATGAAGTGTGGCCAGTAGATGGCTGACCACGGGTACCGGATATGCATTTGGCCGAATGGCCTTATTAATCGTACATTTATAGTCCGCACAAATCCTAACCTCCCCGTTTGATTTAAGGGCTGTCACAATCGGCGTTTCCCACTCCGCTGAATCAACTGGAACCAAAATCCCCTGCCCCACCAATTTGTCCAGTTCTGCCTCGATCTTGTCCTTGAGGGCGAATGGCACTCTTCTTGGCTTGAGGCGTATGGGTCGGATTTCTGGATCCAAGTCAAATGAGACTGGGGGCCCCTTGTAAGTCCCGAGCCCCTTCTTGAAAACGTCTGGGTGTGCGTTGCACACGTCCTGCATTGGGTCAGTCTCTATGGCGTTAATGCCGGACAGTTCGATTCCTAGGGGAGCGAACCGCTGCGTTCCCAAAAGGCAGCACCTCCCCCCCTTGAGGACCACTAGGGGCAGTTTCTCGGAGTAATTCTTGAACTTCACCTTGAAGTTCCCCACCCCCAACACTGGGATCCCGTTCCCTTGCACGTCCCGTAGGTGTGACCTCATGGCCCGCAACTTGGGCCGCGCATCTGGGGGAATGTGCATAAACTCCTTTTGGGACAGGATGGAATAGGACGACCCCGAGTCTATCTCCATCCTCACTGGGACCCCCTGTAACTGTACCTCTACGAAAAAACGCCGGTGCTCCAGGCCCACGTGGTTCACGCCTGCTATGCTGTGGTCGTCTGAGATCTTCCTGGTGCCGGTCGCCTTCCGTTGGTGCGTCTGGGAATGGTTCAAATTGCCCTTGTCCTCGACTCGCCCGCGCCTGCACACTCGGGCGATGTGCCCCTTTTGGCCGCAGTTGTGACACTCGGCCTTTCGGAACGGACACCTCGTGCGGTCGTGGGATGCCCCACAACCGTCGCAGCGGCGGTCTTGCCGCTCGCGGGTCTGACGCTTCTCTCCTCGCTTCTTGACCCGCTGGACGTCGTCATCCTCGCTGGAGCAGGGGTCTGCCGTAGTGGACGACTCCTCGGACACCGTTGGTGTGCCGGCGGGCGGCTTGGGGGCCCGCCAGGCCGTTTTCGCTGGTGTCCGCCGGGCCGCCTGTACTGGTGACTTGGCCCTTTCGGACGTGGCCCCTTGGGACTTGAACACTCTGACCCCGCTTCTGGTCGCTTCGGCCGCTTGAGCCTCCCGCAGTACCTCGTTGAACGTGAGGCGGTAGTCGCGGGTCATGAGCTTCCGCTGAAGCTCCTCGTCCCTCAGGCCACACAGCATGTGGTCTCGGAGGGCCTGGTCCAGGTCGTCCCACTGGCAGTGCACCGCTGCAAGCCTGAGGGCCGCCACGTAGGCGGACACGGATTCGCCCAGTCGCTGGTCTCGCCTGTGGAACGCGACCCGGGCCGGGAAGATCGACACGGGAGGCTGGAAATGCTCGCCCAGCAGCCCCAGCATGCGGTCGATGGGCACCTCTTCTACCTTCTTGGGGGCCACCAGGTTCATCAGGATGCGCAGCGTGGCCAGCCCCACCTGGGCCAGGAAGTAGGAGCGCATCCTTGCGTCGTAGTCGACGCCCGCAGCTTCCATTGCGTGCCGGAACTGGCACTCGTAGAGCTCCCATTGTTCGGGCTCGCTGACATCGAACTGGTAAGGCTTGACCTTGGGATTCGCCATTATCCCACCTTCGTCGCCAATTTAGTGTCTTGCACGGAAGACAAAGAAGGAGTCGCAGTGAGGACTAACACAGGTTTATTGGTTGATGATCAGGATGAACATGTGGTAATGGCAGAGGTACATCACATTATATACAGTAGTGCAATACATTTGAATCTTGCTGCACGGTAGCTTATTGGCTGCTACCGGCGTGATGTCGTCCAAGTCACGCCCCTCTTCCGTAGTTGTTTGCTAGTGCGGGAGAGTTCCCGCGGCTGTTGGTGATTTGAGGAATGAGAACCATGTGAGTTGAACGCTCGCAGCTGCCCTCTATGGGCAGCTTACTCGCGTTCCTTTAACAGCTGGGCTACATTGTAATTGTGGTCAGGTTACATTCATACATTTCTTAAAGCAACATTGTACATACATAACATAAGGGAAGTTGAGTTCCTCAGCCATATGCTCCTTTAACGATGTTCCTTGCCCAGTGAGCTCCTTCCCCCATCTTTTAATTTGGTTTTGCTCTTGTGTACCCTCAAGAATGTTTTTTCTTGCATAAAGCTCTTCCTGGATTTGAGCTGGCAGACCTGAGACTCATATAAATCTATGGTGAGGTCCCATCTGGAATACTGTGTACAGTTCTGGTTGCCATACCTCCTGAAGGATGTTATGGAGCTGGAAAAAGTGCAGAGGAGGGCTACCAGAATGATTAGGGGACTGGAACACCTTCCTTACCATCTGAAGCTGCAACGGTTGGGCCTCTTTACTCTTGAACGACGGCATCGAAGAGGTGACCTGATTGAAGTTTATAAAATCATACACGGTGTAGACAAAGTAGATAAGGAAAAACTGTTTTCCCTATCACACAACACTAGAACTAGGGGGCACTCCATGAAACTTTTGGGTACTAGTTCTCAAACAAATAAGAGAAAGTACTTTTTCACCCAGAGGATCACTGGTCTATGGAACTCCCTGCCAGAAGAAGTGGTGACAGCTGTCAGTCTTGACAGCTTTAAGAAAGGATTAGACAAGTTCATGGAGGACAAGGGTATCAATGGCTATAATTATGGATACCTAAGGACAACCTCCAGGTTGGAGAGATAGGCAGGATATCTCTCAATGCCATTTCCAGGGAATCCTAAACAGATGAAGGCATCTTCTTGGGAATACCCTGAAGCAAATGGTGAGCCACTGTGTGAGACAGCATGCTGGACTGGATGGGCTGTGGCCTGTTCCAGCAAGGCTGTTCTTATGTTCTTATATCTGTTCAGAGGATGTCAAGGGTCATTCTCTTGCTTAGTTCTCTTGGTGTCCACTGCTACTTTTTTCCTGATCTTAGGTAGAGTGATACCAACAAAAAGGGCATATTTTCTCAACTGGTGTAGGCTTGAGTCATTCTGTCACTATACGCATGGCTTCATTAACAGTGATGTCAACTTGTTTTGCTTGTGTGGATGTGATCCATACTGGAGCAGTATACTCTGCTGCGGAGACACTCAAAGCCAAAGCTGATGTATGCAGCACTAATAATACTTCCTGCCTATTATACAATGCAACAGGCAATTAAGGACTCATCTTGACTGCCATTTGTCCCATTCACTGAAATTTCCTCCCTCCCATATTTTCTCATATTTCCCCCCATCTTTTTCCTTACCAGAAAAAAACAATTAAAGAAAAAAATGGAAAAGGCAGCCAGAGCATTAACAGCAAACTATACGATTCCTTAGTCACTCTAGAAGCACCTACAGATATGCTAGCCAAATTATTATGTCTGAGCACTGGGAGGATGTGTGAATGAAGCAGAAGAGTAGCTGTGAGTTTAGATGTGCAAGAAGTGCAGATCTTTTACAAGAATATATATAATTAGCAAAATACTTGATTGATCTGATACCAAGGATCTCCCATAGTTTGGTTGACATAAGCTAATACAGTAAAACCTGGGTTACAAATGCCTCAGTTTAAGTATGCTGCGGTTTACAATGGCAAATCCTATGGAAATCCCATCCTGGTTTACAAATTTTTAATCTATTTTTTTGTTGGTTTACAACGATCAAATCAGAACCTTTTTTATTTTTCAGTGCATCCCT
The DNA here is from genome assembly GCA_035047305.1 of Bradypodion pumilum. NCBI lineage: Eukaryota > Metazoa > Chordata > Lepidosauria > Squamata > Chamaeleonidae > Bradypodion > Bradypodion pumilum. Next base: position 37,469,950 of record JAWDJD010000002.1, on the reverse strand, counting down.
ATGGATGTTTCAGTTTACAAGTTTTTTTGGTTACGACAGAGGCTGTTGGAACGGACCCAGGATTTTACTTTATTTTACTGTATTTAGGATATTATACTTAAAATGAACCCTGTTGCCATTATCTTGGTTTTCTTGATGTTGAGTCTCAAGCCAGCATTTGCACTCTTTTATTTCAATCTAAGCAGGAGTTTCTTTAGGTCTTCCTCACTTTCTGCCATTAGGGTAGTATCATCTGCATATCTCAAATTGTTGATATTTGTGCCCATATATGAAAATTTACAATGCCCAAATTTGAAAAACTGGTTCTTTCATTTCTCCCCTCAAGACTGGTAAATATGTATTTTCCCAATAGAGGAATGAGATGTTATAAATTCATGAACATATTATATTATGGCTGAACAATTTCTGTACATGCTAAACCTATGCCATTATAGTTCTTCTTATTTCCTTCTAACTGGCAAAGTGAACAAACAATTAAAAAAATAGTTTCTTTTGCAGTTTCCCTCATTCATCTTTCAGCTCCCAAAATGCCACAATACCATACTTTACTTGAAATCACTTGGATCTGCATGAATAACTCTGTAATAACAAGACCAGACAATTAAAAAACCACTCCCTACAAAGGTGAAAGATTACTGTTAATACTGTTAATCTGTAATAAACCACATCATGCTCTGCTCCTTGCCCTACCTCTAACTGGATCTTATCCTAGATTTTAATCCTAGAAGATTGTATAAGCCACTATCAGCCTTGCAATAAGATATGTTTGCTTGTGCTTAATTGACCATTGATTTTGTTTACTTTTAGTCATTTTTCAGTCTTGTCAGTTTCCCAGGCATTATTACTTAACGTACAGAAAAACACAATAGGACCTGCTTCTATTTACAGGAAACATGCCAAAACCAATTTTTTTTTGTTATAGAGCTTTGAATTTTGGAGAATCATCTGTTATTGTCATCAGGGACTGTGATTTGTGCGGGTAAAGCACCTCCCTTCCTCATGACTTAGATCACAAGTTGCTAATGATTATTTTCACTAACTGTGATCTGATTTAGAAGGGCATTAACATGAAAATAATCATTTGTTCATTTATTTAGAGGTTCTTTTGGAACCTCTACTCGTCACAAGTAATGTCTCAAGTTTGGCTGTCCTGCAATATCTAAGAAGTACAACATTTCCCAGAAAGCACCTTGGAGTCAAATCATAAGAGAAGAAAAACTCAAATTTCCTGCTGCAGGTATTTACAATGTTTTCCTTCCTGCCATGCAATTCCTTCAAAACTGTGTGCCTGAGCATCCAGGTATGCAAATGAAGGCCATGTTCATTTCCAAACCACCAAATACAAGACAAGTATGGTTGCCATATCAATTCACAGGCCACAGGAAACAAACAAGATATGTTCACATTCCTAACACAGGAAGGCAAAAATGATTTAATAACCATTACTGAAACTTGGTAGGATGAGTCTCATGACCTGAATGAAGTGATTGAAGGGTAAAACCTATTCAAAGGAATAGATTCATACCTGTCAAGGTGCGGTTGAGAAAATACAGAAAGCACTGCTGCCTCTGGCGGGCGCGCATGTGCAGAAACCCTGTGTGCATGTGCACCTCCACCTCTGACAGGCAAGCATGTGCAGTAACCCCTTCATTCATGCACAGAGACCCATCGCACATGCGCAGAAACCCCTCGTGCATGCACAGAAACCCCTCGTGCATGCGCAGAAACCCCTCATTGCATGCACAGAAACCCCTTGCACATGTGCACCTCTGCCTCTGATGGGTGCGCATGTGCAGTAACACCCCCTCTGGTCACTCCAAATTCGGGGTGGCGGCAGGACAGAGGGGTGAAGAGGGGTAAAATACGGGATTTCCCTGACAGTACGGGACACTTGACAGGTATGAATAGATTACACAGGAAAAGAGAAGGAATACCAATGACAGCAAAGAATATGTACAAACTGAGAACCATGATTTGAAGAGGGAGTCTTGTTAAAGAACATTTAGGTAAAACTCAAAGGACAGAGAAACCTCAGTGACAAGTCTCTTGTAGATTTTCCTAATGAGACTGGAGGTTTGGATAATTGCCTCCTAAATCAGATTATCAAATAACACAAAGAGTATTGTAGCAATGCAAGACTTCAATTAAATTGATCAATAAGGTGAAAATAGCTTGGACTTTTGGGGTGCGTGTGTGAACAAAACTTCAGAATTGGTTATACTAAAAAAATTGTAAAGCTAATACTAGTACTGTATAGTGAGCACTTTGGAGTTAAGGAAAACTGATTTCAATAAGCTTAAGGAAATATTGGATGAGATCCCTTGGTCTGAAATAATCAAAGAGATGCCATTACATGAAGGGTAGAAATTTCTTAAGGGTGGGATACGAAAACCAGTCATAAAACTCCCATGAAAAGAAAAGGGGAGGAAAGTTAAAGAAATGGGGTGCTTTCATATTTTTCTTGTTCTGTATCCGAATGTGAATATTGGCAATCAGCCATGAAGATTGTCCTGAGAATATAATGCAGTGGCCTTCCATTTGCCTCCCTCATCATGGTGTGACACCTATACCACTGATCCATTTTCACGAGTCACTTTCTGGGCCCGAGCCCTTTTGGCACACAAAGTCTTCATCAGCTCCAGGCCAGGATTGATGAAGCTCATGCCTTTTATCAAGATGGATTCAAGTGGGATTTAATCCACTTGAGGACCATCACCCTTCCTTGTGGACTTCACCAACCAAAGCCCTTAGTCCTCAGAGTTGTCAGGTTAATCAACTGCCACCTGACACTCTGCATTGAGTCGCTGGCAGTAGGGTCTACTTTGTTACCATAGCAGGATAACCTAGCCAGACTTCTAAGGAGCTTTCATATGAGGTTTAAAAGAGGCATGTATAAAAAATGGAGAGGAACAAATCACCAAGCAAAAGTACAAACAAATGGTCAATATTTTTAGAGAGATGGCTAGGAAGGTGAAAGCTCAAAATGATCTGAGACTTGTAAGAGAGGTTAAAAACAATGAAAAGGGGGTTTCCAGCTATGCTTGAAGCAAGAGGAAGAACAAGGAAATGGTAAGTTTGCTGTGAAGAGTGGATGGAGAAATAATAATGAGGGACAGGGAGAAGGTAGAATGGCTGAACACTTTCTTTGCCTCTGTCTTCTCCCAAATGCAGGTAGAATAGAGAAGGGAAGAAGGGAGCGGATATCCAAGAAAGGCAATAACATGGGAACTTCAGTGGCAACATGATAATAACAGACAGTGGCCTTCACAAGTTTCCTTGACCAGATGAATTGCATCCAAAATATTAAAGGAATTTGATGGTGTAATCTCAGATCCTCTGTGAACGTCTAAAACCAATCACTTCAGTTCATCCAGAGCACTCTGGATTTCCAGATAGTTGATGATACAAGGCATTGTCTATCCTTATAAAACGTTTGCGAAGCCAACGCCAATTTTCCAAATGAAAAGCTTTCATGTTATGCACACATGCTTATGTTATTCGGTTAGTAAAAATCCTTAAACTAACAGTATTAAGGGCTGTGCATGTTCTCTTAAGTTTCAAAATGCCAAGAAACTGCATTTTAAGAGATAAGCCATTTTGGTAGTTTGTAGGCACTAGTGGATAGAAATGAGTTTTATGAAAAATCTTAGCATTTTGGTAAAAATAGCCTAGGACTACTTTTATTATATTCCTTGTTTTAAAGAGTTAAGTCCTGATAGCTCATGGGAAAGAGAAGGATTATAGGTTTAGTTAGGCTGTATGAATGTGTGGAGAGCTGCACAAAATTTCTGTGTTGCCTATCTCGTGATAAGCACTACCCTAAGCAGTTTATTGCAAGAAATAAAAAAAAATATACTCACCACAAAAAACCTAGAAAATAGTGACAAAGAGCAAAACACATGGCAAAAAATTTTTTTTTGAAGCAAACCAAAATCTTCAAAAAATAAGGTAACCTAAGGGCAAGATGTTACTAAAAGCCTCAGTATATTATTGGGATTTAACCAATAAATTTAATTGACTAATTCCTTGTGTACATTTGTAGGCATTGGCATTTGCATAAGGGGTGCCTCCCAACTGACTAATTAAGGCTAACTGATAAATTTATTTATTTATTTTTGTATTGCCGCCTTTCTTGCCTCGGCGACCCCTGGCATTTCACATCAGTTTAAAAACTATCCTCATATGATAAAATCAGCTGTTAAAACTATAAAACAATTAAGAACATAAGAACAGCCTTGCTGGAACAGGCCACAGCCCATCCAGTCCAGCATTCTGTCTCACACAGGGGCTCATCATTTCCTTCAGGGTATTCCCAAGGAGATGCCTTCACCTGCTTAGGATTCCCTGGAAATGGCATTGAGAGATACCCTGCCTATCTCTCAAACCCGGAGGTTGTCCTTAAGTATCCATAATTATAGCCATTGATACCCTTGTCCTCCATGAACTTGTCTAATCCTTTCTTAAAGCTGTCAAAACTGACAGCTGTCACCACTTCTTATGGCAGGGAGTTCCATAGACCAGTAATCCTCTGGGTGAAAAAGTACTTTCTCTTATTTGTTTGAGAACTAGTACCCAAAAGTTTCATGGAGTGTCCCCTAGTTCTAGTGTTATGCGATAGGGAAAACAGTTTTTCCTTATCTTCTTTGTCCACACCATGCATGATTTTATAAACTTCAATCAGGTCACCTCTTAGACGCCGTCGTTCAAGAGTGAAGAGGCCCAACCATTGCAGCCTCAGATGGTAAGGAAGGTGTTCCAGTCCCCTAATCATTTTGGTTGCCCTCCTCTGCACTTTTTCCAGCTCCATAATATCCTTCTGGAGGTATGGCGACCAGAACTGTACACAGTATTCCAGATGGGGCCTCACCATAGATTTGTAAAGAGGCAAAATGACACTTGCTGTCTTATTTTCTATACCCTTCCTAATGATCCCTAGCATTGAGTTTGCTTTTTTCACTGCTGAGGCACACTGGGTTGACACCTTCATTGAGTTGTCCACCAGGACACCAAGGTCCCTTTCCTGGTTTGTCGCAGAAAGTTCAGAACCCATCAGTTTATAAATGTAATTGGGTTTTTTTGCCCCAACATGCATCTCTCTGCACTTACTAATGTTGAAGCTCATTTGCCACTGCTTTGCCCACTCTCCCAGTGTCAAGAGATCCCTCTGGAGCTCCTCACAATCTCTCACAGTTTTCACTAACCTGTATAATTTAGTGTCGTCAGCAAATTTGGCTACCTTGCTTTTTACTCCTATTTCTAGATCATTTATGAAGAGGTTGAAAAGCAGGGGTCCCAGGACTGAACCTTGGGTGACCACACTCTTTACTTCCGTCCACTTGGAGAAGTGTCCATTTAGTGCTACCCTCTGTTTCCTGCCCCTTAGCCAGTTGCTGATCCAGGACAAGACCTGTCCCTTTATTCCATGACTGGCCAGTTTATTCAAGAGCCTTTGGTGTGGGACCTTGTCAAAAGCCTTCTGAAAGTCCAGATAAACAATGTCAACTGGATCCCCCTTATCCACATGCTTGTTGACACTCTCAAAAAATTCCAACAGATTAGTGAGGCATGATTTGCCCTTGCAAAAGCCATGTTGGCTCTCCTTTAGCAGTGCCTTCTCTTCTATGTGCCTATTAATTCTATCTTTTAGGATGGTTTCCATCACTTTACCTGGGACACATGTCAAACTGACCAGTCGGTAATTTCCTGGATCACCCCTGGATCCTTTTTTGAAAATTGGTGTTACATTCGCTACCTTCCAGTCATCAGGCACAAAGCCTGATTTGAGGGAAAGATTATATATTTTGGCTAGGAGGTCATCAATTTCATCTTTAAGTTCCCTGAGAACTCGTGGATGGATGCCATCTGGTCCTGTTGATTTGTTAGTGTTTAGTTTAACAAGACATGCAAGGACATCCTCCCTGGTTATTTCTATCTGGCTTAATTCTTCGGTTTCCCTCCCTATGAAGATAGGCTCTGTTTTGGGGCATGTGGTCTCTGTCTTCTTCAGTGAATACTGAAGCAAAGAATTCATTGAGTCTCTCTGCAATCTCTGTTTCCTCTTTAATAACACCTTGCCTTCCATTGTCATCTAATGGTCCAATGGCCTTCCTAGTTGGGTTCTTACTTCTAATGTACTTAAAGAAGTCTTTGTTATTTCTCTGAGTATTTTTAGCTATACGCTCCTCAAAGTCTTGCTTTGCTTTCCTGATTGTTGCCTTGCATTTGTTCTGCCAGAATTTATGTTTCTGCCTGCTGTCCTCATTCGGACAAGCCTTCCATCTTCCAAATGAGCTTTTTTGCTCTTGATCACTTTCTGAAAAGCTCCTGTAAGCCACATCGGAGTCCTCTTGGACCTTGCAGTGCCCTTTTTCCTTTTGGGTATGCATTCCAATTGGGCCTCTGTTATTGTTTTTGTAAACAGCCTCCATGCCTCTTGGAGTGTTTGGACTCTCTCAATTTTCCCTTTCAGCTTCTTTTTTACTAGTTTCCTCATCTTTGGGAAATTTCCTTTTTGAAAATTTAAGGTCTCTGTGTTAGATTTTATCAGTGACTTGCAGTCTATGATCAAGTTAAACATAATTGAGTTGTGGTCACTGTTCCCTATTGGATCAGTCACATTAACATCTTGCACCAGATCCTGAGTATTACTCAGGATCAAGTCAAGGATTCTTGTACCTCTAGTTGGGTCTTCAACCATCTGTCCCAGGGAACAATCATTTAGCATATCTAGGAACTTTATCTCTTTATCATGTGCTGAACAACAGTTCACCCAGTCTATGTGAGGGTAATTGAAGTCCCCCATTATAACCAGGCTTCTCTTCTTGGATGCCTCCTTTACAACATTCTCCAACTGCCAGTCTCCCTCAAGAGTTTGGGTCGGAGGCCGATAGTATATGCCTACTGTTAGACCATCCTTGTGGCCTGGTACTCTTACCCACAAAACTTCTAATGGTGACTCCAAATCACCTAGATATTCCAATTCATATGATTTTATCACTTCTTTGACATACAAGGCTACACCACCTCCCATTTGCCCCTTCCTATCCTTCCTGTACAGTTTGTAGCCTGGGATAACTGTATCCCATTGGTTATCATCCGTCCACCAGGTTTCAGTGATACCAATAATATCAATATTCTTATAAGAACATAAGAACATAAGAACAGCCTTGCTGGAACAGGCCACAGCCCATCCAGTCCAGCATTCTGTCTCACACAGTGGCTCACCATTTCCTTCAGGGTATTCCCAAGCAGATGCCTTCACCTGCTTAGGATTCCCTGGAAATGATATTGAGAGATATCCTGCCTATCTCTCCAACCCGGAGGTTGTCCTTAAGTATCCATAATTATAGCCATTGATACTCTTCTCCTCCATGAACTTGTCTAATCCTTTCTTAAAGCTGTCAAGACTGACAGCTGTCACCACTTCTTCTGGCAGGGAGTTCCATAGACCAGTAATCCTCTGGGTGAAAAAGTACTTTCACTTATTTGTTTGAGAACTAGTACCCAAAAGTTTCATGGAGTGTCCCCTAGTTCTAGTATTATGCGATAGGGAAAACAGTTTTTCCTTATCTACTTTGTCCACACCGTGCATGATTTTATAAACTTCAATCAGGTCACCTCTTAGACGTCGTCGTTCAAGAGTGAAGAGGCCCAACCGTTGCAGCCTCAGATGGTAAGGAAGGTGTTCCAGTCCCCTAATCATTCTGGTTGCCCTCCTCTGCACTTTTTCCAGCTCCATAATATCCTTCTGGAGGTATGGCGACCAGAACTGTACACAGTATTCCAGATGGGGCCTCACCATAGATTTATAAAGAGGCAAAATGACACTTGCTGACTTATTTTCTATACCCTTCCTAATGATCCCTAGCATTGAGTTTGCTTTTTTCACTGCTGAGGCACACTGGGTTGACACCTTCATTGAGTTGTCCACCAGGACACCAAGGTCCCTTTCCTGGTTTGTCTCAGAGAGTTCAGACCCCATCAGTTTATAAATGTAATTGGGGTTCTTTGCCCCAACATGCATCACTCTGCACTTACTAATGTTGAAACTCATTTGCCACTGTTTTGCCCACTCCCCCAGTGTCGAGAGATCCCTCTGGAGCTCCTCACAATCTCTCACAGTTTTCACTACCCTGTATTATTTAGTGTCTTCAGCAAATTTGGCTACCTTGCTTTTTACTCCTACCTCTAGATCATTTATGAAGAGGTTGAAAAGCAGGGGTCCCAGTACTGAACCTTGGGGAACCCCACTCTTTACTTCCTTCCACTTGGAGAAGTGTCCATTTAGTGCTACCCTCTGTTTCCTGTCCCTTAGCCAGTTGCTGATCCAGGACAAGACCTGTCCCTTTATTCCATGACTGGTAAGTTTATTCAAGAGCCTTTGGTGTGGGACCTTGTCAAAAGCCTTCTGAAAGTCCAGATAAACAATGTCAACTGGATCCCCCTTATCCACATGCTTGTTGACACTCTCAAAAAATTCCAACAGATTAGTGAGGCATGATTTGCCCTTGCAAAAGCCATGTTGGCTCTCCTTTAGCAGCGCCTTCTCTTCTATGTGCCTATTAATTCTATCTTTTAGGATGGTTTCCATCAGTTTACCTGGGACACATGTCAAACTGACAGGTCGGTAATTTCCTGGATCACCCTGGATCCTTTTTTGAAAATTGGTGTTACATTCGCTACCTTCCAGTCATCAGGCACAAAGCCTGATTTGAGGGAAAGATTATATATTTTGGCTAGGAGATCAGCAATTTCATCTTTAAGTTCCCTGAGAACTCGTGGATGGATGCCATCTGGTCCTGGTGATTTGTTAGTGTTTAGTTTAACAAGACATGCAAGGACCTCCTCCCTGGTTATTTCTATCTGGCTTAATTCTTCGCTTTCCCTCCCTACGAAGATAGGCTCTGTTTTGGGCATGTGGCCTCTGTCTTCTTCAGTGAATACTGAAGCAAAGAATTCATTGAGTCTCTCTGCAATCTCTGTTTCCTCTTTAATAACCCCTTGCCTTCCATTGTCATCTAATGGTCCAATGGCCTTCCTAGTTGGGTTCTTACTTCTAATGTACTTAAAGAAGTCTTTGTTATTTCTCTGAGTATTTTTAGCTATACGCTCCTCAAAGTCTTGCTTTGCTTTCCTGATTGTTGCCTTGCATTTGTTCTGCCAGAATTTATGTTTCTGCCTGCTGTCCTCATTCGGACAAGCCTTCCATCTTCTAAATGAGCTTTTCTTGCTCTTGATCACTTCCCGAACAGCTCCAGTAAGCCACATCGGAGTCCTCTTGGACCTGGCAGTGCCCTTTTTCCTTTTGGGTATGCATTCCAATTGGGCCTCTGTTATTGTTTTTGTAAACAGCCTCCATGCCTCTTGGAGTGTTTGGACTCTCTCAATTTTCCCTTTCAGCTTCTTTTTTACTAGTTTCCTCAACTTTGGGAAATTTCCTTTTTGAAAATTTAAGGTCTCTGTGTTAGATTTTATCAGTGACTTGCGGTCTATGATCAAGTTAAACATAATTGAGTTGTGGTCACTGTTCCCTATTGGATCAGTCACAATAACATCTTGCACCAGATCCTGAGTATTACTCAGGATCAAGTCAAGGATTCTTGTACCTCTAGTTGGGTCTTCAACCATCTGTCCCAGGGAACAATCATTTAGCATATCTAGGAACTTATCTATTACTAAGTATTCCAGCTCCCCTATTTTGTTCCGGAGACTTCTGGCATTTGTATACAAGCATTTATATATACTTTCCTGATACAGTCTTTTGAGTCCAGTTGCATTGTTAGACTACCTCTTGCATCCTTCTGCTAGATTATTGGTGACTAGCTCCTTGCTCTGCTCAGTAATTTTTGCATCCTCCTCACTACTCAAGTACACACTTTCCCGAACCAGATGCTGCCCAGCTCCTGTCGGCTTTCCCCCAGTTATCAGTTTAAAAGCTGCTCTGCAGCCTTTTTGATGTTGAGTGCCAGCAATCTGGTCCCATCATGGTTCAAATGCAACCCATCCCTCCTGAACAGATTTGGCTTGTCCCATAATGTTCTCCAGTTCCTGACAAATCTGAAGCCCTCCTCTCGACACCACCACCTCATCCACGCATTGAGGCTTCTGAGCTCTGCCTGCCTGGTAGGTCCTGCGCGAGGGACAGGCAGCACTTCTGAAAATGCTACCTTGGAAGTCCGGGACTTCAATCTTCTTCCTAACAACCTGAATTTGGCTTCCAGGACAGACTGCTTGGCCTTCCCAACATCATTGGTACCAACGTGTACCATGACAACTGGCTCGTTCCCAGTGCTCTCTAACAATCTATCTAGATTTCTTGTGATATCTGCAACTTTTGCACTTGGCAGGCAAGTCACCATACGGTTATCATGTGCATCACAAATCCATTTCTCTGTATTTCTAATTATTGAATCACCTAGTACAAGGAGCCTCTCTCCTGCAATCTGTTCATCTACATGCACCTCATCAACCATATTAAGGGAGAGAACCTCAGTTTGTTCCTATTGTTTATCTTCCTGGATCTCATCAAGTGTGATGAAGGAGAGATCATCAGGTGGAACCAGTTGTTCCTCTGTGTGTTCCTCATCAGGTGTGATGAGGGAAAGAGCCTCAAATTTATTCTGTAATTTCAGACTCTCAGAGTTATCCCCTACTCTTCTCCTTTGAGTCACATTCCTCCAAACATCTCCCTCCTGAGTTAGTGAAGGGCCTTCTCCCTCAGAACTGTGCCCGGTCTCTTCTTTGTCCAGCATAGTCTGCTCCACTCTGTCCAAGAACAGCTCAAGCGCCTTAATTTGTTGATGGTTAGATATGCGGGCCTCTAGCTGCTGGACCTTCTCTTCTAGTAGTGCAACCAGCTTGCACTTGCTGCAAGTGTAGTTCTCCATATGCTTTGGCAAGAACACAAACATGGCGCAAGTATTACAGGTAACTACAGCTGTTCCCTCAGAATCCATTTTAACAAGTGCAGTATTCTGGGCCTCAAAAATGTACACGTTTACTATCTTTCTACCTAGTAAGACTATATTCTTCCTTTGTTCCTAGTTTGAAATCTAGGCGCGCGGGCCTCTAAAGCAGCTCTACTCCAACTACAAAACTTACCAGTGCTCACTTCCTTTGTTTGGCTCTCCTCAGCAGCAGCTCTGCTTAAGAGCACATGCAGAATCAAAAGGCCCATTAAAATGTCCATGAAACCCTGGCCCCTCATTAAAAACCCCAGACAGGGCTAGATAAGCCAGCAGGGCTGGGTTGTGGTGCCAGGTGCACCCCACACCTGCTGGCAAAGCCATATTTTAAGAGCCTTCCTGAAGGGGGTCAACTCCGCCTGGAGGTGCAGTTCTAGTGGCAGGAGGTTCCATAGGGGCGGGGCAGACACCGAGAAAGCCACCCTCCTGGTCACAGTGAGGCGTGCCTCCCTAGCTGATGGGACCACCAGAGAGCCACTGCGGTCCACCCCTGTAGGACGGGTCAAAAACTTTGGACCGATGGGGTCTCTTGGATGAAGTGCCAGAATGATCTGACATGTGACTGACATCCTTTCACCTGTGCGACTGAACAACAGCAAGCTGTAGAAACGTGCACAAACCTTTTCCATCCTACACCAGTAGGATTATGGCTATTGTACACAAAATATAATTAAACAAGTTAAAAACAAATACATAAGAAAACAAAATAGGTGCGAAATAGCAACAGCAAGACAAACCAATAATGCAATGCCGAAAAAGACAAATCTGTAAGAAGTCGAAACTTGGAACGCTATGAAAAGAAATGTGAGGTAAGCTCATCATAAAAGCACAAAATTTGTTAACTGCAGTACAAGTTTCTGTTTGCATATTGACAGACTTGGTAAAGAATAGCACACTCCCATTGGCATGAGACAGAGGGCATTCAAGTGTAAGGAACAGAAAGTTTGATTCAGCGTCAAGAATTCCTTCAACATTGCTATAAACCTTATGTTGGGAGCAGTGATATGCTATGTGCAAGACAGAGAATGAAGTGCTGAAGTGAGTGCAATTAGATGTATGACTGCAGCAATTATTTTTGTCCAAACCATACCATAGAATAATAAAAAAAGATAAGCTCAATTATATCTATCAGAAGGAGCTTCTAGATTGCAGCCAATCTGATTTTGAGGTATGTAATCAGAAATTTTATTTAAATGATCCTACCTTAATATAGGGCGATGCGAGCTTCGTGGGCCGGAGGAATTGGCATCAGGGGCTGGATCCAGCTCCTGAGCCATAGTGACCAGCCCCCTGAACCACATGACCGGCCCACAGCCCAAAAGGTTTGGGCACCTCTATTTTATGCATCGGGATATCACCAAATTTAGCAATATTCCTTTGAATAATTATAATCAGTGGCATTTACTTGTTACTTAAAATAATTTTGAGAGATCCTTGTGGCAATGTATGTGCGGCAGCCCGGGTGGTGATGGGATGTGGGCGATATGCCCATGCCTCACCACTACTTCGGGAGCTGCACTGGTTACCAGTTTGTCTCCGGGTGCAATTCAAGGTGCTGGTTTTGACCTTTAAAGCCCTATATGGCAGTGGGCCAGGATACCTTAGAGACCGCATCGTCCCAAGAGTGTCCAACCAGAGTGGACCGGAGGGGCTCTCTAATGGTGCCATCAGTTAGGGGTGCACATCTATCCAGCACCCGTAGGAGGGCCTTCTCCATGTCCGCACCAACTCTCTGGAACCTCCTGCCAACAGATTTAAGACTTCAAAGAGAATTGCTGCCCTTCAGTAAAGGATTGAAGACCTGGCTGGCAGGGCAGGTGTGGGGCCTGAATGGGAACACGGTCCCCGCTTGCTGGCTTATGTAAACAATTAAGAACTCTCTCTTCTTCTTTTTATAGTGGGTGGGATGGGTGGGTGGGATATGGGTCTTTTAAAGTGGGTGGGATATGGGTCTTTTAAAGTGTTTTTATGTGTTTTTAGAACTTGTTGTAATGCCGCCCTGAGTCGGGTTCTGCCTGAGTGGGCGGCATATATAAATATGACTATTAAATTAAATTAAATTAAATTAAATGTGTGGATAAAAGAAACTCTACAAGTTGCAGCAGCAAATTGCCGAAAAGTAACAAGATGCTAGTTGTGCTTCTGATTGCGCACTTGCCCATACAACAAGTAATGAAACAAATATCTCAGTAGGAATGTTGGTACTGTGACTAATGTGAATTTACATATGCAAACATAAATCCCCAACAATTGTTCGGCCTCTGTTAAAAAAGAGAGAGAAAGGAGAATGCATTCCTGACATGTAATATTCTTTTTTTTATCAACACATGATGACTAATTCCTCGATTGACCAGATCATCAAGGGATGAATTCCTGCCGGTCGCAACTTACTTTCTGTTCCTTTCACTGCCATGCTCTACTTCTCCAGGTTTGACCAAAACTTTTCATGATTGAGTCTTCCCATCTTTGGGGGGTCTGCCAAGGGGGTCTTTTTACTCATCTAGGATTCCACTTGGTGACTACTGCTGTCAAATGCCCATCTGTCATTTGAGAAACGTATCTAGCCCAGTGCAATTTCCATTTATGATATTCCACTTTGTTTTCTCATCTGGGCATTGGGGATGTGGTTGTGAAGGAATACCTTTAGCATTGAAAGTAACTCCCAAAGCCAATGTATTAAACTGCTAAAATAGCATTTCCCAACTCTAGTGCTTCTTTTTGTTTAGGTGCAGATGGAATCTTGCTTTGAAATCAGAGGGTTAAACCCAACACTGCATTCACTGAGGTTCACTAATGCAACGCCATTTTCTCTCTTCCCCACCCCCCTCCCAACACTTTACAGCATGGTCCAAAAATTATGCTCCAGAAGGTTTCCACACCCAACAATCTGAAGGCAATGGAGATGCTACTTGTGGCACTACTGGCCTTGGCCAGCATAATATCGCTGGAGAAAAGAGGAGTTGTTGTGAGGTGGAATATTTCTGTTCAGTCTGCTCCATTCTTCTCTTTCTGGCTGTGCATTTCCTTTGATCCCACTGGCTAGCATCTCCTGCTCACCTGTCTTTATTGGCTTGTTTGGGGTTCTCCTCTTCAAGATATTTCTTCTAAAGATTATGTGATATTTTGGCAGAAACCACAAAATATTTCAAGACTTTTGTTTTCTTCTTGCACAGAAATGGCACTTTTCCAGATTCTCATCCTATAATCTCATCCACCATTCCCTTAGAACAGGGGTTTGCAACCTACAGCCCATGGACCGGCCCTGGCTACTGACACCATTCCATCCAGCCCGTGGCAACAACCCCAGAAGCAGAAGTGGGCACATTTACAATAGCCATAAATGTGCCCACCACGGTTTGCAGCAGCGTTTATGATGGGGGAAAAACCACGTGTCTGGCCTGCTCAGCTGTCTAAGGGTGAGTAGTTGGGCCTGTGGCATGAAAACCTTGAGAACCCTTGCCTTAGAACTATCTTCTGTTTCCAGGCTCAAAATAGACAGACAAAGTAACATTCTCACGTGGTAATGGACCAAACATGTCATAACATACAGCAAGTGCAACAGAAGAGTTATAAAGAAATCAGCCCTAACTTCCTAGATGTAGTTCAAGCTAGAAACTGACATTAGAGATAGCCCATGGATGGATGGGAGAAATCCTTAACCAATGATAATATGTGAGTAGGCATCATCTATGAATTATTTAAACTACTGTAACTTGTTTTCCTTGGCAATTGGTCTTCAGAATGTGATTTCTTCAAATCTGTTTCACAAACCATAGAACAACTAAAGCAAAAACCTCTCTGTGGTGTTTCAGCTCTAATTATGGAATATTTGTTTATGCATGCATGTTTTTGGCAACATGTAAGACAAAAGCCTTTAATTTACAGGGAACAAGTGCTTAATGCAGGGGTGGCCAAACTTTTTTTGCTATGGGCCTGACCATGCCCCTCAGACAGCTGAATGGGTTGGACCACACCAGTGGAAGCGGGCACATTTATGGCTGACATAAATGCACCCACTTCCGTGTTTATGATAGTTGCAGGTGTGTTTGTGCAGGCACGGGTGCGTTTTATGAATGACATAAACACGCTCACTTCCACTTCCGAGTATGGTGGAGGCAGCGACAGGCAGATGAGATGGCATCAGGGGACGTAGGTTGGGAACCCCTGGCTTAATGTGTCATTTTTGTAACTCAGGTCAGCCATGTATAATCCCTTAGGTAGGATAGTTCTTCATTTGAAGGAGTGTCAAGTCCAAGCGTGGTTTTAAAATAATTTAAAAAACACACAAACTTTGAGAAGGGATAATAGGGATCAGTCACCTGATAACAGTTACGTCCAGATAGCAAAGAGAACTAGCATGTGTAAAGGTCACCAGACCATAGCCTCTCCAATGATGGTAAGACATATATTAATGTTTAAAGTTCACTGGGCCCTCACAAATTGTAATCCACTATCTCGGGGTACACAGAAATAGCCTCCTTGAAGATTGTGGTATTTTTGAACTACAATCGGGTATACCCTGGTAATGGCAACCTTGTGTTACCAGCTAACCTTTCTCATACTAGGCAAAGCGAAAGGAACTGCAGAATGAACTCACCAAAAGGTGCCTTCATTTTGGCAGTTTCATATCTGGCCGAAACACAGAAGAAGAAGAAATCCACTATCTCAAAGATAGTTCACTGTCAATATATTGTGGCCTACCTGTTCTTGGGCTGTTGTTTTTTACAGTCTGATGCAGGCTGCAATCAATCAATCAATCAATCAATCAATCAATCAATCAATCAATCAATCAATCAATCAATCAATCAATCAATCAATCAATCAATCAATCAATCAAACAAACAAACAAACAAACAAACAATAGTCTTTTGAGTCAATGGTGGACTGCCACATATGATGGATGTACCAGATTAATTTGGGAAACAACAGACTTGCAGGCTAAACTAGACTATTAGATATGGCTGGGGGAGGCCAAATCCTTGCCGCGATGCCTCATACAACGTCATTTCCATAGAGATACATTGTACTGTAACAGCACAGGCTTCAGGGAAAAGTCAAGGAAACAGACAGGAAACTGACAGAACTTTAAGAAATCATTGTCTAGAGGCTAAATCTTAACCTATAAATCCAAGGGTTAACCGTTGGAACTGGCTATAGGTTGCTATGCCTCGCCCTACTTGCCTGCACTCACCCTTCGTGCACATGGCCGATCTGGGTCCGCAGGTCAACGAAGGATTGAGAAAACCGGCAGTGGGGCAACAGCCCCACAAACGCGAAGAAAGGGAAACAACTTCACTTCCCAACATTCCTTGCGCCGCGCCAGAGCCAATCAGGCTGAGAGGCTCTCGCACGGCGCAGCATTCGGAAACGCGCCGCAGCCAATCAAAAGAAAAGCATTTTTTAAAAACGAAGCACAAACACAAAGCACCAACCCATAACTACAAGCCCCAGCGTCCTGCACGCCATGAGCGCGCAGAACGCTGAGGAAGCCGGCACCCAAAAAATAAAGCAAAAACAAAAACACTGGGAGAGCAGGTCCACCAAGCCGCGGGAACCAAAGTCCCCCTCCCCAACGGTGCCTGAAGCTCCTAATCGGAGTTTCCCCTTTAATATCACTGGGTGAGGGGG
The DNA here is from genome assembly GCA_035047305.1 of Bradypodion pumilum. Taxonomy (NCBI): domain Eukaryota; kingdom Metazoa; phylum Chordata; class Lepidosauria; order Squamata; family Chamaeleonidae; genus Bradypodion; species Bradypodion pumilum. Next base: position 37,453,358 of record JAWDJD010000002.1, on the reverse strand, counting down.
GGGTTTGTGCTCCCCAGAGGTTGAGAGGGTTGGGGGGACCAAAGGAGCCTGTCTCCCCAACCCTCCTGACCCCAAGGGGACCCGGCAGAGAGGGGATTCCCCCCCCCACGCCCCATATTAAAGAGAAGAAACCAAGCGGTTACTTCTCTTTAAAAACGGAGGGTGGGAGGGGGGATCCCCCTCTCCGATGGCTCTCCTGGGTGCAGAACGGTTGGGGAGACAAACCCCTTTTCTCAACCCAACCCTCCCAAACCCAAGGAAGCCAGCGGAGAGGGGGATCACAAACCCCCCCACACTGATATCCCCCCAATTGAGATTTCCCTTTTAATATCATAAGGTGGCATGGATTCGATCCCCTCTCCTGGGTCCCATGACTCTGGAAGGTTTGGGGGGACAAAAGCAGCCTGTCCCACCAAGCCTTCTAGAGCCAGGGGAGATGGCAGAGAGGGGATCCCCCCCGTAGGACACCAAAAAACACAAAAACAAACAATGAAAAACATTCAAAAATACACAAAAACAAACAAAAATAACACTAAAAAAGTAAACAACAACAAACATTTCCAAACACACCCAGCACCCAGTCAAACACCACAAAATCCAACCACCACCACCTCCCCAAATAAAGAAAAACAGCTAACTCACCACCACACGACCTCACACCACAACGACTGGAAAATAAATGAATAAAGAGACTACTTACTGCAAGAAGCTCCACCCAGAGGCCACGAGAGAAAAAACAGTCAAAATACAAGATAACCCCTACCAGCACCACTTGCTGCCTACAATAATAAAAAAATATCAAAAAGACACAATAGCCCCACACAAAAGGCCCCAAGAGTTTTTCGAAAAAGTATATCATCCTTTATTCTTTTTTTCATCCACAAAACCAAAACACCAAAAAAAAAAAACTCATCACAGTTTATAACAGGCCATCAAAAAAATTGTATAAATAAAATTTTTAAAAATTACAATTATAGACTAACCTCTTCTTTACAAACATTAACAACAACAACAAAAAACTTTCAAACACTATTTAAAACAACCCGGGCAACCTTTGCTAGTACATTTTAAAAAATGTCAAACAACCCTGATTGTCCAAGAACCCGAAGAATGCCGCAAAAATCCCAGAAATGCTTCTAGAAATTCTGACGAAAAAATTCAAAATAATCCAAAATCGTGCTCAAAATCACTTCTAACCATTCTTCACCTCGTGCAAAACCCACAAGAGCAATGCACACATGTGTTCTGCCTTTTATACTCCCCAAGCACAATGCTTTTTATACTCCCCAAGCACAATGCAACCTGGGGAAAATCCCAATGCCTCATACAACGCCACAGCAACTTTGTATGAGGCATCTTTTTTCAAGGAATTAGGCGATGTTGTATGAATTCGATGTTGTACGAAGCGGACTTTGTATGAGGTACAATAATACCTCATACAAAGTCTGCTTCATACAACATCGGATTCATACAACATCGCCTAATTCCTTGAAAAAAGTTGCCTCATACAAAGTCGTGCAACTGTATGAGGCATTGGCGTTTTTTCCAGGTTGCATTGTGCCTGGGCAGAGAAAAGGCAGGACACATGCGTGCATTGCTCTTGTGGGTTTTGCACAAGGCAAAGAGTGTTTAGGAGTGGTTTTGAGCACGATTTTGGATTTTTTTGAATTTTTTCGTCAGCATTTTTAGAAGCATTCCTGGGATTTTTGCAGCCTTCTTCAGGTTCTTGGACAATCAGGGTTGTTTGACATGTTTTTGTAATGTTTTTAGCCTTTAGACAATGATTTCTTAAAGTTCTGTCAGTTTCTGTCTGTTTCCTTGACTTTGCCCTGAAGTCTGTGCTGTTACAGTACAATGTATCTCTATGGAAATGATGTTGTATGAGGCATTGCGGCAAGGATTTGGACGTTGTATGAGGCATCGCAGCTAGGATTTTGCATGCCTCATACAAAGTCCAAATCCGTATAAAGTCCAAACTTGTGGAACCAAGTTTGGACGTTGAATGAGGTATCACTGTATTACTGTACTTTGATTCAGCAGCTTTCCATAGTTTATCTTCAGCCAGTCACTATTACCCAGTTTGATCCACCTTGCCTCATTGTTTTTTGGTGAGACTGAATCCTATATACAGCCCCGATCTTTGTAAAGCAGGAGTGCCCAATTTTTTTTGGGTCACGTGTCAGTCATGTGGTTCCTTCCACCAGAAGCTGAAGTAAAACACGCCTTGCAATCTGTTTTGCAACAGATATGTTTTGCAACAGGATGAGATAGATTTTAGGCTGCTATTTTCTCTGCTTAAACCAGGGGTGCCCAAACTATGGTCCATGGGCCAGATCTGGCCCCTGATGCCAATTCATTTGGTCCTCGCCACCCTCGCCGCTCCCGGAAGTAAAACGTGCCTGTGTGGGTGCATTTTACTTCTGCTTCCGGGAATCGTGTGGGCTGGATGAATTGGCATCAGGGCCTAGATCTGGCCCACAGGCTATAGATTGGGCACCCCTGTTGTAAAACATGAACAGGTTACAATGCGAGAAAGATATGTCAATTCCATAAAACAATGATCAGAATCACTGAGAAATCACGCTATGGACAAAACCTATAGCACCACTAACTCTGGATTGTACATTTGGAACATTGATGTTGAAGGAATTTCTGTTAGCTTTTTTCACCTCCTGTTGTGTATGTAACTTAAGCAAACTGTGATTGAAAGCAAACATGTAACCAAGTGAAATGTGAATGATATCAGATCTAGCGTTCCTCCATTTCCCCCCTCCCTTTTCCCCCTTGTGAATACTCCTCTTGTGTAGATATCACGGGACTGTGTTCCCGCCGTAGATGTAGCTATTGTTTACTCATTACCCAATCAAGTGTTGTCACCTGGCTGCTTACCTCCTGTACTGACCAATCACGTGGCTCCGCACCAGGTTTGAATCATTACCTGTTACATATATAAGGAGCATTGCTCTGCCATTGACCCTATGTTCAGATTGACTACACTCCAATAAAGATGTGTACGAGCGCCAGTTCAAGTACGCAATGGCAGCCGAGTTGATTTAAGATGCACTCTTGCCTCCTCGCACAATGCGGCCTCCCCACGCTCGAGCTTGCAATGGACATCCTGCTGCCCTGGGACATCGATACAGTCCCACTCAAGGAGATCCTGGCCGTGCTTCAGAACCACCTCCAGCCAAAGGTGTCCATCTACCCGGTGAGAGTTGCCTTCCACAGGTGAGACCAGCACCCGGGAGAGTCCATGGCTGACTACGCCGCTGCCCTCAGGTTAGCCGCTGCCCCTTGCCGGTGGGACAACCTGGAGGAAGCCCTGAGGGACTGCCTGCTGTCCGGGATGCGGGATGAGGAAGCCCAGAGATCATTTCACGTTCAACTCCATCCTGCATGAGGCTCTGGCGGCAAGGTCCAGGGTAAAAGCATTCAAGGCAAAGCCTGCCACACCTGGAGAGTCCGGGTCTTCTGTGCAGGCCGCCTGACATTCGCCCCCATGCTCGTCCAGCTCATCTCCATCTCCAGAAGCCTCTTCATCCTCGGGGTCTGGGTCCAGCAATGATGACGTCCAGAAAGTCCGGTGAAAGTCGGCCAAGAAGCAGGCCAGCGAGAAGGCCCACCGCCGATGCGACGGCTGCGGAGTGTCCCACGACCGGAAAAAGTCTCCTTTCCAGAAGGCTGAATGCCACCATTGCAGGCGCCGGGGCAACATTGCAAAGGTATGCAGGTGTCGTCGGAAGCAGGACCAGGAGCCATCCGAGCACCCTCGAGAAAAAGGAGGGGACATCAGGAAGATTTCCAGGGAGGAGCCGACCGTGAGCTGTGTCCAAAGCACACCGATGTTTCTTTTTTGAGGTACTGTTGCAGGGGGTCCCAGTTAGGATGGAGGTGGATTCGGGCACATCCTACTCCATCGTGTCCCAGAAAGAGTTTCTGCGCATTCCCCCCAATGTGCACCCAATAAGGCCTTCAAGACGTCCTTGTGGGACGTGCAGCACAACCTGATTCCTATTTTTGGGGTGGGGGATTTCAGGGTCAAGTTCAAGGGTTTCACTGAGAAGCTGCCCCTAGTGGTTCTTAAGCGGGGCTCAAGCTGCCTTCTAGGGAGCCAGTGGTTTGCTCTCTTGAGAATTGAACTGTCCGGCATCAACACCATCGAGACTGACCCAGTGTGGGACGTGTGCGATGCACACCCAGCGGTCTTTGAGAAGGGGCTCGGGAAGTATAGGGGTTCCCCAGTCTTGTTTGACCTGGATCCAGCAATTAGACCCATACGGCTCAAGCCATGAAGAGTACCCTTCACCCTCAAAGACAAGATTGAGGTGGAACTGGACAAACTGGTGGGTCAGGGTATTTTGGTTCCGGTGGACTCCGCAGAATGGGAGACACCGATTGTTACTGCTATGAAATCCAACTGGGAGGTTAGGATTTGTGCTGATTACAAATGTACAATTAACAAGGCCATTCGCCCCAATGCCTACCCAGTGCCGGTAGATAGCCATTTACTAGCCACTTTACACGGGGGTAAAAGCTTTGCAAAACTGGATTTAGTGCAGGCTTATCAGCAGCTAACGGTCACACCTGCTGCAGCAGCTGCCCAGACGACTGTTACGCACAAGGGTGCGTTTAAGGTGACATGCCTCCAGTTCGGCGTGAACTCAGCCCCCGGAATATTCCAATCTCGAGTGGAACACCTTCTCAAGGGTCTCCCTGGCATTCTCCCCTACTTTGATGACGTTTTGATCACAGCTGGGAGTGAGTCAGAACTAGCTAAGAGGTTGGATAAAGTTCTAACTGTGTTTGAGAAGGCGGGGTTGCGGCTGAGAAGAGATAAGTGTGTGTTTCTTGCTAGGGAAGTAGAGTTCCTAGGGTTCAAGATAACCCCCAAAGGAGTTAAGCCCTCTGACTCAAAGGTTGCCGCTGTTCAAAATGCCCCTCACCCTACTGCAAAACCAGAGTTGCAGTCCTTCTTGGGACTTCTCAATTTCTATCATTCCTTCTTGCCAAGGAAGGCTTCCGTGGCGGAGCCACTGCATTGTCTTTTAAAGAAAGACGCGGTTTGGCGGGGGGGGGGAGAGTCAGGAAAGGGCCTTCAAAGAGTTAAAACAGCTCCTGTCGTTGGAGGCAATCTTAACTCACTTCAACCCAAGGAAGCCCGTGGTGCTAGTTTGCGAAGCTTCACCAGTGGGTGTGGGGGCAGTGCTGTGCCACGTGTTGGAAAATGGGCGAGAAGCCCCGGTTGCCTTTTACTCAAGGTTCCTTTCGAAAGCAGAACGCAATTACACGCAAATGGACAGGGAGGCTCTTGCGATAGTTGCTGGGACCAAAAAGTTCCACAATTTCCTCTATGGTCGGGAGTTCACTATTGTAACTGACCACAAGCCACTGTTGGGAATCTTCACCACATGCAAGCCCACACCCCAGATTCTGCCCCCTAGAATGCTTCTGTGGGCAATATTCCTAAATGCTTACCAGTTTACACTGGTCTACCACCCGGTCAAGAAGATCAGCCACGCTGATGCCCTTTCCCGGTCTCCCTTACCTGAGTTAGGGGAACCCGAGTGCGAGGTTGAGCAGGATCACCAGGTATTTCTGATCGAATCTCTCAACTCGCCCCCAATTGTGCCAAAGATCTCACCAAGGCTACGGCGAAGGACAAGGTTCTGTCCCTGGTTGTTTCATGGGTAAAGAAGGGGTGGCCCACGACTCCTCCAGCTGAGGAGTTCAAAGCATATTTCCGAAAAAGGTTCGAGCTTTTGATAGAGAGGGGCTGCCTCCTGTGGGGCCAGAGGGTGATCATTCCGGAGGTATTGCATTCAAAGGTACTCAGACTGCTACACATTAGCCACCCGGGAATCGTGTGCTCAAAGGCTTTGGCCAGGAGCTATTTTTGGTGGCCCCAGATAGACGCAGATATTGAGCATTTGGTGGGCACTTGTGAGAGTTGCCAGAGTTATCGACCTGAAGAGTCCCGACTTCCTTCCAGAGAATGGGACACAGCCCATGGTCACGATTACACATCAACTTTGCTGGTCCGTTCAGGGGCACACTCTTTTTGCTAGTGGTCGACTCCTTTTCAAAATGGTTGGAGGTTATCCCAATGCCCAACACCTCCTCGACCACAACCATTAAGCAATTGCGGAGGCTATTCAGTTGTTTTGGTTTACCCGATGTGCTTGTCTCCGACAATGCAAGTACATGCACGTCCGTCAAATTCCAGGCATTCCTCGAGAAGAATGTGATTCGACACATCACGTCTGCCCCATTTCACCCCGCAACAAACGGCCAGGTTGAATGCCAAGTGCGAACTACTAAAGAGGCACTTCGGCGAATGGGCCATGGGAATTTAGAGTTGCAATTGTGCTAGTTCCTCCTTTGCTACAGGGTAACCCCCTGGCATCTGGGCTATTGCCAGCTGAACTCTTGATGCACATGCACAGGAGACCGGTCCCGCTTTTTGACTGGCTGGATCTGACCAGGATGGAGGATAAGGGGAGGAATGTGGAAATTGCGCACACAAAGGTATTTGCAGCTGGGTACCCAGTACATTGCAGGAATTATGCGGCTGCTGGCCCAACATGGGTCCCAAGGGTTGTGGTCGAGCAAACAGGACCAGTGTCCTACCAAGTAGAGACAAGTATGGGGTTACTGTGGCAGCGGCACGCCGACCAGCTCAGGCGTCGGGTCACGGAGTTTCGGGGAGATGAAGGTCTGGGCGATTCAACATTAGAGCCCTCCCCCACCCGCTTATCCCAAGGGGGAGACACGGCAGACAGCCCACCAAGGGAATCGAATTTCGGTCTCATCCATCCTATGGAAACAGGCAGGGAAGAGTACGAAATCCCAGACCCTGAAAGTTTAGATTTTGAATTACAGGACCGGGGGGGGGGGTTGCAGAGTGTTCCCCCACTCGTCCAAGAGAGAAGCAGGGCTTTGATTTCTCCCCAGCAACCCCCCTGTCCTTTGGTATTCAAGTCTACCTCTACTTCCAAACAAACGAGGCAATTTTCTGTTGAGTCGCCCCATACTCAGAGTAACAGGCAGGAATTTCCTTTATTCTCCATCCCTTACAGGTTTTGATTTAGAGCGATTCCCTGCTCCAGCTGAAACAAAATGGGGTTTTGATTTGAATTATCCCCTCCCGGGTTCCTTTTCTGAAATGGGCCAGTGCTTCCAACATGCCACAAATGCCACACGCTTTCCCACTGCGGAACGAGAGTCTGCGGAACCCAAACCCCTCAATTCCTCCATGTTCAGCGAAGCAGCTGTGCGGCCCAAACAAACATGCAGGCCACCAGAATGGTTGAGTCCCATCCTAGGGGGGGGGGATGGGATGTTGTGTTTGTAACTTAAGCGAACTGTGATTGAAAGCAAACATGTAACCAAGTGAAATGTGAATGAAATCGGATCTAGCGATCCTCCATTTCCCCCCTCCCTTTCCCCCCTTGTGAATACTCCTCTTGTGTAGATATCACGGGACTGCGTTCCCGCCGTAGATGTAGCTATTGTTTACTCATTACCCAATCAAGTGTTGTCACCTGGCTGTTTACCTGTACTGACCAATCATGTGGCTACACGCCAGGTTTGAATCATTACCTGTTACATATATAAGGAGCATCGCTCCGCCATTGACCTCATATTCAAATTGACTACACTCCAATAAAGATGTGTTTGGCCCCCTGACTGCTGCCTACTCCGTATCAATCTGCAAACATCAAACCTCCCCACCTGATTATTTTACCGTATTTATTCGTGTATAACGCGCAAAATTTTATACCAAAAAAAGAAATCAAAGTTGGGGTGCGCGTTATAAACGAGGACTGGTGTGGCAGTGGCGGCTGGTCCCTTGAGGGCGCGAATGGTGAGTTCCCGCGAGTTCACGTCACCTTGTCGTGTACAGTGTGCGTCACAAATAGGGTTGTGCCGCTTCATTTCCTCGCCCACACGGGAGACTCAGTGAGCGCATGACGTCACCCACCCTACAAGGACGGCGCCGGCGTGGTTTTCTCCAGCAGAATGAGGCGTGGCCTCCGCCTCCAGCCATTTCCCGCCATACGCCTCCTCACTCCCGGAGTCCCACCCCCGTCGCGAGCCTCTTTTACTTCCTTTTTAGAATTGGGTCGGCTGTCTATTGCTGCGGCGGGTGAAGGGGAGGCGGGGGCGTGGCTTTAAAGAAATTGACGGGATCTGATTGGGTGGCGCGGGAGACGAGGCGTGGCCCGGAGGTAGCTCTTATGAACAAGCTTTTTCACCACGCATTCAATTACAATGCGTGGTGTGAAACAAAATTTTATACCGAGGTTTCATGGAAAATTAGGGGTGCGCGTTATACACGAGTGCGCGTTATACACAAATAAATACGGTACTTTTCTTTTCATTGTTATTTTGAACAAATAAAACCTCCACTTAAGAATCATAGAATGATGATGCAAAGGCTTTCCTTTGCCAGAATAATTTCAGTCTTCCCAGCCACTTCCACTTTACTCACTAAACGCATTGTTAAAACAGAGAAAAGAAAGAACTCCTAGGTAACAACACAAAGGATTTTTTTTAAAAAAAGATGACATAAGCCCTAAAAATTTAATGGTGAAGATTGACTTTACATGACTGATTTGTACCTAGTTCATGTAACATATGTACTTAAGAGAGATGTTTCCTGAAAGAGCACAATAGAACACGCGCAAAACCAAGTTCTACCTTCGGCATTGCTTGTCCTGGCTGTTACTTAAACTACACACACACAGATCACTTACGTCCATGGAAAAACTGTGCTAAACACATGAACAGCCATCTACACCAAACATGCAATGCTGGGCTATAGGTTTGCTCAAAATGTGGAAACCCATTTCTTCAAATACAGTGATCTTAATCCCTCAACCAATAGCTCATGCACCCTAATAGTCTCTCTGTAGTGAACACCTGTTGTCTGTCCCAGCTCCTGCCAACCTAGCAGTTCAAAAGCAAGAAATTACAAGTACTGTAGATAACTAGGTACTGCTTTGGCAGGAAAGGTAAGTTTTTTGTGCACTATGGTGTCTAGTCCTGCTTGCCACATGACTATGGAAACATCTGCAGGCACAGACTGCGCTGGCTCCTTGGATGTAAACAGAGATGAGCGCACCTCCTAGAGCAGGGGTTCCCAACCTTATTACGCCACGGGCCTGACCACACACCCTGGACAGCTGAGTGGGCCAGACCACCCTGGAAGTAAATGCACCCACTTCTGCATTTAATTCAGCCATGCGTGCATTTATGGCTGATGTACCCACATTTACGCATGCACATTTGACGGCTGTCGTAAACACGCCCGCTTCCACTTCCGGGGGTAGTGGAGGTGGCAGGCCACATGAAATGGTGCTGTAGGCTGTGGCTGGCCCATGGGCCGTAGGTTGGGAACCCCTGTCCTAGAGTCAGACATGACTGGCTTTTGAGCAAGGGAAACCTTTACCTTTACTCTTGGCCATGCATAATTCTTTCCCATAGAAGTAACATCCATTTCTCTTCCCTCAATCACCCATGTACTTTTTCCTTTCCTTCCTCCTACCACTACCCCCAGCTGATCTTTCTTTTCTCTTAGCCTAGTGCCATTTCTCTCCTCCTCCACTCTTTCTCTGTCTTACAGGGTTCAGAGTTTGGGTTTTTCCTTTTATTTATTTGGGTAAGTGCAGCTTTATTATGGGAATCTAACCTTTTTCAACGTTAAGAAGAAAGTGATACTGCCTGGTGAGGAGAAGAAAAGCCTGAATGAGAGATAACCAAGGATCAGTATGAATACCATCTCAGTCTTCCTATGAAATGAAAAGAAGGGAGAGGTCTTCAGGATACTGAGTAGATTAACACAGAGGGTATGGGATTTACTGTATTTGCCTGTGTATAAGATGCACTGGAGTATAAGACGCACTCATTATTACCAAAATAGCCCACTATATAGGCCACTATAAGCAGTACAAGATGCACTCCACTTTCCCATTGTATTTTAAGTGGTGGTGGGGGAGTGGTTCTTATATGCCAGCAAACACTGTAATTTAATTTAACACAGATTTCCATGTAGTACAGGGATTCTCAACCTGCGGCGTGAATCTAAGTGCACAATTGGCTATACACTGCCCACATAATAAGTAACCATTTCATGTGGCCCCCCACCGCTTCCACCACACCAGGAAGTGCCATGTAGTAGAAGAAGGGCAAAATGTCCGTCTGGCCCCTGAAGCTGTCTGAGGGAGCGTGACCCGCCCCCCCCTTTAAAAGGTTGAGAACTCCTGATGTAGTATTTAAAATCCACATGAAACACAAACAATCAGCGCCACCTAGTGCTAGTTGCTTATATTAATAGCCAAAGCTTTCTGGGGAATGTCAGAAATCTAGGTCACTTGCACAGTTCCAGAAGGCTTTGTTTGAAAAATTGCTCTGCTTTATTAGCATAAAATTATGGGAGTAGTGGTAGTTGGAGATGACTGCCTTTAGAGCAAAGGAGTCCTTTATGAGTGCTGCCCACCAATGAATTTCTATGACTGAATGGCGATTTAAACTCAGGTCTCCTGATTTCAAGTCTGACGCTCCATCTATTACACTGCATAAGTTCTTTTATGCTACTGGTTCATGTTGATAAGCACGTGCCTGTGAAAAAGATATGTTTTGATTCTCAGTTTGTGATCCAAACTGCAAGAGTTTTTTGCCTTTTGGAAGGTTTTTAAACATTTTAATCCTAGTCTTAATCTTTTAATATCTTTTAATTATTTGCATAGAAGGGGTCTACAGACTAAATCTACTGTCCACAACTCATTTCAGGGTCTCCTTCCTTCAATAATGTATGCAAAAGAAGAATGTTCCTTGCATTTCAGTGAGTGAGAATCTTGCAATTGTAAGAGCGCCTCCCCCCCCCCCCCCGCATTTATAGTAGGGATTTCCAACCTACAGTTCATGGGCCGGCCCCGATCCATGGCACCATTTCATGTGGCCCACGCTGCCACCACCAGACCCAGACATTTATGACAGCCGTAAATGCACCAGCTTCCGCTTCCGGGGGGGGGGGGGCATGGTCAGGCCTGCGGCAGAAAAAGGCTGGGAAACCCTGATGTATATAGAATTAACCCATTTGCCTATTTCTGCCTAAAGCCTGGAAATATTACTTTTTTTTTGGATTACAAATCCCAGAATCTCCCATCCAGTATGATCAATAGGGAAAGAATGGTCTAAAAAAGTAATTTTTCTAAGCATCCTTCTTTTTCAAATTCTCATCCATCTCCATGCAAGGGACAGTTTGTGTGTGTTGCTTCTTATCCTACTTACTATACTGAAGGAAGATTAAGAAGCAGCATTGGTGGTTGCAAAGTTCCACTTGCTGCAGTCTCTGCAGGCACTCCATCCTATCAGACACTATCCTCCCACTGAAGGCAGTTGAGTCTGAGAAGCAAAGGTTGCAGACAGACTCTTTGCATTTTATCTCATGATCAGCTAACTTCCCGTGGAGGGAAAAAACCCACATGTGCTCCATCCTTGGAACTGATTTTGGTACATATAAGACCGTGATAGCGAACCTTGGCACTCCAGATGTTCTTGGACTTCAATTCCCAGAAGCCCAAGCACACTGTGAATCCACACGAATGGGTTTACTGTGATTCATCCAGACGGGCGCGTTTTACTTCCGCTTCCGAGAGTGACGAGGGCAGCGCAGGCTGGATGAACCGCAGTAAACCCATTCGTGTTGGATTCACAGGGTGCTTGGGCTTCTGGGAACTGAAGTCCAAGAACATCTGGAGTGCTAAGGTTCGCCATCACGGATATAAGAAATCTTTCCTTGAATGATGCAAGTGCCTCAAAATTTGTCATGGATCCAGGTTTGTTGGGTGAAGGCATCCTCAGGAAATAGACTGCTGACTTTCTGGGACTAATAGTGGGCTCTATCCAGGATGCAAGAAGTTCTAATGGGGTAGGTAAAGGTCTCCCTTGCTTGAAAGCCAGTCATGTCCGACTCTAGTGGATGGTGCTCATTTCCATTTACAGCCAAAGAGCCAACAATTTCTTGCAATTGCTTGCTTTTGAACAGAGACGACAGGAGCTCACTCCGTCATGCATCACTCGGTCTTGAAGTGCTGACCTGCCAGAAATCAAGTTCAGGGTCTTAACCACTAAGCCACTGCAGCTCTTCTAATTGGATAGGTGGATTTATAAAGAAGCAGAAGAGGACAACCAAGGAAGGAGGATTTTGTCAGATGGTTAGGAAATGGGATTTTCTAGCATTCATTTTGTTTCATTTTTCTCCAAAGATGTGGGGAAAGTATAAAATAATATATGGACTTTTTCTGTTACTGTATTTTTCTGATAACGCTTTACTATAGTCACTTGACTTAAATAGAAAAAATCTAATTCAGTTACATTTAAGATGGAGGGGAACATTTTTAATTATTAAGTTGATTCTTCTTCTTCCATGTCTAATTTCACATTGGAGGAGGAAGAGAGGGGACCAAATGTCGAATGCAGCGCAGAAAAAGTAGAAAATCGTTTGGTAGGCAAAAATATAGAAGTATCTTTAATCCAGAAGTAAACCAAAATCAGATCCAAATTCCTTCCGATATTGGAATTTTCAAATTAATTTTCATCAGGGATCTATATGTACAAACAACAAAGTATCAAAACTGTAGTCATATACTATATACATACTATTTACAATATTTACATTCATCTCGGATTAGTCATATCTAAACAATGATACAATAAATGATAATTTATGAATTACCTGTATAGTCCTTAGTGATTTCATAAAAGTTTTTTAATGAAAGTTTTAATGAGATTTGCACCCGCCTACACATTTTTTATTGGAATTATTAGACTTAGTTTTGGACAACAATTATTTTAGATTTGGTAAAACTTTTTATTTACAGATTTGTGGAGCAGCCATGGGCTGTTCTGTGGTGCCAAGTTTGGCCAATTTATATATGATTTGTTTTGAGGAAGAGTTTATTTTAAATTCAGCCACGAACCCATATTTTTCATATATTCTTTTTTTTATAAGAGGTTTATTGATGATCTTTTTTCATTATGGATGATTTGTCACTTGCACCTGATTTTGTTTCATGGATTAATGGTTTAAGACCTAATTTAAAATTTTCACAAAATATAAACTAATTGGCCATTCCTTTTTTGGATGTGATAATGTATGTGTCCTCAGATCATACAGTTTTGGTTAAACTTTTCAGGAAAAGCATGGATAGGAAAGCCTATCTTAACTTTGGGTCGTTCCATCCGCACCACCTTAAACACAATCTGCCATATGGGCTGTATCTGAGAGCCAAACGCAATTCCTTCACTAACCATGATTTGTACGTGCAGCTGATACCATTAGCTCCTTTCTTCTCAATAAAGTTATCCTGAACAGGTGATTTCCCAGAATCTTAACAAAGTTAAAATTTTGCCTAGAAGTCAGTTGTTTAAAGAGAAAGAAAGAAAGACTACAAGTAGGTTGTTTTGCTCTTTTCAATTCTCCCCTTTATTGGGAAGAATAAGTTCCATTATAAAAAAAAACACTGGCATATTGTTCAGCACTTACCATATGTTCGGATTTCCCCCTGATAGGGCTGAGAAAATCTAGATCTATAAGGCAGATAGTTACGAGTTCGGATCATGAATCTCGTCTTCCAGCTGTCGGTCCCACTGTTGTAGGGCATTTCCGATGTGGCGACTGTGCTCAATGCCCATTATCATGGCAAACTACTGAGGTTTCGATCTCCAGCAGCAATTTTTCCTTAAAACTAGCCCATTTCTCAAATTGTAAAAGCGCTAACTGCGTCTATTTATTGATCTGTAAATGTGGCTTAGGATATGTGGGGGTGACCACCAGGCTTATGAAAATTAGGGCAGGAGAACACCGTTCGAAAATTCGTGCAGGTAATACCTCTGCCCCTCTGGTGAGTCACTTCATTGAGGCTGAACACAGCGATCGGGATTTCAGATTTGTGGTGCTGGAATGTCACAAAAAGGATCCTTTCTCTCGTAAAAATATGGGTCAAATTCTTAGACAAAGAAAATGCTATTTTATTTATCTCTTTAACACTCTCCACCCGCATGGCTTGAACATGGAAATTGATTACACGTGTTTTCTGTGAATACTCTGACCGCAATTCACCTGTTTGAGTTCTAAAACCCTTTAAAAATGAACCATGGTTAGTTATTTTCTAACGTCCATCGACACTAAAGAATTCACTGATAGAGGTCTGGGACGCATGCTGAATATCATTAAAACTTTCATTTAAAAACTTTTATGAAATCACTAAGGACTATACAGGTAATTCATAAATTATCAGTTATTGTATCAATGTTTAGATATGACTAATCCGAGATGAATGTAAATATTGTAAATAGTATGTATATAGTATATGACTACAGTTTTGATACTTTGTTGTTTGTACATATAGATCCCTGATAAAAATTAATTTGAAAATTCCAATATCAGAAGGAATTTGGATCTGATTTTGGTTTACTTCTGGATGAAAGATACTTCTATACTTTTGCCTACCAAACGGTTTTCTACTTTTTCTGCGCTAGTTTCACATTGGGCCTGCACATAGAAGAAGAATCAACTTAATCATTATAATTTTCCCTCCTTCATCTTAGATTTAACTGAATTAGATTTTTTGGGTGCAAAATTAGCTAACTAAATTGTTAACCTTTTCCTACCAACCTTCCAATTTTGCTCTTGGGTGACAAAAATAATCCTGGAAGAATCAGAATGTTTCACCTGTAAGCTGCAAAAAGGGCAAGTGGAGGCAGGGAAAGAACAGGAGTTGCTCTCTGTCCTCAAGTCTTTACATACATGGAACCATTTAACCCCAGAAGAAAAGATAGAAAAGAACTGTTCTTCTGTATTGTTCTTTCTTTGCATGAGGCAGGCATATGTGCAATTCCATTGTTGACAACCACAAGCCTGACACTGTTTAACTAAAATCTCATATTCCCCCAAACCTCAAACTGTTGTCACTTTGTTCCCCAAACCGGTTAAGGTTCCTGCATGTCAAGGCTGTGATTAGGTGTCACGTCGTTTACAAAAATTCAAGCATTTAAAACACGAAATATGAATCTAAGTGCACAATCGGCTATACACTGCCTACATAATAAGCAACGGCTATTCTTTGAAGGACAAAGAAGCGTGTATTTTCCTCACAGTGCAAAAAACGATATGTTTTCACTCCTATGTTTACCTTACTCTTTGACAAAAGCAGTTAGTCACTCGTTATCAAATAATCTGTGGAACTTTAAGAGCCTCTAACATGATGAAGGGAACTTCCCCATTATTTATATTGCAGTGAGTTTGTCCTTACTAGTGGATTGTAACTTCTTATCAATATCTGTTATTTGGCTTTGCACCCTATTGATAAGGTCAGCTAATAAATAAATTTTGTGTCAGAAGTTACTCTGGGTTGTAAGGATTTTTGCTGGAGAAACTCCGCTCAGGGGACGCCCGAATGAGGCTCCTTTCATGTCCCCAAGATCCATCATGCAACACTTGGGTATCAAACCCTGACCTTCCAGTTTCCAAGCTCAGCATCTTAACCACTAAGCCACTGCATTGCTGCTGTTAAGGGCAGCTGCATTATGTGGATGAACGGGGAGAGCAAATATGGTTCTTCAGATTTTTTGTCCTGTCAGTTTTAGCTAGACTTACCAGCGGTAAAGGATTTATGGGCGTTGTAGTCCCAAAACTTCTGGAGACCGATAGCCCTACCTATCTGATTATCATCATTATTTACAGAGCATAGTGCCATCAATGCATATGGGTCTGTACAGAAAGATTAAAATGAAATAAGAAAACCTTATTGTGAGAGGGTGAAAAAAATAGTTCCTCTTTGCTGTTGTTATGTGTTATCAAACTGCTTCTGATTTATATCACCCTGCGAATCAGTGAGATACCCAGTATGGTGTAATGGATAGAGTGACAAACTAAGACTTTGAATCCCCTCTTGTGCATAGAAGCTAAAACCATTCATCAAGAATCATTTCAAGTCATTGTTGCTTTCCCCCAGTAATGTAGTGTCACGTCATATCTTACATTATTGATTTTCTTCCATCAATGTTCTCTTTCATCTGGATCTAATCTGTTGCACACAGATTAAACAGGGAGATAATGTTCACCCTTTTCTGACACCTTTGCATATAGAAAACTTATGCTTTTCACAATCTGTTTAACAGTCATTTCTTGTACACAGTATAGGTCTTGTGATGCTGATCAGGGCTTCTGGGAATTGAAGTTCAAGAACAGCTGGAGTGCCAAGGTTCGCCATCACTGGTATAGGGTATGCATCGAGACATTCAAATACTGTACTGAGGCACACTCATTTTCTTTAGGAATATTCCGTAGCTCTTAATGATTCACACAATCAAATGCTTTCCTATAATTTATAAAGCACAAACTGACTTTCTGCTGAAATTCTTTGGTACACTGTGGTAGCCAGCATGATTTGTAATATACTATTAAATGTCTCTTCCTTTTCTGAACCCAGCTTGAACACTTGGCATTTCTCAGTCCATATATGGTAAACGTTTTTGCTGCAAAATTTTAAGCATCACTTTGCTTGCAAGGGAAATAAATGTAAGGACCCTATAGTAACTGAACTTTTTGGTGTCTCCTTTCTTGGGAACTGGAATATATGCTGAATGTTTCCAGTCTGTGGCCATTGTTTATTTTCCACACATGGTGGAATATTCTTGTTAGAATTTGATAGGTTCAGTTTCTGCATTTCTTTTGGAATCCAAATTACTCCTGGTGATTTATTTCTTCCAAATACTTTAGGCAGCAGCCTTCACTTTGCTTTCAAAGTTTGCTTTGAAGGAACTTGTCTTCCTTACACTGTTGCATTTTTACTGTTATAGAGAAGCAGCTTCCTCAGATGTTCACTATGTTGTGTACTTGCAAAAAGAACATGGGGGCATCATTTACAAACTTTTTCAAGCAATAAAAATAGCTTGGGCTAACTATGCTCATGTTTAATTAGCTAAATGGATGACCAGGTCAACATGATTTCACATCTGAACCAGAAAATAAAATTCTCCTTAGTTGGAAAACACTTAATTACATAGTCGACAATTTGTTGCCACTAATCTGCTGCTTGAAGCAACTTATTCCTCTAAACTAAATGTTTGGGCTGGCCCCATAAAGTGTAATGATGAGAATGTTGGACTGAGACTTGGGTGATCTAGTTGGCCAAGTCTGTATTGAGTCATGGAAATGACCAGGTAAACTTAGGTAAAGGTTTCCCTTGCTCGAAAGCCAGTCGTATCCGACTCTAGGGTGCAGTGCTCATCTCTGTTTCTAAGCCGAAGAGCCAGCGCTGTCTGCTTCTGCAGACGTTTCCGTGGTCACGTGCTAGACACCGGAGCGCATGGAACGCTGTTACCTTCCCACCGAAGTGGTCCCTATTTATCTACTTGCAATGTCTTGCTTTCGAACTGCTAGGTTGGCAGGTAAACTTAACCAGTTACTTTATATCTCTATGCTTGACATTTCTTGCCACTCAGGAGTACTGTGATGAGAAATTTAGGGAGAGCTCACATCCACCCTGTTTCTGAGCCATTGTTTAAAGCTGTGGTTCCCAATGTGAGGCACACACCCCACAAGGGGCAATTTGGTTTTTAAGGGTGGCAATTTGAAAATCAGTTATTAACAATTAATGGCCTTTTAGGCTTCCTCCGCCTGAACAGGAGTTCACATTTTGAATAAGAATTACGGTACGTGTGTGTATGTGTGTGTGTATTTTAGGTGGGGCATGGCCCAAAAAGGTTGGGAACAACTTTAAATGGACGTCATTCAAAGTCCTTATAACCAAAATGACCTCCAACCTCTGCCAGCCAAGGAAAACTAGGTAACTTTGTTTTCACGGTTTACATAACAATACCTATAATAATTTTAATATACATGTTTTTAAATTATAGTTTTGTGTATAGCTTTTCTGCTTGGCAGAAAAAGCAGTGTAGAAATTAAAACTAAACAAATCTATGCTTTATAAATGAATACAAATTAATTAAGGCTGCTTTTTTTAAATATGACTCTGTGTATATCTACGACCTCGAATCTATCCAAGTGCAGGCCTTTAGGAAGGCTAATTCCCCACCCACATGTGCCTAGGTTTACAGGGAAACAGGTTGTTAGAGCTGGGGTTCCCAAACTTTTCAGGCTGTGGGCCAGTCACGTGGTTCAGGGAGCAGGTCACTATGGCCCGGGGACCGGATCCGGCACCGATGCCAATTCATCTGGCCCAGGAAGCCCTCGTCGCTCATAGAAGCAGAAATAAAACACGCATGTATGGGTGTGTTTTACTTCCGCTTCCAGGAGAAAGGATGGCTTCGCGGGCCGGATAAATTGGTGTTGAGGACCGGATCCGGCCCCCGGGTCGTAGTTTGGACACCCCTGAGTTAGAGAAAGGGGCATCGGGTCCTCCCCGCCTCCTACTTCCGCGCTTCTCTACCCGCCACCGCTCACCTTGGCGCTGTTATTAACGGCTCTGCCCCTGCAGCCCAGCAACGGGGGGGGGGGAGAAGAGGCCCTCCATTTTGGGCTGCCGAAGCGGGTTTTTGCCCGCGATCGGCGGTTTCCTAAGCGCCAAGGGGAAGAGAAAGCGATGGCGGGAAAGGGGGTTCGAACCCCGCCGCTGCCGAACGTTGCGCGCCGCAGCGTTCCAATGAAGGGAACCTCCTTTCGTCACAACATCAGGCAGCCAATCAGGCGCCAAGGCAAGGGATTCCCGCTCCGCTTGCCGCTTCTTCTGTCTCTTTAAATCGTGCCTTCGCAGAGTGGCTTTCAGAGGGGTCTGGAAATCGGCTTAAGCGCAGTGGGGGGGGATGAGTTTCCAGTTATTTGGGAATATGCTTCTTCGTATTCTAAGGGGAGGGATTCCGTCTAGTGGTGTGTGTGTGTGAGTTTATCAGCAAAAAGAAGCGATTGTCCAGCTTTATTATTATTATTATTATTATTATTATTATTATTATTATTATTATTATTATTATTATTATTATTATTATTATTATTATTATTATTATTATTATTATTATTATTATTATTATTATTATTATTATTATTATTATATCTCAGCAGGGATGGAGTGGAAGTTAGAAAGATCTGCAACCCGGAAGGTCAAGACAGATGAAGCAGTGTTGTGGGTAAATTTGTCTCCTGTCCTTTTGTTGCCCCCCATCATAACAGTTTATTTAGCTTTTTTGTCTTTTGGCAGTTTGGAAAAGTTGCATAGTCTGTAGCATGTTGGAAATGTTGCTCCGAGGGAGGAAAAAATAACTTATTCTAAGCTCTGCTTTTTAACGGAAACTCAGGATGGTTTGCTTGTTACCCAGAAACTGGCCAGATTACAACTTTTAAGCAAAAATTAAAACTAAAATCCTTTCCATATCTGAGAGTCATCTTTATTCAAAAGAGTGGGACTTATTTCTGAATAAATACATATTAAAATAGGTCAATACTAGAAGAAATCAATCCTGACTGTTCATTGGAGGGACAAATAGTGAAGATGAAGCTAAAGTACTTTGGACATCAAATGAGAAGGGAGGACTCACTTGAGAAGGCCTTGATGCTGGGAAAGGTGGAGGGCAAGAGAAGAAGGGGGTGTCCAAAGATGAGATGAGTAGATGGTATCGTGGATGCAATGGGCACAGAGCTTGGTGGGCTGAGGAGAATGGTGGAGGACAGAGGTGCCTGGAGGAAAATGGTCCATAGAGTCGCAAAGGGTCGGAATCGACTGTGCGAATGAACAACAACAAAAATCTTTGGGGATCCGGATTGAAAGAAGTAAGGGGAATCCTATAAAACAATTTTAAAAATGCAGTTTTATAAATATATTTACTAATCTGCAGCACAAAGTAAGTTATTTCTCTTTTAAAATATATCTGAGCCAGTTAGGTGGGACATTTATTCATGTAACATTGAAGATATGTTTCTCCTTTCTGAGAGGAAAGTTTGTGTGATGATGGGAAAAACTGAATATTCACTGCATCTGAATAAATGTGAAACCTGGGTTGTCCTGAAGTCATTTGGAATGAGGACATACATTTGTATGATTTAGATTGGCTACCTAAAAGTTAAACTAACAGTGTCATTGTAGATCTGCATGTTTGTTTTAAAGGAGAAAATAATGAAGACACTCGGAAGAGATTTTAGACAGATCAGGCAACAACGCTTACAGAGACTTCCTAAGGTAACTATTTGTGGAACTGCACAAGTGACTGTCTCTTTAAATCATGCCATCGCAGAGAGGCTTTCAGTGGGATCTGGAAATAAAGCCCAGGGTGGATGGGTGAGTTTCCCATTATCTGGAAATATTGCTTCTTCGTATCCTAAGGGGAAGAGTTTGGCAATTTGTTATGTTCATTCTGTGAAAAAGTACTTTATTTTCTCTGTGCCATCCTTTCCCAAGACTGGTGTCTTCCAGGTATGTTAGGCTGATGTTCCTATCCTTCTCATCCAATATGGCCATGGATGCACTGAAGGGACCCAGGGTGGACAAGGCTGTTGGGTTCATAGTAAAGACCTTAAATCTGAGGCAATGAAAGCAGGTGTTAAACTGATTTTGTTTAGAAAATGAATGAATGCTGATTTACAATTTATATATCTTCATTCATCATTTGTCTACAGTGGCTTAGCAGTTAAGATGCTGAACGTGACTGGAGGGTCAGCAGGTCAGCAGTTCGAGGCCCAAGTGCTGCATGTTGGAGAGAGCTCTCATTATCTGTCCCAGCTCCTACCAACCTAGCAGTTCAAAAGCAAGAAATTGCAAGTAGACAATTAGGTACTGCTTCAGTGGGAAGGTAACAGCATTCCGTGCCCCCCGGTATCTAGTCATGCCTGCCACATGATCAAGGAAAGATTGGCGGACCCAGACAGCACTGGTTCTTTGGCTCTAAACTGATATGAGCACCAAACTCTAGAGTCGGATACAATTGGCTTTCAAGCAAAGGTGACCTATTTATCATTTAGAACTATAAGCGGCATAAAATACATTATTGGGAAAGCTCAATAGAAGTAATTTTTTGGCACAAGGGGGAAGACTCTAGCACCAGAGGAGTGTTTCTGTTTGGCAGTGCATAACTAGCTGGCTGTTTGAACACCTGCATTTTTACAGCTGCTGGTTGCACTCCACACTGAGGCATTCCAAAGCACTACAATAGGAAAGGAAGTGTGCCCCTTCTGGACACTACTGGGATTTCACTCCTGCCATGAATTTCTGCAAATCTGGAAAACAATTGCTTGCACTTGGGTGACTGGACCTTTAGAACTAGACTAGAAGGCATGGCTAGCGAGGGCATTATAAATGTGCAGCCATTGGACACTGGAAGTGTAATTTGTCAATATGAGAAGAGGGTTGAAGAAATATTCACGTGTGAACAGCAGAGATAAAGAGATCTGGTAAAATGTGGAAATTACTGGTGGGGGGAATTGTTAGAGTTCTACCTGGATTAGTTTAGATGCCACTTGGATCACATCGAGAGGGGAATGTCAATGAGGCTGATTCAGCATAAATGACTTTAGGATTGCAGTCTAATCAGTTGGGCTGATTTGAACTTTTCATTATTTATTCTTGTATAAGATGTTACTTTAAATGGGAGGTTCTGCGATATTTTCTTACCCCAGCAATTGCCAACGTCATGTTAAGTTGGAGCTAAGTAGAATGACCCAGTCATGCATTTTGAGAAGAAAAACAACCCGAACTACCTAAAAAAAAAACAACCCCCCCCCAAGATTCTTTCTTTGATTGTAGCTCCCAGAATTTGACAGCCAATATGGTCAAACATTGACTCCAAGGGTAAAACCTAATGTCATGTCCCCATGTACCTTAAAACTTAATGCTTGGGTGATTTTCCTATAATGACACCATTCTTCTTCTTTTTAAATTTTGCTACCTTTGAGAGTTAGTTAGTTTGGAGTTAGTGGGCTGCTTTGTAAGACTCTAGAGCTCCTACTTGAACAGATGTTGTCTAAACCTGACCCACTCATTAGTAATCTCACGGATTGATTACTGTAATGCTCTCTATGTGGGGCTGCCCCTGTGTCTGATATGGAGATTGCAACAAGTCCAGAATGCAGTAGCCAGGCCGGTGATGGGCATAAAGAAATCCAGTCATATTTCCCCAGCCTTGGCAGGCTTGCACTGGCTTCCTGTTTGCTACTGTATCAGATACAAGGTGTTAGTACAGGGGTGGGCAACCTACAGCCTGTGGGCTGGCCCTGGCCCATGGCACCAAATCATCTGGCATCCCGCATCACCCGTTCATAGCAATTTGTGCAGCTCCAGGTGCCAATGCCGAGGATGGCTAGAAAGTCTATAACTAGAAATAGAGCCTTTTCAGTGCTGGCACCGATGCTTTAGAACGTACTACCGATGGAGCTGTGCCAGGTCCCATCACTGGATATCTTTAAAAAACAACTTAAACATTTTTGTACTCCAAGGAAACCTTTAAGAATACCATACTTTTGACAATAAGTTAGTGGTCAGTTTTGAGCTTGTTTGCCATCAGACGTTATCAGGTATTTATTTTGTTGTTTGTTTTATTATGTTGCTGTTGTTTATGTATCCAGAGAGGGACATATTCCAGATAGGCATTATAAGAATGTAATATATAAATAAATAGCTGCAGCAGGAATGGCTCAAGAAAGAAATGCCACAAGGCTCTGTGTGTGTGGTGGAATGGCAGTGTATTGTTAGCTGGCTGAATATCTGAATGGCACCAGCTGGCATGCAGCTGCCAGCCTACGGCACATATTTTGATCATCATACCAGCAGGAGGGTTTTTCTAGCAAGACCTTCGAGAACGTACTAATGTTTCTTCAACTGGTGTAGACTACTGAGCTTCACAACATTATTCTTCAGGCATAATTGTTTAAAGCTAAAGAGTTGTATGTCTGGAAACAGCCACCTGTTTGAACAGTTCCATGAACTAAAACTCATCTTCACTTTCAACTCTGATTTTAACGGGCGTTGTATGTATCAATTCTAATATCCCTGTCATCCACAGTTCCCCTTTAAATACCGTGCTCCAAATTTATTGCAATTTGATACCAAGCATCCATAGGAAGGATCTTATAAGAGGGTCAGAAGGCTTCTAATTATTTCAGGAGCTTAGCTTCACTAAAGTATATAATTTCCTGTAATGCCTCTCACTTGAGTGTGAGATTCTTTGATTTTGTCACAGCATTGCTGATCTATGTGGTGGTTTGGCAGTGTACTCTTAGTTTGCTGTTGTACATATACCAGCAACTAAATACACTTCCATATTGCTGCATGAGTTTGCATCATTTTTTTAAGGCAAATGCGTTAGACAAGTCTCTTTAGGAGACTCATCACAATAGCCTTCACCGTGTAAGCAGGAATGGGTGACACATGACACGCAGTCCCTGAAGAATTGTTTTTGCTCTGGCTATTGATTTATCTGCTGTTCCAAGTCACACCATTGAGATCACAAGTGACACACCAAGTGGCAGAACTCCTTAAAGGCACTTCCTTACCATTCCCTGCTTGCAAAAGAACACTATGAGATGCTCTGCTCCACAGTCTCATGGGATTGAACAATGTCTGCTTCCAGATTTTGGGCAGTAACAGCCAATCCTCCCACCCAAGACCCAAGTGAAAAAAGTAAGGCAAGTGCAAGGCATTGGTGTAAACTCCCCAATATCTGCAGCTAGGAGAGAAACAACATTATGTGGTGAACTTTATTTCAATTCCAACCAGTGGCTTCAGTGCCGTTATCCATATTTTGTAGTGTTTCCTAGTTGTTTGACTCATAAGTTCTAAACTGGGTTGTCTGTTAAAGTGGATTCATTTCTGGCTGATGAAGGGACAAATGACAATGGTTTTGGGAGCTCCATGTCATGCTGTGGGCAGGGCAACTGATATTCCCTGGTATAAAGGTCAGCTATAGCTCTACTGCAGGGGTTCCCAACCTAAGGCTCGCAGGCCAAATCAAGCCCACAGTGGCATTTCATGCACCCTCCACCCCTCTAGGGGCATTTGAGAAACAAAATGGCTGCCCCTTGAAGCTGTTGGGACAAAATGGCTGGCACATTGTGCAGGCAGGGTAAAATGGCCACCCGGCCCTCAAAGCTGATTGAGTGTGACCTGGCCCCTGGCATGAAAAGTTTGGGAATCCCTGCTCTAGTGGAGTGAGCAGATATAGACTGTCAGCACAAAACAACTTCAAAGGTAGCAGTGGATTTCAGAAATTTGGTGTCCAGCAGTTGGAGTCCACCTGGGTCTCCAGCAGTTACTGGACTTTAGTTCCTCGCCAATATAGACAATGGTCGGAAATATTCTGTCAGTTCCTGGTCAACAACCTCTGGGAACCAAGATTGGAAACTACTTCTGTAATGTGTACAAGTGAACATTTAAACAAAAGGTTTAAATTTAAACATTTAAACAAAAGCCTCTGGGGCAAACATATCTTGGATTTTGGTTGTTACAGTGGCAGATGCTGGGGCTCACAAATATTAGCCATAAACACATGGCCCGCTAGATGTAGCTTGTCCACAAACACTATCATCTCTGACATTTGGTTATACTGGCAAGGATTGTTGGGAGTTAGCCTCCAGAACGTTTCGAAGGCTCTGACTTCCTACAGAATGCTTTACAAGGTGGATATTGTGAATGAAAATGTAAGGACTACATTCTGATTGCAAGATGTTAACCCTCTTTTCACCATTATTAAGATATTGCCCTGAACAAGCTTGATATCACATTTTTTTGAGACAGTATGAAGTGGTGAGAATAGAAATATAGTGTTTACTGCATGTTTAATTCTATTTATATAGGGCATCATTGATACGGAATGGCCACAGAGTGGGCACACATCAGATCTGAATAATCGTGACTTTCCAGTAAGTGACATACAAAGAAGGGGGAATAATTTTCTGGAGGGATCAGAATAGGAACTGTTTTGCTAATACAGTATCTTGGTTTCAAGCCAAAACAGAAAAAATACTATTACGGTTTGTATTTCTTAAGCAGAGACAATAAGGAGTGGAGAAATATATTGCAATCTATATTTCTCTATACCAGATGTATAGATGTATACCATGAAAATTCACTCTTATTTCTGATGAAGTGGACTTGATCCACGAAAGTGAACATTAAAATACAGGAGATAGTCTTTAAGGTGCCACAGCGTTTTTTGTCTTGTTTTGTTTACTCTCTGGCATGCAAAAATGAAGGCACCTTTTGGTGAGTTCATTTTGCTGTTCCTTTTGCTTGACCTAGTCCAGGGATTCCAGATGTGGCCCACGGTACCATTTCATGTGGCCCCCACTGCCTCCACCACACCTGGAAGTGCCATGTGGTGGATGAATGGCAAAATGGCCATCCACCCCCCGAAAGCTGTCTGAGGAGCGTGACCTGGCCCCCAGCTTTAAAAGGTTGAGAACTCCTGACAGTGTGAGAAAAATACCACAATCTTCGAGGAGGCTCTTTCTGTGTAGCCCATTTTTTCTGTGGGAGGGAGTATATAAAATAAAGATTTTTTAAAAACTTAAACAAAGCAGGAGGGGTTTTCCCTAAATCCACTGACACCATTCTCTTTTGTGAGAATGTGAAGGTATTCTCTAGAGGAGCAGGTGGCAGCCGTGGCTAGGAGGGCCTTTGCACAGCTTCGTGTCATCTACCAATTACGCCCACTCTTGGATCAGGACTCCTTGATCACAATCACTCACGCTCTGGTCACCTCCAGATTGGATTATTGTAATGCGCTCTACATGGGGCTGCCCATGGCGACCATCTGGAGGCTTCAGCTGGTCCAGAATGCGGCTGCCCGGATGGTGATGGGGTGTGAGGCTTTTCGCACACCTCACCACTGCTTCGGGAGTTGCACTGGCTTCCAGTTTGCCTCCGAGTGCAATTCAAGGTGTTGGTTTTGACCTTTAAAGCCCTACATGGCATTGGTCCAGGGTACTTAAGAGACCGCGTTACCCCAAGGTGGTCAGCACGTCCTACAAGGCAAGACAGGAGGGGCTCAGTGGTGGTCCCATCTGTGAAAGAAGTCCATCTTAGTGGGGCCAGGAAGAGAGCCTTCTCCGTGTCTGCCCCAGCCCTGTGGAACCTTTTACCACCAGAATTGCATCTCCAGTCATATCTTCTCCCCTTCAGAAAAATGTTGAAGACCTGGCTATGTCAGCGGGTTTGGGGCATGTGTGACTCTTCTGTACAAGCCCACTGGCTTATTTACCCTCTTGAGGGATCCTGCTTTTCGCTGTTAATATCGTTGCTTGTTTTTTGCCATTTTATGCTGGGTGGGGGGAGGGCGAGGGTGTTTTTTTAGTTATAATCTGATTAGTTTTATATGTTTTTAATGTTGTTTTTAGTGGGTTGGTTAGGTATTTTTTTAGCAGTTGTTGTTTTATCTGTGGTCATATTGTATTTTATATATGTTGTTAGCCGCCCTGAGTGATGTTTTTCATCAGGAGGGCGGGATATAAATAAATAAATAAATAAATAAATAAATAAATAAATAAATAAATAAATAAATAAATAAAAAGTACAGTATCCACATAAGCATATAAGACAGGGTTTCCCAACCTTTTCAAGCCGAGGGCTGGGACATGTTCCCTCAGACAGCTTCGGGGACCGGACGACCATTTTGCTCTGCCTGCACTATGGGGGCAGCCTGTACTTTAAAAAGGAACCACATATGGCATTTTCGGGTACGACAGAGGCAGTGGGCCCCCCACATGAAATGGCACTCCGGGCCACATCCAGTCCACGGGCCATAGGTTAGGAACCCTGATATAGGATAACTACTACTGTTTATCCTTTTAGCTGAAACAATGCTCTGAGTGAATTCCGCAGTGCATAGCATTTGCATAATTTTGTGTCTAAGCATATATACATGTATAAAACAGTGTATCAAAACACACACCAGACTTGGATATTTCTGACTTTTTAAAAATAAAACATTTTAATAAAACTTTTTACATGCTTTGCAACTTCCTGAACAAAGGATCAATTTCCTCCAAAACAGATTAAAAAAATTAGGCTCTACACCATAACATAATCTAAACCACTGAGCTATCCAACAATTAGATAATCTAATCTATTTAAACCACTGAGCTATCCAACAATTCTGCCAGTTTCTGATCAAGCGAAGACTGAAATGCACTCAACGCATATCCTGGGAGGATCTTTAGATACTGGTTGAAATCCGGTTATATAGTTAGTTATGTTGATCAAACTCCAGTAATGTAAATATCAGGGGCAAACTGGCACCAGTTTGTTTTTGTCACATATCAAGTCACATGACTGCTGCATGACAAAAAAACTTGCCTTAACTTCTTTGCTGATAGCAATTTGTCGCAGAAAACTACACATTCTTGGAATTATGATGATGGGCATAAATAACAGGATTTAGACCCTAGTTTGTTGTCTTAATGAAAACTATAGTGGCATGGGAACCCTTATTTGGCAGAACTTGTTTACTAAGTATAGTTTAGCGTATTATTGGGATTATTCCTAGTAGTTGTCTCTGACTGGAGAATGTTAAAGGGCAGTCAAAATCCAACAAAACTGTTGTTTTGAGACAATACAAAACAATACACTCTGATGGCACCATGGAAATGGCTCCCAAGGGCAGTGAATCTAAAACACATAATTTTAAGGCATAAGAAATGAGCAGTAGGGCCCTTTGTAAACCTAATGCAAACTGGAAAAGTTACTTTTTTACTTTTTGGGCTATAACTCCCTGAACCTCTCAACTATCACAGTCAATAATTTTTAGGGGGAGCTACAAAAGTTACCGTATTTATTCGTGTATAACGCGCACTCGTGTATAACGCGCACCCCTAATTTTCCATGAAACCTCGGTATAAAATTTTGTTTCACACCACGCATTGTAATTGAATGCGTGGTGAAAAAGCTTGTTCATAAGAGCTACCTCCGGGCCACGCCTCGTCTCCCGCGCCACCCAATCAGATCCCGTCAATTTCTTCAAAGCCACGCCCCCGCCTCCCCTTCACCCGCCGCTGCAATAGACAGCCGACCCAATTCTAAAAAGGGAGTAAAAGAGGCTTGCGACGGGGGTGGGACTCCGGGAGTGAGGAGGCGTATGGCGGGAAATGGCTGGAGGCGGAGGCCACGCCTCGTTCTGCTGGAGAAAACCACGCCGGCGCCGGCCTTGTAGGGTGGGTGACGTCATGCGCTCACTGAGTCTCCCGTGTGGGCGAGGAAATGAAGCGGCACAACCCTATTTGTGACGCACACTGTACACGACAAGGTGACGTGAACTCACGGGAACTCACCATTCGCGCCCTCAAGGGACCGGCAGCCACTGCCACACCAGTCCTCGTTTATAACGCGCACCCCAACTTTGATTTCTTTTTTTGGTATAAAATTTTGCGCGTTATACACAAATAAATACGGTATGTTGCAATTTTTTAAAGTCAATTTTGTGGGCTTCAATCCCCAGAACGTCTAGCCATCATGGCTAGTTGATGGATTTGAGAAATACAAACCAAGATTGTAACATTTCTAAGATCTGTTCTAATGTCTATGGCCAACATTTAGTTTTATAGTCACTAAGTGGGAAAATAACAGGTGGTGGTGGTGGTGAATCCTGAATTGACAATGCTCAAGTGTATAAATTTATGTACCATAAAAATACACATTCAGAAGATCTGCTACTCATTAAATAAATATGTTTCTTTAGCCCAGTGTTTCCCAATCTTTGGATTTTGGACTTCAATCCCCAGAAGCCTAAGTCAATTCCCCAAAGCAATGATCAGTCAGTGTACCAACTTTGGCTTCTGGGAATTGAAGTCCAACAGGGTTTAGTGGAAGATAGTTTGGGAAGTGCTGCTTTAGCCTAATATGTCACTCACATGTTTTATAAACAACATATCTCGGGCTCAGTTGGGTAAAGTGCTTCAGTGCGCCAGTACTGTACTACTTGTTGTGTTGCTTGCACTCAGCACCTTTTAATAGCTGGTCTCAAATAGACAAGCTTTCTGTTGATCATTATCACAAAACTCACCATCAAGAAAAGTCACTGATGATCGGTCTATATCATAATGATCAGAAATGTACTATGGCGCTGTGGAGATATTCTTTCCAAGAGTTCACAAGCTGCTGGAGTCTTCTCAAAGGTCTTCTTTCCGTTTCACAATGACCTGCCTAACAAGAGCAGCTATATCTGGCTTGATGCTTTCTATGGGCTCTTCAGGCCTCCAGTATTTTACAACTTTACCTTCTGGACTAACAAGATACTTCCAAAAATTCCACCTAGGCTCCTTTTTGGAGGAATCTGCCAAAAGAACACAAAATACTTTTAGATTGCAAGAAGCAGAGGCAATAATTCACAAAGAGATGCATCCAAATCTCTTCAGCAGAACTAAAGTACTGAAATCATGCTGATTCTGTGGAACGCACACATTTTCAAACCTGTTTCATTTCAGTTACTGTATTTGCCAGTGTATGAGACGCATCGGAGTATATTAAGGTTTCCCTTGCTTGAAAGCCAGTCATATTCGACTCTAGGGTTCAGTGCTCATCTGTTTCAAAGACGAAGAGCCAGCACTGTCTGTTTCTGCAGACGTTTCCATGGTCATGTGGCAGGCATGACTAGACATCGGAGCGCACGGAACACTGTTACCTTCTCACCAAAGTGGTCCCTATTAATCTACAGTGGACCCTCGATTAACGACGCATTCGAATAGCGTCATTTTCAATTAACGACGCTATGACGTTCCCAATGTGATTGTTCGAATAACGACATTATTTGAATAACGACGTCATTATTCCAACAGAATTGAGGCTATAGACAGAATTGCTGCCTTTCAGAAAAGGAGTGAAAACTTGGCTGGCAGGTCAGGTGTGGGGCCCTAATGGGAATACAGCCCCAGCCTGTTGGCTGATTTCCAACTAGAGCTCAACTGTCCCTCCTTTTTATGTTGTGTACTGTGGTATTCCTCCATTCCCTATTCCCTTTTTAGTCTTTTAAGTGGGGTGGGAGTGGGAGGGTGGGTTGGTTGGTGGTCGAGTGAGGGTTTTAATCTGTTTTGTTATATTTTACTGTATTTTATCTGTTTTTACTGTTGTGTACCGCCCTGAGTCGGGTTTCCCCGAGTGGGTGGCATAAAAATCTAAGAATAAATAAATAAATTTTTACCGTCATTATTCGAATAATGACTTTTTTGTCGTTATTCGAATAATGACTTTTTTGTCGTTATTCGAATAGCGATGCTACTTGAGGAACCAAGTACGTCGTTATTCGAGGGTCCACTGTACTTGCAATTTCTTGCTTTCAAACTGCTAGGTTGGCAGGAGTTGGGACAAAGACGGGAGCTCATTCTGTCCTGCAGTACTCGGGAATCGAACTGCTGACCTTCCGCCTCCCAGTCAGCGTCTTAGCCACTTGAGCTACTGCAGTCCTTTCGGAGTATAAGACACACTCCATTTTTCCGGTGTATTTTAAAGGGGGGGGGGGAGTATGTCTTATACGCAGGTAAATACGGTAATTAATATAGAACAAGAGATCTGCAGCTAAAGGAGATTTATAAGCAATATGTAAATGTCAACCTTTTGGTTTTGTTCACCTCTCCTGTGCTGATTTTCTAAACCTTTATCCTCTTATGAAACTTCCACAAGTCTTTTTGTCTTCCCCTAATTTGTAGACAGCACATTCTATTTCAACTCTGCTATTTTTGGTCTTACTCTCATTCTGGAGGCTTGTTTTCTCCCCATTTCCTAGGTAATGGGTTTTTTAATTTCCTAATTCCGTAGGGCTATTTTTTCTTGCTCCTCTCTAGAAACCCCACGTGTGTTTTACATATGCAAGTGATTGGCCAAAGTGTGCACAAAATTCTGGACTAGACAGCCTTTGGTCTGACTTATCATGGTTCTTCTTATCTTCTTCTAAGAAACTTTGCTAAAGTTCACCAAGACACTCTTTGACCACCCTATAATCCAGGGGTTCCCAACCTAAGGCTTGCATGCCAGATCTGGCCCACAGCTCCATTTCATGTGTCCCACCCACCCAAGGGCATTCGAGAAACAAAATGGCTGCCCCTTTGAAGCTGTTGGGACAAAATAGCCACCCCCATTGTGCAGGCAGGGGAAAATGGCCATCCAGCCCTCGAATTTGACTGAGAGAGCGTGACCCGGCCCCCAGCTTGAAAAGGTTGGGAACCTCTGCTATAATCTATGATGCTATGGCAGATCAACTATGGTTAGAAATCTTCTGTCACTTCCGAGTCAACGACATCTGGGAACCAAGATTGGGAACTACTGTACTCCTATAATGTGTACAAATGAACATTTGAAGCAGAAGGTATATTCAAGGCCTTTGGGACAAACACGTCAATATATATAATATAGAGAAGGAACACTGGTCTAAAGATCAGTATTTCTATGAGAACTATTATAAGTACATATAAAGATAGGCAGAAGCATTTCCACCTCACCCCGGCTTATATTACTCCAGTACGCATACTAAGCAGGGTTTGCTGCTTTCTGTGGTTTCTGTTTGCTGCTTTCTGTGGTTTCAAGCATAAGTGAAATATCTTGGCATGTATTCCAATAAATAAAGGGGATGACTTGTAGTACAATTTCCACAATTACTATACAGTGTTCACTATTTTACATAATTAGCATGGCTTTTAAGTCTATGGAAGGGGCCAGGGAGCTATAGGGGATACCTACAACTTAGAATACCCTGCTTTACAACCCCCTGTTTTCATACTGTTCCAATATGAGCTAATGCCACTTTTAGCACGAACATTCATTTTTATGACCCCTGTGGATGTAAATTAGTGCATCCATGTCATTAGACTAGATAGCAGAGATGAAAGTGAGAAAACAGCAGAAAACAGGGTTAGCCTCTACTAAGCAAGGGAGCAGGCAGGAGGAAGAAGTGAGAAAACTAAAGAGGAGTACCTAGCAAACAACCGGGGAGAGGAAGTGGAGAGAGTAAGTACCTGGCTAGGTGGCTGGAGAAAAGAGATGTGAGAGAGATGTGAGAGAAGACAAGAGAAGTTTAACTCGTAAAACATGACCATTTTCCAGGAACCAAGTCTCTGACTTTCTATTGAGCCTAATGGGAAAGCACAAGTCAATTTAACAATAGCTGATTTTACAACTATCATCAGGGAATCTGTTATGCATGGTGGGCTGCTGTACAAAGATTGCTAAAGACCACCCCACAACCCGGAAATCTGTTTACACCAGGGGTGGGGAACCTGCGGCCCTAAGGTCATATGTGCCCTTTCAGGTCCTTAAGTGTGGCCGTTTGCCTGAATGAACAATTTTAGAGAACAAATCCGTTTTATCTTTAATAATACATTTTTGTTCATTTTCTATACTTTTATTTTATTTTAGTAACTTTAAAAATAGCAAATAGTTTTCATTTTTTTTTGAAGTTATTAGGTACATAGTAGTTAACAAAATAATGTACATTTTTAAATCTAATTAAAATTTCTTGAATGCAGTATTATTTGATTACAGCTAATCTAATTGCGGCCTTCCAACAGGAAAAGGTTCCCCACCTCTAGTTTAGACTCTTTTACTCATGGAATTTTACACAGCATTGTATTTGTCTTTCAGGAGACTTATAGAATACTAAGCCTTTGGTTTTTGAACTTCAATACCCAGAAGCGCAAGTCAATTTCCCAAAGCACTGATCAGCCAAAGTATTGATTTACGCTTCTGGGAATTCTTCTTCCTCCATGTCTAGGCCAGATGTGAAACTGCCAAAATGAAGCCACTTTTGGGGAGTTCATTCTGTAGTTCCCTTTGCCTGATCTAGTGTGAGAAAGATTAGCTAGCGCACAAGGTTGCCACTACCAGGGCAAGTCCCCCTTTGGGGCCTGGGGCCCACTTCGGGAAACACTGGACTAGAGACATGTTCCCTTCTAAAATAAAACCAGAGAATCCTAGGAAGCTGAATTCTGCATCTGCTTGCTACTCCTTTCCTCCCTTCATTTATGATTCTAGAAACAGTGTAAAGCACAAGTATGAGAAAAAACATGCTTACCTATTAGAAATTTAAAAGCTGGTGTTGCTTCAGATCCCAGAATTTTTATTTTGTCAAAAATGGGGAAAGTCACTCCATAATTTGCTTTTGCAAAGTAACTGATCTCCTGGCTTCTGCCCGGCTCCGTTTCTCCAAACTGATTGCAGGGGAAAGCCAAGACCGTGAAGTGGGATGGCCCAAACTCTCTGTACAGCTCCTGCAGCATGATGTAATTTTTGTCTGTGTGCTGGCAGCGACTAGCCACGTTTACAACCAGAGATGCCTTTAGACAGGAAAAGGTGACCAAAAAAGAAAAAAAAATAGATGGGTGAGTGGCAGGTCAGGCTGATGTTAACTCCTTCAAATGCAAGAACACATCAATACCAATAATCCCAATACCATCTGCCTTTCTCCTGTGCTGTAAGAATGATATAAACACAATCTGTGCAATGCAGAAAAAAACAACTACTATACTTTTAACTTTTGTTTCAAGAGCAGAGTGTTATTGTCAACATGCTCCAATCATTCTGTAACTATTCATAGTATCATTTGCAATGTTTTTTAAACAAATATTGATAAGTAAATAGTGTTTATGTTTACCAGCAGACTACTGGCAGACAACAACACACATTTGTGAATATGGGGAGACACATTTACTCATCTGCCAATTGCTGCCAGGGAATGCACCGATGAGGACGGGTTTGTGCAATGACCATACCTGTCAACCGCGGTTCCGGAAAATACGGGACCTGCGCAGAACGGTTCTGTGCAGGTTGCCTTGTATGCGACCTGCGCAGAATGGTTCTGCGCAGATCACCTTCTACGCATGCGTAGGCTTTTACGCATGCGTAGAACCCTTCTACGCTTGCGTAGAACCCTTCTATGCATGCATAGAACCCTTCTACGCATGCATAGGCTTCTATGATCCCCTTCTGCGCAGATCACCTTCTATGCATGCGTAGAAGGGTTCTACGCAAGCGTAGAAGCCTTCTATGCATGCGTAGAAGGCGATCTGCGCAGAAGGGATGCGCAGTACCTCTTTTTCCCCTGCTGTCAATTCTGGGGTTTTGGCAGCTGCGGGCGGGAAATGTCGCAAATCGGTGCCGAAAATTGGGAAATCCCGGCCAATCTGGGAAGGTTGACAAAGCAAAGAAAATGACTTCATTTTTGCAGTCCAGGGTTTGATTGGGACACGGAAGAAGAAGCAGCAGCAGACAGCCATGCAATTGTGATGATATTTCTAATTTCTATAAAGAAATACAAGGTTAGTTCAATGACTTGTACAAAACAGGCCTGTTGGATCAAACCCTTCCACAGTTGACAACAATTGAATGGTTCTGCAAAACTTAAATGAAGGAGATCCAAAGGTGATACCCTTCCCCTATATAGAGACTATATTCCTGACACAGGACTGGAAAATGTGTCACTTTCCAAAGGTTGAGGAACTCCCAATTTTTATCAGGCATACATTGCCTGGCCCACCAGGAAGTGAATGGGAACCACAATTTCAACACCTAGGATGCCAATGGTTCTGGCTTCCAGTCCTACCTTCTTTTCTTCAAGTGCAATAGGACATATCTGATTCCGAATATTGGTTATCATCATGGCGCTCAGCCACGAAGATTGTCCTGGGAACAATATAATGCAGTGGCCTTTCATCTGCCTTCTGCATTGCCATGTGACACCTGTTCCACTGATCCAGTTCTGTGAGTCACTTTCTGGTCCTAAGCCCTTTTGGCACACAAAGTCCTCATCAGCTCCAGGCCAGTATTGATGAAAGTGCTACCCTTTTACAAGATGGATTCAAGTGGGATTTAATCCACTTGGGGACCATCAACCTTCCCTGTGGACTTTGCCAACCAAACCCCTTAGTCCTCAGGGTTGTCAGGTTAGTTAACCACCATCTGATGATTGGTGTTGAGTGGCTGGCAGTAGGGTCCACTCTATTACCATAGCAGGATAACCTGGCCAGACTTGGACTGGAAGAGAGAAGGCCAGTGATCTGGCTCCCAGAGGAAGAGAACTGCTAAGAAAACCTGCATCTTCCCTGTTTATATTATGAGATATTATTAAGCGATTCTTTTCAGATGTCAGAAGTTTAGATTTCTATCCTTCAGCCCAAAGTTAGGGGTGGGGAGACTTTTATGACAGTTATGAGTAAAGATGAAGCTAAAATACTTTGGACATTTATTTATTCTTCAAATTTCTATTGCCGCCCAACTCGGCAACGACTCTGGGCGACTGACAACAATTAAAAGCAACATCAAACTAATTAAAAAGCCCTTAAATACCCCATTAAAAAATCTAAATAATTTACCCACACACCCCATCCTTTGAGAGAGAGAGAGAGAGAAAAATCTTAATTATATAAGTCAGCAGGCGGGGCTCATCCCTCCATCGGTATCCCACACCTGCCCTAACAGCCAGGTTTTCAGTTCTTTCCCAAAGGGCAGCAATTTCGTCTGCAGCCATAACTCTGTTGGCAGGAGGTTCCATAGGGCCGGTGCGGACACAGAGAAGGCCCTCCTTCTTGTGCTAGCGAGATGAGCCCCTCTAGCAGATGGTGCAATTAGAGAGCCCCTCCGGTCTGCTCTGGTTGGACGGACAGATGTTCTTGGGGTGATGCGGTCTCTTAGATATCCTGGCCCACTACCATGTAGGGCTTTAAAGGTCATGACCAGCACCTTGAATTGCACCCGGAGGCATACCACAGGGAAGGGTGATGGTCCCATAAGTGGACATCAAATAAGAAGAGAGGATTCACTTGAGAAAGCGTTGATGCTGGGAAAGGTGGAGGGCAAAAGAAGAAGGGGGTGGCTGAAAAATGAGATGGATAGATGGTACAGTGATAGCTCATACAACTTCCAAACTTGGTTCCACAAGTTTGGACTTTATACGGATTTGGACTTTGTGTGAAGCATGCAAAATCCTAGCTGTGATGCCTCATACAACGTCATTTCCATAGAGATACATTGTACTGTAACAGCACAGACTTCAGGGCAAAGTCAAGGAAACAGACAGGAAACTGACAGAAATTTAAGAAATCATTGTCTAAAGGCTAAATACATTACAAAAACATGTCAAACAACCCTGATTTTAGGGGACAAACCATTCTGGGGGAAACCCTCAATGCCTCATACAAAGTCGCAGCGACTTTGTATGAGGCAACTTTTTCCCAAGGAATTAGGTGATGTTGTATGAATCCGATGTTGTACGAAGCGGACTTTGTATGAGGTATTACTGTATTTGTAGACGCAATGGGCACAGAGCTGGGCGGGTTAAGGAAGATGGTGGAGGACAGAGGTGCCTGGAGGGCAATAGTCCAATAGACTGAACAACAACAAAATGAGTGTTGACATCCCTTCTTCCTGCTAAAGTTATCAAATGCCTCCCTTGCGCATTGAAGGACGCGCTGGTTGGTTGCTGGCGATTTGGAGAACAAAAGATGATGCCACTTACTTTGCCTCGGTACTTTTCCAAGGAAACCACCTTCCCTTTCGGATCCTTGACTTCAAAGGAATAGAAGTCTTGGACTTTGGGCTTGAAGAGCTTAAGCTGCAGCAGCCCCAGCAGGGCTGTGACAAACGCCATCGAAAAGAAAACAAGCAGGACTCGGCTTTTCCCCTTCGAGGTCTTCAAAGCACACGCTGGCAGGGGCAGAGAGGGCTCCATTTTGGGGAATTGGAGGAGGAGGGAGGAGGAGGAGAACTGGAGAAGTCTCAACACAGGCCTGGAATTTGAGGAGGAGCTGAAACAAAACACCACCAAACCCACAAAAGATGGGAAGGGCGGAGTTGGCTCAACTTGGCTGGCTGTTCCCCCCCTCCATGCGCAGGGAAACGACTGTGGGACTCTCCTATTCGCATCCTCCCAACACCAACAGAGAATATTTGTTTATTTATTTATTTATTTATTTATATTCATATTAGGAACTGCAGTGGCTCAATTGGCTAAGACGCTGACTGGGAGGCGGAAGGTCAGCAGTTCGATTCCCGAGTACTGCAGGACGGAATGAGCTCCCGTCGTCAGTCCCAGGTCCTGCCAACCTAGCAGTTCGAAAGCAAGACATTGCAAGTAGATAAATAGGGAAGGTAACAGCGTTCCGTGCGCTCCGGTGTCTAGTCATGCCTGCCACATGACCACGGAAACGTCTGCAGAAGCAGACAACGCTGGCTCTTCGGCTTGGAAACAGATGAGCACTGCACCCTAGAGTCGGATACGACTGGCTTTCGAGCAAGGGAAAACTTTACCTTTATATTCATATTTATATAGCCGCCCAACTCACAAAGACTCTGAGTCTGATTTCTTTCGGAATAAATATCGATCTGATTTCGGTGCATCTATTTTTCGTATTTCTGTTGCTGGGAACAGGTCTGATAATTAAAATAAATACTGAAATAGATAGCATGGGGACGGAGGGGTGGTGGCGGCAAGATGACAGAGGGAGGTCCACGACCTGTGGTGATCTCCAAACAGGTTTGGGGAGGTCTTTTGATTGCGGTGGGGACTGCAGTGGCTCAAGTGGTTAACACGCTGACTGGGATGTGGAAGGTCAGCAGTTCGATTCCCGAGTACTGCAGGACGGAATGAGCTCCCGTCTTTGTCCCAGCTCCTGCCAACCTAGCAGTTCGAAAGCAAGAAATTGCAAGCAGATAAATAGGGACCATTTCCGTGGGAAGGTAACAGCGCTCCGGTGTCTAGTCATGCCTGCCACATGACCACGGAAACGTCTGCAGAAGCAGACAACGCTGGCTCTTCGGCTTTGAAACAGATGAGCACTGCATCCTAGAGTCGGATACGACTGGCTTTCGAGCAAGGGAAACCTTTACCTTTGACTGCGGTAATGTTGTTGGAATGAAGAAAGCTTGGTATAACTACAAGTGTTTTTTGTTTGTTTTTTGCTGTAGAAGACGTGGTCTAGAGGTAGTGACAAAAGCTCATATTAAAATGCAACAGTTAGTCTTTAAGGTCTTCTTTCTTGTCCTGGTCAAACTAAACTGCCAACATGAAGCCACCTTTTTGGCTTTGTCATTGGCCGAACTTAAATCCTCATTGGTACGTGTTTCTGGTAGTAATTGGCAGACCAGCAAATGAGCTGGATTCTGTAATACTTGCCCATAGAGGCTCTCCCCACCCCATTTTGTCCCACTCTAAAAGGTTTCCCAATCTTTCTCAGGATGGCTTCACACATGAGGTTTAACTTTCTTGGGTACTGCCTGCACATTATGTGCTGACTGGAATGCAGGAGACAGATGATCGTGTCTGGTGGGATTGTAAAAAATAAATAAATAAATGGAGGAAAGAGAACCTTTCTCTTGACTTCTGGGGAGAAAGGGTGTTATGGCTGCTAATTTGGGTGGTATGTTGTAGGGTTGTAATATGCAGAATTCAGTCTTAGGTGGCTTATGGTCTTTTTGTGGTCCTGTAATTGTAGTTTAATAGTTAGGGGACTGCAGTGGCTTAGTGGTTAAGACACTGAACTTGACGACTGGATGGTTGGTAGGTCAGCAATTCGAGATCCGAGTACTGCTGTCCCAGCTCCTGCCAACCTAGCAGATCGAAAGCAAGAAATTGCAAGTAGATAAATAGATACCACTTTGGTGGGAAGGTAACAGTGTTCCGTGCACTCCGGGGTTTAGGTATGCCTGCCACATGTCCACGTGGATGTAGATGGGTGACCTTTACCTAATTTAATACTTAGGACCACAGTGGCTTAGTGGTTAAGATGCTGAGCTTGATGATTGGAAGGTCGGCAGGTCAGCAGTTCAAGACCCGAGTGCTGTCTGATGGAGTGAACACCTGTTGTTCTGTCCCAGTTCCTGCCACCCTAACAGCTTAAAAGCAAGAAATTGCAAGTAGATAAATAGGTACCACTTTGGTGGGAAATATAACAGTGTTTCGTGTTTCCCACATGACCACGTAAACATCTGCAGCTGCAGACAGCGTTTGTTCTTTGACTGAAAATAGAGATGAGCATTGCTCTCTAGAGTCAGATATGATTAGCTATTGGAGTAGAAAGATGCAAGTATTAATAGTCCTGAGTTGTAGCATTAATAAATGTTCAGTTGGTGGCATTTATAACCATCTCCTGCCTCCTGTGTCACTGCCAAAAACATTTCTGATGTCTCTGTTCCCTTAGTGAGGGTTGGAAGGCGTAATTGCATGCCATTAAGTCAATTCTGACTTCCGGCAACCCTTTTCTGAGTTGTCTAGGTCAGTGTTTCCCAACCTTTGTTCCTTGGACTTCAATTCCCCAAAGTACTGATCAGCCAATGTACTGACTTAGGCTTCTGGGAATTGAAGTCCAAGAACCAAAGATTGGGAATCACTGGTCTAGGTAAAGAATACTCAGAAGTGGTTACCATTCCCTTCTTCTGTGGGTGTTCTGAGACTTGCAGCTTTCCCAAAGCTACACAGGCTGGTTCATCTCACAGTAGGCAGAGTGGGGGAATTGAACTCCCAAGCTCTGCCACTGAGCTATCCAGCCAATTAGGATAATAGACAAGCATTATTTATTAGAAGCAGAAGTGAGTAGACGTGTGCAAATCTTCAGTAGCCCAATTTCCACAAGATGGCAGCAAGTGTTCATTAAGAACCAACCAGAGCAGAGTTTTGTGGAAAATCATTCTACAGTAAGTGTTCTCTAACATGGGGTCCCGAGAGTCCCTTGGACAGCAAAGAGAACAAATAGGTCAATACTGGAAGAAATCAATCCTGACTGTTCATTGGAGGGACAAATAGTGAAGATGAAGCCAAAGTACTTTGGACATCAAATGAGAAGGGAGGACTCACTTGAGAAGGCCTTGATGCTGGGAAAGGTGGAGGGCAAGAGAAGAAGGGGGCGTCCAAAGATGAGATGGATAGATGGTATTGTGAACACAATGGGCACAGAGCTTGGTGGGCTGAGGAGAATGGTGGAGTACAGAGGTGCCTGGAGGAAAATGGTCCATGGGGTCGCAAAGGGTTGGAATCGACTGTGCGACTGAACAACAACAACAACATGGGGTGCACTAATTTTTGGTCAAACTAATGTTATTTTTGAGGTATATCAAAAATATGTGTGAAGGTCCTTTAGCACAGTATGCTGGCAAAAGTACTGCACTTTGTTTCCATTCAGAAACCAGAATTCAGGGGGACTTATCTCCTGCCAAATTGCTCATATTGGCAAGCACAACAAGTTCTTCTTCTTCTTCTTCAACATCATCATCATCATTATCAAGACTTATAGTGACACTTTCCAGGGCTTTCTAGGTACAGAATACTCAGAAGTGGTTTATCAATCCCTTTTTCTGTGAGTGCCCTTGGACTCTGAAGCTTTTCCAAAGCCACAAAGGTTGGCTCTTCTTCCAGGAGGCACAGTGGGAAATCGAAATTCCATCTTCTGGCACCACAGCCAGATATCCCAAACCACTGAGCAAACAGCATCAAATTATTCATCTTGACTGAGTGTGCATAGGCTTGTAGCTTTGGTGTAAATCTAACCCAAAAAGTGTTCTTTACTAAAGCTAGGTTTTGATCACAGGAAAAACCCCAAAACATTGTAACTTGTCAAATTTGTTTAACGTTTGTTCAACATTGAACTCTTAGATATATCAAGAAAAAGAATGTGGCTTTTGTTATTTGTTGTTGTTGTACAAAACAGACACCAGGCAAGACCTCCTATTCACAGTTCAAAAGGCGCATTGCGAAGAAGCTGGTGTTCCAAATTCCAGTCGCTAGTAGCCCAATTTCCACTGGAGGGCAGCAGTTGATCACCAGGAAAGAACCAGAGCACAGTTTTGCTGAATGTTCACCTTCTGAGTTTTCCATCACAGAAGATGGGTCTGATCAAACAGAGCCATCTGGGAAGCTCACAACAATTCCAGGTCAGTGAACTGTAGTGGATAATGTTTCTAAAGGGAAAGAGGGAATTGATGATTATCCCTTTATGTTAGATCAGTACTTCTAACCTGGTTCAAACCTCAGCCTCAGTATAATTGAGAGCACAGTGAGAGATCAAACTGAGCTTGTGGATTGAATCAGAAGCATACCTATCAAACGCGGCTCTGGAAAATGTGGGACCTGCGCAGAAGGGTTCTGGGCATACGCGCATGCGTAGTAACTACTTTCCCCACCAGTCAAATTATGGGATGACGGCGGGAAAATGGAGGAAGCAGTGTGGAAATATGGGAAATCCCAGCCAATCCGGGATACTTGACAGGTATGATCAGAAGTTCAGTATCCATACTGGTGATGTGACTGGCATTCTAGTCCAACATGAAGCTCTTCCTTCCTTCCTAGCTTTTTAATGTTTTTTTTAACTAAATAGATGAGAACAGCACTATATCATATCACCTTATTGCTAGGTCATTCTTTCTATTATTTCTGTATTAATCTCCCCCTCACTTCCTCAGACAATATCCATGGAAGAAGCAAAGAAGACAAAATAAAATATGTTGCTCTTTGATTTTGAAAGGGTTACCGTATGTTCCAAGAAAGGTTGCAGCATTCAAAACAAATTGCAGGAAGTTATCTCATAACATAAGAAGGAAGAGCTAGCAAAAAGGTGATATGGTGATCAAACATTGTTCTTATATATTTAAAAGATTGTAAAAAAAAGGATGATCAGGAGGGAGGAAACAACATGGGGGCAAGCTATGAGAAACCTGGGGAACATAGTTAAAAGTGGAGATATTACTTTGCAAACTAAAATTCGCATAGTCAAGGCAATGGTATTGCCAGTGGTAATGTATGGTTGTGAGAGCTGGACCATAAGGAAAGCTGAGCGCAGAAGAATAGATGCCTTTGAAATGTGGTATTAGAGGAGAGTTTTGAGAGTCCCTTGGACAGCAAGGAGAACAAATAGGTCAGTCTTAGAAGAAATCAATTCTGACTGCTGCTTAGAAGGTCAAATAGTAAAGATGAAGCTAAAGTACTTTGGACATTAAATGAGAAGAGAGGATTCACTTGAGAAAGCCTTGATGCTAGGAAAGGTGAAGGGCAAAAGAAGAAGGAGGCAACCAAAAATGAGATGGCTAGATGGTATTGTAGACACAATGGGCACAGAGCTGGGCGGGTTGAGGAGGATGGTGGAGGACAGAGGTGCTTGGCGGGCAATAGTCCATGGGCTTGCAAAGGGTTGGAATTGACTGTGCGACTGAACAACGACAAAATATAATGCTTATACACATTGTAAGCTGCACTGAGTGGTGATAGCACCAAAAGGGCGGGGTATAAATGCAAACAAACAAACCATTTAACATATTTTGTCCTTCAGTGTCTTTGAAGATACTTCTTGAAGATACCATCAGTGAACCTATAACATTTACTAATACGACTGATTTCCATGAAATAAGTCAAAGAAATAAACAGGTATGTAATAAAATGTTCCTGCTAGTATTAAACAAGTTGTCAAATATTTTTTTCCTAGCGATGGGTTGTCAATCAAATGTCCAAGAAATGTGCAAAGAGAATTCTAGTTGCTGCTACTAAATAGC
Organism: Bradypodion pumilum; assembly: GCA_035047305.1. Taxonomy (NCBI): domain Eukaryota; kingdom Metazoa; phylum Chordata; class Lepidosauria; order Squamata; family Chamaeleonidae; genus Bradypodion; species Bradypodion pumilum. Next base: position 37,410,906 of record JAWDJD010000002.1, on the reverse strand, counting down.
TGGCAAACATTCTGTGAAATTTCTGCAAACAGTATTAAACAATAAACAAAACAAAAAAACACAAAAAAACCCACAAAAACATGACACTTTAAAGACTGATGGCTATATTTTAATGTTAGCTTTCGTGGATCAAGTATACTTTTTCAGACATAAAAGGGAGACTTCATGACATTAACTTATACAAGGCCCCATGATCAGGTAAGGATGCAGAGGAACTGTTGCTAGGTTGGTAAGAGTTGGGACAGAGACAGAAGCTCACTCGGGTCTTGAAATGCTGACCTGCTGACCTTCCAGTCATCAAGTTCATCGTCTTAACCACTAAGGACGCCACCACAGTCCCTATAGTAGATTAGTAGATGCAAAATAACCATTTTGGCATTACATACTTGGTAATGAGTTTACAGTTCAGACCTACCATTTAGAATTTATGTTCTACGTTGTTGTGTTCTGATGGTTTTACTGTACACATGGATTGCAATGTATCTGAGTCAATGTAACCTTGCCTATAGCAACAATGTAACCTTCAGCTGTATCATATAAGCCCTGTAATAGGACGCGAGCTAATGACCACCAGCTGGCAGCAGCGAGCGTCCAAGCTCTCTTGGTCCGAACTCATCAAAGGCAACAGCGCGGGAAGTTTTCCCGCCACTACCTACACCTGGACAAGAAGGGCGTGACCTGCAATGACGTCACGCAGACAGTAGCCAATGGGCTACCATGGCACCACGTTCAAATGTATTACTGCTGTATATAAAGAGCTATTGATCCGCCATTACCTCATGTTCCCTCTGTCCACGATGCAATAAACCTGAGTTAACCCAGCCCGAGGCTGTGTCCCGTGTCTTGGTTTGCATATACCAAATTGGCGACGAAGGTGGGATGATGGATCCCCACGGAACAGCCAGGGCACAGAGCGGGTTCAACATCACCAAACCGCAAGACTGGGAGCTGCTTGAGATGGACTTCCAGGCGGCACTGGTGGAACTCAGAGTCAAACAAGACGACGAGGAGAGGAAGAGGGCCATCCTCACCAGAATGCTCGGGATGGAAACCAAGCGGACGCTGGTGGGCATAATCGCTCCGAAGAAGGTGAGCGACTTTAAGGCGAGCGACATCATGAAGCTGCTGCGAGAGCGGTTCTGCCCCTCGAGGGCAATGTTTCCCGCTCGGAGCGCGTTTTGGAGGCGAGTCCAAGCGCCAGACGAGTCGGTTGAGGCATTCGTGGCCGCCATGAGGATAGCCGCCGCCCCCTGTAAATGGGGCGACATCCTGGAGATGGTCCTCAGGGACGGCGTGTTATGTGGCCTGAAAGACAAGGAGGTGCAGCGCAGCTTGATGAATAAGGAGCCGCCACCCACGCTGGCCGAAGTCATAGAGGCCGCGGAAGCCGCAGAGTCCACGAATGCCGGAGTGGACGAGATGCATCAGTGGCGTGAGTGGCGTCCTAAAGCCGGCAAGGCGGAAAATTCGGTGCACGGGAAGGCCGGACAGTCGGTGCACGCGACTCGGCGGGCCTCAAAGTCGTCTACGGAAGGCAGCGACGGCGAGGAGGTCCAGAAGGTCCGGAAGGGCGGTCGACGCTGCGAGGGTTGCGGAGCGGCCCACGAGCGCGCGAGATGCCCGTTCAGGAAGGCCGAGTGTTACACCTGCGGCCGTCGGGGGCACATCGCCAAGGCGTGCAGAAAGAGGAAAGAGGGCCGGAGGCAATCACAAGACCGCGCGGCCAGGCCGGACCGTCCAGCAAGGCCCAAAGATGGCGCCCAGACCACGAGGAAGCAGGACGGCGTGGGCCGCGTCTCGGACAGCAGCGAGGACGACGCCTCAGTGTTCAGCGTGTCCGCGGGACAGTCCCATTACTTCGTTGAGGTATTAGTACAAGGGGCCCCTATTAAGATGGAAATTGACTCGGGGTCCTCCTTTTCCATAATTCCCCAGAAAGAGTTCCTGAAAATCGACCCCCACGTGCGGCCAAAGCTTAAAGCGTTGAGGTCCACACTACGGGACGTACAGGGAAACAACATTCCGGTATTGGGGGTTGGGAAGTTTCGGGTCAATGTTAAGAGACATTCTGCGGAACTGCCCCTAGTTGTCCTGAAAGGGGGAAGCTGTAGCCTCCTGGGAACACAGTGGTTTCAGCCCTTAGGGTTGTTCATAGGGGGGGTGCATACCGTGGGGGGGGACCCAATACAAGCGGTTTGCGATGCGCATCCCGCCGTTTTTGAGAAAGGACTCGGAAAGTTCAAGGGACCCCCTGTAGCTTTCGACATAGACCCGGAGGTCCGCCCGATAAGACTCAAACCACGCAGGGTGCCGTTTGCACTCAAGGACAAGATAGAGGCGGAATTGGACAAACTGGTGGGCCAGGGGATTCTTATTCCTGTTGATTCCGCGGAGTGGGAAACTCCAATTGTAACGGCTCTAAAGGCTAACGGGGAGGTGCGCATTTGCGCAGATTATAAGTGTACAATTAACAAGGCGATCCGCCCTAATGCATACCCGGTGCCAGTGATAAGCCACCTTTTGGCCAGGCTAAATGGGGGAAAGTGTTTCGCCAAGCTCGATTTGGCACAAGCCTATCAGCAACTTCCTGTGACCCCCGCCACGGCCGCGGCACAAACGATAGTTACACATAAGGGAGCGTTCCAGGTGTCGCGGTTACAGTTCGGCGTGAACTCGGCACCCGGTCTTTTTCAATCGCTCGTGGAACGCCTCCTAAAGGGCCTGGAGGGGGTGTTGCCTTATTTTGATGACGTGTTGATAACAGGGGGGAGTGAGGCTGAACTAGCGAAAAGGTTGGACAAGGTACTGACCGTGTTCGAGAAAGCGGGGCTGAGATTGAGGAAGGATAAATGTGTTTTTTTCGAAACAGAGGTCGAGTTTTTAGGGTTCCGAATCACACCCGAGGGGATTAAGCCGTCTAAATCCAAGGTAGCAGCCATTAAAAAGGCCCCTCGCCCCACATCCAAGACCGAGCTGCAATCTTTCCTGGGGCTCCTAAATTTTTACCATACATTCCTCCCGCGGAAGGCGTCCGTGGCCGAACCGCTCCATCGGTTGCTGAAAAAGGAGGAGCCGTGGATGTGGGGTGATGAGCACGAGAGGGCGTTCAAAGAGCTAAAGCAACTCCTAACATCTGAGGCAATCCTGACGCATTTCGACCCCAAACGGCCTGTGGTCCTAGTTTGTGATGCATCCCCGGTGGGGGTGGGGGCGGTGCTTTGCCACGTGTTGGAGGACGGAAGGGAGGCCCCGGTAGCATTTTACTCAAGGTCCCTGTCCCAAGCGGAGCGGAATTACGCGCAAACCGACAGGGAAGCATTAGCAATCGTATCGGGGACCAAAAAATTTCACGATTTTTTGTATGGCCGCCCGTTCAAAATCGTGACCGATCACAAACCGCTGTTAGGGATTTTCACGGCGCACAAGCCCACGCCGCAGATCCTGTCCCCGAGAATGCTGCGATGGGCTATTTTCCTCAACGCGTACCAACATGAGTTGGAGTACAGGCCCGGAAAGGAAATCAGCCATGCTGATGCGCTTTCGAGATCCCCTTTGCCATTGTCGGACGCCCAAAAGGCGAGAGCAGAAAAGGACCGCCAGGTGTTGCTAATTGAGGTTTTAGACGCTCCCCCAATAGTACCAGCCGACATTGCTAGGGCGACAGGCAAGGACAGGACACTGGCGAAGGTTTGCTCATGGGTGCAGAAGGGGTGGCCGGGTTCGTCCCCGAGTACGGAGTTCGACCCATTCTTTAGGAAAAAGCTAGAGTTGTCCCTAGAGAGGGGGTGCCTTCTGTGGGGCCAACGGGTGGTGGTCCCTGCGCCCCTGCGGACGAGGGTGCTCGAACTGCTGCACGTCAGCCACCCGGGCATAGTTCGTTCAAAGGCGCTGGCCCGGAGTTACTTCTGGTGGCCGCAGCTGGACACGGATATTGAGCACATGGTTGGCACTTGCGAGGCTTGCCAGGGGTCCCGCCCTGAGGCGGCCCGTCTTCCACATAGGGAATGGGACACAGCACGGGGACCATGGTCCAGGGTGCACGTAGATTTCGCTGGCCCATTCCGAGGAACCATGTTTCTCCTAGTCGTGGATGCGTTCTCCAAGTGGCTGGAGGTTATCCCGGTAAAAAGCACGTCCTCCGCCACAACAATTAGCCGGCTACGGAGAGTCTTTTCCACGTTCGGTTTACCCGACACTTTAGTCAGCGATAACGCTAGTTGTTTCACCTCCGCTGAGTTCGGGGCATTCATGGAGACAAACGCCATTCGGCATATCACGTCCGCACCGTTTCACCCGGCCACGAATGGCCAAGTGGAACGGTTGGTGCGTACAACGAAGGAGGCGCTGCGGCGCATGGGCCCGGGGGACCTGAATCACCAAGTGTGCCAATTCCTCTTAGCGTATAGGGTGACCCCTTTGGCGTCCGGCTACTCGCCGGCAGAGCTCTTGATGCGGCGAAAACTGACCACGCTCCTGTCCAGGCTAGACCCAACGAGAGTCGAGGATAAAGGGAAAAACGTGGGGTTGGCAGTCTCGAAAGGTTTCGCTGCCGGTGACCCTGTTCACTGCAGGAACTATTCCAGCGCAGGGCCAGCCTGGGTACCAGGGACGGTTGTAGAACAGACGGGACCAGTGTCGTACCGGGTCGAGACGAACACCGGCCTCCTCTGGAGGAGGCACGCAGATCAACTGAGGCACCGAGTGATTGGGCCAGTCAGTGGAGCTCAGCAACAGGATTCAGCGTTAGGGTTCTCCCCCACCCGCTTAACCCAAGGGGGAGACAGCAGTGGACAACAGTCCCAAGCATGGGGGGAAGGAAGCAGAAGCAGCGGCCCCGACTCATATCCTTTTGATACGCCAGCTCTAGCAGGGGCCGGGGAAGGGGGAGAGGAGTTCGCGACCGCTGCCCCCGATAGTGATTTTGATTTTGATTTGGCGAGCCGGGGGGGTTTTCAGGAGTGTTCCCCCACCCATCCAAGCGAGAAGAGGGGTTTTTCGTTAGCCCCCAGTGCCCCCGGTTCCTCCCTAAGAAAGAGCACACCTCCCAACAGCGCCGCGGAGCCGCGGAAAGTCACTAACGAGTCTCCCTCTCATATTGCAGGACAGGAGACCAGGGGACAAAGAGAAGGTAGCAAACCCGGGGAGAGGCAGCCCGCACCGAGACCCCAGCGTGTTCGAAATAAGCCATCTTGGCTGAGAGACTTTGTCTCCTAAAGGGGGGGGGAGTGTGTTAAGGTGGGCTCGAGACTTTGTCTCGTCCTAGGGGGGAGGGATGTTGTGTTCTGATGGTTTTACTGTACACATGGATTGCAATGTATCTGAGTCAATGTAACCTTGCCTATAGCAACAATGTAACCTTCAGCTGTATCATATAAGCCCTGTAATAGGACGCGAGCTAATGACCACCAGCTGGCAGCAGCGAGCGTCCAAGCTCTCTTGGTCCGAACTCATCAAAGGCAACAGCGCGGGAAGTTTTCCCGCCACTACCTACACCTGGACAAGAAGGGCGTGACCTGCAATGACGTCACGCAGACAGTAGCCAATGGGCTACCATGGCACCACGTTCAAATGTATTACTGCTGTATATAAAGAGCTATTGATCCGCCATTACCTCATGTTCCCTCTGTCCACGATGCAATAAACCTGAGTTAACCCAGCCCGAGGCTGTGTCCCGTGTCTTGGTTTGCATATACCAAATACGTTTTGTGAAAATTGACAATGGCGTGAATGTCTTAGGCTGCAAGTACTGTACTTCCTTTGTTCTGTGAGGTGGTCTGAGGCTATGGATAACAAGTGGTTGATGAATAAGAATCACTAACTATACAGTACTTTTGAAGTTTGTTCTGTAAAGGTGGTTTGGGAAATTACAGCATATATCAACCTAATAGTTTTGACATTTAAACTTTGGTAATGTCCCAAAACCTGTTGACTAATATTCAAAGCAGTGAGATGAGCATTCAGCACCTGTGTGTATTTTATCTCTGCTGTCTCTGCATCCTTGTCCTGTAATTTTTCTGTTCCAGAATAGGAACTTTCAAGTTACATGCAGTCTGATGTCTGATTTGTGTCCCTTAACTCTTTTGTGCAGAGATTGTCTTATTTGTCTCATATAGAGGGGTGTTGTTGGCAAGAGATGGCATACACCACATAGGCAGAAGAACAAGTAAAAGTGCCCTTTATGTTGTGTCTGACATTGTTAGGTCCTGTAATTATGTTGCCAGAATAAATGTGGGGGCATAGCTGGCATCTGGGTTTGTCCCCATCCCTGTTGCAAGGTTGCATAGCCTACTGTGTATCAATAGTTCTTTGAGATTGGGGTGTTGTCTGTAAACAAGTAACAGCGCTGCCACCAAGGGTTTGGAAGAACGAAGTATTCTTGTCAAAGTTGGGTTGGAGATCATTTGTTATGCTTGTTAAAGGTTTTCAGTTGGGTGCTTGGAGGACCCTGAGTAGGCTGAGGGTTAGAATCCCTAAATGCAAAACCAACATGTTCAAGTGGGGGCTGCTCGCAGGCAACAACATGCTCTGTGATACAGAATCTGGCTCATTTACTGCTCTGCTGATTACTACCAGAAACATGCACCAATGAGGACTTAAGTTTGGCCAACAACAAAGCCAAGAAAGTGGCTTAATGTTGGCCACAATGGATCTTGGGGACATGAAAGGAGCTTCATTCAGGCATCCCCTGAGCGGAGTTTCTCCAGCAAAAAATCATTTCAGCCCAGAATAATTTCTGACATGAAATTTATTTATTTATCCAGGGTTTGATCGGTACATGAAAGGAGAAGTTTGGTGCTGAAAGTGACAAGTAGTGGTATTCGGTTGTTTTCTGTTCTGGGCCTGTCTTGTAGCAGGTTGCTTCTAGTATTTATCATACCCAGTTAATTTGATCTTTAACCATATTGACTGGTATTGTAGGTTGAGAAATGTGTTTTGTAGATCCTTGAGTTCGGAGTCTCTATCTCAGGAGTTTTCAACCTTTTTAAGAACATAAGAACATAAGACAGCCTTGCTGGAACAGGCCACAGCCCATCCAGTCCAGCATTCTGTCTCACACAGTGGCTCACCATTTCCTTCAGGGTATTCCCAAGCAGATGCCTTCACCTGCTTAGGATTCCCTGGAAATGATATTGAGAGATATCCTGCCTATCTCTCCAATCCGGAGGTTGTCCTTAAGTATCCATAATTATAGCCATTGATACTCTTATCCTCCATGAACTTGTCTAATCCTTTCTTAAAGCTGTCAAGACTGACAGCTGTCACCACTTCTTCTGGCAGGGAGTTCCATAGACCAGTAATCCTCTGGGTGGAAAAGTACTTTCTCTTATTTGTTTGAGAACTAGTACCCAAAAGTTTCATGGAGTGTCCCCTAGTTCTAGTGTTATGCGATAGGGAAAACAGTTTTTCCTTATCTACTTTGTCCACACCGTGCATGATTTTATAAACTTCAATCAGGTCACCTCTTAGACGTCGTCGTTCAAGAGTGAAGAGGCCCAACCGTTGCAGCCTCAGATGGTAAGGAAGGTGTTCCAGTCCCCTAATCATTCTGGTAGCCCTCCTCTGCACTTTTTCCAGCTCCATAATATCCTTCTGGAGGTATGGCGACCAGAACTGTACACAGTATTCCAGATGGGGCCTCACCATAGATTTATAAAGAGGCAAAATGACACTTGCTGACTTATTTTCTATACCCTTCCTAATGATCCCTAGCATTGAGTTTGCTTTTTTCACTGCTGAGGCACACTGGGTTGACACCTTCATTGAGTTGTCCACCAGGACACCAAGGTCCCTTTCCTGGTTTGTCACAGAGAGTTCAGACCCCATCAGTTTATAAATGTAATTGGGGTTCTTTGCCCCAACATGCATCACTCTGCACTTATTAATGTTGAAACTCATTTGCCACTGTTTTGCCCACTCCCCCAGTGTCAAGAAATCCCTCTGAAGCTCCTCACAATCTCTCACAGTTTTCACTACCCTGTATAATTTAGTGTCGTCAGCAAATTTGACTAATTTGCCGGGGGCTGGGTCACGCTCCCTCAGACAGCTTCAGGTCCAAGAGATACAATTACTGAAATGAAGATCATTGTAGAGATTGGGTGGAGAATTTAGTCAAAATGATTTATGAATGTGCTAGTGCAACCTCATACAACAATCACCCCATATAGCAACAAAATCGCATAACGATTAGGTTTTGGAAAAAATGGCATCCCGGATAACAATTTTCCCTATGGAAAAAATTGTACAACAAATTTTTAATGGAAAAAACCACTTAGCAAAAAAAATCTTTGTATGCTGCACCCCATAGGGAAAATCGCTATATGATGCATGCATCATATAACAACTGTTTCATACAATGAGCCCTGTGGAATGGATTAAAATCATTGTATGCGGTACCACTGTATTAAAAACATTATGTCATATGGAAGGGAATATAGGGTTACTTGACACACTTCCTATGTAGTATAGCGTAGGGCAGAAATTCTCAACCTGTGGCCCATGGGCCGAATGTGGCCCACAGCAATGAATGGCCATTTTGCTTTTACTCCACCCCATGGCACTTTCTGGTGTGGTGGAGGTGGTGGGGGCCCCCATGAAATGGTGCTGCGTGCTGCATCCAGCCCATGGGCCGCAGGCTGAGAATCCCAACTCTATCTTGTGGGTCTGAGCAGATACAGTTGTACCGGAGGACTTGGCTGTATAAGATGGAGTTTATCTTGTGTTCTGGTTGGAAGCTGGAGGCATGTAAGTAGGTGTTTCAATCAGTGGATTTTCGTTATAGTGTGTCGCTGAGATGTTCATGTTGCAATTTCACAGTGATGTCTAGAAAATGTTCTTGTTGTGTAAACTGGTAGTGTAGACCCCTTTTGACTCTGCATGTGCTTTTAAGCAGAGCTGCTGCTGAGGAGAGCAAAACAAAGGAAGTGAGCGCTGGTAAGTTTTGCAGTTGGAGTAGAGCTGCTTTAGAGGCTTCCACTAATTTAAATTGATAATTTCAACTGCTGAGAGCCACCTCTGTTCAAACAGAGGAAGCAGTTTGAAGCTTCCAGAAGCAGGGGGCAGAGCCACACCAGGCCCTTCCCTGAACTGTGACTCATAGGGGCGGAGCCACACTAGCCTTTAAAAGCTCTGAGCTCTTTCAGGGTCAGCCCTTTTGACTCTGCATGTGCTCTTAAGCAGAGCTGCTGCTGAGGAGAGCAAAACAAAGGAAGTGAGCGCTGGTAAGTTTTGCAGTTGGAGTAGAGCTGCTTTAGAGGCTTCCACTAATTTAAATTGATAATTTCAACTGCTGAGAGCCACCTCTGTTCAAACAGAGGAAGCAGTTTGAAGCTTCCAGAAGCAGGGGGCAGAGCCACACCAGGCCCTTCCCTGAACTGTGACTCATAGGGGCGGAGCCACACTAGCCTTTAAAAGCTCTGAGCTCTTTCAGGGTCAGCCCTTTTGACTCTGCATGTGCTCTTAAGCAGAGCTGCTGCTGAGGAGAGCAAAACAAAGGAAGTGAGCGCTGGTAAGTTTTGCAGTTGGAGTAGAGCTGCTTTAGAGGCTTCCACTAATTTAAATTGATAATTTCAACTGCTGAGAGCCACCTCTGTTCAAACAGAGGAAGCAGTTTGAAGCTTCCAGAAGCAGGGGGCAGAGCCACACCAGGCCCTTCCCTGAACTGTGACTCATAGGGGCGGAGCCACACTAGCCTTTAAAAGCTCTGAGCTCTTTCAGGGTCAGCCCTTTTGACTCTGCATGTGCTCTTAAGCACTAGTAACAAAGGGTAACAAAGGGATAATATAGTCTTACTAGGTAGAAAGGTAGTAAACGTGTACATTTTTGAGGCCCAGAATACTGCACTTGTTAAAATGGATTCTGAGGGAACAGTTGTAGTTACCTGCAATACTTGTGCCATGTTTGTGTTCTTGCCAAAGCATATGGAGAACTACACTTGCAGCAAGTGCAAGCTGGTTGCACTACTAGAAGAGAAGGTCCAGCAGCTAGAGGCCCACATATGTAACCATCAACTAATTATGGAGCTTGAGGTGTTCTTGGACAGAGCGGAACAGACTATGCTGGACAAAGAAGAGACAGGGCACAGTTCTGAGGGAGAAGGCCCTTCACTAACTCAGGAGGGAGATGTTTGGAGGAATGTGACTCAAAGGAGGAGAAGAGTAGGGGATCACTCTGAGAGTCTGAAATTACAGAATAAATTTGAGGCTCTTTCTCTCATCACACCTGATGAGGAACACACAGAGGAACAACTGGTTCCACCTGATGATCTCTCTTTCATCACACTTGATGAGGTCCAGGAAGATAAACAACAGGAACAAACTGAGGTTCTCTCCCTTAATATGGTTGATGAGGTGCATGTAGATGAACAGATTGCAGGAGAGAGGCTCCTTGTACTAGGCGATTCAATAATTAGAAATACAGAGAAATGGATTTGTGATGCACATGATAACCGTATGGTGACTTGCCTGCCAGGTGCAAAAGTTGCAGACATCACAAGAAATCTAGATAGATTGTTAGAGAGAACTGGGAACGAGCCAGTTGTCATGGTACATGTTGGTACCAATGATGTTGGGAAGGCCAAGCGGTCTGTCCTGGAAGCCAAATTCAGGTTGTTAGGAAGAAGATTGAAGTCCCGGACTTCCAAGGTAGCATTTTCAGAAGTGCTGCCTGTCCCTCGCGCAGGACCTACCAGGCAGGCAGAGCTCAGAAGCCTCAATGCGTGGATGAGGCGGTGGTGTCGAGAGGAGGGTTTCAGATTTGTCAGGAACTGGAGAACATTTTGGGACAAGCCAAATCTGTTCAGGAGGGATGGGTTGCATTTGAACCATGATGGGACCAGATTGCTGGCACTCAACATCAAAAAGGCTGCAGAGCAGCTTTTAAATTGATAACTGGGGGAAAGCCGACAGGAGCTGGGCAGCATCCGGTTCGGGAAAGTGTGTACTTGAGTAGTGAGGAGGATGCAAAAATTACTGAGCAGAGCGAGGAGCTAGTCACTAGCATTCTAGCAGAAGGATGCAAGAGGCAGTCTAACAATGCAACTGGACACAAAAGACTGTGTCAGAAAAGCATATATAAATGCTTGTATACAAATGCTAGAAGCCTCCGGAACAAAATAGGGGAGCTGGAATACTTAGCAATAAATAAGAATATTGATATTATTGGTATCACTGAAACCTGGTGGACGGATGATAACCAATGGGATACAGTTATCCCAGGCTACAAACTGTACAGGAAGGATAGGAAGGGGCAAGTGGGAGGTGGTGTGGCCTTGTATGTCAAAGAAGTGATAAAATCGTATGAATTGGAATATCTAGGTGATTTGGAGTCACCATTAGAAGCTCTGTGGGTAAGAGTACCAGGCCACAAGGATGGTCTAACAGTAGGCATATACTATCGGCCTCCGACCCAAACTCTTGAGGGAGACTGGCAGTTCGAGAATGTTGTAAAGGAGGCATCCAAGAAGGGAAGCCTGGTTATAATGGGGGACTTCAATTACCCTCACATAGACTGGGTGAACTGTTGTTCAGCACATGATAAAGAGATAAAGTTCCTAGATATGCTAAATGATTGTTCCCTGGGACAGATGGTTGAAGACCCAACTAGAGGTACAAGAATCCTTGACTTGATCCTGAGTAATACTCAGGATCTGGTGCAAGATGTTAATGTGACTGATCCAATAGGGAACAGTGACCACAACTCAATTATGTTTAACTTGAACATAGACCGCAAGTCACTGATAAAATCTAACACAGAGACCTTAAATTTTCAAAAAGGAAATTTCCCAAAGTTGGGGAAACTAGTAAAAAAGAAGCTGAAAGGGAAAATTGAGAGAGTCCAAACACTCCAAGAGGCATGGAGGCTGTTTACAAAAACAATAACAGAGGCTCAATTGGAATGCATACCCAAAAGGAAAAAGGCCACTGCCAGGTCCAAGAGGACTCCGATGTGGCTTACAGGAGCTGTTCGGGAAGTGATCAAGAGCAAGAAAAGCTCATTTAGAAGATGGAAGGCTTGTCCGAATGAGGACAGCAGGCAGAAACATAAATTCTGGCAGAACAAATGCAAGGCAACAATCAGGAAAGCAAAGCAAGACTTTGAGGAGCGTATAGCTAAAAATACTCAGAGAAATAACAAAGACTTCTTTAAGTACATTAGAAGTAAGAACCCAACTAGGAAGGCCATTGGACCATTAGATGACAATGGAAGGCAAGGGGTTATTAAAGAGGAAACAGAGATTGCAGAGAGACTCAATGAATTCTTTGCTTCAGTATTCACTGAAGAAGACAGAGGCCACATACCCAAAACAGAGCCTATCTTCGTAGGGAGGGAAACCGAAGAATTAAGCCAGATAGAAATAACCAGGGAGGAGGTCCTTGCATGTCTTGTTAAGCTAAACACTAACAAATCACCAGGACCAGATGGAATCCATCCACGAGTTCTCAGGGAACTTAAAGATGAAATTGCTGATCTCCTAGCCAAAATATATAATCTTTCCCTCAAATCAGGCTTTGTGCCTGATGACTGGAAGGTAGCGAATGTAACACCAATTTTCAAAAAAGGATCCAGGGGTGATCCAGGAAATTACCGACCTGTCAGTTTGACATGTGTCCCAGGTAAAGTGATGGAAACCATCCTAAAAGATAGAATTAATAGGCACATAGAAGAGAAGGCGCTGCTAAAGGAGAGCCAACATGGTTTTTGCAAGGGCAACTCATGCCTCACTAATCTGTTGGAATTTTTTGAGAGTGTCAACAAGCATGTGGATAAGGGGGATCCAGTTGACATTGTTTATCTGGACTTTCAGAAGGCTTTTGACAAGGTCCCACACCAAAGGCTCTTGAATAAACTTACCAGTCATGGAATAAAGGGACAGGTCTTGTCCTGGATCAGCAACTGGCTAAGGGACAGGAAACAGAGGGTAGCACTAAATGGACACTTCTCCAAGTGGAGGGAAGTAAAGAGTGGGGTCCCCCAAGGTTCAGTACTGGGACCCCTGCTTTTCAACCTCTTCATAAATGATCTAGAGGTAGGAGTAAAAAGCAAGGTAGCCAAATTTGCTGACGACACTAAATTATACAGGGTAGTGAAAACTGTGAGAGATTGTTTCAGGTTGGAGAATGGTATAAAGAAATGTGGAGTTTAGCATTGAACGATAAATTGACATGGGAGATTAAAGTCAAAAGAGATAATTTAAAAGAGAATAGATTCTGGAATATATGGAAACCGTTCGTGGATCATTCTATTATGGCAGGTGATAGTTCAGGACCAGTACCATCTCAAAGAAGTTTCTGGACTTGAGTTAAAAATAAACTCTCCGGGCATTGTATATATTCACAGGGTGTTTTTTTTTTAATTGGTTAAAAAGATTAGTGGTAGTACAGAAAGTTTTTTTTTCTATTATTTTGGATTTTGAAATAAAGGTTCTTAATATTTGGTGGTTAAATAGTAGTTAATGAATATAGATATTGTTATGTGCTACCATATAGTAATGTTTGTTAGTATGATTTTATGGATTCGTTAGTGTAATGTACTGTTAATGTATTGTTGATGTTTTCTTTTCTTTTTTCTGTATGTTTATTAAAGATTTAATAAAAATTTAAAAAAAAAACTGTGAGAGATTGTGAGGAGCTTCAGAGGGATCTCTCGACACTGGGGGAGTGGGCAAAACAGTGGCAAATGAGTTTCAACATTAGTAAGTGCAGAGTGATGCATGTTGGGGCAAAGAACCCCAATTACATTTATAAACTGATGGGGTCTGAACTCTCTGCGACAAACCAGGAAAGGGACCTTGGTGTCCTGGTGGACAACTCAATGAAGGTGTCAACCCAGTGTGCCTCAGCAGTGAAAAAAGCAAACTCAATGCTAGGGATCATTAGGAAGGGTATAGAAAATAAGTCAGCAAGTGTCATTTTGCCTCTTTATAAATCTATGGTGAGGCCCCATCTGGAATACTGTGTACAGTTCTGGTCGCCATACCTCCAGAAGGATATTATGGAGCTGGAAAAAGTGCAGAGGAGGGTAACCAGAATGATTAGGGGACTGGAACACCTTCCTTACCATCTGAGGCTGCAACGGTTGGGCCTCTTCACTCTTGAACGACGGCGTCTAAGAGGTGACCTGATTGAAGTTTATAAAATCATGCACGGTGTGGACAAAGTAGATAAGGAAAAACTGTTTTCCCTATCGCATAACACTAGAACTAGGGGACACTCGATGAAACTTTTGGGTACTAGTTCTCAAACAAATAAGAGAAAGTATTTTTTCACCCAGAGGATTACTGGTCTATGGAACTCCCTGCCAGAAGAAGTGGTGACAGCTGTCAGTCTTGACAGCTTTAAGAAAGGATTAGACAAGTTCATGGAGGACAAGGGTATCAATGGCTATAATTATGGATACTTAAGGACAACCTCCGGGTTGGAGAGATAGGCAGGATATCTCTCAATATCATTTCCAGGGAATCCTAACAGGTGAAGGCATCTGCTTGGGAATACCCTGAAGGAAATGGTGAGCCACTGTGTGAGACAGAATGCTGGACTGGATGGGCTGTGGCCTGTTCCAGCAAGGCTGTTCTTATGTTCTTATGTTCTTACCTTGTTGTGTAGACCTCTGCAAAGAGGTATGCCTGGTTCCATAGTATTTAAGTTACTATTACGTACTATGGTAATCTTCTTCTGCATGCCAGTCTGACACATCCATATTTTTAAGTAGTGAGTTGAACAAGAGAGTTGATTCCTCTCTTTCCTCCATTGGAATATATTTTCTGGGTGATCAGCAATGAATCAGGACATTGTTGTATCAGGAGAAAGCTAGGCAGCTTAACAACTTTTTCAAATAATGTGGGCTACAATTTCCATAATCTCATCTTTGAGTATCATGGAGAAGGGTGATGGGAACTGGTTTCTAACAACATTTGGAGAACCACAAATTGTCCACCACAGTAGTGCAGTGCTACCATTATCAGATAATTGGTCCATCTATGCCAGGGCTTCTCAACCTTTTCAAGCCAGGAGCCAGGTCATGCTCTCTCAGTCAGCTTTGAGGGCCGGATGGCCATTTTACCCTGCGTGCACAATGGGGGTGGCCATTTTGTCTCAACAGCATCAAAGGGGTGGCCATTTTGTTTCTCAAATGCCCTTGGAGGGATGGGGAGCCCACATGAAATGGCACCACAGGCTGGATCCAGCCCATGGGCCTTATGCTGGGAACCCTTGACCTATGCAAATTGAACCCTGCACTTTCTACGTTCAGACAATTTGTTCTTCCTTGGATAGAAAAGATGGCTTCTGTTTTCTGATATATTTTTTTAAAAGCAGTAATTTCATGTCCACTTTCTTATAGAAAAGTCTCCATCAGATGCTATTAACTGAAGAAAAAAAGCAGGACATTTTAGAAAAAGGAAGCATCAGGATTTGTGAAAAACACAGATGCCTCTGGAAAGGTACATCACACAGGCCTAGTTACTGACACATACCTCTCTCTCTCTCATCTGATGGTATGGGCAGCTGCTTATAGGGTTGGTTTTGGGATCAGTCATTGCCAATCTTAGGGTCCAGATGTTGTTGGCCTATAACTTATCTTTTTAAAAAATCATGATCAAAAGTTGGGGATGATGGGAACCACTGTTTTATTCTTAGTACCCATTTTAGTTTGGGTATTCTGGAAATTTCAGTTCAATAAGTTTTCCAAGCCCCGATGCACATTGTTGTCCAACACATCTGGAGAGATCCAAGCGAAGGACAATTGCTCCACAGAATCATTTTTAAAAAACTCACAATTAAAAAAAAATCTTCTCCCCTAAAGAAATTGCAGGGTCTGAGTCATTGCTTTCAGCAAAATATCCACCACCACAAAACAGGCAAAATGTTATTTGTTTTGCCACTAAACCCCCCCCCCCCGGTTAGATATGGTCATTGACGACATGTATTCTGCAATATGTAGGTCAGAGATGAATAAGGTGTGTGGAAATGTGGCAGACCATTTCCTGAGGGTTTGCAGGTATTGCTCTTTTTGATGAGAACTCAAAACACCACCAGCATCTGTTAAACAAAGCTTCATTTGGGGTTTTGTGGTTAGAGAACATGCTTGAGAAATGTGTCAAGGAGATGAGATAGTTTGAGAGAAACTAACAGGGTCGGAAGTGAGCAGTGAGCATTTTAACACTTTGCAGATAGTGACATTGTAAAAATACAAGTAAGAAATTACTTTTCTTCACCTGAATTTGGAGGCTTTAAAATCCATGGGGTGTAACTTGCAAGGTGAATATTTACTACTGTGATACAGATTTTATGACTAATAAACAATCATGTTTTAAGTGAATCATCATGACAGTTATATGGAATGTGCTTCTTCTTCTTTAAGTGTCATATCCAAGTTTGAATTTTGGCTATCTTCATGGCAATCAGCCATGAAGATTGTCCTGGGGACAATATAATGCAGTGGCCTTCCATTTGCCTTCTGCATCACAATGTGATACCTGTACAACTGATCCAGTTCTGCAAGCTATTTTCTGGTCTTGAGCCCTTTTGGGACACAAGTCCTCATCAGCCCCAGGCCAGTATTGATGAAGCTGCTGCCCTTCAACAAGATGGATTCAAGTGGGATTTAATCCACCTGGGGACCATCACCCTTCCCTGTCGACCAAGGCCACTAGTCCTCATGGTTATCGGGCATTGAGTCGCTGGCAGTATGGTCCACTCCAGAGGTGTCCAAACTGCAGCCCTTGGTGCCTAATAATCTGTGCTGCCCCTGCCACTCCCAGCAGCATTGCACATGTGTGGGCGTGTTTTACTTCTGCTTCCAGTTTGATGAATCACATGACCGGCCCACTCAACCACATGACCAGTCCGCGACCTGAAAAGTTTGGGCACTCCTGGTCTACTCTATTCCAATAGCAGGATAACCTGGCCACTCCTATGTGGAAATGTTTCTTCTTTGAAATAATCATTTATTTAAATAACATGGATAATGTACGTGCCTTTGTAATAGCCATCGCACACATGCACACACATATATTTACTTTTGGTTGGGAGCAGCAGCTGTACAATCAGTTCTGCCTGTGACTAGAAGCCAATTTCCTCTTCCAGTGGTGTCTGTAGATGCTTCATGGAAAACAGGAAACTTTCAATGTTTATATATGGGAATGACCTCCAGTTCAGTACTAATGAATGGCAATACTATTGGCTCAGGAGTTCAGAATGCCAAATAGAGAGCTGATGTGTAGATGTGTTTCACCTTTGCCTAAGCTTTTCTTAGATCTTGGTGATTTTAGCAGCTGTTGAAGAAGAATATTCTATCTAAGAAAAACTATTACTATATTCAGCTTTATTGAATGGTTATACTCTGAACCTTACAGGTTGCAAAGAGGAAAGCAGAGGTGAATGTGAGCCTTCAAGTACTTCATCTCATTCTAGAGATTCTCAACCTTTGGAGCTAGAAAATAGATTTCATATCAAAGGTTTACGTGATGACTACTGTAAGTTTTCCCTTCATTTCTTAAATCATACTTATATGTGAATGTGGAAGCTTTTCAATCAAAGATGTCAAGGAAGGTACAATTAAAGTGAACCAAATAGACAGACAGACAGACAGACAGACAGACAGATAGGATGAGTTTAGATTCTGGATCACAGTTTGGAACAGTTACTTTTTTGACTGCAACTCCCAGAAAACCTCAGTGAATATGACCTGGCAGGGTGGTAGTGTTGGTGTTGTAGTAGTACAGTGATGGTGAACCTTTTAGAGACCGAGTGTCCAAACTACAACACAAAACCCACTTATTTATTGCAAAGTGCCAACATAGCAACAGGGGAGGGAGGAAGCTCTCCCATTGGGCTGCTGGGTAGAGGGGCGGGGCAAACTCTGTGCTGGGGTGACTTCATGAGTGCCCACAGAGAGGCCTCCGAGTGCCACCTTCCATTCCGGATGCTGTTCATGTTGCATACCATCAAGTTGCCTATGACTTATGGCAACCCTATGTATTGGAAAACCATTTGTCATACCTGCTTTGATTCGGATTCCTGCAGTGAGCAGGGAGTTGGACTGGATGGCCTAAAAGGCGCCTTCCAACTCAGTTGTTCTACGATTCTATGAGTCTTCTTCTTCTTCTTTACTTTTACTTTTGCTTTTGCCCTTGTGGGTGTCAAGGGTCTATGTATGAGTGATCTCCAAAAGATCTTGTCCTCAGCAGCTTTGCTCAGCCCCTGCAAACTCTAGGCTGGCTCTTCCCTTAATAAACCCATTTCATATTTGATTTCCATTCTAGATGCATCATTGGAAAAATCACCACAGAGTCACAGATTTACAATTAGAAGGTTGAAATTCCTTTATAGAGATACATTTTAAGTGTTTTTTTTAAAGAATTAGGTGAAAATTGGGATGCCTATTAGCAATGTGTCATGCTTTTTTATTTTTCTAACTCAAAATCCCAGAATTCTCCAAGAATAGTCCAGACAGAATTTTGGGAGTTCTAGCCCACACACTCAAATTTACAAACAATTCATTTCACTCACCTGTCAAAGTCTTCTTCTAGGTCTTATTTCCTGCTGCAATGATTCTTTCTGGTTGTATTCTTGTTACCTATTATGTTGTTATAACATAATAGGTCTCTGGAACAGCTGCTAACCTCTGGGAGCATTGCAGCAGGAAATAAGTCACAACTAGAGTAGGCTTATTGAATCAATGAAACTTACAGAGGTGTTGACCTACCAAGTCCACTCTAATTCAATAGTTACAATTTATTCCTGGATTTCAGCCACTATGTAAGTTCTATCTCATTCCTACATATTTATATTATGAATAATATATTTAATCCTTATTTTAGTATCCTGCTGTTAAAATAATAGTTTTCATCATGTTCATTCTTTACAGAAATAGCTATTTTTTTATAAAAAATTGCATCTTTAGTCCAAGGATTAATTTCAAGTAGACTTGTTTTCCTTTCTAGATCTAAATATATTGGACTGGAGTCAGGAAAATCTCATTGCTCTTGCTCTAGACTCTGCTGTACACATTTGGGATGGTGAAAGAAACCAAAATGTGGGAAGCATAAATTTATCTTCCAATTCCACATATATTGCTTCGGTAGCCTGGATGAGAAAAAACACTTACCTTGCATTAGGCACTTGTGATGGAGAAGTACAGGTACTGAGTAGTTAATTGTATAGTTTCAAAGCAAAAATATGACACTGGCGGTTTCTTGCTATACTTCAGTTAATAAAAATGCACGAATAATCATTTTAGTTGAACCTAAGGTCATGAATTGGCTATAATTGTATTTTTAATTGTAACATACTTCTTGCTTAACATGTGAGAAGGAATGCCCGGTTCCTTTATTCTTTCCTCATATGGCTTGGTTTCTGGCATGGCTGAGGCAAAATATTTCCCTTATTGGGAACATGCTATAAATACATAAAATTAGTTTCTGTCCTCAATGTTTTGTGCCTAGAAAAAAAATGTAAGCAGCAAGGGGATGAAACTTGGGGAAATAATTTACAACTCTTCTTTTGTTGTTGAGTGGGTATGATTTTGTGTGAGTTCTGCAACATAAGTTGAAATTAACTGTGGAATAAGATATGCTGCCTATCTGGCTTGCTCATTTGTCCATTAGTCTGTCCCTTTATTTATTTATTTATTTGTTTGTTTGTTTTGATCAGCTATGGGACGTTGAAACTCAGACAAGGGTGAGACGCATGTTTGGCCATATGTCTGTAATTGGAGCCATGAATTGGAATGGACATGTACTTAGCAGGTGAACAACAAAATGCATATATTGCAAAAAATAATAATATGGGAATTCGTGGCAATATAAACAGGAAAGTGATTTGTCATTTTTGTTTGCTTATTTTTAGGATTACGTATGATAGAATAAGGTTGAGGTACCTTTGTATTTCCGTATGTTTTGGACTATAACTCCCATAGTCCTTTACCATTTGCCTTGATAGGTTGAGCTCATGTGAATTGTAGACCAGGTTATTTGGAAGGCTAAAGATTCTCCATGAGGGCATAATAGGCAGGAGGTCTCGGCTAAATGATTCACAGAAATAGTGGATTTGGGAGACCAATGTGAAGAAAGTAAAAAAAGATGACCGCATGACATGTTCTGAGAGGTAATTTCAAGCACATGGGAGTGGGGTGGGGCAAGTATGAAAGCAAGGCCAATGCTTCTAAGGGATGAGAAGACGATGGAGAGGACAGACCAAGAAGAGCAAATATTTCAGAGGGAAATATCAGGATATGAAAGTAGGAACGTAAGGGAATAGCACAAACCCTCTTCTGACTCTCTGTGTGAAAGGTTGAATTTTTTTGAATAGTAGCCATGTAACTCTGTGTTTCAAGCATATCAGAGAGTAAAGAAAGCAAAAAAAAATTAGCACTTTAAAGACTAACTGCTGTGTTTTAATGTTAGCTTTTGCAGATCAAGTGTCTAACATTAAAACACAGAGGTAAAAGGTAAAGGTTTCCCTTGCTCGAAAGCCAGTCGCATCCGACTCTAGGGTTCAGTGCTCATCTCTGTTTCAAAGCCAAAGAACCAACGCTGTCTGTTTCTGCAGACGTTTCCGTGGTAATTTACTCTCTGATATGTGTGAAAGATGTGTCTGAGGAGAGGGTGCATTTAAAGGTGGATAAGAGCTGCATCGCACGAAATCCTAAAATTAGTGTTTTAGTTATATTTTGTACCATAAACTATCCTTTGAATTAAAAGTTAGGTTTGCACATTTTCATTCCACAGAAGGAGTCTCAGCAGTTCTTGGGCCTCACTTTGCCTTGAAGAAAAGTAATCCAGGAACTAGACAGTTACAGGATAGTCTAGCCTGGGGAAAGAGCTGTCATGATCTTAGCAGATGGTTATTTTCCATTTGACTTTATGTGAGTCCATGTATGATTAATTCAGTCAATGGGTGACTCTTAACATCAGTTTCATTTTCTTCTTTAGTTTTAGCTTTTGCTGTGCAAATTTCAGATGCTGCTGAATCTTAACACTGAGAGATTGGTGTGAACAGAAAATGGCAATCTCTTATTTTTCCACTTCATTTGGAAATATGATATATTTCCTATAGCCCATCTCTTCTCTTTATCATTGAAACCCTTCTTCTTCCACGTCTAGGCCAGATGTGAAACTGCCAAAATGAAGGCACCTTTTGATGAGTTCATTCTGTACCTCCTTTCACCTCACCTAGTGTGAGAAAGATTAATCAGCAACACAAGGTTGCTGTAACCAGAGTACGCCCAATTGTGGTTTAAAAATATCACAGTCTTCAAAGAGGCTCTTTCTGTGCACCCTCCCAAGAGCTATAACTACAGTATAAAAGTTTAGGGTAAAATGTGTTTTGAACATCTTTTTTAAATGAAGAGAGAATTTAATTTAATTTAATTTTCACATTTGTATGCCGCCCAATGGGAGCCAGTTGCATCCTCAAAGGGAATGCATGCATTCCATAGTTGGAGGTAACAGGAGAAAACCTACCCCTCCATGCTGAATACGTGGGCCTGTACAAGCAGGCAGTTCTCCAGAAGGTCTTCCTGATTATCTTAATAACCAAGTAGATTCATACTGAAACAGACAGTACCACTAATAGTCAGGCTCTGGGTAACTTAGAGTTTTAAAAGTTGAAACCAACACCTTTGATTGAGGCTGGAAAACAATTAACAGCTAGTGATAATGTTTCAGTATTGCAGTGATGTGCTCATGATACCCTACAACACTATTCCCCAACCTTTGGGTTTTGGACTTCAATTCCCAGAAGCCTAGGTTATTTCCCCAAAACACTGATCAGACAATGTACTGCCCTACAACGTTGAGAACCTAGCTGACAAGTTCTGTATCAGAGGAATGCAAATTATTTCTGTGATGTATATGTTAGAATACTCTGAACTCCTATGCATTTTCTGGTATTAGATGATGAAATTCAGTGACCTCAAGCAGTTTGTTTTATTGTCCGCAGTGGCTCAAGGCTAGGATATATTCATCATTATGACATCCGAGCAACTCAGCATCACACCGGGAAGGTTCAGCAAAGCAAACAGAGTGTTTGTAGTTTGCAGTGGTCTCCAGACTATAAGCTGCTGGCGTGTGGTTCTAGTGATGGCCTAATGAATATTTGGTCTGATGATCTTGGTGGGACCGTACGGTGTAGACCACTGCTCACTTTATTCCATGCCTCAGCTGTAAAGGTAAGATGAAGAGGAAGCCTTCCCGTTTAATTCACACTGAACTGAATAGGAGTCAGCCACTGGAAAACAGAAAATTTACTGATGGTTGTTGTTATTTTCCCTTATAGCCAAGTAATGTTTTATTAGTTGGCTGGATAGCTCAGTGAATTCGGTATCAGGATGTGGAGCCATATGGTGGGAGTTCAATTCCCCACTGGTATGGCCGTGAACAAGCTGCACAGTCCCAGGGTGGCTCAAGAAGAGGGGAATTGTAGATCAGTTCTATGCATTCTCTGCCTGGAAAATGATAGAAAGGGTGGTCATCAATCTGAACCAACTTGATAGCATGCAGTTATTATTCAGCTGGCTGGGTAGCTCAGAGACTGGAAGTTGATCTTGTATGAGCCAGCTCGTGTAGCCTTGAGCAAAATGCCAGGACATCCCAGAATACACTTCTTTATATTCTCTGTCTAGAAAACCCTGAAAAAGTCACCATACGTCCAAATTGAGACCAGCACTTGTGATAGTCCAAAAGATCTCTGTGTTGCTGGCACAGATACAAAAGCAGCAGAAAATTATCACTTTGGAAACATGACAACACTACTTTCCCCCTCATTAGGCCATGAAATGGTGTCCATGGCAGCCTCTAGTAATTGCCACAGGAGGTGGAATGAAAGACAGATTTTTACGCATCTGGAACATAAATGATGTGACAAACTTCAAAGGTGCCAATACTACATCTCAGGTAAAAATGTGTGTCTGTTCAACATTCTTTAGCTTTTCAGGCAAACTTCTTATACACTTACTGTATTTCCATGACAAAAGGAGTTCCAGCTTAGCCTAAAGATCAAAGTCTGCCTTTATTTAAAAAACCCATCTAAAGTAGAGATCAACACATTGTGTGAATAACCAGCGAATTGGAGGAAAAATGCTAATTACATTATGAATCACTCAAAAAGTGTTCAAAGTCCTATGGACCCGTATATAAGTGTAGTTATTATTGCTATTGTATGAGTGTTGTGAACATACCTTATATACTAGGAGCTTCCTAAATATAAATCGTTATGGGTTTTGAAGAACCTCATACTCATACATTTCCCATAGTGGCTCTTGCTAGCTCCATACTTGAAAAAGGACACATGTTGAACTGCTTATAAGTCTTATACATTTAGTCCCACACAATTATCAGAAAGCTTCGTTATCTTCCAGAGTTCTTATAGCTGACTAGCATATTTGTGCCCGACCAGCCGGGCAGTTTTTATTTGTGGGGTTTTTTTTTTTTGGTTAAGGGTGGTTTGGGTGGGGGTGTTTTGCATTTGTGGTTTGTGACTTTTTTGATCTATTTTATTAGATTTATTTGTGATTTTGATTTATTTTTACTTTTTTTGACTTTTTTTTACTCTTGTGGCCTCTAGGTGGGGCTGTTAGCAAGAGGGCTGCTTTGCATTTTTTTGACTTGTTTTTAATCTTCTGGCCTGCAGGTGGGGCTGTTAGTAACAGTGTTGGATTATTTTTTTGTTTGACTTGTTTTTTCTCTCCCGGCCTATAGGTGGGGCTTCTTCCGGTAAGTAGTCTTTATTTCCTCATTTCTGTTCCGGAGTCGTGAAGGAAGGACGTGCTGGTGAGTTCTCTTTTTTTTATCTGAATTTTTTTTGTGTTGAGTTGGTAGCTGTTTCTGTTTCTTCTTTTGTGGTTTTTTTTGGGTGGGTTTAGATGTATTTAATTGTTTTGTTTATCTTTGGTTGTTTTTTATGTTTTTGATTTCTTTTGTGTTTATTTGTTTAATTTGTGGTATTTTGGTTGTTTGAGTTAGGTATTTTTGTGTTGTAGTTAGGTGTTTTTTATGTGCTTTCATGGTATTTTGGGTGTTTTTGTTTGTGGATTTTGTTGTTTATTGTTTTGTTGGTTAATGTGTTTTTAATTATTTATTTATTTGTGTTTTATTAATTTTGGTGATTGGCGTTTTAGGTAAATGTTTGGTTTTGTTGTTGTTTTGCGTGAAGAACGGCCTGTCGGTTCCTCCTTTCCCCATTGCTGCTTCGAAATTTGGTTTTGGTACAGCAATGGGGAAAAGGAGGAGCTGGCAGTCAGCTGGCTCTTCCCCCGGTAAGATTTGTTAGGTAGGTCGGGTGAAAAGGAGGCAGAGAAGAGCTATCTGCCTGACGAT
This sequence comes from Bradypodion pumilum, assembly GCA_035047305.1. NCBI lineage: Eukaryota > Metazoa > Chordata > Lepidosauria > Squamata > Chamaeleonidae > Bradypodion > Bradypodion pumilum. Next base: position 37,386,593 of record JAWDJD010000002.1, on the reverse strand, counting down.
GGTTCTCTCCTCTCTGTCTCCTTTTTCTCCTGGCTTACCTAACCGGAGATCGACAGGCAGCAATCCGTAAGGGGTGGTGCTCTTCCTTGCAGGTTGCTGGCTGCTGCTGGTCTTTTTTTCCACCCCAGCTCAACTTACCTTGAGGCCAGTGGTGGTCTCGCCGTGTCTTCGGCGGGGTAGAGGGGAGGAGAGGGAGTCCCTCTTCTCCCTGTTGCTCCAGGAAAGTAGGCCGGTGGTGGTCTCGCCGTGGTTTTTTGTGGGTGTTTGTTTGCGAGGCCATGAGGCGCTGTGTCCACCTGCGGCGGCCTTGTGCTCCCATTGCGGGAGGCCGGCATGTTTTTATTTTATTTTTTGCGTGCCGGCTTTTTCAGCGTTCTGCACGCTTGTGGCCTTCAGCCTGATTGGCTGAAGTGCTCACGGCGTGTAGGACACTGGGACTTGGAGTTTTGTTTGTTTTGTTTGCCTTTGTGTGGCGTTTTTTTCCCTGTGGCTCAGTTTCTATTGGGTGTGCCATGTTTCCCAACGTTCTTTTTGCTCACACCTCTCAGCCTGATTGGCTGAGGCACAGCGCAGAGGATGTTGGGAATTGAAGTTGTTTCCCTTTGTTCCCATTCGTGGAGCTGTTGCCCCACTGACGGCTTCTGCAACCATGCAGCGCTCTGCTGTCCGGGTTCGGGCAAGTGCAGGCGGCTCGGTACAAGATACGATAGTCAGGTGCGGGCGTGTATACCGGAGTCCAATGGTTAACGCCCCTCTTTATAGGTAAAGATTTCTGGATCTTTTGGTTTGATGACTCCTTTCTCTGTCATGGTTCCTGGTCTTCAGCTTGTTGAAGTTCCTTGTATCCCAAATGTATCACACAGCTTCCCAAGACATATTCTTTTGGTTTGCTTCTCTCCCTCTCTTCCTATTATACATCTTAATAACCCCAGGGTAATTGTGACTCGCAAAGCTATAGTACCACTCTACTGTAATCAGCATCCATTTTTTTTAGTCTTTTTAGTCTTCCATACTAATATTTGCCTGTTCCCTGAGCATTCTTTGCTTCCCAGAGCAATCCAGTGTATCATAGCCTTCTTGAAGGTCATGGCATTTTTGAACCACAATTGGGCGTACCCAGGGCAATGGGAACCTTGTTGTTCTGGTTTTTTCACACTAGGTCAAGTGAAAGGAACTACGGAATGAATTCATCAAAAGGTGGCTTCATTTTGGCAGTTTAAAGTCTAGCCTAGACACAAAATAAATGTACCATAGTGTGAAACAAGCAGTGAAATCAAACATCAGTGTATTATACACAAAGTGACTTTAGCATGGGATCAGCCTGATTAGTTGCAGGGGTGGGGTGCTTAATCTTATTGGATACTGGTGCATTAGGGCAAATGGGGCATTGCCTCCCATTGACTCAGGCTGCTTCCCAGCTCATGGAGGCTGGGGAATTTAATTTTTACAGGGGCTGAATTTAAAGGAGCAGCAAATGGTGTTGATCCTATTTTAAGGATAGGTTCAGCACCTTGGAGAGCGTCAATAAAGTTCAAATCTAAACTCAAAGTCAATTCACCTACCTCTGCAAAATCAGAGTCAGTGGTCTATACTACCACTAGGCAACTCAAGCTCTATCTGTCAAAACTCCCTCAGCCCATCACTGGCTGCTATGCCTTCTGCCCCAGCAGTCACAAAGGGCATCAACCACTAGTGCAGAACCTATTGCTGACTAAATGTTTTTTTCATGCTCTAATTGCATAGAAACAATGGATTCCCCACTCTCTGCAGGGTTCACGCTTCATAAAGTACCACTTAGGACTCAGCTGGGGTGGAAGTAGGGATTGCTCAGAAGGGAGAAACAACAGATGGAAAGGGCATTGAGCATATATTCTCAGGGCTGCTTCTCTAGCCAAATTGCTTCCTGCTAAATCTGTTTTTCCTCTTTTTTAAAATCGAAACAGAACAAAGGGTGTAAAGACCTACTAGTCAGAGCCATTATGTTCTGTTATAAAAATTATTATCTATTCTCCAGTGTACTCCACGATGAATACCAAGAAATTAAATGGATAGTTTTGATCAAATCTAGAATATACATTGGCTAAAACGCTGACTGGGAGGAGGAAGGTCAACAGTTCGATTCCTGAGTACTGCAGGATGGAGTGAGCTCCCGTCTTTGTCGCAGCTCCTGCCAACCTAGCAGTTCCAAAGCAAGAAATTGCAAGTAGATAAATAGGAACCACTTCGGTGGTAAAGTAACAGCACTCTGTGCGCTCCGGTGTCTAGTCATGCCTGCCACATGACCACGGAAACATCTGCAGAAGCAGACAACGGCTCTTCGGCTTTGAAACAGAGATGAGCACTGCACCCTAGAGTCGGATATGACTGGCTTTCGAGCAAGGGAAACCTTTACCTTTACCTTTTATTCTGCAAAAATTAAATGAGCTTGTTAATGAAATAATAAAATAATAAAATTCTAGGTGTGCTCCCTGCTCTGGTTACCAAACACCAAAGAAATTGTAACTGGGCAAGGCCATCCACAGAATATGATGAATGTCTGGAAATACCCTTTTCTTTCAAATTCAGCAGGACTTCATGGTAAGCATGTAGATAAACATGGTAAGTTGTTAGTTTATATATTTGATCAATATATTTGGGTAAGAGTGGCAAATCTGTTTTCAATTTTGCTCAACATGGAAGGTGCTAAATAGGCTGAGAACTTGAGTGACAAGATGCAAACAAACCTTAAGAGGTGGAACTACATTGATGATGGCGAATGATATGAATGTGGTGATAGACAATATTTTGAACATGTGCTAATCTGTGGTAACTTGCCTAAAGAGTGTGCTACTAAGGATTTGTTTGAAGCAGATGATAGGGCTATAACAGCTGCTGAATATTGGAAAAGTAGAGTGTGAATATGTAAACATGTATTTTATGTATGCATATATATTTTAGATAATTAGTGTTTTAAAAATTATATGGTTTTACATTCTAATGCTTTGGAAAGTTTTGGGGAAAGATTGGAAAATTAAACTACTTTTGATGTGTGTAAGATTTGGTACAGCAACAATAAAATTAAATATTTGTGGTGATGTGAAGGTGGGGGAAGGGATGTTATAAGCTATGCATGATTGATGACCTATAAATTAAATAGCTTTATACTTGCACTCCTGTTGTTGCCACATTTTTAAAATCTCATGCACTCTGCTTTTCATACTTTGTTACCTTCAGGACCACTGTATGCTTATGAGTTTATCATTTTCTCTTTGTGGTGTCTGAAACACAAATTTCCTTTATATAAGATGAATTTAGTACGAGACACTAATGAAGTTTTTCAAGATTGTACTAGATCCATGTAAGGTGGATGACTGCATTTTAGCTAAAAGTAAGAAATTCGCAAAGATGAATTCTTGCTGATGAATGTGAGGTCTTGTCTTCATTTTCTTGAGCTTTAGGAGAAACCTCTTGTATTTACCTCAGAGATTGAATGTTTTAGTCATTTCTCACAAATGTTTAGTGCCTCTTTCCTATCAGTTTCACAGCTTTGCTTGTCTGAATTTTCTTTAGCTCTCTCTCTCTCTGTGTGTGTGTGTGAGCGAGAGAGAGAGAGAGAGAGAGAGAGAGAGAGAGAGAGAGAGAGAGAGAGAGAGAGAGAGAGAGAGAGAGAGAATGAAAAAAAAAACACCTAGTTTGGGGAGGTGTCTAAAGGCAGTTGATAACATTGTTAAGGTGAGCAGGAATTAAAACAAATACTTTGCCCATTCAAAAGCTATTAAACAGGGTCATACTAAAACATGCATCTAAAAACAAATTTGAAAATGTAAAAACAAAACAAAAAAACTCTAAAAGAATATAAAACCATCAAGCATAGTGCATCTAACTAAATTACTCACAACTAATGAACAACTAATGGAATGTGCTGGCTCAAGTGGTCAATACGCTGAACTTGCTGACTAGAAGGTCGGAGTTTGTCCCAGCTCCTGCCAACCTAGCAGTTCCAAAGCAAGAAATTGCAAGTAGATAATTAGGAACCACTTTGGTGGGAATGTAAACAGTGTTGTGTGCCTAGTCATGCCTGCCACATGTCCAGGGAAACGTCTACAGATGCAGACAGCGCTGGCTCTTTGGCTATAAACAGAGATGAGCACTGAACCCTAGAGTTGGATACGACTGGCTTTTGAGCAAGGGAAACCTTCACCTTTGCTAATGAACTTTGGGAATGTTGATTACCTAAATATCCTTGCTTTTGCTAGAGTGACTAACTACAGTAAAACTCCGACTTACAAATGCCTCTAATTACATAAAATTCGACTTACATAATGATTTTGTGCTGAACCATGTCCCGATTTACACGATTTCCTATGGGTTTGCTTCGAGTTACATAAAGATTATTTTCCTATGAGTTTGCTTCAATTTACATAAAAATTTCATTTTCCCTATGGGATTTAAGCAAAAGCCTACGAAACAACTTTTTTTCTCATAAGTAGAGGTTTTACTGTATTTTCTAGGTAAGGAAGGCTTGTCTTAGAAGTACAAAAATGTTGATTCAGGAACTGTGTTTCTTTTTCTGGCTTCTGATTTTGAGTCTAGAGTTAGTCATCTCTCCTTACTTTTTTTTAAACAAATGAACATTGTGATGCATAGTGGCTTTGAGAATACAGTATCAGTGTTTTAACCATGTTTCCCAGAAAATGACTTCTCTAGTATTTTGCCTTTATATTTTTGTCCTTCACTTTCTGTCTTCCTTATATAGGACACAAAGGAAGAATTCTGCACATGGCATTGAACCCTGAAGGAAATAGGATTTTTACAGCTGCAGCTGACAAGACAGCCTGTATTTGGAAGTATCACACATAAGCAAACACATGTTGCTTTCAGAAGGAACATTCATTCTACTAAGGACATACTCTTCCTGTTGTCTATTCTGTCATTATATAATCCAGCACTAGGAACATGGGATATATTTTGAATTATATGTAAACAAAATATAAACTTAATAATAGTACAGTAATTACACTTATATGTCGCCCCATAGTGCTTAGTGCACTCTCTGGGCGGTTTAAAATGTAATTAGTATTTTGCCCCCAACATACTAGGTACTTATTTTACAGACCTTAGAAAGAAGGAAGGCTGAGTAAACCTTGATCTTTGTCAGGAACAAAACCTCTGCAACGTGTTAGACTTCCATTTCATTTCTTGAAGTATCAATTGTGGAATATCAAGTGGCAAATAGGGAACACTCTGTTCTAAATCCAAGAAAACACATTCAGAATGACAAGGCCGAGCCTAAGTTAAGGATTGTGGGTCCCATTTTGTGTACAAAAATGAATTAGGACTAGTTGTTGAACCTAACCAGCACTTTCAAGTAGAGAGCATTCTGTCTCTAATGCAACTGAAAGCATTAGGTTTGGACAAAGTGCACGTCAAGTAAAACACACAACTTTGCCCATGATGTAACATTTCACGATCTGCCGCCTGAGGTAGCTGTCACAGTCTGCCCAATGCTAGGGTTAGTCCTACAGAATGACCCATTTCAGAGATCATCCAGACGGACATTGAATCTACTCTCTGGGGGTGATCTGGGAGTGGACCAGTCCACTTTTTTATGGTGTCCACACATGTTGGGTGCTGCACTAGGCCCATTCCCTCCTACTTTTTGGGCCTCCATAATTAGGTTTCACTATTTTGATGTTCCCCCATATATTTGTTTGTTTGTTTGTTTTCCCTGTGGATGTTGGGAATGGATTATTGGAAATTGAAATGTTCCTCTGCTTCTCCTTGGAGGGGCAAAGAAAGCAAAATATATTTTTCCTGTTATTTGATCACTTAGGTGACATAAATTGTTTAATTATTTTTCTATGGAGAGTTGATAAAAAACTGCTTGCAGCTGTGGTTTCAATTGGTGCTACACAGAATAAAAATATTTTTATACAGTGATCAAAAGACAAACAACATTCACTTTTCCTTCAGTCTGCAGAAGAGCAGGAGAAGTATTCAGTGTGCCCTTATTGGGAAGCAGCTTCTCAGTCATTTCATGATAGAAACAATTTGTGGGATGTATAGATTTATCTTGCAACAAGTTCTTCAGTGCAGGGATTGAACACCACAGGGCAGTCAGCTTTTGGAGGGAAGGCCAATAAACTTTCCATCTCCACACCTGATTCATGACCACCTTCTATAGCAGGGGTGCCCAAACTTTTTGGGCTGCGGATGGTCACATGGCTGAGCTGGCCAATCATGTGGTTCTTCCCACTGGAAGCAGAAGTAAAATGGACCTGTGCAGGTGCAAAATGCTGCCACAAATGCACCCACGGCTGTTGTAAATGTGTTTATGACAGCCACAGGTCATTTGCGGCAGTGTTTTGCGCATGCATATTTTACTTCTGCTTCCAGTAGCGGCAAGGGTGGTGTGGGCCAGATTATTTGGCACTGTGAACTGGATCCAGCCCATGGGCTATAGTTTGGGCACCCCCTGTTCTACAGGGTGAGATCCTCCGTCCAAGGGAGCCTACTGTAAAACCAAAAGACTAAACAGTGGACCTTGAGATGATGGCGTTCCAATCCTAGCTAAGTATTTTTATTGTATAAAAACTGTACTATATACAATTATATTATTTTAATATTATATAAAATCTATTATATATTTATACAAAGCTAGCCATAAACGTTGTCAGCCTGAAACTAGTGAGAAGACTTCTATAGAACAAACACAGTTCTAAAACACTGCATACTATATCTGGTGTATTGTGATTTTAATTCTCTTTTATCAGGTTGTTAAAAATGAAATATTTTGCTTCATCTATTGTATAATTTATATATTTTATATATAAGAATTTGTTGCAGTTTTATAAAAATGTGTACTTGCACATCTATAACTGATCAATTCCTGTATATGCCATATGATGAATGAACAAACAAATAAATAAAAGCTCTCCCTCAGTGAGAACAGCAATTGTAATTCAGTTATATAAATGAATGAAATAAGCATAAACTAAATAAGAAGCTAAAAAAGACAGAAGAAGTTTCATTTGGGAATATAAAGAAAAAAAGTATGATAAAATCAGTGTGAGTTAGTGCCATTTGCTATGACGTCTTGTATCCAAGAGAGATATTTTTGTGAGAGAAGAGTATAGATTCCCGGGTATCTGTTGTCACCACATGTTTTAACAAAGGAGATGACCCCTCTTTGTTCCGCATTGCATATCAAAGGACCACCAGCATCACCCTGGAGGAAAAAGAAGCAAAAGGTTATGCTGTTATATTCACAGAAACTGGTATGTTGGATCATAATCCTGAAAAAATGAACAAGATGTTTGAAAATGTGTCTTTTTCTTTTACTTGGTTTTGCAAACTTAATTGAAGCAACTCATGCAGTACATTACTGTACTCCACAGTGTTATTCAGTAGTGACTGGGACCACTCAACATATTTTTAATAGCCCGAAACAAGTGAGAAGACTTCTATATAACAATCACTGACCTCAAAATACAGGAACTATAATAATAATAATTAGAAACAACAACATAACTCTGTGTACATTTATTGAGGAGTAACTCCTACAGAACTTAGTATGATTTGCTCTAAAGTAAAATGAATTAGGATTTTAGGCCTGCATGGCAACCCTGTATAGTATACAGGGTGGCCTGTAAGTTCCTACCTGTCCATATTTTATTATGTTGTTGTGTTCTGATGGTTTTATTGTACACATGGATTACAATGTATCTGAGCCAATGTAACCTTGCCTATAGCAACAATGTAACCTTCAGCTGTATCATATAAACCCTGTAATAGGACGCGAGCTAATGACCACCAGCTGGCAGCAGCGAGCGTCCAAGCTCTCTTGGTCCAAACTCATCAAAGGCAACAGCGCGGGAAGTTTTCCCGCCACCACCTACACCTGGACAAGAAGGGCGTGACCTGCGGTGACGTCACGCAGACAGTAGCCAATGGGCTACCATGGCACCACGTTCAAATGTATTACTGCTGTATATAAAGAGCTATCGATCCGCCATTACCTCATGTTCCCCCTGCCCACGATGCAATAAACCTGAGTTAACCCAGCCCGAGGCTGTGTCCCGTGTCTTGGTTTGCATACACCAAATTGGCGACGAAGGTGGGATAATGGATCCCCACGGAACAGCCAGGGCACAGAGCGGTTTCAACATCACCAAACCGCAAGACTGGGAGCTGCTGGAGATGGATTTCCAGGCGGCCCTGGTGGAACTCAGAGTCAAAGGAGAAGACGAGGAGAGGAAGAGGGCCATCCTCACCAGAATGCTCGGGATGGAAACCAAGTGGACGCTGGTGGGCATAATCGCTCCGAAGAAGGTGAGCGACTTTAAGGCGAGCGACATCATGAAACTGCTGCCGGCAAGGCGGAAAATTCGGTGCACGGGAAGACCGGACAGTCGGTGCACGCGACTCGACGGGCCTCAAAGTCGTCTACGGAAGGCAGCGACGGCGAGGAGGTCCAGAAGGTCCGGAAGGGTGGTCGACGCTGCGAGGGTTGCGGAGCGGCCCACGAGCGCGCGAGATGCCCGTTCAGGAAGGCCGAGTGTTACACCTGCGGCCGTCGGGGGCACATCGCCAAGGCGTGCCGAAAGCGGAAAGAGGGCCGGAGGCAGTCACAAGACCGCGCGGCCAGACCGGACCGTCCAGCGAGGCCCAAAGATGGCGCCCAGACCACGAGGAAGCAGGACGGCGTGGGCCGCGTCTCGGACGGCAGCGAGGACGACGCCTCAGTGTTCAGCGTGTCCGTGGGACAGTCCCATTACTTCGTTGAGGTATTAGTACAAGGGGCCCCTATTAAGATGGAAATTGACTCGGGGTCCTCCTATTCCATAATTCCCCAGAAAGAGTTCCTGAAAATCGACCCCCACGTGCGGCCCAAGCTTAAAGCGTTGAGGTCCACACTACGGGACGTACAGGGAAACAGCATTCCGGTGTTGGGGGTCGGGAAATTTCGGGTCAATTTTAAGAGACATTCTGCGGAACTGCCCCTAGTTGTCCTCAAAGGGGGAAGCTGTAGCCTCCTAGGGACACAGTGGTTTCAGCCCTTAGGTTTGTTCATAGGGGGGGTGCATACCGTGGGGGGGGACCCAATACAAGCGGTTTGCGATGCGCATCCCGCCGTTTTTAAGAAAGGACTCGGAAAGTTCAAGGGACCCCCTGTAGCTTTCGACATAGACCCGGAGGTCCGCCCGATAAGACTCAAACCACGCAGGGTGCCGTTCGCACTCAAGGACAAGATAGAGGCGGAACTGGACAAACTGGTGGGCCAGGGGATTCTTATTCCTGTTGATTCCGCGGAGTGGGAAACTCCAATTGTAACGGCTCTAAAGGCTAACGGGGAGGTGCGCATTTGCGCTGATTATAAGTGTACAATTAACAAGGCGATCCGCCCTAATGCATACCCGGTGCCAGTGATCAGCCACCTTTTGGCCAGGCTAAATGGGGGAAAGTGTTTCGCTAAACTCGATTTGGCACAAGCCTATCAGCAACTTCCAGTGACCCCCGCCACGGCCGCGGCACAAACGATAGTTACACATAAGGGAGCGTTCCAGGTGTCGCGGTTACAGTTCGGCGTGAACTCGGCACCCGGCCTTTTTCAATCGCTCGTGGAACGCCTCCTGAAGGGCCTGGAGGGGGTGTTGCCTTATTTTGATGACGTGTTGATTACAGGGGGGAGTGAGGCTGAACTGGCGAAAAGGTTGGACAAAGTACTGACCGTGTTCGAGAAAGCGGGGCTGAGATTGAGGAAGGACAAATGTGTTTTTTTCGAAACCGAGGTCGAGTTTTTAGGGTTCCGGATCACACCCGAGGGGATTAAGCCGTCTAAATCCAAAGTAGCAGCCATTAAAAAGGCCCCTCGCCCCACATCCAAAACCGAGCTACAGTCTTTCCTGGGGCTCCTCAATTTTTACCATACATTCCTCCCGCGGAAGGCGTCCGTGGCCGAACCGCTCCATCGGTTACTTAAAAAGGAGGAACCATGGATGTGGGGTGACGAGCACGAGAGGGCGTTCAAGGAGCTAAAGCAACTCCTAACATCTGAGGCAATCCTGACGCACTTCGACCCCAAACGGCCAGTGGTCCTAGTCTGTGATGCATCCCCGGTGGGGGTGGGGGCGGTGCTTTGCCACGTGTTGGAGGACGGAAGGGAGGCCCCGGTAGCGTTTTACTCAAGGTCCCTGTCCCAAGCGGAGCGAAATTACGCACAAACCGACAGGGAAGCGTTAGCAATAGTAGCGGGGACCAAAAAATTTCACGATTTTTTGTATGGCCGCCCGTTCAAAATCGTGACCGATCACAAGCCGCTGTTAGGGATTTTCACGGCAAGCAAGCCCACGCCACAGATCCTGTCCCCGAGAATGCTGCGATGGGCTATTTTCCTCAACGCGTACCAACATGAGTTGGAGTACAGGCCCGGAAAGGAGATCAGCCATGCTGATGCGCTTTCGAGATCCCCTCTGCCCTTGTCGGATGAACAAAAGGCGAGAGCAGAAAGAGACCGCCAGGTGTTGCTAATTGAGGTTTTGGACGCACCCCCAATAGTACCAGCCGACATTGCTAGGGCGACAGGCAAGGACAGGACGCTGGAGAAAGTTAGTTCATGGGTGCAGAAGGGGTGGCCGGCTTCGTCCCCGAGTACAGAGTTCGACCCATTCTTTAGGAAAAAGCTGGAGTTGTCCCTAGAGAGGGGGTGCCTTCTGTGGGGCCAACGGGTGGTGGTCCCTGCGCCCCTGCGGACGAGGGTGCTCGAACTGCTGCACGTCAGCCACCCGGGCATTGTTCGTTCAAAGGCGCTAGCCCGGAGTTACTTCTGGTGGCCACAGCTGGACGCGGACATTGAGCACATGGTCGGCACTTGCGAGGCTTGCCAGGGATCCCGACCTGAGGCGGCCCGTCTCCCGCATAGGGAGTGGGACACAGCAAGGGGGCCGTGGTCCAGAGTGCACGTGGATTTCGCTGGCCCGTTCCGAGGAACCATGTTTCTCCTGGTGGTAGATGCGTTCTCTAAGTGGCTGGAGGTTATCCCAGTAAAGAGCACGTCCTCCGCCACAACAATTAGCCGGCTAAGGAGAGTCTTTTCCACATTCGGTTTACCCGACACGTTGGTCAGCGATAACGCTAGTTGTTTCACCTCCGCCGAGTTCGGGGCGTTCATGGAGGCAAACGCCATTCGGCATGTCACGTCCGCACCGTTTCACCCGGCCACGAATGGCCAAGTGGAACGGCTGGTGCGGACAACGAAGGAGGCGCTGCGGCGCATGGGCCCGGGGGACCTGAATCACCAAGTATGCCAGTTCCTCTTAGCGTATAGGGTAACCCCCTTAGCGTCAGGCTACTCGCCGGCGGAGCTCTTGATGCGGCGAAAACTGACCACGATCCTGTCCAGGCTAGACCCGACGAGAGTCGAGGATAAAGGGAAAAACATAGGGTTGGCAGTCTCGAAGGGTTTCGCCGCCGGGGACCCTGTTCACTGCAGGAACTACTCCAGCGCGGGGCCAGCCTGGGTACCAGGGACGGTGGTAGAACAGACGGGGCCAGTGTCGTACCGGGTCGAGACTAACACCGGCCTCCTTTGGAGGAGGCACGCAGACCAACTGAGGCACCGAGTGAGTGGGCCAGTCAGTGGAGCTCAGCAACAGGATTCAGCGTTAGGGTTCTCCCCCACCCGCTTAACCCAAGGGGGAGACAGCAGGGGACAACAGTCCCAAGCACGGGGGGAAGGAAGCAGTAGTAGCGGCCCCGACTCATATCCTTTTGATACGCCAGTCTTATCAGGGGCCGGGGAAGGGGGAGAGGAGTTCGCGACCGCTGCCCCCGATTGTGATTTTGATTTTGAGTTTGCGAGCCGGGGGGGTTTTCAGGAGTGTTCCCCCACCCATCCAAGCGAGAAGAGGGGTTTTTCGTTAGCCCCCAGTGCCCCCGGTTCCTCCCTAAGAAAGAGCACACCTCCCAACAACGCCGCGGAGCCGCGGCAAGTCACTAACGAGTCTCCCTCTCATATTACAGGACAGGAAACCAGGGGACAAAGAGAAGGTAGCAAACCCGGGGAGAGGCAGCCCGCATCGAGACCCCAGCGTGTTCGAAATAAGCCATCTTGGCTGAGAGACTTTGTCTCCTAAGGGGGGGGAATGTGTTCAAGTGTGGGCTCGAGACTTTGTCTCGTCCTAGGGGGGAGGGGTGTTGTGTTCTGATGGTTTTATTGTACACATGGATTACAATGTATCTGAGCCAATGTAACCTTGCCTATAGCAACAATGTAACCTTCAGCTGTATCATATAAACCCTGTAATAGGACGCGAGCTAATGACCACCAGCTGGCAGCAGCGAGCGTCCAAGCTCTCTTGGTCCAAACTCATCAAAGGCAACAGCGCGGGAAGTTTTCCCGCCACCACCTACACCTGGACAAGAAGGGCGTGACCTGCGGTGACGTCACGCAGACAGTAGCCAATGGGCTACCATGGCACCACGTTCAAATGTATTACTGCTGTATATAAAGAGCTATCGATCCGCCATTACCTCATGTTCCCCCTGCCCACGATGCAATAAACCTGAGTTAACCCAGCCCGAGGCTGTGTCCCGTGTCTTGGTTTGCATACACCAAAATGTTATAGTCAATTATGCATGTTTTTAATTTTTTCTCCTCCCCTTGAGAAATATGGCTGATTTAAGCCCATTTACACTTGAAGAGCATATTGTGAGAAGTACATGGGTACATGTGAGTGCAAGAATACTGGTGACTGCACACAGATACAGTGGATACATAAGATATATGGATGGGTAGAGACTTATGGGCCACGCTGTATATTTATTTATTTATTTAATCATATTTCTAGCACTGTCCCCTTGCTGAGGTGACTCCATTCTAAACTGTGTTGCACTGTTTTCATTCTAGCTTAACTCTTAGCAGGTGTCCTTACATTCAGTGATGCACTGCAGCAGGTTCTGTCAGGTTCTGCAGAACCGGTAGCGGAAATTCCCCCAGGCCACACCCACTTGGTTGGTCATGCCCACCTCCATAGCTCATAATGCAGGATGTTTGGCCATGCCCACAGATTTGGCCCTGCCCACAAATTTGGCTAGCCCACAGAGTAAGTAGTAAAAATTTTTTGCAGTGCATCACTGCTTACATTACAATTCATATGAAATAATTTCAAAGTGTATCTTAGAATGATCATCTAAATTTATTTATATATATATTTATATACCTTCCTCGTTCTGGGGCGACTCAAGGCGGTTTACATGTCATAAGATATACACAAGGCCCTGACGACTCCTCTTCTGCCCACCCAGGCCTTGGATGGGCAAGAGTCCCGGGGGGTGGGGGGCACAGATGTAAAAGCCGCCTCTTCCCCCTCAATGGCTCCTCTTCTGCCCACCCAGGCCTTGGATGGGCAAAAGTCCCGGGGGGTGGGGGGCACAGATGTAAAAGCCACCTCTTCCCCCTTAACGGCTCCTCTTCTGCCCACCCAGGCCTTGGGAGGGTAAGAGTCCTGGGTGGTGGGTGGGGGACGGCGCAGATGTAAAAGCCGCCTTTTCCCCCTCAATGGCTCCTCTTCTGCCCACCTAGGCTTTGGGTGGGTGAGAGTCCCGGGATGGGGGTGGCAGCTCAGATGTAAAATCTGCCTCCCCCCAATGGCTCCTCTTCTGCCCAGTGCCCACCCAGGCCTTGGATGGGCAAGTCTTGGGGGTGGGGCGGTGCAGATGTAAAAGTCATTTTAATTTAAAATGCAGATGTAAAAGCCGTAAATATATAAATGTCAACATGTACATGTAAGGAGTTATCTAAAGCAGTCTTGTTTTAGAGTATCCAATATGGTGATTTTTTAAAAAACATTCCCTTTGAAGGCAGATGGAAAGTAAAATTGTAAGATAGTTTTAATGTGACTCTTTAAACATTTTTCTATAAAAACCTCTCTTTTTAAACCTCAGTATTGAAAATAAATTGGAAGAAAATTTTAAAGCTACAGTATTTTGGAAGAATGTATAGATTTTTGTATTATTAAGGTGGGTGTACACCTTCACAAGGATCATTACAATTCTGGAAAGTGAATAGTAGTTTATAAAAGATGCTAAAGATGATTATGTATCTCTGATGGTCCCAGACATAGTGGAGAGCACTTTCCCCTTTATCATATTATTTTGATGTTAACTTTAGTAGTTTTCTTTTGTTTTACATTCATAAAATGAAGATTAAAAACATTAAAAAAATTTAATGTTGGAGAGGCTGATGTGGCAATGGGCGCCAGGACCACTCCCCCACTGGCTCCCTGGGCCCTGCCCCTGGCCGGGGCTCAAAAGGCCGCTGCGGCAGCAGGACTTCACAGCTGCTCTCTGGCTCCTGCGGCTGGGGCAGAGAGACTGCCATGGCAACAGGTGCCAGGACCACCCCACCACCGGCGCCCTGGGCCCCGCCCCGGCCGGGGCTCAGAAGGCCACTGTGGCGGCAGGATTTCGCTGCTGCCCGTGGACTCCTGCGGCTGGGGCAGAGAGGCCACAGTGGCAACGGGCACCAGGACCACCGCATCACTGCCGCCATGGGCCCTGCCCCTGGCCGGGGCTCAAAAGGCCACTGTGATGGCGGGCGGTATGACTTCACCGCCGCCCCGGACTTACTTGTAGCTGGGGCAGAGAGGCCTCTGCAGTATTGTGATGTGGTATTGTTTGTATTGAATACTGTATAATTATTTTGTATTGAGTATATTGTATATTTGTATTATGTGTTTTATTTTTATATAATGAGGGCTTCCTGATTGGGTGGCATACAAATGTGTCAATTAAATTAAATTAAAAAAAGAGGGGCATGAAAATATGCCTCCAAAAGGCGTGAATCAGGGAACAAATATCCCTGGGGTCTTAATAGCTCAAACCTGTTAACTATCTTTATCACTGGACCCATTTCTTCAAAATGATCACTGAAAGAACTTTTTATTTTTCACATGGGCCTGGGAGCTGCAGCAAATGTTTTCTTCTTTTTTTCTGTGACTAAGACCTTAAATCAGTTTGTGCGATATGGTGAGGCACTTAAACATGAGAATTTAACTTTTTGTGTTCTGTACCAAGTTCTGTGAGAAAGGAAAAAAGGTAACATCGCAAGCCGAGGCCATCTGAGACATTTAGTCGCCTGAGGTAAAGGTAAAGCTTTCCCTTGCTCGAAAGCCAGTCGTATCCAACTCTAGGGTGCAGTGCTCATCTCTGTTTCAAAGCCGAAGAGCCAGTGCTGTCTGCTGCTGCAGACGTTCCCGTGGTCATGTGGCAGGCACGACTAGACACCGGAGTGCACAGAACACTGTTACCTTCCCACCGAAGTGGTCCCTATTTATCTACTTGCAATTTCTTGCTTTCGAACTGCTAGGTTGGCAGGAGGTAGAACTGCAAATAACTGTCTGCCCTTCAAAAGATAACACCCAAAGTTGCCTGAGGAAATAGAAAATTCTCCCCATCCCATTTTATTTACACAATAAAACAAATAATTGTCCATTTATTATATTTGCACAACACTCAAAACTGCCACCTAAGGCTTTTAATTTTCAAGGTGGAAACCTGTTGAAGTTCATGATGGGCAGCACTTCCACAGATGTAGCAGTGCATATAAAGGCCCAATATTGCCCTGTTTATGCCCCACAGGGGGACAATTTAATTTTAAAAGGGCCAATTCTACAATGAGTTATTAACAGTTAATGGTCTTTTAGGCTTCCTCCATGTGAATAGGAGTTCACCTTTTGAATAATAAGAATTATAAGTCATTGGGCGGGTGGTGGTGGTGGACTCAGGATTTTAGAGATACTTAGATGGGGCATGGCCAAAAAAAGTTTGGGATCCGCCGCCTTAAAGTTAGCATGATTTCTCAAATTGCCACCAAACAAAGTTGCCCACCAGTGGGGTTACATTCCTAGGTCTGGTGGACAAAATGCCAAGCAAGACAGTTCAGCTTACGATCTCACATCTTCATGAGAACTACTTTCTATAAGCTGTCATATCATAGAATAAACAAAACAAAACAAAAACACTGTAGCACTTTAAAGACGAACGGTTATATTTCAATGTGAGCTTCATCAGACACGGGAGTGAGGCTTCACGGCATCAATTTATATACATCAGGTAATTCTGTAATATGTGTAACCAATAGGTCTTGCTACTAATTGACCAAGGTAATCAACTAAAGTTTAATTGATAAATCAGCAGATGTTTCACCTTAATCATCAAGATGTGGTTGCAAGTTAAGGCATTTTGATTCCTCTCAGGGCTTCAGTATCATTATATATATATTTTTAGCAATGTATGAAAAAAATCCTAAGCAATGACAAGTAGCTTTTATTAAATTGCAAATGGTTCTACCCTTTATTCAGTATCTCAAGTTAAAAGAGGTTTTTATTAAAATAAAATTTAGTCAGATTCAACCATAGTTTTCTGACAGTGATGAAAATACTAACATTTAATTGCCACAGACGATTAGCCCTAATGTGAATTCTCAGTGTGTGAGGAACATTATTTAAAATAGCTCTTACCCAACACTTATTCATCCCTGCTTTGTTTTCACCAGCACACACCATGTTTGATTTCACAAGGTGAGAATTATAATGATACTTGTCGTTGCAGATTTTTCTGTCCATGATAGTGACATTATCTTCACGCAGGATTTTAAATCCCTTTTTTGAATGAAGAGTTCCCCATCCAGGTACTATACAGTGGGATCCTGGCTTGATGTCCTCTGGAGTTTTGGGAAGTGGAACAGGTTTAAAAGTTCTGATGATCCTTGGCTTTGATTCAATCTGAAGGAATTACACAAAGAAGCTGCTGGTACTTATAAAGAACAGACAGTCACAGATTTTGGTGTGTGACATCTGACTCCAGATTTCTTTTTACATATCTATTTGTATAGTAGGCAAGAGTGAGAACTCTTCCTAATCCAGGCCACACTTGTGGTGTTGGTGAGCAAAGTTACACCTTTTGTAATTTGTACCCTTTCATTTGGCATATTTGCCCTACCAACAATATGTTGCATTTTCTCGTGCAGAGATTATCTTTGAATACAGTCTTGCATATAAAGCCAAAATTTATAGGTCTCTGTCATGCAGCTGATTTCTGTTCACGATCAAGACAATTGGCCACATAGCGTAGACTTATTCATGATGGATTTCATGTATGCTTGGTAAAAGTAAAGGTTTCCCTTGCTCGAAAGCCAGTCGTATCTGACTCTAGGGTGCAGTGCTCATCTCTGTTTCAAAGTCGAAGAGCCAGCGCTATCTGCTTCTGCAGACGTTTCCATGGTCATGTGGCAGGCATGACTAGACATCGGAGCTCATGGAATGCTGTTACCTTCCCATCAAAGTGGTCCCTATTTATTTACTTGCAATTTCTTGCTTTCGAACTGCTAGGCTGGCAAGAGCTGGGACAAATACGGGAGCTCATTCCATCCTGCAGTACTCGGGAATCAAACTGCTGACCTTCCGCTTCCCAGCCAGCATCTTAGCTCCTTGAGCCACTGCAGTCCCTTGCTAAACATGCTTGCTAAATATGTGAATATCCTGCCAGGTTGACAGAAAAGATAAGTGTTTTCTTGTTCCACACCACCCCCATACCGGTCAGATTGAGGGCAAATATTTTTCAGTACTAAAACTATGATGATGGTGACTATCTTAAATTGGTTTGCTTTTGAAGTATGGTTAGTTTAAGGAGAAATTATCTATGAGCCCTGTTTATTGCAAGGACTCCTTAAGTTCAGGCGATACAATTTGCTTAACTTATGTAGATGACAAGCATAAAGAGATGGCCACTTCAATATCAGAATGCCTTGGCTATACATTTCCAAAGGTTCAGTTTTATGAAGTTAAGAATTCTTAACTAAATGGGAGACTTGTGTGATCTAGTAAGACTAATCTGGTGTCCTTAGTTTCTCATTTTTAAAAATGGTATAAATCCTTTCACTTGCTTATATATACAGGAAATGAAAAACTTGTTTGAGGTGAAGTCTTGCAAATAATTCATGAAAAAATGCTTTGAACTTGGAGGATTATAGAATTGGGAAGCTCACTATTAATATTTAAATGTGTCCCTGGGGCTGTGGTGGCTCAGTAGTTAAGAAGCTCGCCTTGTTAGATGGAGGGCTGGCAAGTTGACAGTTTGAGACTGGGGTACTGCATGACGGATTAAGAGCCTGTCTCTAGCCTAGCTCTTGGGGACATGAAAGGAGCCTCATTTGGGCATTCCCTGAGCAAAGTTTCTTCTGTAAAAATCCTTTCAATCCAGAATAATTTTTGACATGAAATTATTATTAAATGCGTTCAATTCAATTCAATTTTATTTACAGTCCATGACCAGCATAACAGGAACACAAAAGCATAAACACCACATCCTAAGCTAGACTGGACAGAGGCAATTAATAAAAATCCTTCATCTGTATAGGTAGACATACCACCCATTTTATACATTCTTTCCTATGTAAATAGTAGTCTAACAGCAGAATCAAAGGGCTGTCACTCTCCCCAGAATCTGCCTCCTAACTAAGGCTGTTTCCCCACTCTGTTAGGTTTGTCCTTGGTAAATGCTGTAGATAGATAAAGTAGCACATTGCAAACTTTCTCCTCAGTGGATCCTTGTTCTAACCTGCATACTGTTTCAACATTACTTTCAAAGTTGTAGATACAGTTTAGCCATTTCTCAAGTAGAACTTTTTGTCTTCACCTGAGTGGCCAAAATGTAACTGGGTGGTTGTTGGGTTTTCATAGTAGATCTACCATAGTTGTATAAATTTTAACTCTGGAGTGTTTTCTTGCCATCTCTTTGTGTACCCAAACTATTGATTTATTATGTTATTGTGTTAGTGTTTCCATTAAGTAGCACCTTTTTAAAGATGCTGTGTGGTGGTGAAAGACAGAATGTGAATAATTGACATAAGTAAACTACTAAATCTGAAATGTT
This sequence comes from Bradypodion pumilum, assembly GCA_035047305.1. NCBI lineage: Eukaryota > Metazoa > Chordata > Lepidosauria > Squamata > Chamaeleonidae > Bradypodion > Bradypodion pumilum. The sequence goes on along the minus strand of JAWDJD010000002.1, from coordinate 37,367,681 downwards.
ATTGACATTATAATGGTAGGACTATGTTACCCTTTCCATGTAAACTAATTCCGCTGCAGATATTTTTAATGGTAAACTATACTTAAATGATAAAGGTGCTCATATAGAGCATGTCAAATAAGGTTTTGTCCTTGATGTTTACTTTTAAAATTTACCTGCATAACCATAATGTCATTTTCAAAAGTCTTTTCATTAAAACCTGGATAAGGGAATACTTTAGTAATGTTAGCGATGAGTCTTTCTTTCCCTTTCTTCATTCGTGGTTTTGCTCCAAGGATAACATGTGTGTTTTTATCCCTGGAAAGATAAACAGCAAAATAAATTCACCACATTGATATTTGCTTTTTCTTACTCTGAATGCTTGAACGTACACACTTTATCTGCTGCAAATCCCACCACATGCCTCAATGTGGTGCGGTGGTGACTGGCCATCTAACAGCTATGGTAGTTGGGGTGTAGTCTCCTGGCAGATTCAACCATGCCAAAAAGGTGTCAGCTAGTAGTCTGGAATGGTCCTCCATTCTGGAACCACAGGTCAGCTAAATGGGGTCAGGTACTTGGGCAATGGACCTGGCCAGTGCACTGCTTTAATATGGCCAACTTCAACATGATCCCAGCCAGCCGTGTCATCATATTTAAAATGGCTAAAGGAGCAGTGAAAACACTGGCCTCACTCCCCCATGTGCCATCAGATCCTGCTATGGTAAGCAGTAGGACACCCCAATGGCAAGAAGCTGCTAAAATCTTGAAACAGAGGGAGACGATGTTTTGATCCGATGCGTAAAACTGATGTGTGAAACATGGATCAAACAAGTAACTAAGCAAATATTCTAGGTTTATGGAACAAAGGTGGAAAGAAATAAGGACTCATCTGCACTGTCTTCAGAGGGCAGGTAAATACAACTAGGGGGTGCAATGAAACAGCAATAAAAGACTGCCTATGATCACACAGGAGAGGGTCATCTCAATAGGAGATTGCAACCCTTCATTCTATGTAAGAATGGCTCCAGCTTGGCCCTAAATTAATGTAGTCCTGCCACTTGGGGATGGAGCAGGGCTTGGTTGGTTTGTAATCTTTCTGCTGTGTGACCACTGGGGAATAGTTAGCATCAGATGGTGCTACAAGCAGTCCAAAATGCAAACTGTTTCTCAATGGGGTAACAAACAAACAAACAAACAAACAAACTTTAACATTAGAATATTAGGTCTAACTCATTTCATTTTTGGGTTCTAAGAAGCTTATAGAGCTCAACACCACCACACCCCAGAGGTCCATGTAGGAATGACTAAAACCCAATGAGATGGTAATGTTTGAGTAACATGAGGCCACAAGAATAGATATTAGGACAAAGCAGAAAATGAAGGTATGCAATTCTCAGTTTGGCTCTTCTTCTTGTGGCGTATCCAATTCCAAATACTGTCAATCCTCATGGGGATCAGCCTTGAAGATTGTTCTGAAAATATAATGTAGTGCTCTTTCATCTGCCTTCTGCATTGCAGAATGATATCCATATCACTGATTTAGTTCTGTCCTGAGCCCTTTTGGCACAAAGTCCTCAACGGCCCCAGGCCAGGATTGACAAAGCTCTGTCAAGATGGATTCAAAGGGATTTAATCTATTTGGGATCCCACATCACCCTTCCCTGAGGACTTCACCACCTAAGGCCGATAGTCCAGGTCAGGGTTGTCAGGTTAGTTAACTGCCACCTGAGTCTCTGGTAGTATGGTCTACTCTATAACCATAGCAGGATAACCTGGCCTGACTCCCTTGGCTCTTCTTAAGGTGTTAATAGCCTTCATCCCTTTGGGTCTCTCCATGGGAGAAAGGCAACATGTTAATGCATACCTACATAGATATGATATGTCTGACAGGACATCCTGCTATGGTAATGGAGTAGACCGTACAGCCAGCGACTCAACGCTGAGTGTTGGGCAGTGGTAAATAACCTGACTCCCAAAAGGGGCCAATGGCTATGGGCGGATGAGCCCCTTTAGGTGGGGTGATGGTCCCCTCAGTGGAGGAAATGCCACTGGAAACCATCATATTGGGCCCAATGGTGAAATGAACAGAGGAAGAACTCTGATTCCCAATGGTCATGGAGGCCGAAGTGGCCATGCCAGATGGACTGGCTGTGAAGGTGAACCTTGATAATATCCTCAAGGCTGTGGCAGTCCATTGCAGTCCTGATGTTAAATCCTGCATGTCTCACTTCATATGTGCCACAGATGGCTCTGTGATCATAATGTTTGGGTCACTTCATGGCAAGCTGGGATCAACCTTAAACAAATTCACACCAGTGACATTTTTCCTGCTTCAGGAATAAATGCATTCTGAGATGTGAGTTGCAGCCAGCGATGGATAGGCCCCTTTCCTCATTGTGTTCTTTTTGTGATATTGGCACTTACGGTACTCACTGTTTCTCACTCAAATTAAGATGTTTTATCCCATTTGATCCTTGCCCAAGTTATATAAGTTTACTTTACCTTGTTAACTTTCTTGAATTCATGGCAGGTAGAAATCTGCTACTAGCAGCTCATACTTAAGTAAATCTTGATAACTGACTGAATACCTAATGGACTTGCCTCAAATATCCTTGACAGCTAATTCTGAAAAATACTTTATACAAAGCGTGAACATCTCTCAAAACTTACGGAAAACACTGGGTTGCTGTTAAAATCCAGTTCTCGTTGATCAATGTTCCTCCACACACCAACTGTTTTCTTCTGAAGAGAGCAACCATGTATTGTGTTGAAGGTGAATTTGTTCCTTCCTTTTCAGTTGCTTCTTCAGATTGACCAGCGGGAAACAAGACATTGTAGTCAGGTTGGATGACTTGGACCATATAAACAGTGCTGTGGGTTAATTCATGAGAAACAGTGTAATTGTGTAAACCTGTAAGAAACTTGCCTTGCTATGGTTTCTTCCGTGAGATTTGGCAGGGCTATAAAGGGCAACTGTATATTAGAATTTGTGAAGGTCTCTGTGCTAACAGGGGCATATTTCAAATACAGGAATACCTCACATAATGCATTCCACGGGATTGCTCTTTAAGCGAAACACTTGGAAAAAGCACCACCAATTGTGACTTCTGGTGGTGGGATTGCGAACCCCGATTTAGTTGCTAAGTGAGTTTTTAGTTGTTCTACGAGGCAACCATTTGGAGAAAATTCTGCTCTTCAAGCGAGTTAGTCTCTAAGCAAGGCACTCTTTATGCAAGGTTTTACTGTAGAATGTAACAATTCTAAATTGTTAAAAATCAAGGAATTTTGATGGATTTCCTATCCCCATCATATTTTGCATGGTAGCCCATCACTTTATGATTATATTGTGGAACTAGCAAAGGTTGCCCGGCATTGCTGGGGTGTTTTAAATGGTGTTGGAAAGTTTTTGTTGTTGTTGTTGTTAATGTTTGTAAAGAAGAGGTTAGTCTATAATTGAAATTTTTAAATTTTTTATTTATACAATTTTTTTTGATGGCCTGTTATAAACTGTGATGCGTTTTGTTTGGTGTTTTAGTTTTGTGGATGAAAAAAAGAATAAAGGATGATATACTTTTTTGAAAAACTCTTGGTGCCTTTTGTGTGGGGCTATTGTGTCTTTTTGATTTTTTTTATTGTGGGCAGCAAGTGGTGCTGGTAGGGGTTATCTTGTATTTTGACTGTTTTTTCTCTCGTGGCCTCTGGGTGGAGCTTCTTCCAGTAAGTAGTCTCTTTCTTTATTCATTTCTTTTCCAGTCGTTGTGGTATGAGGTCGTGTGGTGGTGAGTTAGCTGTTTTTCTTTATTTGGGGTGGTGGTGGTGGTTGGATTTTGTGGTGTTTGGCTGGGTGCTGGGTGTGTTTGGAAATGTTTGTTGTTGTTTACTTTTTTGGTGTTATTTTTGTTTGTTTTTGTGTATTTTTGAATGTTTTTGATTGTTTGTTTTTGTGTTTTTTGGTGTCCTGGGGGGGGGATCCCCTCTCTGCCATCTCCCCTGGCTCTGGAAGGCTTGGGGGGGACAGGCTCCTTTTGTGTCCCCAAACCTTCCAGACTCATGGGACCCAGGAGAGGGGATCGAATCCAGGCCACCTTCTGATATTAAAAGGGAAATCTCAATTGTGGTTTCCCCTTTAATATCAGTGGGCGGGGGGGGGGGGGGTTGTGATCGCCCTCTCCGCTGGCTTCCTTGGGTTTGGGAGGGTTGGGTGGACAAAAGGGGTCTGTCTCCCCCACCCTTCCGGACCCAGGAGAGCCATCGGAGAGGGGGATTCCCCCCCACCCTCCGTTTTTAAAGAGAAGTAACCGCTTGGTTTCTTCTCTTTAATATGGGGCGTGTGGGGGGGGGAGAGGAATCCCCTCTCTACCAGGTCCCCTTGGGTCAGGAGGGTTGGGGAGACAGACTCCTTTGGTCACCCCAACCCTCTCAACCCCAGGAGAGCCATCGAGAGGGGGATCCCCCCCCAACCTCCGTTTTTAAAGAGAAGTAACCGCTTGGTTTCTTCTCTTTAATATGGGGTGTGTGTGTGTGGGGAGGGGAATCCCCTCTCTGCCAGGTCCCCTGGGGTCAGGAGAGTTGGGGAGACAGGCTCCTTTGGTCCCCCCAACCCTCTCAACCCCAGGGGAGCCAGTAGAGAGGGGGAGCACAACCCCTCCCACCCAGTGATATTAAAGGGGAAACTCCGATTAGGAGCTTCAGGCGCCATTGGGGAGGGGGGCTTTGGTTCCCGCAGCTTGGCGGACTTGCTCTCCCGGTGTTTTTGTTTTTGTTTTATTTTTTGGGCTCTGGCTTCCTCAGCGTTCTGCACGCTCATGGCGTACAGGACGCTGGGGCTTGTAGTTATGGGTTGGTGCTTTGTGTTTGTGCTGCATTTTTTTAAAATGGTTTTCTTTTGATTGGACTGGTAAGATAACCAATGTGACAAGGACTGAGAAATCTATGATTGAGGGGGAAAATGTTTCAAATCTTTGTTCAAATATTAAATTGACTGTAGGCTGGTTGTCTGAGACAATGGGAGATTTTAACCTTAGCCAAATAGCATGTTCAGAAGGAGCATTTATTTCAGAAATGCAGCAAGGATAGGTGATGATTGAATTCTATCCCATGTGTGCTTGTTTTTCCTTAATTACTGCATTAGCTTCTCACCACTCATGCATTTTGCATTTTTAAAATCCTGCTTATTAGGTGTAGAGATGCGTATAATTTTATCCCAGCTCTCAGAGTCAAACTAGACCAGTGATGGCGGACCTTGGCATTCCAGGTGTTCTGGAACTTCAATTCCGAGAAGCCCTGAGCAGCAGGAGTGTTGACTGGGGTTTCTGGGAATTTAAGTCTAAGAACACCTGGAGTGACAAGGTTCACCATCATGGAACTAGACCGTCTGCACCTTGTTCAGCTTGTAGCAATCTCTTTAGTACTGGGCATCTTGATTCCAATAGATGTGATATGTATGAGGTGCAAAAATCAGTGGATCATATCCTGTGGGATAAAGCAGTGACTCCCACAACCTTCTGGGACATTAGAGTGTTTAATGCCTAAAGAGGGCCACATCTTAAAGCAAAATGTAACAAAATTATAACGTGTTGATTTAGATCAAAAGCAAAGAAGCAGGTTGGAGGGCTGCACAGAATGTGCTTAGGGCTGCAGTTTGGTGACCCCTGGTTTTAAAGAATAGGATGTGGTGGATTAGGGGTTAAGACACTGAACTTGACAAGTGGGAAGGTTGGCAGATCAGCAGTTTGAGACCTGAGTGCTCCATGATGGAGTGAACTCCTATTGTTTACCCCAGCTCCTGCTAACTTAGCAGTTCGAAAGGAAGAAATTGCAAATTGATAAATAGGTACCAGTTTGGCAGGAAAGGTAACAGCATTCTGTGCACTTCCATATCTAGTGATGCCTGCCACATGACAACGGAAACATCTGCAGATTTATATTTACTTGTCCTTAACCTAAAGCACTGGTTCTTTGGCAGTAAATGTAGATGAGGACCATCCCCTAGAGTCAGACACGACTGGCTTTCAAGCACAGGAGACATTACCTACCTTTTAAAAATCTGCTGGTGAGTAAAGGTATTATGGCTAATAAATTGGAAAGTATATTATAGGATCATAGATTGTGAAATACAGTCCTAGGTAAATTGTCTTTTGTAATTAGGTAAAGGTAAAGGTCGCCTTTGTTCGAAAGTCAGGCTCTAAAGTTTAGTGCCCATATCTGTTTATAGCCAAAGAACCAGCGCTGTCTGCATTTGCAGACATATTTGTGGACATGTGGCAGGCATGCCTCAACACCGGAGTGCTCGGAACACTGTTTACCTTCCCACAGATGTGGTACCTATTTATCTACTTGAAATTTCTTGCTTTCAAACTGCTAGGTTGACAGGAGCTGAGACAGAGATGGGAACACACAACTGCATGCAGTACTTGGGTATCAAACTCTGACCTTCTAATCTTCAAGCTCAGGGTCTTAACCACTAAGCCACTGCAGGCCCAATTTATAATTAGCCTCTTCTTTTTTAATTTCCTTACTTCATCCTCTCTTTCTCTTTTTTCTTTTCTCTCCAGATTTTCTGTTTGGTTGCAAGTCGTCTGTAGCTGGCAATAACAGGGCAGATTCGCAGATGTAAAGTAACACTTACCTTTGTGCTGTAAGGCGCAAAATGGCAGTAGAAAACACACAACAAAGAAAAGCCCCATAGTTGCTGTTTTGCGTTTCCCCACAATGAGACATCTAACATACATTGAACATTTAAAGGAAGAAGGATTTCGTTTCTTCCTCTTAAGGACATTCTTTTATAACCTCAGAAATATGAAAAACTTTGAGTAAGACTTCTGAGCTTTCTGCCAAAAGGTCTCATTTCTTGGCATTAAATTGTGGCTCTTCTTCCAGGCTTCAGATATGAACATGTATCAACAATTACTCAGACAATAATTTCAGAAAAAATAATTACTCTCTTTGCTGTAACCTTAATAAAAAAACAACACTGAAGTTGTTTGAAAATGGCAATCCAGAAGTGATACTAGAAACACACTATTGGCTAGCATGATTATGACATCACCATTCTGTTTCTCCAGCAACAGTTGGAATTGTCTGATAGGATAGTTGTTTATTTATTGATTGGTCTGATAGATAGCTAAGCCCATATTGGTCATATACAACTTGGTCATAAATGTAGAATACCATGTGCTTAATTCTTTACAAGATGGTTAATGTCTTAAGAAGGGGCCCAAATGATTCAGAATATCAATCTCATCATCATCGCCATCGCCGTCATTATTATTAAATAATAATAATAATAATGATAATAATAATGATAATAATAATGATGATGATGATGATGATGATAATACTAATACTAATACTAATACTAATACTAATACTAATACTAATACTAATAATAATAATAATAATAATAATAATAATACTAATAATAATAATAATAATAATAATAATAATAATAATAATAATAATAATAATAATAATAATAATAATAATAATAATAATAATAATAATAATAATAATAAATTTTAGAAGCGGGACAAATCTTGACATATTTAATTGTGTAGTCACCACTCAGAGACAAAGTTTAATCTCTGAGAAAGTTGTTTTGAACAAATTAGTGATGTGCTCTTCTTTTATCAATATATGTTAACATTTCTTTTAATTCTGTGGTGTTTCAGTAGTATTACAATTTGTTCAGCTGTCCTCTAAGGTTGTAACATTTTGCCTTTATACTTGTTTTCTAATCTGAAAAAGCTGCTGATACTGGCGCACCGGAGGACTCCCCCTTTCGCCCCGGAGCCACTCCACTGCCTAGGTTGGGGCCAGGTGCACTGGCTTGCCGCCTCACCCACCGAGCCCCACCTGCTTGGAGGGCTGAAAAAGCTGCTGATGCCGCCACACCGGAGGACTCTCCTGCCTGCCCCGGAGCCACTCCACTCTCCAGGGAGGTGTGTTTGTTTTGTCTTAGATTTTGTCTATGAGGGCGAGCCCTGGGCTCTGCATATGTCATTAGCCCGGGCTCTGTGGGTTGCTCTACTGTATTTTTTATGAATATTGTTGTGATTTGTATCTTCCCCTGTATTTATTGCATTTATACTGTAAAATTATTGATTTTTCTGACTGTTGCCGCTTCGTTGTTGTAAACCCCTTTGAGTCTCCCATTGGGATGAGAAAAGTGGTATAAAAATCTAAATAATAAATAAAATAAATAAATCTCATGGACTGCAGTGGCTAAGATGCTGACTGGGAGGCGGAAGCCGGAAGATCAGCAGTTCGATTCCCAAGTACTGAATGAGCTCCCATCTTTGTCCCAGCTCCTGCCAACCTAGCAGTTTGAAAACAAGAAATTGCAAGTAGATAAATAGGGACCACTTCGGTGGGAAGGTAACAGTGTTCTGTGTGCTCCGGTGTCTAGTGATGCCTGCCACATGACCATGGAAACGTCTGCAGAAGCAGACAGCTCTGGCTCTTTGGCTTTGAAACAGAGATGAGCACTGAACCCTAGAGTCGGATATAACTGGCTTTCGAACAAGGGAAACCTTTACCTTTCTAATCTCAAGCTCTTGCTCCATCTTTGGAGTCGGCTTTGGCTGAGTGGGTGGTATAGAAATGTAACAATAAATAAATAAATCTTCAGTCCATATTTGGGAGAAAAGGCAGGACATTTTGCCATCTCATTTTGCTGTTCCTTTCTAAGGATCATTTACCTCAGAATATTTCATTTTCATGGCCCATCCTTTCAGACTTAGCAGTTCTCGCTATTAAACTTGATTATACTTCCCTTTGTGTGGCCAGACATCCCACTATGTTAATGGAGTAGACCATACAGCCAGCGACTCAATGCCGAGTGTTGGGCGGTGGTAAACAACCTGACTCCCTAAAGGAGCCAATGGCTATGGGCGGATGAGCCCCTTTAGGTGGGGTGATGGTCCCCTCAGTGGAGGAAATGCCACTGGAAACCACCATATTGGGCCCAATTGTGTGAAATGAGCAGAGGAGGAAACACTTCACTATTCTGATTTCCAATGGTCATGGAGGCAGAAGAGGTCATGCCAGATGGACTGGCTGTGAAGGCACACCTTGTCAATCTTCTCAAGGCTGTGGCAGTCCATTACAGTCCCGATGTCAAATCCAGCATGTCTCATTTCATACATGCTATTAGGTAATTGGGGTGCTGGGTTCAAATTTAGCAGAGTAGAGTGATTAACTATTAGCATCAGCAGAGTTGCCCATTTGACTTTCTCCCTTCACCCAGATAACAGTCACTGGCTCAGTATAATGGTGCAAACACAAATTGCTTTTACTCAGCAGAAAATGTGATAAAGAAACATAAACACCAGATTCTTCTCTGTGAGTTATTAGGAAGATTAACACAGTCTCTTAGTTTCTCTGTAAGTTGTTGCACACAGCAAAAACACACACAGCAGTTCCAATTTTCCCTGGCTGGCTGCAAAGTTTGGCAAAGCCCTTTCAGTCCCGGCTTGCTTATCAAATATGTTACAGTCTTTATCAAGGCAACGCTGGCACTCTCTCTATCCTGGAGAGTAAACACAGAGCCAGCAGTTCTTCCCTTCCAGGCAAACAGTTCAGTACCCTTAGAAGAACAGTAGATCAACTGGAAACAGTCTTACTTGCTAGATTCCAGCCTGCCTTGGTTCACTGGCAAACAACAGTCTTTGCACATTGGCATATGAGAACAAACCTCTGTGTTCAGCATCCTGGTCCAGTTAACATCATCATAGGAAAACACCAGCAGAAGGCATCATGACTTGAGATCGCTGACTCAAGCAAGCAGCATCAAAGCTTCATGTAAAACAGTTCAGCCAAAAGCATTATGGCTCCATGGTATAGAATCCAAGAGCAGCGTGGCTACATGGTAAGAAAACTGTTGTGTATGTAACAGTATTACTTTAAGAATGTATGAATGTAACCTGACAATGATTACAATGTAACCCAGCTGTTTAAGGAACGCGAGTAAGCTGCCCATAGAGGGCAGCTGCGAGCGTTCAGCTCACATGGTTCACATTCCCCAATCACCGGCAGCCGCGGGAACCTTTCCCGCGCTAGGATCTCCTGGAGAAGATGGGCGTGACTCGGAATGACGTCACGCCGGTAGCAGCCAATGAGCTACCGTGCAACAATATTCAAATGTATTACTGCAGTATAAAATGAGCTGTACCTCCGCCATTACCACATGTTCATCCTGACCATCATGAAATAAACCTGTGTTTTAGCCCCCACTGCGGCTCCTTCTTTGTCTTCCGTGCAAGACACCAAATTGGCGACGAGGATGGGATCCATGGCGTATACCAAGGTCAAGCCTCATCAATTTGATATCAGCGATCCAGAACAATGGGAGCTGTACGAGTGCCAGTTTCGGCACGCGATGGATGCTGCAGGCATCGACGATGACGCAAAGATGCGCTCGCACTTCTTTGCCCAGGTGGGGCCGGCCACGCTGCGTATCCTGATGAACCTGGTGGCTCCCCGGAAGGTAGACGTGGTGCCCATCGACCGCATCCTGGCGCTACTGGGTGAGCACTTCCAGCCTCCCGTCTCGATTTTCCCGGCCAGGGTCGCATTCCACAGGCGGGACCAGTGCCCGGGTGAGTCCGTGTCCGCCTACATGGCGGCCCTCAGGCTCGCGGCGGTCAACTGCCAATGGGAGGACCTGAACACGGCCCTCTGAGACTGCATGCTGTGTGGCCTGAGGGACGAGGAGGTCCAGAGGAAGTTGATGACCCGTGACCATCGCCTCACGTTCAACGAGGTACTGCGGGAAGCCCAAGCAGCCGAGGTGGCCAGGAGCGGGGTCAGAGTGTTCAAGTCCCTAGGGGCCGCACGTGAGAGGGCCAAGTCACCCATGCAAGCGGCCTGGTGGACGTCGGCGAAGACAGCCTGGCGGGCACCCTGGTCGCCCGCAGGCATGCCAGCGACCTCCGAGGAGTCGTCCACGACAGCGGACTCCTGCTCCAGCAAGGACGACGACGTCCAGAGGGTAAAGAAACGTGGGGAGAAGCACCAGACCAGCGAGCGACAAGGCCGCCGTTGCGACGGCTGTGGGGCATCTCACGACCGGACGAGATGCCCATTCCGGAAGGCCGAGTGTCACAACTGCGGTCGGAAGGGCCATATCGCCAGAGTCTGCAGACGCGGGCGAACCGAGGACAAGGGCGCATCGAAACACCCTCGAACACACCAGCGGAAGGCGGCCGGCATCGGAAAGGTCTCAGCCAACGATGGCACGGAAGGCGTGAACCGCATGGGCCTGGAGCACCGGCGCTTCTTTGTAGAGGTACTGTTACAAGGGGTTCCAGTGAGGATGGAAATAGACTCGGGGTCGTCCTACTCCATCCTGTCCCAAAAGGAGTTCATGCGCATTCCCCCAAATGCGCGGCCCAAGCTGCAGGCCATGAAGTCACACTTACGGGACGTGCAGGGCTATGGGATCCCAGTGTTGGGGGTGGGGAACTTCACAGTGAAGTTCAAAAATTACACAGAGAAACTGCCTTTAGTGGTTCTCAAGGGGGGAAGATGTTGTCTTTTGGGAACCCAGTGGTTTGCCCCCCTGGGAATTGAACTGTTCGGCATTAACGCCATAGAGACTGACCCAATGCGGGACGTGTGCGATGCGCACCCGGACGTTTTCAAGAAGGGGCTCGGGACTTACAAGGGGCTCCCAGTTTCTTTTGAGTTGGACCCAGAAATCCGGCCCATACGTCTCAAGCCAAGAAGAGTGCCTTTCGCCCTCAAGGACAAGATTGAGGCGGAACTGGACAAATTGGTGGGGCAGGGGATTTTGGTTCCAGTTGGTCCAGCGGAGTGGGAGACTCCAATTGTTACAGCCTTAAAATCAAACGGGGAGGTCTGAATTTGCGCTGACTACAAATGTACAATTGACAAGGCCATTTGGCCAAATGCATATCCGGTGCCAGTGGTTAGCCACTTACTGGCCACGTTGCATGGGGGGAGGTGTTTCGCCAAGCTAGACCTGGCGCAGGTGTATCAGCAGCTCACAGTAACCCGAGCTGCCGCCGCCACGCAAACCATCGTTACGCACAAGGGGGCATTTAAGGTAATGCACCTACAGTTCGGCGTGAATTTGGCCCCCGGGATCTTCCAGTCCCTTGTAGAACGCCTTTTAAAGGGGCTTCCTGGCGTGCTCCCATATTTTGACGACGTCTTGATAACAGCGGGGAGCGAATCAGAGCTAGTGAGGAGACTAGACAGGGTCCTTTCAGTGTTCGAGAAAGCGGGACTTCGACTAAGAAGGGACAAATGTGTATTTTTTGCGAGGGAGGTTGAGTTTCTCGGGTTCAAGGTAAACCCGGAGGGCATCAAGCCTTCCGAGTCCAAGGTTGCGGCTGTGCAAAACGCCCCTCGCCCCACCATGAAACCGGAGCTGCAGTCATTCCTAGAACTCCTCAATTTTTACCACTCCTTCTTGCCGAGGAAGGCATCCGTTGCGGAGCCACTGCATGCGCTACTAAAGAAAGAGGCGGTTTGGCGGTGGGGGGACAGGCAAGAGAAAGCGTTCAAGGAGCTCAAGGCACTTTTATCCTCGGATGCTGTACTGACTCATTTTGATCCGAGGAGGCCAGTGGTTTTAGTCTGTGATGCATCCCCACTGGGGGTGGGGGCAGTGCTGTGCCACGTGTTAGAGAGCGGGCGGGAAGCCCCGGTTGCATACTACTCCAGGTCCCTTTCAAAGGCGGAGCGCAACTACGCACAAACGGATAGGGAGGCCCTGGCCATCATCGCGGGAATAAAGAAGTTCCACGATTTCCTATACGGCCGCGAGTTTACGGTTGTGACTGATCACAAGCCCCTTCTGGGAATCTTTACCACAGGCAAGCCCACCCCACAAATCCTGTCCCCCCGAATGCTACGTTGGGCGATTTTCCTTAACGCCTACCAGTATGAGCTGGTCTATCGCCGAGGGAAGGAGATCTCCCATGCGGACGTGCTGTCCCGGTCTCCTCTCCCTAGTTTAGGAGATCCCACATGCGAGGTAGAGCAGGACCATCAAGTCCTGCTGATCGAGTCCCTCGACTCACCCCCCCATAGTCCCGGCAGACCTCGCCAAAGCCACGGCGGCTGACAAAATTCTGGCCCAAGTCAGTTCCTGGGTAAGGAAAGGGTGGCCCGCAACTCCCCCCGAGGAGCAGTTCAAGGCATTTTTCAGGTGTAGAGTAGAGCTTTCCCTTGAAAGGGGCTGCTTGCTCTGGGGCCAGCGGGTAGTTATCCCCGAAAAGTTGCGGGCGAAGATGCTGAGGCTACTGCATACCAGCCACCCGGGAATAGTGCGCTGCAAGGCCCTGGCCAGGAGTTACTTCTGGTGGCCCCAGATAGACGCTGAAATAGAACACTTAGTGGGCACGTGTGAGAGCTGCCAGAGCTCTCGGCCCGAGAAATCCTGGCTACCCCATAGGGAATGGGACACGGCCCGCGGGCCATGGTCCCGAATACACGTCAACTTCGCTGGCCCCTTCCGCGGGTCCATGTTTCTGCTGATAGTCGACTCGTATTCCAAATGGCTGGAAGTGATCCCCATGACTAGCACCTCATCTGCTGCAACCATTAAACACTTGCACAGGGTGTTCAGTTGCTTCGGCCTGCCGGACATCCTTGTTAGCGATAACGCTAGTACCTTCACTTCTGCAGAATTCAAGGCGTTTATCGAAAAAAATGCCATCCGCCATATTACCGCTGCCCCATTCCACCCCGCCACAAATGGTCAGGTAGAGCGCCAAGTGTGCACTACAAAGGACGCACTGTGGCGCATGGGTCCCGGTGAGTTGAACCTCCAACTGTGCCAGTTCCTCATCTGTTATAGGGCAACTCCTCTAGCTTCAGGACTTTCGCCGGCGGAGCTCCTCATGAGGCGGCCGGTAACCTTTTTTGATCGGTTAGATCCGACCAGGGTGGAGGATGAAGGGAGAAATATAGTGGTAGAGAGTTCCAAAAGCTTTTCGGTAGGGGACCCAGTACACTGCAGAAACTATGCGGCTTCGGGACCAACGTGGGTTCCAGGGACGATCATTGAACAAACGGGGCCAGTATCCTATAGGGTCGAGACTAGCACAGGCCTACTCTGGAGAAGGCACGCGGACCAACTCAGAAGGCGAGTCACTAGTGAAAGGGAATCTGTGTTAGGGTCCTCCCCCACCCGCGTAACCCAAGGGGGAGACACGGGGGCGTCCTCGGGTACAAATGCATACCCTGGATTCTCAGCCGAGGAGGACGATACTTTGAAAGAGTGGAATGAGTTTGACTTTATGTTGCCGTACCAGGGGGTGTCGCAGAGTGGTCCCCCACCTGTCCGAGCGAGAAGAGGGGTTTCAGTTCAGCCCCTGGTACCTCCAGTCCCCCCAGCCCTTTTGTTTTAGAGTATACCATATCACCAAGCCCCCCGAGCCAGGCAGCCGGGGGAAGTTCATGCTCCCCATCCCCTAGTACTCCGGGTCAGGCAGCAGGGAGTGGGGCAAGTACGCCGGTTGCAGGCGCAAGGGTCCGGGGGGAGACAACAAGGGTCTCCTCGTCGGTTCCGAGGTTCGTGCTGGGGGGGTCCCCGGGCGCCACGGGCAACAGGCAGGGCTTTACATCTCAGTTGTATGTTCCGTTCCCTTCCCCCAATGCAAGGTTGTCGCAGAGTCCCCGCCGAACAACCAATGAGTCCCCCCTTTCCATTGCAGGACGAGACTCTGCGGGATTCGGAGCCCCTAGTTCCCCTGAGCTAAACCAAGCAGCCGCACGCCCCAAGCGCTCGTGCGGGAAGCCACAATGGTTGAGGGACTTTGTCCCATCCTAGGGGGGAGGAGTGTTGTGTATGTAACAGTATTACTTTAAGAATATATGAATGTAACCTGACAATGATTACAATGTAACCCAGCTGTTTAAGGAACGCGAGTAAGCTGCCCATAGAGGGCAGCTGCGAGCGTTCAGCTCACATGGTTCACATTCCCCAATCACCGGCAGCCGCGGGAACCTTTCCCGCGCTAGGATCACCTGGAGAAGATGGGCGTGACTCGGAATGACGTCACGCCGGTAGCAGCCAATGAGCTACCATGCAACAATATTCAAATGTATTACTGCAGTATAAAATGAGCTGTACCTCTGCCATTACCACATGTTCATCCTGACCATCATGAAATAAACCTGTGTTTTAGCCCCCACTGCGGCTCCTTCTTTGTCTTCCGTGCAAGACACCAAAAAAAACCCAAGAGCATAGAGCATTCTCCAAAGCTCCATTATATGCAGTAAATCTGCAGACTCATCCAGTCATTCACTTCACCTGTTTGCTGTTCAGTTTGTTACACTTAAAGATACAGTAACATTTCATGTATTCTTTACAATACCTGGATGTTCCCCATGACATCCCAGTCACATGCCATAGGAGATGGTTTTGTGGTCATAGTGTGCCGGTCACTTCATGGCAAGCTGGGATCAATCTTACACAAATTCATGCCAATGGCATTTCTGCTGAAAACATTATCAGGAAAAAATGTATACTCGGACATGACGATGACTTCCCTTTGTGGCCTGTTAAAGTGTTTACTTTCAGTTTGTAATGTCTAGATCTTATTTTCAGCATTGTGTATATTGAGAACTTTCTCATAATTTTATTTAAAAATAAATGACGCATAATTTGTATTAACATCATTTGTAGGGGTACACAAAAAGAGCCTCCTTGAAGATTGTGGTATTTTTAACCACAATCAGTTGTACCATGGGTAACCGTCACCTTGTGCTGGCTAATCTTTCTCACACTAGGTCAGGTGGCTTCATTTTGGCAGTTTCAAGTCTGGCCGAAACATGGAAGAAGAAGCATCATTTGTCAATTCAGCTGACTAGGTGATTTTCTTCATTCCAAAAATAACTCCTCATATCAGTACCTGGATTTCAGAAATAAAGAGTTCAACATACAACAATTTGCTGGGGAGGGAAAAGGAACTTTTCTGCTACAGCTGATGAGTTGTCTTAGTTGTGGAAGAAAACAAGAATATAAACATACGTGGTATAACTTCACAAGGAGGGCTGTTCTGTTCAAATGGGAGAACCAGAGTCCTGTTGATGCCAACAAACAGAGAAAGACAATCCTGCAAGAAACATGTTGTGTATGTAACAGTATTCCTTTAAGAATGCATGAATGTAACCTGACAATGATTACAATGTAACACAGCTGTTTAAGGAACATGAGTAAGCTGCCCATAGAGGGCAGCTGCGAGCGTTCAGCTCACATGGTTCACATTCCCCAAATCACCGGCAGCCGCGGGAACCTTTCCCGCGCTAGGATCACCTGGAGAAGATGGGCATGACTCGGAACGACGTCACGCCGGTAGCAGCCAATGAGCTACCGTGCAACAATATTCAAATGTATTACTGCAGTATATAATGAGCTGTACCTCCGCCATTACCTCATGTTCATCTTGACCACCATGAAATAAACCTGTGTTTTAGCCCCCACTGCGGCTCCTTCTTTGCAGGCGCACCCCCCAATAAAGGACTCAGACACTGGTAAAAGTGGATAACGGCATTGGGCCACATTTATTGATTCATGCCCTAGTCCGAATTATAAATTTCTATTGGTAAAACGACCAATCATAATTCTTAAGGCAAGCAGGCCGAAGTAACACTGGTAAGGTACCACCCCAAAATTGCCAACGGCAATTGGTTACAATGTATCTATTTGTATCAATTTGTTTGTTGACAACAAACAAATTGTTGACCGTAGTCAATATCTAACTAATGACCCCACCCTCTGACGCGTATCCGTGAAATCACGGGGTGATGCATGCTGTCTAGCTATCGCCATCACCCCGTCGCCTAGTTCGTCGTTGACCGGACAACGTTTAACCAACTTATGCCTATCTAGTGTTGTCCAGTCAATTGCGAACCTGCCGGATACCTGTGGGTCATAAATGTTTACCTTACCAGTGATACCCGCCCATGTGACCAAAGTCAACAGCAGCAACAGAAACCCCTATATCAAACCATAGCAACAGTGTGGGATGGGCGAAAAAACCAGGACCCGAGAGCCAATGTGGGTCCCAGCCAAAAATTCCCACCCGGCCCCAAGCGACCAAAATATCACACTGTTAACTAGGGAGGGGGTGGAGGGGAAAAACTTCTCCGCTCCGTCGCTTCGCAAAATGGCAGCTCGGCTGCCTCATGGCCACCCCTTTTATAAGGGAGCTGGCCACGCCCCCTAACTACCCGGATGCCTTCGTCCTATGGGGGGGGGCCCGCAAAGGGCACGGCGGCCATTTTGGCGCCGCGCTTGCATTGTCTTCCGTGCAAGACACTAAATTGGCGACGAAGGTGGGATTCATGGCGCATCCCAAGGTCAAGACTCATCAATTTGATATCAGCGACCCAGAACAATGGGAGCTGTACGAGTGCCAGTTTCGGCACGCGATGGATGCTGCAGGCATCGACGACGACGCAAAGATGCGCTCGCACTTCCTTGCCCAGGTGGGGCCGGCCACGCTGCGTATCCTGATGAACCTGGTGGCTCCCCGGAAGGTAGACGTGGTGCCCATCGACCGCATCCTGGCGCTACTGGGCGAACACTTCCAGCCTCCAGTCTCGATTTTCCCAGCCAGGGTCGCATTCCACAGGTGGGACCAGCACCCGGGTGAGTCCGTGTCCGCCTACGCGGCAGCCCTCAGGCTCGTGGCAGTCAACTGCCAGTGGGAGGACCTGGACACGGGCCTCTGAGACCGCATGCTGTGTGGCCTGAGAGACGAGGAGGTCCAGAGGAAGTTGATGACCCGTGACCATCGCCTCACGTTCAATGAGGTACTGCGGGAAGCCCAAGCAGCCGAGGCGGCCAGGAGCGGGGTCAGAGTGTTCAAGTCCCTAGGGGCCGCACCCGAGAAGGCCAAGTCACCCGTGCAAGTGGCCCAGCGGACGTCGGCGAAGACGGCCTGGCGGGCACCCCGGTCGCCCGCAGGCACGCCAGCGACCTCCGAGGAGTCGTCCACGACGGCGGACTCCTGCTCCAGCGAGGACGACGACATCCAGAAGGTAAAGAAACGTGGGGAGAAGCACCAGACCAGCGGGCGACAAGGCCGCTGTTGGGGGACGGCTGTGGGGCATCTCACGACCGGACGAGATGCCCATTTCGGAAGGCCGAGTGCCACAACTGCGGTCAGAAGGGCCACATCGCCAGAGTCTGCAGGCGTGGGCGAGCCGAGGAAAAGGGCGCATCGAAACACCCTCGAGCACATCAGCGGAAGGCGGCCGGCATTGGAAAGGTCTCAGCCAACTATGGCGCGGAAGGCGTGAACCACGTGGGCCTGGAGCACCGGCGCTTCTATGTACAGGTACTGTTACAAGGGGTTCCAGTGAGGATGGAAATAGACTCGAGGTCGTCCTACTCCATCCTGTCCCAAAAGGAGTTCATGCGCATTCCCCCAAATGCGCGGCCCAAGCTGCGGGCCATGAAGTCACACCTGCGGGACGTGCAGGGCTACGGGATCCCAGTGTTGGGGGTGGGGAACTTCACAGTGAAGTTCAAAAATTACACAGAGAAACTGCCTTTAGTGGTTCTCAAGGGGGGAAGATGTTGTCTTTTGGGAACCCAGTGGTTCGCCCCCCTGGGAATTGAACTGTTCGGCATTAACGCCATAGAGACTGACCCAATGTGGGACGTGTGCGATGCGCACCCAGACGTTTTCAAGAAGGGGCTCGGGACTTACAAGGGGCTCCCAGTGACTCCAATTGTTACGGCCCTAAAATCAAACGGAGAGGTCAGGATTTGCGCTGACTACAAATGTACAATTAACAAGGCCATTCGGCCAAATGCATATCCGGTGCCGGTGGTGAGCCACTTACTGGCCACGTTGCATGGGGGGAGGTGTTTCGCCAAGCTAGACCTGGCGCAAGCGTATCAACAGCTCACAGTAACCTGAGCTGCCGCCGCCGCGCAAACCATCGTTACGCACAAGGGGGCATTTAAAGTAATGCACCTGCAGTCTGGTGTGAATTCGGCCCCCGGGATCTTCCAGTCCCTTGTAGAACGCCTTTTAAAGGGGCTTCCTGGCGTCCTCCCATATTTTGACGACGTCTTGATAACAGCGGGGAGTGAATCAGAGCTAGCGAGGAGACTAGACGGGGTCCTTTCAGTATTCGAGAAAGCGGGACTTCGACCAAGAAAGGACAAATGTGTATTTTTTGCGAGGGAGGTTGAGTTTCTCGGGTTCAAGGTAACCCCGGAGGGCATCAAGCCTTCCGAGTCCAAGGTTGCGGCTGTACAAAACGCCCCTTGCCCCACAGCGAAACCAGAGCTGCAGTCATTCCTGGCGCTCCTCAACTTTTACCACTCCTTTTTGCCAAGGAAGGCATCTGTTGCGGAGCCACTGCACGCACTACTAAAGAAAGAGGCGGTTTGGCGGTGGGGGGACAGGCAAGAGAAAGCGTTCAAGGAGCTCAAGGCGCTTTTATCCTCGGATGCTGTACTGACTCATTTTGATCCGAGGAGGCCAGTGGTTTTAGTCTGTGATGCATCCCCACTGGGGGTGGGGGCGGTGCTGTGCCACGTGTTAGAGAGCGGGCGGGAAGCCCCGGTTGCGTACTACTCCAGGTCCCTTTCAAAGGCAGAGTGCAACTACGCGCAAACAGATAGGGAGGCCCTAGCCATCATCGCGGGAACAAAAAAGTTCCACGATTTCCTATACGGCCGCGAGTTTACGGTTGTGACTGATCACAAGCCCCTCCTGGGAATCTTTACCACGGGCAAGCCCACCCCACAAATCCTATCCCCCCGAATGCTACGCTGGGCAATTTTCCTTAATGCCTATCAGTATGAGCTAGTCTATCGCCAAGGGAAGGAGATCTCTCATGCGGACGCACTGTCCCGGTCTCCTCTCCCTAGTTTAGAACATCCCGCATGCGAGGTAGAGCAGGACCATCAAGTCCTGCTGATCAAGTCCCTCGACTCACCCCCCCCTAGTCCTGGCAGACCTCGCCAAAGCCACGGCGGCTGACAAAATTCTGGCCCAAGTCAGTTCCTGGGTAAGGAAAGGGTGGCCCACAACTCCCCCCGAGGAGCAGTTCAAGGCATTTTTCAGGCGTAGAGTAGAGCTTTCCCTTGAAAGGGGCTGCTTGCTCTGGGGCCAGCGGGTAGTTATCCCCGAAAAGTTGCGGGCGAAGGTGCTGAGGCTACTGCATACCAGCCACCCGGGAATAGTGCGCTCCAAGGCCCTGGCCAGGAGTTACTTCTGGTGGCCCCAGATAGATGCTGAAATAGAGCATTTAGTGGGCATGTGTGAGAGCTGCCAGAGCTCTCGGCCTGAGGAGTCCCGGCTACCCCATAGGGAATGGGACACGGCCCGGGGGCCATGGTCCCGGATACACGTCGACTTCGCTGGCCCCTTTCATGGGTCCATGTTTCTGCTGATAGTCGACTCGTATTCCAAATGGCTGGAAGTGATCCCCATGACTAGCACCTCATCTGCCGCAACCATTAAACACTTGCGCACGGTGTTCAGTTGTTTCGGCCTGCCGGACATCCTCGTTAGCGATAACGCTAGTACCTTCACTTCTGCGGAATTCAAGGCATTTATCGAGAGGAATGCCATCCGCCACATTACCGCTGCCCCATTTCACCCCGCCACAAACGGTCAGGTAGAGCGCCAAGTGCACACTACGAAGGACGCACTGCAGCGCATGGGTCCCGGTGAGTTGAACCTCCAACTGTGTCAGTTCCTCATCTGTTATAGGGCAACTCCCCTAGCTTCAGGACTTTCGCCAGCGGAGCTCCTCATGAGGAGGCGGCCGGTAACCCTTTTTGATCAGTTGGATCCGACCAGGGTGGAGGATGAAGGGAGGAATATAGTGGTAGAGAGTTCCAAAAGCTTTTTGGTAGGGGACCCGGTGTACTGCAGAAACTATGCGGCTTCAGGACCAACGTGGGTTCCAGGGACGATCATTGAACAAACGGGGCCAGTGTCCTATAGGGCCGAGACTCGCACAGGTCTACTCTGGAGAAGGCACGCGGACCAACTCAGAAGGCGAGTCACTAGCGAAAGGGAATCAGCGTTAGGGTCCTCCCCCACCTGCGTAACCCAAGGTGGAGACACGGGGGCGTCCTCGGGTACAAATGTATACCCTGGATTCTCAGCCGAGGAGGACGATACTTTGAAAGAGTGGAATGAGTTTAACGTTATGTTGCCGTACCAGGGGGGTGTCGCGGAGTGGTCCCCCACCCGTCCGAGCGAGAAGAGGGGTTTCAGTTCAGCCCCTGGTACCTCCAGTCCGCCCAGCCCTTTTGTTTTAGAGTATACCATATCACCAAGCCCCCCGAGCCAGGCAGCTGGGGGAAGTTCACGCTCCCCATCCCCTAGAACTCCGGGTCAGGCAGCAGGGAGTGGGGCAAGTACGCCGGTTGCAGGCGCAAGGGACCGGTGGGAGGAAACAAGGGTCTCCTCGTCGGTTCCGAGGTTCGTGCTGGGGGGTCCCCGGGCGCCACGGGCAACAGGCCGGGTTTTACATCTCAGCTGTATGTTCCATTCCCTTCCCCCAATGCAAGGTTGTCGCAGAGTCCCCGCCGAACGACTAATGAGTCCCCCCTTTCCATTGCAGGACGAGACTCTGCGGGATGCGGAGCCCCTAGTTCCCCTGAGCTAAACCAAGCAGCCGCACGCCCCAAGCACACATGCGGGAAGCCACAATGGTTGAGGGACTTCGTCCCATCCTAGGGGGGAGGAGTGTTGTGTATGTAACAGTATTACTTTAAGAATGCATGAATGTAACCTGACAATGATTACAATGTAACCCAGCTGTTTAAGGAACGCGAGTAAGCTGCCCATAGAGGGCAGCTGCGAGTGTTCAGCTCACATGGTTCACATTCCCCAAATCACCGGCAGCCGCGGGAACCTTTCCCACGCTAGGATCACCTGGAGAAGATGGGCGTGACTCGGAACGACGTCACGCCGGTAGCAGCCAATGAGCTACCGTGCAACAAGATTCAAATGTATTACTGCAGTATATAATGAGCTGTACCTCCACCATTACCTCATGTTCATCTTGACCACCATGAAATAAACCTGTGTTTTAGCCCCCACTGCGGCTCCTTCTTTGTCTTCCGTGCAAGACACTAAACAACATATGCTATTTTGCAGACTTTCTACAATGCATTTGGTTGTCCCTTGGTTGCTCAATCAGTCATATGACTATTCATACAACAGAGAGTCTGCAATATATGAAAGCCACTTAGGCCAGGAATGGCCAACCTTGGTACTCCAGGTGTTCTTGGACTTTAATTACCAGAAGCCAGGGGTGTGTAGGGCACCATGGGAAGGCACTGTATAGGAAGTGGTGGGGGCGCCTATTTGGGGGTTGGGGTTGAATCCCATACATTGCTATTGGTGCTCCAGGGCACCAGAGGCGAGGGTGGGATGGGACAAAGCCTGATTGCCCGATATACCACCAGCACATGCCTGCCAGGAGCCCAAGTCAGCACACCTTTTGATCAGAGCTTCTGAGAATTGAGGTTTAACAACATCTGGAGCACCAAGGTTGACCATCCCAATGTAGGCAATTGATCTCATGCAGACAGTAAAATCTAACAACTAAGATCTTCCATCTAGGAATTTTAGTACCAGAGAAGTTCAGTGTGGCGGAAATATTTTTTTGAAATCTGAACAATATATATATTTATTATGTCCATAGGTAAAGAACATCCTTGCTCAAAAGACAGTTGTATCTGAATCTAGGGTTCAGTGCTCATCTCTGTTTATAGCCAAAGAGCCAGCTATATCTGCATCTGCAGACGTTTCTGTGGACCTGTGGCAGGCATGCCTCAACACAGGAGGCAGGAGCTCACTCCGTTGTTGTTGTGTATGTAATCAAGTGTAATGTGAATGAATCGGATCTAGTGATCCTCCATGTAACCAAGTGTAATGTGAATGAATTGGATCTAGTGATCCTCCATACTCCCCCTCCCTTTCCCTACCCCTTGTGAATGCTCCTATTGTATAGATACAGTGTATGCATATAGTCGTCTGCCTCTCACATAGGATTCAGCTGCCAGCGATAGCACAGCTGAAAGAGTTCAGCTCACGTGGCTCCAATCACCCAATCAGTGATTAGCGCGGGAAACCTTCCCGCCACAGGTGATCCACGCCAGGTATGCAGTACATCAGAATGACTTCACTGACACAGTAACCAATGGGCGCCTTTCGGGTGAAATTCAAATGTACTGTACCATACATGAGCTGTGTCTCCGCCATTACCTCATGTTCAGATTGACTATACTGCAATAAAGATGTGTTTGGCCCCCTGACTGCTGCCTACTTCGTATCAATCTGCAAACATCAAATTGGCGAAGAAGGTGGCTTCCCACAGCATCAAGCTACCTCCGTTCGACCTCAAGGAACCAGAGAAATGGGCTTTGTACGAGCGCCAGTTCCGACACGCAATGGCTGCCGAGCGCATTGAAGAAGAGCAAATGCGCTCTTGTCTCCTCGCCCATTGTGGCCTCCCCACACTTGAGCTGGCAACGCAACTCCTGCTGCCCCGGGACATTGATACTGTCCCGCTGAAAGAGATCCTGGCTGCGCTACAGAACCATCTCCAGCTGAAGGTATCCATCTACCCGGCAAGAGTTGCCTTTCACAGATGAGACCAGCGTCTGGGAGAGTCCATGTCCGATTATGCCGCCGCCCTCAGGTTAGCCGCTGCCCCTTGCTGGTGGGACAACCTGGAGGAAGCCCTGAGGGACCGCCTGCTGTCCGGGTTGCGGGACGAGGAAGCCCAGTGGAGGCTGATGGCCAGGAGCACCTTTCCTTCAACTCTGTCCTGCAAGAGGCTCTGGTGGCTAAAACAGCAAGGTCTGGGGTAAAGGCCTTCAAGACGAAGCCTGCCGCACCTGGAGGGTCCGGGTCCACCATGCAGGCTGCCCGACACTCGCCCCCACACTCATCCAGCTCATTGTCATCTCCAGAGGTCCCCTCATCTTCAGGGTTCAGGTCCAGCGATGACGGCGATGACGTCCAGAAAGTCCTGAGAAAGTCGTCTAAGAAGCACGCCAGCAAGAAGGCGCACCGCCGATGCGACGGCTGTGGAGCGTCCCATGACCGGAAAAAGTGCCCTTTCCGGAAGGCTGAGTGCCATCACTGCGGATGCCGAGGCCACATCACCAAGGTTTGCAGGCATCGCCGGAGAGAGGACCAGGAGCCAGCCGAGCGCCCTCGAGGAAAAGGAGCGGCCATCGGGAAGATCTCCATGGAGGAGCCGACGGTGGGCCGTGTGTCCAATGCACACCAACATTTCTTTGTTGAGGTACTATTGCAGGGGGTCCCAGTTAGGATGGAGGTGGATTCGGGTTCATCCTACTCCATCGTGTCCCAGAAAGAGTTTCTGCGCATCCCCCAAACGTGCGCCCAAAACTCAAGGCCCTCAAGACATCCTTGCAAGATGTGCAGGGCAACCTGATTCCTGTTTTGGGGTGGGGGATTTCAAAGTCAAGTTCAAGAAGTTCACGGAGAAGCTGCCCCTAATGGTACTGAAACGGGGTTCCAGCTGCCTCCTGGGGAGTCAGTGGTTTGATCCCTTGGGTATTGAACTGTCCGGCATCAACTCTGTAGAGACTGACCCAGTGTGGGACGTGTGCGATGCGCACCCAGCGGTTTTCAAGAAGGGGCTCGGGAAGTATAGGGGCCCCGCAGTCTTGTTCGACCTGGATCTAGAAATTCGTCCCATACGGCTCAAGCCAAGAAGAGTGCCCTTCGCCCTCAAAGACAAGATTGAGGCAGAACTGGACAAATTGGTGGGTATGGGGATTTTGGTCCCGGTGGACTCCGCAGAATGGGAGACACCGATTGTTACTGCTTTAAAATCCAACCGCGAGGTTAGGATTTGCACGGACTATAAGTGTACAATTAACAAGGCCATTCGCCCAAATGCATACTCGGTGCCGGTAGTTAGCCATTTACTAGCCACTTTACACGGGGGTAGATATTTTGCAAAGCTAGATTTAGCGCAGGCTTATCAGCAGTTAACGGTTACGCCTGCCACAGCTGCTGCACAGACGATTATTACGCACAAAGGTGCATTTAAGGTGACACACCTCCAGTTCAGTGTGAACTCAGTCCCTGGGATTTTCCAATTTCTTGTGGAACGCCTTCTTAAGGGTCTCCCCGGGGTCCTCCCCTACTTTGACGATGTTTTGATCACAGCTGGGAGTAAGTCAGAACTAACAAAGAGGCTAGACAAAGTCTTAACGGTGTTCAAGAAGGCAGGGTTGAAGCTGAGACGAGATAAATGTGTATTTCTAGTGAGGGAAGTAGAGTTCCTAGGGTTCTTGATAACCCCTGAGGGAATCAAGCCTTCCGATTCCAAGGTTGCCGCTGTTTGAAATGCCCCTCGCCACACCGCGAAACCAGAATTACGCTCCTTCTTGGGGCTTCTCAATTTCTATCACTCCTTCTTGCCAAGGAAGGCTTCAGTAGTGGAACCTTTGCACTGTCTTTTAAAAAAAGACGTGGTTTGGCAGTGGGGGGACTGCCAGGAAAAGGCTTTCAAAGAGTTAAAACAGCTCCTCTCCTCAGAGGCAATCTTAACCCATTTCGATCCAAGGAAGCGCGTGGTGTTAGTTTGTGACGCTTCACCGGTGGGGGCAGTACTGTGCCACATGTTAGAAAACGGGCGGGAAGCCCCGGTTGCCTTTTACTCAAGGTCCCTTTCAAAGGCAGAGCGCAATTATGCGCAAACAGACAGAGAGGCTCTTGCGATATTCGCTGGAACCAAAAAATTCCATGACTTCCTCTACGGTCGGGATTTCACTATTGTGACCGACCACAAACCACTGCTGGGCATCTTCACCACAAGCAAGCCTATACCCCAGTTTCTGTCTCCCAGAATGCTACAGTGGGCCATATTTCTTAATGCGTACCAGTTCACACTGGTACACCGCCCGGGCAAAGAAATCAGCCACGCCGATGCGCTTTCCCAGTCTCCCCTTCCTGAACTAGGGGAACCCGAGTGCGAGGTTGAGCAGGATCACCAGGTGTTGCTGATCGAGTCTCTTGACTCACCCCCAATTGTGCCCACAGATCTCGCCAAGGCTATGGCAAAGGACAAGGTTCTGTCCCTAGTTACTTCATGGGTAAAGAAGAGCTGGCCCGTGACTTCCCCCCGCCGAGGAGTTCAAAGCATACTTCTGAAAGAGGGTTGAGCTTTCGATAGAGAGGGGTTGCCTCCTGTGGGGCCAGAGGGTGGTCATTCCTGAGGTACTGCGGTCAAAGGTACTCAAATTGCTACACGTTAGCCACCCGGGAATCATGCGCTCAAAGGCTTTGGCCAAGAGCTACCTCTGGTGGCCCCAGATAGATGCAGACATTGAGCATTTGGTAGGCACTTGTGAGAGTTGCCAGAGTTCTCGAACCGAGGAGTCCCAACTTCCTTCCAGAGAATGGGACACAGCTCGCGGACCATGGTCTCAATTACACATCGACTTCACTGGTCCATTCAGGGGCTCGCTTTTTCTGCTAGTGGTCGATCCCTTTTCAAAATGGCTGGAGGCTATCCCAATGCCCAACACCTCCTCAGCCGCAGCCATTAAGCAATTGCAGAGGCTATTTAGTTGTTTTGGATTACCTGATGTGCTTGTCTCCGACAACGCCTCCGTCGAATTCCAGGCATTCCTGGAAAGGAACGCAATTTGACATGTTACTTCTGCCCCATTTCACCCCGCAACGAGCGGTCAGGTTGAACGCCAAGTGCGAACTTCTAAAGAGGCACTTCAGCAAATGGGCCACGGGGACCTAGAGTTACAATTGTATCAGTTTCTTCTTTGCTATAGAATAACCCCCCTGGCATCCAGACTCTCGCCAGCCGAGCTCCTAAGTGCAGAAGACTGGTCTCGCTTTTCAACTGGTTGGATCTGACCAGGGTGGAGGATAAGGGGAGGAATGTTGAAATTGCACACACAAAGGTTTTTGCGCTTGGGGACCCAGTATATATTAGAAATTATGTGGCCGCTGGCCCAATGTGCGTCCCAGGGGTGGTGAGCGACCAAACAGGGGCAGTTTCCTACCAGGTAGACATGCCGGTCAGCTCAGCCATCAGGTCACGGACACCCAGGGGGTTGAGGACCAGGGTGATTCAACGTTAGGGTTCTCCCCCACCTGCTCATCCCAAGGGGGAGACATGGCAGTTAGCCCACCAAGAGGTCCTGATTTCAGTTTCACCCATCCCTTGCAGAGAGACTGGGAAGAGTTCGAGAGCCTGGACTTAGACAGTTTAGATTTTGAGTTGCAGGACAGGGGGGAGTTTTCAGAGTGTTCCCCCACTCATCCGAGTGAAAAGCGGGGCTTTGATTTATCACCAGCAAGCCCCTGTCCTCTAGTTTTCGAGTCCACTTCTACTCCCATGCAAACGAGGCAACGTTTTGTTGAGTCGCCCCCGACTCAGAGTAACAGGCAGGGAGTTCCCTTAAGTCACTCTCCCCCCTTCCAGGTTTTGATATGCAGTGTCCCCTTCCAGGGTCCTCGTCTGAATCGGGACAGTGCTCCCGACTCGCCGCTAACGTAGCTCGTTTCCCCTCTGCAGGACGAGAGGCTGCGGAACCCGGAACCTCCAGTTCCTCCGAGCCCAGCCAAGCTGCTGTGCAGCCCAAACGAACATGCAGGCCACCACTATGGTGGAGGGACTTTGTCCCATCCTAGGGGGGAGGGATGTTGTGTATGTAACCAAGTGTAATGTGAATTAATCAGATCTAGCAATCCTCCATGTAACCAAGTGTAATGTGAATGAATCGGATCTAGTGATCCTCCATACTTCCCCTCCCTTTCCCTACCCCTTGTGAATACTCCTTATTGTATAGATACACTGTATGCATGTAGTCTTCTGCCTCTCACATAGGATTCAGCTGCCAGCGATAGTGCAACTTAAAGAGCTCAGCTCACGTGGCTCCAATCACCCAATCAGTGATTAGCGCAGGAAACCTTCCCACCACAGGTGAGCCACGCCAGGTAGGCAGTACATCAGAATGACATCACTGACACAGTAACCAATGGGTGCCTTTCGGGCCAAATTCAAATGTACTGTACCATATATAAGGAGCTGCGTCTCTGCCATTACCTCGTGTTCAAATTGACTACACTGCAACAAAGATGTGTTTGGCCCCCTGACTGCTGCCTACTTCATATCAATCTACAAAATCAAAGTTGTGCAGTACTGTACTTGGGAATCAAACTCCAACCTTCTAGTCATCAAGTTCAGTGTCTTAACCACTTGAGTCACTGCAGTCCCTATCTTGTCCTTAAATAAGGGCGATAGTATTTGTTCAGAATTTATGTATCCCCCCCCCCCCATATTTCATGTATTTGACATCCTATGCAAGCATCATGCATTCCCTGGTTTCACAGCCTTTAGGTTAAGGATGAGTACCTATACAGTATGCAAATAGTATGTTTAAGCAAAGTTTTAAATCCCAAGAAAGATTTTTTTTTACAGATTATGTAAAAGCTTTTTGGAAAGAGATGCTGCATTAATTTCAGAGTTGAGACTATATGCCATATAATATACTTAGACAGGTGCTAATGTTTTCAAAATAGAAAATCCATTCATTCTTGAAAGGCAAAGAGGCAGCTTTCTAATACAAAGGCTTGTTCCCTTCTGATGGTGCTCAGATGCGTAGAGTTGAAATGCTATATTTTAAAAGCTATTTTGCTTGCTCTGTCACGTCAGACTAGAGCACAGCCTAGTTAAATGTCTTTCTTGGGTTTCCTTTGTGGCTTTATTTCAAAGCAACTGAAAAAACAACAACATTGCTTTGATGGTTAAAATAGAAATTCCAAAGAAACCAATGTGTATCAACAGACAGTTACTGTATCTGTATTGATGTGGGACTGGGGACTGCAGTGGCTCAAGTGGCTATGACACTGACTGGGAGGCGGAAGGTCAGCAGATCGATTCCCAAGTACTGCAGGACAGAATGAGCTCCCATGTTTGTCCCAGCTCCTGCCAACCTAGCAGTTCGAAAGCAAGAAATTGCAAGTAGATAAATAAAGACCACTTCAGTGGGAAGGTAACAGCGTTCCGTGTGCTCCAATGTCTAGTCATGCCTGCCACATGACCACAGAAACGTCTGCAGAAGCAGATGGCGCTGGCTCTTTGGCTTTAAAACAGAGATGAGCACTGAACCCTAGAGTCAGATACGACTGGCTTTCGAGCAAGGGAAACCTTTACCTTTACCTTTATTGATGGATGTAACTACAAAATCACCTCAGCTTTATCAGTGATCATTACAATGCTGCTTCAGGGTAGGAATCCATCTTATTGCTCTTCTGTCTGGCCCATTTCCGCTGCTGGGAAGGCTGGTACCCTGACTAATTCGTAGTACATAACCTTTTGCAGTTATAAATCCCTAGAAACCTGAAGTTGGGCTTTTTTGTGCTATGATGGCTACAACAGTGCAATTTTTGGATTAAGTTGTACTTTTGCTAGTCGTTGATTGCGGTTTCACCATGGAAAAGTGGCATAGAAAGAGAAAGAGAGAAGGAAGCTATATGGCTGAGATGTACCATTTTGGACTGCAGGTGGAATGCTCTTTAATCTTCCACACTTATTTTAAAAAACCTTATGAAATTAAAGTGGGCGTAGCACTTCAGACTGCAGTGGGGTACACTTTTTATGTTTAGTAAAGGTGTTGCTTGCTTGAAAGCCAGTTATGTCCAACTCTAGAGGGATGTGCTTACCTCCATTTGCACCCAAAGAGCCAGCACAGTCTGTGTCTGTAGCCTTTTTTGTGGTCATGAGGCAGGCATGAATAGATGCAAAGTGCACAGAATGCTTTACCTTTCCTGCCAAAGTACGTATTTGCAATTTCTTGCTTTTGAATTGCTAGGTTGACAGGAGCTGGGACAGACAACAGGCACTTACTCCATCATGTAACAGTCTGATCTCAAACTGCTGACCTGCCAACCTTCCGTTTGTCAAGCCCAGCATCTTAGTCACTAAGCCACTAAAGGCCTTTTGCAACTGCCTAAATCCTCATGAATATTTCAAGGACACGCCCAAATCTTCAGGGAGAACAGCTTAAAGTCATGACTTGTATTTGTGAATGAGACATCATAGATGAGTCGCCTCAGATGCACCTTTTGTAGCATCTCACATCCCATCAGATTTAAATGCCCATACCTTAACTGTGAAGTATCAGCTAATGAGAAATCTTGTGTATTCACATTCAAAGCATGCATGAAGGTGATCTGAGGACATGTAGAGTATGATGGTCTTTGTGTCCAAATGTGCCTGCCACCAATATACAGTACATAAAACATACAGAACAGCTCCATGGCAACATATCTTGGACCAATTAAGAGCTCCTGTGTTTTGGAGGATGTCTAAATTTGTACAAATGTGTATAGGGACTCTTGTGCTGTTGTACAGCATGGAGCGGATATGGCATACAACTGGCAAATGTGATGACAGAGTGCAGAGCTTGTCCTCTTTTTGAGGCTATGTGCTGGCTGTGGGATTCTGGGTGTCATATCATACCAAAAAAGAATTCAGAATATTTATAAAGCAAAACAAATAGCAACAGCAGAAGAACAGACACTTTCGGACTGTGGTGATGGAGAAGACTTTTGAGAGTCCAGTAGACCAGGGGTTCTCAACCTTTTCAAGCTGAGGGCCAGGTCACGCTCTTCAGACAGCTTCAGAGGCCGGACAGCCATTTTGCCCTGCCTGCACGATAGGGGCAGCCTGTACATTAAAAAGGAACCACACATGGCACTTCTAAGTGTGGTGGAGGCAGTGGGGGGGGCACATGAAATGGCACCAAGGGCTATAGGTTGTGAACCCCTGCACTAGACTATAAGAAGATCAAACCAGTCAATCCTAAAGGAAATCAATCCTGACTGCTCCTTGGAAGGACAGGTACTGAAGCTGAAGCTCAAATACTTTGGCCATCAAATGAGAAGAAAGGACTCAATTGAGAAAGCCCTATGCTAGGAAAGATTGAAGGAAAAAGTAGAAGGGGGCAGCAGAGGACGAGATGGTTAGACACAGGGGTGGGATTCAGCATGTTCACCCCAGTTCACCTGAACCGGTAGCAGAAATTCCGGCTGACCCTGCCCATCCAAGTTTTGAAATAAACTTGGGTGCAACCCGGGGCTTTCCTCCTGGCCACACCCACCATACTATGCCCTCAGAGTAGGTAGTTTTTTAAAAAAAAAAAATCCCACCACTGGTTAGAAAGCATCTTTGATGTAGTGGCTGTGGACCTGGGCAGACTCCAGAGGATGGCAGATGACAGAGGAGCCTCATATGGACTGGCTCAATTGTTAGTTGAGCAGACCCCACACCATCCCCATTGTCTGCAACCCAATCTTTCGAAGAAGATAAGAACGGCACATCTTCCCTGAAGTTCTAAGCAATAGCCTTTATTGATTTTTTTAAACTTCCAAGCAAACTAGGTGATGTATTGAAAGTAAAACATCTGATATATACTCATATTTCAATGGCACATATCTGGCATGATATCAAGATACACAAAATGATTAATACATGTGCACAGACAAATAAAGGGATGTATATGCTCTTGAAAAAGTTTGGACAGCATAACAACTGAGGGCTTCACTAGCAAGACATTGATTTTATTCTTCCTGCTTCTACAACATTTATTTCACAGCAATGAGTTCATAGAATCATAGTCCAACCTGCTGGAATTAAAATCAGAGTAGCTCCATCAGAGTAGATATCTTTTGTTGTGCTTGTCTCTAAAATTAGGCAGGCAAAGGAAGTCATTGTTTGCATTTCAATGACACACATGCTTCTGCTTTATTGGGCTTTCAGAATCATATATTTTTCATCTTATCAGGAACACTAATTTCAGATACTAAATCAGTTCAATTTGTCTAGCAAGGTTCTCGGACAGAGTGGTGTCAACCAAGAAGTCCCCTGTTCAAATCTGAGAGCTGTGATATTTCAAAACTTACATCTATAGAAGAGGATTGAGGAAAATGCTTTACATGTTTTCTTTTGCATGAACATTTTAATAATATTGTCAAAGCTACAATGGTGGTTTACAGTCTGAGCAAAAGAGGACACCTTACCCTATAATAAAATGCTTCCTCTGTTGAGACAGTGGACCTCTGGTATAAACTGATTAATTGTTTCATAAAATTGATCAGATCAGCTGACTGATTCTGTTATGCAGCTGATAGCCCTGGAATTGATGTGTACAGTAAACTCATTACAAGATGAATGGCACAATTGTAAATTAAGAAGATAGTTTAGAAATCAACAAATTAGCGGGTGATCAAGCTATAAGTCACCCCCTGTATTTTTCGTTATCCAGCCGAAAAAGTTCTTTGTGAGGCGAGTGTAAACACCAGGGAACTGACGTTTACCACATACTGTATTGCCCCAGGAGACAATGGCTTTTTGTTCTCCATTGCAGATCAAAGGACCACCGGAATCCCCCTGGTGAAGAAAAAGGAGAATGAGTTGATATATGTAACTAGGGTACTGCAAAAGGGACTTTGCCTCAAGGTGCAATGTGCCAAATTTAGAGTCCATGGATTGGCCTTGTACAGTAGTTCACAACCTTTATTTGGCCATGTCCCACCTAAACATATATAAAATCCAGTTACATATAATTCTTATTATTCAAAAAGTGAACTGTTAATAACTCATTCTTGAATTGCCTCCCTTAAAAATCAAATTGCCCCCCTGTGGGAACCACAGGCCTTGTGGTTTTCTCTGCTACCACTGGGAAAGACATCATAGACCCGGCTTGCAAGGGCAGGTAGCTAGATATACAGAAGATGGATGATCAGTTTACCAAGCCTTGCTGAACCAGCAAAGGACATGTCTAGTTGAGGCTTGGTAGGCTAGGCCTCTGGCTTAGACACTGTTTAAATGATGGGCTGTTTTAGACAAAGGTCAGGAATAGACAAAGTATTCTTTATCGGAGGACATTTCTATCCAAGGCGGAGTGAACCTGCCCTCCCTATTGCCCAGCCAATTTAATTGAAGCACGATGACCCCATTTCTTAGACTTTAGATATTTTATTGGTCAAGTGTAACATACACACAAGAAATTTAACTCTGTTACCAAAGCTCACAATGTGCTGACTGAACAAAAAACAAAACAAAAACAAAATAGTAATGTAACAGCAAATAGAATTCATAATAATAGCATAAGCACCATGGGGTGGTTTATAAGAATAATTGCTATTGTAATTTCTATAACAACAAACACAAAGTTTTAAAATGTTAAATATTCACTATATCCTATTGATAACTCAGTTTTCAGGTACATTATGGCATGGGGGGGGGGGGAACTGTCCCTAAATCTAGCTGTTTTAGTATATAATACCCTATAGCTACATATAACATTGTCCAGATGGCAGGAGATCAAACAATTTATATCCAGGATGTGATGGGTCTGCAGATATCTTATCTGGCCTTCTCTTAACCCAAGCAATATAAAGGTCCACCACGGACAGCAGTCGAACTCTAATTATTATTGGTGTCCTGGTGGACAGCTCAATGAAGGTGTCAACCCAGTGTGCCTCGGCAGTGAAAAAAGCAAACTCAATGCTAGGGATCATTAGGAAGGGTATAGAAAATAAGTCAGCAAGTGTCTCTTTATAAATCTATGGTGAGGCCCCATCTGGAATACTGTGTACAGTTCTGGTCGCCATACCTCCAGAAGGATATTGTGGAGCTAGAAAAAGTGCAGAGGAGGGCAACCAGAATGATTAGGTGACTGGAACACCTTCCTTACCATCTGAGGCTGCAACGGTTGGGCCTTTTCACTCTTGAACAACGGTGTCTAAGAGGTGACCCGATTGAAGTTTATAAAATCATGCACAGTGTGGACAAAGTAGATAAGGAAAAACTGTTTTCCCTATCGCATAACACTACAACTAGGGGGCACTCCATGAAACCTTTGGGTACTAGTTCTCAAACAAATAAGAGAAAGTACTTTTTCACCCAGAGGATCACTGGTCTATGGAACTCCCTGCCAGAAGAAGTGGTGACAGCTGTCAGTCTTGACAGCGTTAAGAAAGGATTAGACAAGTTCATGGAGGACAAGGGTATCAATGGCTATAATTATGGATACCTAAGGACAACCTCCAGGTTGGAGAGATAGGCAGGATATCTCTCAATGCCATTTCCAGGGAATCCTAAGCAGGTGAAGACATCTGCTTGGGAATACCCTGAAGCAAATGGTGAGCCACTGTGTGAGACAGAATGCTGGACTGGATGGGCTGTGGCCTGTTCCAGCAAGGCTGTTCTTATGTTCTTTCTGCAGCCCTGACTATCCATTGAAGTCTATTCCTATCCTGTTTGGTTGCTTCATCAAATCAAACAGTTATTGAAGTCGAAAGAACAGATTCAATTATTCCTTTGTAAAAGTGTATCAGCAAGTCCTTAGGCAAGTTGAACATCCTGAACTGTTGGAGGAAGTATATTCTCTGTTGTTTCTTCTTAATGATGGTACTATTAGAAAAGGGAAATGTCTCCTTGCTAGAAGGCCAGTCATATCCAACTCTAGGGGGTGGTGCTCATTTCCATTTACATCCAAAGAGCCAGTGCTGTCTGTGTCAGAAATGTTTCTGTCTGTGGGCATGTTGCAGGCATGGCTAGAATGCATGGAACGCTGTTACCTTTCCTACCTACTTGCAATTTCTTGCTTTCAAACTGCTAGGTTGGCAGGAGCTGGGACAGATGAGAGGTGCTCATCACTCCACTACAAAGCACTCGGGTCTTGAACCGCTGACCTCAAACCTTCTGGTCATCAAGCTCAGCGTGTTAACTACTAAGCTGCCAAGATTCCACCAAATAATTTTGATATCTCCCAGTCATAATGAAATAAACTTATTAAAAATCATTTAAACTTAGTTGGGGAAAATTACTTTTTTGGACTATAGTTTCCCGAACTTTACAAGTCACTATATCTAAAGGCCACTCTGGAGGTTAGAATCCACTGAAGTAATTTAATTTAATTTAATTTTCAGCTTTCTATGCCACCCACTCAGGCGAACCCGACTCAGGGTGGTTTACAACAAATTAAAACATATAAAACAGATTAAAACCCCAAGTCACCCATCCCCCTACCCGCCCTCCTACACCCACCCTATTCATAAAAGAAATAAAAGGAATGTGAGAAATACAGAGGGAGGGACACTCTAGATTAATGCTTAGCTTGAAGTGAGCCAACAGGTGGGGGCCATATTTCCATTAATGCCCCACACCTGCCCCGCCAGCCAGGTTGTCACACCTTTTCTGAAGGGCAGCAATCCTGTCTGTAATCTTAACTCTGTTGGCAGGAGGTTCCAGAGGCTAGTGCGGACACGGAGAAGTAACTTTTTTCATCTCTGTTTTCCCTTAGTCCCTTGTCTTGGAGGCTATAAGATTCTCAGAGTTTAAGTCTAAAAATGTAACTTTTCCAATGTTTACTCTACTTTGCTTCCTCTCTCCGCTCTGCTTTCTTGTATATCATACTATCGAAGAACAGAGTATCATTCTCAAAAAGTGCACATTTTTGCCCTACAAAAATGTAGAGCTGGTATGTAAAGTCACTTACCTTACACGAATCTTTCCCTCCTTTGTTGCTGCCAGCACATACCATATTCATTGTCACCACAGGGTTACAATTATAGTGCTGCTTGTCATTGCAGATGCTTCTTTCTATGATTGTGACATTAACTTCATGTAATGTATCAGCTCCCTCCTTCTTTTCATTACTTGTAATGCCCCATCCAGCTACAAGACAGTCTGTTCCTGCCTTGAGATCATCAAAACGTCGGGCAAGCTTAATAGTAGATACTTTGTTGTCAATCTTCACTCTTTTATTAAGCTTAAATGGAGATGGGAAGGGAGAAAGAACATCAGTTGCTGTTATTTGGTATGCTGCCGTGGTTAGCTATAATGGAAAAACTATCTGAACTGAAAAAAAGCTGTGTGTGTGTAAACAACCACCACCAAATGGTGAGTAAAAGTAGTGTATTAAATTATAAATTAGCAATGGGGAATATTTCCCTCAATGGCCCCTATAGGGGAAAAAATCAATTAGAGGCTGGTGGTGACTGCAGAGCAAAGCACCGTTATATGGACAGGGAGCTCAAGGCAGATGGAGCCAATTGCAAGAAGACCAAGGGGGAAATATAATATAAACATCTTGATCTTATTTTCTCACCATACCAAGTTGTGTAGACTGTGACACACACACATTACTTTGCTCTATCTTGCTCCCTACCTCCAATCTGCCTTTTCTTGTAATTTCCCAAGCCCTGGTTGCAACATTAGCCTCTTGTGGGTGAAGACACATCACACCAATGGCTGCCTAGTACTTCTGTCTGCCCTATTCTACACATTGTAGTGATACATTATCATCCAGGGTAATACATGAAAGAGCATGCATTTTTTATGGTGGCCTCCTAAACATCACCAAAATAGAGGAGAAATAAAGACATCAATTGACCCATGCTAAGTTATACGTACAGATGCAAACTCATAAATGTTTTTTGTTGTTTAAATTCAGTCTTGTCCAAATGCAAGAGAGACTTTAAGTAAGTGACCTAGATGCCTGGTGAGTTTGTTGTACAGGGCTAATGGTCCACCCAGATATGGGCCAGTGTACAACGTCAAGGTCCCTGATCTCTCTCCTTATGATTCTTTAAATAAGTCTTGGATTAGACTGGCCTTCAAACAAAGCCTCAGAAGGAATCCAAAGGCAAGGGTGGGTGATACCTGGACACTAAAAGAAATCACAAACATAAGCTGGCTTTTAACCCCCCTACACAAGTCTTCTTTAGGCAGGACTCCACAGAGATCTCTGGTGTCCAGTCAGATGGAAGACATACACGGATTGAAAGCTAGCTTATATTTGTGATTTTAAAAAAGAGATAAAATAGAGGTATCACCTTGCCGCTTGACTTCAGATTGTGTACAAAGGCACATGCCTCCCCTCACAAAAGAATATGCTCTTCTGGAAATCCAGCAAATAGAGGACTATTCTCTGCACAACAAAATGTGTGGCTTCTTTACTCCTTCCTCAACCTTAGCTGGAAGGCTTTCACTTCCTTCCCCACCTGTTGTTGGGCCTACAAGCTGCCAGCATTGGTTTCAGTGATCTGGCAATTGGCATACATTTGTGATGCTCAACTCAGTGTATGCTTCTTAGGGCAGCTGCACAGAGGCCTCCTTTGGCCATCTCTGGAAGGTCCTTGTAAATTTATTTTAATATTTTTATTTTATTTTTCAATTTATATTGCCACCCAACTCGAATGACTCTGGGCGACTCACAAACAATTAAAATCGACATCACAATCCAATAGCTAAAACCCCATAAAAACCCATTAAAATGTACAGAAATTACCCCGTCAGCTAAAAGAGAGAGGACACGAACTTATATCAGCCAGCAGGCAGGAGTCACCACATTGCTGGAGCCCCACACCTGCTTTGCCAACCAGGTTTTTAGCTTTTTCTGAAGGGCAGCAACTCCATCTGGAGCTGCAACTCAATTGGCAAGAGGTTCCATAGGGCCGGAGCAGACACAGAGAAGGCCCTTCTTCTGGTGCTAGATAGATGAGCCTCTCTAGCAGATGGCACAATTAGAAGCCTCTCCGATCTGCTGTGTTGGGACAGACAGATGTTCTTAGGATGACGCGGTCTCTTAGTTATCCTGGCCCACTACCATGTAGGGCTTTAAAGGTCATTACCAGCACCTTGAATTGCACCTGGAGGCACACTGGTAACCAGTGCAGCTCCCAAAGCAGTGGTGAGGCAGGGCATAATGTCCGCGCCCCATCACCATCCGGGCAGCCGTATTCTGGACCAATTGTAACCTTTGAATGGTCAGCAAGGGCAGCCCCATGTAGAGCGCATTACAATAGTCCAGTCTGGAGGTGACCAGAGCATGTGTGACCATGAGCATGCCATCATATGGGCATGTCTGCCTTTTAAAACTGTACCTGAAGAAGCATGAGGTCATTTTCACGTGTCTCATTATTGAAACATGGGTGAGGAATCTTTTTAGCAACTTTAAAGATCTGTTTTGAAGGCTCGATCTTACTCAATGAGTGAGCTCCAAGAATCACTTTGGAATTTTGATCCCTACAAAGATAAACAAGAGAAATAGGTTAAAACAGCAGGGATTCACAACCTTTTCAAGTTGGGGCCCGAGTCCCTCTCTCTCAGTCAGCTTCAAGGGCTGTCCAGCCATTTTGCCCTGCCTGCACGATGGGAAGGGTCATAGCCAGAGGGTGGGGATCCTCCTGAGCTAACAGCCCCCCCCCACCCCAGGATGACAATGTTATATATGTGTGTGACATTATTGTCCCTCCTGGAAATTTTTGCCCCTCCTGAAAAAATTTTTTGCTCCCCCAATCTAGAATCCTGACAATGGGGCAGCCATTTTGTCGCATCAGCTTCAAATGGTCAGCCATTTTGCTTCTTGAATGCCTTTGGAGGGGTGGGGTGGGCCACATGAAATGGTGCCATGGACCGAATCCAGCCCATGGGACATAGGTTGGGAACCTCTGGGTTAAAGGATGCAGATGACCCAACTTTTTATCTAGTAACCAGTAGGATACTAATGTTCCCTAATGTTCTTTCCTAATTTGATAATGCAGTGTTTGAACCAGTATCTTTTTATGCTGCCTGAACAGTCATAAATTGTTAAGTTAAAAGTAAAGGTCACCCTTGCTGGTAAAGCCAGTCATATCCAACTCTAGGGTTCAATGCTCATTTCTCTTTACAGCCAAAGAGCCAGTGCTGTCTGCATCTTGGTAAATTAATCAAAGAGCTAGTGCTTTGAAAACTTTGAAAATATAGTTTATCTTCTTCCAGTGGGATCATTATCAGGGACTGCAGTGGCTCAGTGGTTAAGAAACTCACTTTGTTAGCTGGAAGGTCAGCAAGTCGGCAGTTCAAGACCCAAGTACTGCATGATGGAATGAGTGCCTGTCTCTGTCCTAGCTTCTGGCAACCTAGCAGTTTGAAAGCAAGAAATTGCATAAAAATTATTATACGGCTTTCCAATTAAAAAAATATGGTGAAAATTTTGATGAAAGAGGAGACAATTTGGGAAGAAAATAAGATGAAAGAATTATGTTGGGTAGGTAAAGCATTTTTTTCTAAATAAAGATAAGGTAAAGATTAGTGCTAAGAATAAAATGATAAAGACAACGATGGAGGTATGGAAGAATTTGAAGAGGAAATTGGCCCCAGATGTATCTCTAATTATAGAAATGCAAGATTTAAAAAGTTTTCCAGTGAAGTTAAATAGAAAATCGGAAGAAGTTTTTTTCAGAAATAATGTGTTCCTGTTGAAAGACTGGATGCAGATATGTAAGGATAGAGGAAAAAATTAGAGCTATATAGACAAATGGATTTGAACTGGTTTCAAATTGCGATAGTAAATAAGTGGAACAAAAATATTTATGGGCTTGCGACCAGTGGCTGGCCGCTGTTGCTCCTGGGACTAACCCCCTTCGACTGCCATGGCTGCCTTTGCTCATGTCGCAGTTGAGACGTGGAGCTCCTTTCCCCACATTGTCGGGGTGAGTGGTAGCTCCTATGACTTTCTCCAGCGGACATGGGGGTCTTGCTATGTTGGGTTGCTGTAGTATACTTATATTTATTGTATATTTATTGTATTTTTATGATGTAATTATGTGGTGTAGTTTTGATATTATGCTTATCTGGATTGTTCTCTATTTTGAATTTAACTCCAGACGGAGTTGTTGCCCTTTAGGAAGGAACTAAAGACCTGGCTGGCGGGCCAAGTTTGGAGTGCGGGTGGGGATGGGTGGTTGGTATAGAGAAGTGTGCCTTCCCCCAAGGTCCCTTCGGTACTTGTGCACCTTTTAGGGGTGGGTTTTTTAACTTTTAACTTTTAACTTTGTTTTATCATGTGTCTTTTTATGTATTTACTGTCCGCTATGTAAACCACCCTGAGTTGGGTTGTACCTGAGTGGGTGGTATATAAGTGTCATAAATAAATAAATAAAAATAAATTGTATCTCTGTATTATCATTTTGTTGTTATTTTGTTTGATTATGTTGTTAGCCGCCTTGAGTCGGCCTCGGCTGAGGAAGGCGGGATATAAATTAAACTGATTGAATGATTGACTGATTTAGAAGAATCCAGTTTAGAAAGGGAAAGGACGGAATTCGAGGAAATGGTCTATAGTTTAAGAATGGGTCAAACAGGTATTAAGGGCTTGGTTAGTAAGATATACAAGATGTTAAATCAAGAGGGAAGACCACAGGAGGTTTTAAAAACAATTTGGGAACAAGATTTGAATATTAAAATTACGGAATTGAGTTGGAAAAACAAATAGAAGAGAAGGATTATGAGAACCTTGTCTGTTAGAGTTAAAGAACATAATTATAAATTGTTATGGAGATGGTACCTGACTCCAGTTCGGTTGCACCAGATGGATAATATGAAAACTAAAATGTATTGGAGATGTAAGAATATACTGAGGACATACAAATATATGTGGTGGAATTGTAATGTGTTAAAGGACTTCTGGGCAAATATAAAGAAATTATAAAAATAATGGGTGTGGACCTTAAGATGGGATCAGGTACTGCCTTATTGACTGATGTAGATAATTTGAATATAGACATGAATTGTCTAGTCATGCCTGCCACATGACCACGGAAACATCTGCAGAAGCAGACAGCGCTGGCTCCTCGGCTTTGAAATGAGCACTGCACCCTAGAGTCGGATACGACTGGCTTTCGAGCAAGGGAAACCTTTACCTTTACCTAAAAAAGATTTGTTATCCATTATATTAACAACAGCAAGGCAATGTATTGGAAGAAATTGGAAGAATGATTCTTCAATAAAAATGGAAGGTTGGTATAAAGAAATGTGGAAATTGCATTGAATGACAAGCTTACTTGGGAACTCAATCCGAAAAAGGGTATAATTAAGGAAAACAAATTTTGGATATATTGAAGTCATTTTTGGAATATACACTGGTTGAAGGTAAACGTGTCAGACCAGCACCAGGTCAACTGAGTTCTCCTTCGTATAGTTTGTGAATCCACACTCATGGGTTATGCGCCTGCGCAGAACGGCCGATCGGAGGCTTGAAAAGCTATTGGTCAAAAGTTTTGGCGGTAAGACCGCCCACCGTACCGCCCACCCTGAGGCGCCCGCGCGCCATTTTACCTCAGTTCTCTTCTTTCCGCCGTAGTAGCAGGACGATCGTTGAGAGCTTCCTCAATTTTTTCGCCCTTCTGAGGGAAAGTCTTTTGGCAATTTCTAAAATTTTTCTCGGTGATCTTGTCCTCCGGGCAGGATCGCCACCCCGGCTCTGTCTCCTCTCTTGAGTGGATTCAGTAGCCAATTTTTTCGCATCGATCACCGTCTCCCCCCTCAAGGGGGTGGCGGCTGGTCCGCCCTTCGGGGTACTTGCCTCCAGAAACTTCCACTGGAAGAATTTTTCCGCGGTTGATGGCTGCAGCGTTTAAACAGTGCACGGCTTGCCTTAAGAAGTTCCCGGCTTCTGACGGACACAGCCTGTGCCTTTTTTGTTTGGGAGAGTCGCATCAGAGCCAGTCTTGCCCGCATTGCAAGAAGTTTACGCGCCTCGCGGTGCAGAACCGAAGCAATCGCCTCAAGGCTCATCTGATGGAGCTCGCTCTGGCTCCCGCCGCGTCCGCTTCCACATCCGCCGCTGCCGCCCAGCCACCGCCGGCCTCTTCCTCCGTGCTTCCGATGAGGAAGAAGAAGAAGAAGGACAGGAACGGTGAGAAGAAGCGCAAGCGTGGGTCGGAGAAGAGACGGTCGCTTCCTCCCACCCCGCGCACACCCGCCTCTCCCGGGCCTTCGCCGCCGTTCTCGACTGCCCGATGTCCTTCTCCGGGATCCTCCATCTGGGGAGGATGGTCGTCTTCCGGGTCACCTGATAAAGGACGCAGGGCTGGGGCTCCAGCTCGCCCACTTCAGGTGCTCCCCTCTCCTCCTCGGGGAAGAAACCCCTCGCCGAGGCAGGCCTCCGTCTCTCCACGGCCCAGGACGCCGACGGACGACGCGGTCGTCACCGTTCCGACGACCGTTTCGCCGACACCGACGCCGGCCACCGTTTCGACGCCCACCGTTTCGTGGGCCACCATCCCGCCGGCTACCGGAGCTCCACCGTCAGCGGACTCGGACGCGTCTCAGATGGCCCTCGTCCGAGAAATGTTCCAGGTCATGGCGTCGTTTGCGACCAGGTTCCAGGCCTCCACGCCTGCGGCCTCTGCAGCTCCGGTTCCGACCACCGCAAGCCCCGGGCATCCCAGCCCTGCCGTGGCCCCACCGACCTCCCGTGGGTCGAGTGCCCGCTCCGCCGGCCCACCCAACCCATCATGGTGTGGTCCGGACGTTGATGCGGTGGACGCCCATCCCGCCGGCCCGCCCAGGCCGTACTGGCGCGGTCCCGACGTGGATGAAAGACTGCCTCCCTCGTCCTCCGATGACTCCAGCTCGTCGTCGGAGGAGGACAAGGGAGACGTCGACGCTGAGCGCACGCCGGAGCAGGCTATCGGCTCAGTGGACCCACCGCGTGGTGAGGACCAACGCTCGCTGACCGCCATGCTCACAAGGCTGGGCACCGCCCTCAACCTGAAGGTCGATCAACCGCCGTTGGAGGGTGAGGACCAGATGACCGCGAAGCTCGACAGACGTGCTGTGCGGCCGGTCCACATAACCATGCTCCCCTCCATGATGACCTCGGCGAGGGCGACATGGAAGAAACCTTTGGCGGCGCACTCCGTTTCGTCCAGGCTCGACAGCATGTACCGGGTCCTGGACGAGAACGTCGAGTTCCTGCAGGCTCACCCCCTGCCGAATTCCCTGGTGGTCAAGGCCTTCCAGCATAGGACGGCCACCAGCGGATTCCCGGTCCCGTCGACGCCGGAGGGAAAGAAACTGGACGCGGTGGGGCATAAGTTTTACGCCACCGGCTCCCTATTCTTCCGGGCCGCCAACTACTCGGCCGCCATGGGCCTGTACCAATCTCACCTCTGGGAGCAGGTGAAGGTTGAGATGGCAAAACTGCCCGCCGACGCCCAAAAGCGGATTGACGCGCTGGCCACCGAGGGGGACTTCGTCGCCGAGCAGCTGATGCGCACTGCCCGGCATATCAACGATTATGCAGCTAAGGACATGGCCTCCGCAATCTACCTCCGTCGCCATGCTTGGCTCAGGGACACTTCCCTCGATGACGCTATGAAGAAGCTCATCGAGGAGTTTCCCTTCGACGGGCAGGGCCTCTTCGGTCAGGACACCGATAAGGTCCTGAATGAGATGCGCCAGACCAATTCCACGGCGAAGTTCCTGGGGCTCACCACGCCGGCTCCGCCCGCCAGGCCGAGGTTCCAGCCCTTCACACGGCGGTTCCAGGGCAACCCGCAACAGCAGGGACCGACGGAGCAGCCTAGATCCAGCTCCTACAAACAGCGGCGACAGCACAAACCCCGCTACCGGCCCTACGGACAGGACAAACGTTCGGGCGCGAGGTCCAAGCCCCGCGTTTGAAGCTGCGACGGCCAAGTCTCTCTCGCTCCACATCCCGTACCTTCCCCTCCGGAACTTCCTTCAGGTATGGTCGGGCATCACGGACGACCAGTGGGTCTTAAAGATCTTGTCCTCTGGCTACGCCATCGAGTTCGTGCGGGTGCCTCGGGTAGGAAGACATCGTCTCACCACCTCGTCCCCCCATTTGGAGGAAGAAATATCAACCCTTCTCTCCAAGGGAGCCATCGAGCGGGTAACACCGTCCGACTGGAACAACGGCTTCTACTCGAGGTACTTCGTGGTCCAGAAGAAGGACGGAGGCCTTCGCCCTATCCTGGACCTGCGCCGCCTGAACAAATGCATCCACACCAGGAAGTTCCGGATGGTGACCCTACAGACCGTCCTCCCCCTCATCAACAAAGGGGACTGGTTCACAGTCATAGACCTCAAGGATGCCTACTTCCACGTCTCCATCCTCGAGGAACACAGACGGTTTCTCCGCTTCCGTATCGACAATTCCGTGTACCAGTACCGATGCCTACCATTCGGTCTGGCCACGGCACCGCGGGTCTTCACCAAATGCATGGCTCCGGTGGCTGCATTCCTCCGCCAACGGGGC
This sequence comes from Bradypodion pumilum, assembly GCA_035047305.1. NCBI lineage: Eukaryota > Metazoa > Chordata > Lepidosauria > Squamata > Chamaeleonidae > Bradypodion > Bradypodion pumilum. The sequence goes on along the minus strand of JAWDJD010000002.1, from coordinate 37,323,604 downwards.
ATCAGGGTCTTCCCGTACATCGACGATTGGTTGATCGTCTCCCCCACCAAATCGTCGGCCGTTCGGGACACACAATACACGGTTCACCTCATGGAGAGTCTCGGCCTCAGGATCAACTTCACCAAGTCGAAGTTGACTCCCTCCCAGCGCGTCGAGTACATCGGAGCAGTACTCGACTCGCTTACTACGAGAGCCTACGCCCCCCAGAAACGCTTACAGGACATTGCGCAGGGGGTGAGCGAACTGCGCACCAAACCGTGCATCCGGGCGAAGAAGGCTCAGAGACTTCTAGGCCTGATGGCCTCAACGACGGCAGTGATTCCCCATGCCAAGTTGAAATTCAGGTCCCTGCAATCGTGGCTCCTTCACGAGTTCGACGCACTTCGGGAGAGCCAGTCCAAACGGTTGACCCCATCTCCAGAACTGAGGGACCAACTGCTGTGGTGGTCTACACCACTCAACGTGGCCACGGGGAAGAGTTTCTACCCCCCGCAACCCTCGTTGCAGATACTGACCGACGCGAGCAACCTCGGCTGGGGCGCTGCTTGCGGGACTCTCACGGTCAACGACACCTGGACACCACACGAAACGGTGCACCACATAAATTACTTGGAACTGCTGGCCATTTGGAAGGCTCTGCGTTCCTTCGAGACTCTGCTCACCGGCAAGGCGGTTCAAGTGGCCTCGGACAATACCACGGCGGTGGCGTACCTCAACAAGCAGGGAGGAACACGGTCCACCACCCTCCTGTACCTTGCAGTGCAGTTGTGGGAATGGTGCCTGGAGAGGCACATTTTCCCAATTGGAGTGCACATTCAGGGCACACTGAATGTTTTGGCAGACCACCTGAGCCGTCTCACCTCGACGACCCACGAATGGGAGCTGGACGACGGAGTGTTCCAGTCGCTTTGCGAGGCCTGGGGGACGCCGAGCATCGACCTCTTTGCATCGGAGTCCAACAGGAAACTCAGCAGGTACTGCTCCAGAGCAGGCATCGGACTGAACTCCGAAGGCGATGCTTTCATGAAACGGTGGGATCAGGACTATCTCTATGCCTTCCCTCCGTTTCCTCTGGTCCAGAAGGTACTCACCAGGATGTACCAACACAGAACCAATGCAATTCTGGTGGCGCCAGCATGGCCGCGCCAACCCTGGTTTCCGCTACTGTTGCGCATGTCGTCGCAGTATCGCACACTGCCGGAGTCACCGACGCTCCTCCAAATGGAGCACGGCCAGCTGCACCATTCGGACCTGCCCAGCCTCCACCTCACCGCGTGGAGGATAACCCCAGACTGTCCAGGATCCTTGAACTAGCGCGGCGCCCGTCCACAAGGAAGTCCTACGCTTCCAAATACAGGCGTTTTTGTGCTTTCCTGGCCTCCCGGCAAACGCCCCCCCCGCAGGTGGGACTGCAGGACATTTTAACCTACCTCCTCCAGCTGGCGGAGTCTGGCCTTAGCATCACCTCCATCCGAGTGCATCTCGCAGCAGTAGTAGCGCACTCTCCTGCTGGCTCGCCCGCTTCTGGGGCCTTCCGCGACCAAACGGTAAAACGCTTCCTCAAGGGACTAAGGAACGCTTTTCCGCCGGCCCGGACACCGACGGCTCAATGGTCACTGTCCACCGTTCTCAACGCGCTCACCAGGACCCCCTTCGAGCCCATGGCTACCGCCGATGTTCGTCTCCTCACATGGAAGACGGCATTCCTGGTGGCTATCACGTCTGCACGACGAGCTGGTGAACTGGTTGCTCTGCGAGCAGACGCACCTTTTCTCCAGTTCTTCAACGACCGCGTCGTCCTCCAAGCGGACATCACCTTCCTGCCCAAGGTGGTCTCCAAGTTTCACATGGCACAAACTATCTCCTTGCCAACCTTCTTCCAGAACCCCACTAACGCCCAAGAAAGGACTTGGCACACACTGGATGTGAAACGAGCTTTATTGTTTTACACCAGCAGGACTAGAGAGTTCAGGAAGTCGCAACGCCTCTTTGTGGCTTATGGGGGAAAGTCCAAGGGTGAACCCATCTCTGCTCAAAGGTTCTCCAAATGGATCACCTCTACCATCTACCTGGCCTACGAGTCAGCCTCACTGCCACCTCCACCGCATGTCAGGGCGCATTCCACCAGGGCGGTTGCCACATCCACTGCCTTTCTGGAGGGCACACCGCTTGAGGACATATGTAAGGCTGCCACCTGGTCCAGACCTTCCACATTTGTCCAGCACTACAGGGTGGACACCAGAGCCACTGCGGACGCCAGGCTTGGCCGTGTCGTCCTCACCAGAGGGCTCCGGACTCAACGCCCCTGACGGGTCCACCTACGGGATCTTCAGCTCATCGTGGGATCATCTCATCCGACTGCCCACCGACCAAGTAAGTGTGAGCTTGCTAATCTCCCATGAGTGTGGATTCACAAACTATACGAAGGAGAAAGTTCGGTTTCACTTACCAGTGATAACTTTCGTTCTTCGAGTATATAGTTTGTGAATACACACTACCCACCCTGCCTCCCCTCTTGAGCTGCACGGATGAGATCAGTTGGTTTATCCTGTGCTTGGCTTAAGTATGGAACTGAGGTAAAATGGCGCGCGGGCGCCTCAGGGTGGGCGGTACGGTGGGCGGTCTTACCGCCAAAACTTTTGACCAATAGCTTTTCAAGCCTCCGATCGGCCGTTCTGCGCAGGCGCATAACCCATGAGTGTGTATTCACAAACTATATACTCGAAGAACGAAAGTTATCACTGGTAAGTGAAACCGAACTTTTTTGGAAACAGTAAGAGTTAGTTATGGGAAACTGTAATCTCCAGGGCATTGTAAATATAACCGGTGATTTAATTCTGTTTTTTGTGTTTTGTTTGTTTGTTTGTCTTTTTTTTGTCTACTTATCACTACTGTGGTATATAACGTGAACGCTTTTATATTATTGGAATGTTAGGAATAAAAATATACATTTATTGAAATATATACACAAATATACACCTGGATATATATTATAAAATATATCTATATAAGGAGTATATATTTGATAAATAAGTTGTTAAAAATGAGATCAGTTTAAAATAATGAATATTGTTTTTTCTTTTTCTTGGTATTTTGTTTATATGTATTGTATTGTATTTTGTACTGTACTGGAATGTATTGTTGTTTGATTTTTTTGTTTTGTTACTTTTAAAAATAATAATAAAATGATTAAAAAAAGAAAGCAAGAAATTGCAAGTAAATAAATAGGGACTACTTTGGTGGGAAAAGTTCTTGGGGACATGAAAGGAACCTCATTCGGGCATCCCATGAGCGGAATTCCTCCAGCAAAAATCCTTTCAACCCAGAAATCACCTTTGTGTGCTTCTGACACAATTGAACAAAAGTATCATGCCTTTTAAAAGTCTGCTGGACAGATCCTATTGCAAATTACTATTCGAGTAAGAGCAACTTTAGTACAAATGTCTAAAATCAGGTCATTTGTCCTTTGGATGCTTTCCAAGAAGATAAAACTCATTGGAAGAGACAATAATGGTGGAGAGAAAAAAACAATAGAAGAAGAAAACCAAATATGGATGGATTTGATTCAACAAAGGAAGCCCAATCTTGAGTTCAGGAGTAGACCTGTTGACAATAGGACTTTGCAGGCGCACCCCCCAAAAGAAGGACTCAGACACTGGTAAAAGTGGATAACAGCATTGGGCCACATTTATTGATTCATGCCCTAGTCCGAATTATAAATTTCGATTGGTATTCAACCAATTATAATTCTTAAGGCAAGCAGGCCGCAGTAACACTGGTAAGGTTCCTCCCAAAATTGCCAACGGCAATTGGTTACAATGTATCCATTTGTATCAATTTGTTTGTTGACAACAAACAAATTGTTGACCGTAGTCAATAAACTAACTACTGACCCCACCCTCTGACGCATATCCGTAAAATAACGGGGTGATGCATGCTGCCTAGCTCGTGCCATCACCCCATTGCCTGGTTCGTCATTGACCGGACAACGTTAACCAACTTGTGCCTATCTAGTGTTGGCCAGTCAATTGCGAACCTGCCGGATACCTGTGGGTCATAAATATTTACCTTACCAGTGCTACCCGCCACACGGGGAGGCATCCATGATGACTCACCGCCCCCCCCAAGACCGTCAGCTCGGTCGCCAGGCCTGCTTGCACCACACCCAGAACGAGGTACATACCTCCAGCCGACAGGTGGACCCCTTCTCCTGCCTATCAGCAAAATTTATGTGTAAACCTATCATCCGGTCTCCAATGGCCGTTTCACGGCCATGCTCTGAATGGGACGGAGCCACAGCTCCGTCCACTGACTGCCGGAACAGTCCTAACTAGGGAGATCCGTATCTCCCCTAATTGGTGTCTCGGCACGATGTTAGACCATAGAGACCGTATGTAAGCCATACGTGATACAAGATGCTAGGTCACAGCCCCTCGACAGTTTAACAACAGCAGCGAGCCGTATGAGATCGCTGCCGCCGAGGCGCCTATAAAACATTGGTCGGTCCAGCATCCCTATCAGACAGCAGGAATGGCCACAGTTCCCGCCCCATGTGCCGCGCATACCATACCATAGCATACGTGCGGATGCACACAGCCCAGCCGGGGTCCACTCTCTGTCGCCGCAGCATAACCTGCTGCCCAGTGTACATAGCTGCGGCCCACCAGCCCCCTGCCACCGGTGTGCTGAGGCCCCTAGGATCTGTAAAAGAGGAGAAAAAAGGTGAAGGACATAACTAGGTACTCGTACAGTGAGGGGACGTACATATCTAAAATTGTGCGTAGACGCATATCCTCCTTCGAGTACCCCAAACGTAGTCGCGATCAATGCGACGCCTATCTTAAGTGAATGGTGCCAAAATGGGCCCCACACCGCGAAACGGTCACCCTCAGGGACTGCACTATGGCAAGGGTAGACCCGTCCCGGTGGCAGAAAACAGGCTGGGGCACGCAGCAGGCACTGTCGAAATTCAGGTAGGGCACCAACTGGACAGATGTCTGAAAAACTTCATAGCAGTATACACCACTGCCTACACCGTGCTGAATAATACGTGAGGACCGCATCCCCACTCGAGCCCACTCATGTATGACAGAGACATCTTCGAGTTCCAGTGCCCTACAATACACATCCGCCTTACACAGGTGGCACCAACTCTGGCACCCACTCACTGATGTGGAGCGCTCCAACAAGGCTACCGTGGTAGCTGCGTGGCCAAGAGCCACCTCACACCTATCTGAACATAAACAATGCCAGCCTCGTGCAAGGTGGGTAGAAAATCTGTGAACAGGGGTGACGCGCGTAATGGCGGCGGACACGTTCCTGTGTCCACCCCTCCCAAACACGACGCCTGAATGCAGAGTGATACGCCTTATGCGTGCGAGGTGCCAATGACATGTCCGGTTCCCCTCTCCTCACCAAACGTCCAACCATCAGCCAAAGTGGCGAGTGGAGTCCCTCTGCATCCAGAGTACAGCATGGAACCAGGTGATCTGCAGTGGTGGAGAGCAGCAGTAAAGTCATTACCAACACCCATCACATGTCTGGCATAGAACGGCACCTTTAGGCGTAGGCTTCTCAATATAATAGACGGACTGATGTCATGACCCTGGGGGATTTGCATGTCTGGGTGTGGACAAAGTGCACCACTGCCGCATTGTCACACCGAACTTGTACCACTGAGTATGCCCACCCTTTTCACCATAGCATCAGTGCTCTCCAAATGGGAAACGCAAGGAAGGTAAGATCGCAGGGCGATCCGTGCGCCCACCCTCGGAGTAAACCCCATAAGTCCGGGAGCCGGAGGTGTCCGGCCGTACTGGAATCTAGGGCAGACCACTAGGTCTGATCTCCCATAAGAGACCCCTCTAAACCCAGGAGTAATTTGAGCCAGAGCAAACAAATTAAGGGGGCAATGAATTAACTACAAGTCCCAAGGGCATACTCTATGTTTGGCAATCAATGCCAAAATCGGTATGGGCATCCAAGCCACCGTATCAATGGTTAACCCGGATGTCCACGCGACAGCATCGAGGCGTAAATGTGATGCCAGAAAATGGGACATCGGTCTATTCAGGCGCCAAGGGGACACCCAGTTCCCACCTGAGTGTCTGAATCGTGATGAGGAGACGCGCACACGTGTCCAAGCCCCGTTTAACCCCAGACCAAAAGTCGTCGAGGTAATGGGCTGGAGACCGAGGCCCCAACCTGTGAGCGAATGCCCACTGAATGAAAGTCCCACATCGTTCGGGAGCTGAACCTGAATTAACGCGATCATAAAGAGGGTTGGCCTTATCTAATTAAAATTCCCCTCAAAACCTAAAAAACCCGATAGGCCTAAATCCTGAAGTGCACTGGCAAAAGGCTGGAAGCCGAGTGCATAGCCCACTGTGCCAAAACAGCACCAGAATTGCGTGAGCGCACCACCCATAGTAACCAAGGTAACTACGAGTACCTGACTGGACAAGGTCATCAGGAAGGGCATCCCTGAACGGAGCACCCACAGGGTAAGCCGCATGTAGGAGTATATGACATTCACCCTTTTTCTAGGTCGGTATGAGCTTCCAGGGGATACATTTGAATAAGGAAAGGTGGTTCAAAGAAGGGCCCCCCGTTACTCTCATAGCCCCCAACTTCCTAACCGTGGACAGTGGGGCCCCCTCTCCGTTACCCAGGAAGGGAACCAGATTAGTAGCATCCTGGGGGCCCCAGCACCCCCGAATGGATACAAAAGCCAGATTGAAAAACCCTCCGGCATGTCTCCCGCCCCATCCCTTCTCGGATGAACTGAGTGACATCCCTCCAGGCCGACTGTATTTGGGGCGGGGAGGGGCCTATGACTAAGTTAGCTGCTCCAGACGGAGCTCTGATCGCCCCTGTGCACCCCCACCTCTGCCCCGTAGCCCACCAACCCGCAGGCCGGCGGAGGCGGCGAGAGGGCCGGCGCAAAAAAGGGGGCACTGAGTCGGTAACGACCGTGGTGCTTAGTACAGACATCGTCAGCTGAGCAGGCCGAACAACAGTAGGCGGGCTGGAACCCCCCGCCCGACCAGTTTGCATAGAGCCAGTGTCTAAACAGCCCGCTGCTCAGCATGCCCACCATGGTACCCATCACCCGGCACCGGTTCCGTGGGAATGATGTACACGAGCACCCTTGCTGACAGGACTCATCCCAACTCCCCTCGGGATAGAGAGCCACCCTCGTCCACATTCCTCACCATGAGCCAACTGTCATGGGCCCATCCGCTCGACATCAGGATGGCCCAAACAGGTCAAGCCCTGCGGCGTACCACAATACGTACAAGGTATGCCGACAACCAGTTGGCCCCAAGGTGCACGGTGGCTAACGACTATGGGACACATCTTTGTCTCCGCCATCCTGTCCTTCTCTCTCCACCCAGTGGGCTCACAGTTCAATAGGGAGAATATCCACATGTCCCCCTCCAGCCCTTGCCCTTCATGGCCTGTGGCCAATAATCAACCGGGGCCAATAATAGCCATCCATCGGCAAAGCCCTTGACGGCCCGTTCTGTATAACGGTGCCTACGCAGCAGAACCCAGACAGCCCCTGCGATGCTCAACACTGTTCCAGAGGCGGACACCCAAGTGCGTGGTGGCTTACTACGGCGAGACCACACCATGTCTCTGTCCTCATGTCTGTACCTCCTATCCTTGTTGGGGTCTCAGTTCATAGGGAGAATATATCCACGTACTCCCCCCCCACCAAATCTTTTCCCTCATGAGCTGGGGCAGATAATCACTGGGGGGGGCATGAATAACCAGTAATCAGCAATGCCATTGCCATTACATGATGTACCCCGGACGTACACAGCGGGACCCGAACAGCCCCTGTGACGCCACGTACCACCCCCAGGGGCGTAAACCCCCCACCCCCAACGTCGTGCCAGAATGCAAGCAAGGGGCACCGTGATAGGATGGCGAGTGAAGCCCCCCAGCCTCAAATTGGCGAGGCAAAGAGCACTGAACCCCCACTGGTGGGAACGGACTGTGATGTGTGTGCATTCAACTTGAACCTCATACTTACAAGTTGCACCCCCGTGAGCCGCCCCCACTGGGGGTTCCGACCCACAGTGGGCGTCGGAGCTCGCGACCGAAATCGAGCTCTGGGGCGACCTCCAACGCACTCCTGCCGCAGTTCGAGACAAACGGGGAGCTGCGAGACAGCGGCGGGCACAGGCCGGACTGTCACGAGAAGCTCGACCCAGCTGGCCGCCTGTTGCATAGTAGCAAAGAGAGACGGCCGGGGTGTAATGAGGTATAGTAATGGAAACAAACACTCCCGGAAAAATCTCCACTTCTGCCGGCACGAGACAACGTAGCAGGACGGATTTTTTAGACAAAAGACCGCCGAAGAAGACCAGGAAAAAATGACAAGGGGACATGACTCTGTCATGCCCTCCTTGGTGTTCAATTTCTCCAGCCGAGTCTTAACGGTAAGAGAGACGCAGTTACTTAATCTTGGCATGGGGTTTGTCCCCACGCTAAGATACTCCCCCTTTAGGACCCAAATTGACGTGTTCAAACTCGTCAGACTTCTCAAACTAAAATCATTCTTTAAGGACAATGCCACACAACCCAGGCTGTTCACTCCACGATCCACCTTCACTCCCGGCATAGACAACCCGTCTATTGATGTGTTCAGAAGGCTTGTCACCAGAGACATTCGTAAATTAGAAACCACATCCAAGAAATCTTATAATTTAAAACGGGAAGACTTGAACCTTCTGAACGATCTAGGGCGAGATCCTGAATTAGTAATTAAATCAGCCGACAAGGGAGGGGGCATCGTACTGCTCGATAAAAAAGATTACCTTAAAGCCGCAAGACATCAATTGTCGGATACAAATTATTATTTGGAATTAGATAGTAACCCGACCACACATGTATCCAACATTATTCTGGTAGTACTACAGGGTGGGCTAGCAATGGATTATATCGAGGAGAGCACCTTCCGCTTTCTTTATAACAAATATCCTAGAACACCTATCTTTTATCTCTTACCAAAGGTGCACAAATACTCTCAGGATTTAGACATTTTTCCATGTAGACCCATCTTCAGCGCCAGTAATTCTTTATTGGAACCAATCGCCAAATGTATTAATCATCACATTTTTCCATTCTCGATAAAGACGCCGGCTTATGTGAAAGATACCACTCACTTTATACAATCTGTTGAGAATTTTGCAGTCCTGACGGACGCAGTCCTGTTGACAATGGATGTCAGCTCTTTATATACAAACATACCTCTATCCGAGGCCAGGACACTCATCGCCCATCATTTAGACTCCAGACAAAACGGGTTTCCACCCACAGATTTTCTTTTGGACTTGTTGGACATTTGTTTTGAGCACAATTTTTTCAGATTTGACAACCGATATTATTTACAGGTTCAGGGAGTCTCCATGGGCTCCAATTTTGCTCCGTCTGTTGCGAACATCTTTATGTCTAATTTTGATTTAACTTTCATATGTGACCCCACAGTTAACCCATTTTTTACAGACATTTTATGTTATAAAAGATATATTGATGATTTATTTTTTATTTTCAGTAATCAGACTTCAGTTTATGATTTTTGCCTTTGGATCAATGACCAACATCCTCAATTAAGCTTTACCCATAACATGCAAACCAAATCTCTATCATTTTTGGATCTTACAGTTTTCATCGATAAGGGCAAAATTCAAACCAAATTATTTCATAAACCCACAGATCGGTTCCCATACCTTCAATTTGGGTCATTCCATCCTAAACATCTCAAGGCCAACATTCCGTACAGCCTGTTTATCAGAGCGAAACGGAATTCGACCAACCCACGAGATTTCTTTTCAGCTGCAGATAACATTTCGGACATTCTGAGACACAGAGGTTATCCCCATAGCATTATCAAGGAAGCACGCAACAGGGCCACTAGTCGTCCAAGACACACCTTACTTGTAGAGGGTGACAGAGCACCGCAGAGTAACTCCAGGTTATTCTGGTCGCTCGATTATACTCCTCTTGCAAATAAAATCAAGAACATCATACTGAAACATTGGCACGTCTTGGACACGACACCAGGCTGTCAATTGCCACCCATGATCGGCTTTCGAAAGACTAATGCTATTGCTAACTATGTATCTCGAGCTGACATCGCTTCCCGTTCTGACACCTCCAATGCCCCAGTAGGACACTTTGCGTGCGGGCACTGTAAGTACTGTACTTACATGTGGCGGACAAATCAAGTACAGATTCCATCAAGTGACTTTACGCTGGATTTAAAGTCATTGTCCACGTGCAGCACAAAGGAATCCATATATATGATCCTATGTACCTGCCAATTAGCCTACATCGGGCAATCTAGGAGACCGATCAGGGTGCGTTTGGGCGAACATATTTCTCGCATCAAGAACTGCACCCCAAACGCCCCCATGGTCAGTCACTTCTTAGAAAGGAAACACAGCCACAAAGACTTAAAACTGGTAATTCTGGAGATTTTTAAGCCAACTAAATATGAGATAGTTGACATAGAGCGATTCCTTCTTCAACGGGAGGCATTTTATATTCATCATTTTAATACCTTATCTCCGCACGGGTTAAATACGGATTGGGACCTATTGGCTTTTTTGTAAATAGCCAGGTTACCTTTAACACATCGGTCAGAATAGTCTACTACCACCGCCCCTTGACATCATTGCAGCTCCTTGTGACGTGAACATAAAGGTATTCATACAGCTGTAGGGTATCACGCAGCATAACCTTTTACCCAAATTATTTAAACCAGCACTTTGTGATCAGAACTTAACGCGAGAACACAATAAGAATAAACCCAAGAGGTTCACGCGCCAGAAATGCTTTTTAAATAGGTATGTCCTTGTCTATCTTTTATGTAGTATAATGTTTTGTATGGTCTATTTCACATGTGATATAGTATTCTGATATGTTTGGGTTTTTGTAAGATTATACACACGTTGTTAATTTTGTTTTAGACACTCAGGAGAGGTTATTGGTTGTGAATATTGTTTGTGTGTTCTCTTTGTCATATACTGTAGACTCTGAGGAAGTCTTCGAAATGTCACCATACCGGAGGGACATCAGTATTTAACGAACTTTACATCCCCCCAACCCGAGTCGAGCCGATCGTTGTTTTCCTTGTGGTCCACGTCCCGCACCGAATTGTAACGAAGTTAAGACTTTGCATTTACCTGTTGAGGCATACTGACACGGACGGACCAACACGATCTGATTTTCCATGCTGCCTGCAGGAACTGTGTTTTTTTCGACTCACCCGGTCTTGTTTGTCATGTGAGGGGGGAGAGGGAGGGGGACTGGTTCCAATACTGCCTTCATGTTATACACATGCCTTCATGTTATACACTTGATGTGCCTTGTCTTCATGTATATGTACAGATAGACCTTGATATTCCAAGACCCCTCAAGTAGTAGTTCAGTGAACCACTGTTGTTTCTCACAACCATTAGTTAGGATATTAAATACTGTTCATTTGGCACTTTTCCGGGAGTGTTTGTTTCCATTACTATGCCTGTTGCATAGTGGCAGCAGTCGAAGTAGCCGGCAGACACAAAGGTGGGCCAGGTGGGCCGGATGGCTCACAAGGTATTGGGCCAGAGGCCCTAATTCGAAAGCCTGGGCCAGAATAGGGCCATGCCCAAAACTCCGGCCCCTAATTGGTAAAACGTGCTGTGATCCAGCACCAGGTCCTCCCCCCAATCGTTCCGGCCCGTGGCCGGCAACCGTGGGCCGAAGGCCAGATCCTCTGAAGGGCCGATCCCTAGGGATTTCCTCTAGGGCCGCTACGCGGGCCAGTAAAGCACCACCGCCGCCGATCCCCCTACATGAGAGGTGCCAGGTGGGCCGTACGGCCCACCGGGCAATGGTCCAGGGGCCCCTACTCGAGAGCCAGGCCCAAAAAAGGGCCATGCCCAAAAACTCCGGCCCCTGAGGGGCTGGGGTAAGCCCTGCTGTGCATCCGCACCAGGCCCTCCCCCCTGCTCAAAACCCATGGCCGGCAGGTGCGGGCCGGGGGCCGAAGCCCCCGTAGGGCCAGCCTGACGCTGTAGGTCTGCGGGGGAAGCCTCTGGTAAGAGGTCCTGTTGAGGGGGTGCAGTCGCGGTCCTCCGACCCGACTGCCGCCCCCTGAGCCTTCTCTTTAGGAGGCACAACGAAGAGCGATCCCTTTCCCAGGATCAGCCAACGCTGCCCCCTGTCGCTGGCTGGGAAGCCGAAAATTAAGCAGCCCAGATCCCGCTAAGGGGCTGCAGCCCCGAAAAGGCTTCCCTGAGAAATGAAGAGCGATGGAGAAAAACTTCTCCTCTCCGTCGCTTTCGCAAAATGGCAGCTCGGCTGCCTCGTGGCCACCCCTTTTAAAGAGGGCTGGCCACGCCCCCTAACTACCCGGATGTCCAAGTCCGGTGGGGGAGGCCCCGCAAAGAGCGTGGCGGCCATTTTGGCGCCGCGCTTGCATTCTAGAGGTCACTAATTCATAAGAGTATTCTACATAGGAAGCAACTTGATGGTAGGCAATATCTACAAAAGTAGTAGGTTTCACATTTTGTCAACTATCTGTCATATGCACAGACCACAAGACTAATACTCATTTTAGAGGACCCCACCAAAGCCAATCTCATTGTTTGCTTCAATCTTTTTTAGGGTCCCCTAAGCCTTTTTGACTTAGGCACCATACATGCATGTAACTTTAATGAATTTGTTTTTCAGAAGAAGAAGAACTCATCCAGCTATTTTGTTTATACAGCAAGGAAATTTGAGAGCTAATCCCTATTTTAGAGAGTTACAGGTGATACCTATGTAGTCTCTTGACAAATCCAAATGTTTTATATGCTGGCCATGGCCAACAGCAGTGGCCAAAATCACACAATTATGGGCCTATGATAGGAAACTGGAACAAGGGATTTATAATAGAAGAAGAATGAGCTCATGGACCAAATTTATTTTCAAAGAAATTCTCAAATTTGCTTTCTTGACTAAAGCAGTAGTGATGAACCAGTGGTGGGCTCCAAAAAAATTTACTACCACACTGTGGGTGTGGTCTACTCTGTGACCATGGCCTACTCTGTGGGCGTGGAGGAGGTGGGTGGGGTGGGGTGGGGAGGTGGGTGTGGCCAGCCATGTGGGAGTGGCCTGGGGATTTTCGCTACCAGTACACCCGGACCAGGGCGGACCAGCTTCAGAACAATACTGTGGTGAACCTATGGTATATGTGCCAAACGGGGCACTCAGAACCCTCTCTGTGGGCACGTGCGCTGTCACCTGACCCCAGCACAGAGTTTGCCCCACCCCTTTGCCCAGCAGCCCAATGGGAGCACTCCTTCCCTCCCCCAGCACAGAGTTAGCCCCATCCCTCTGCCCAGATGCCCAATGAGAATGCTTCTTCCCTCTCCCAGACACACAATTCACCCTGCCTCTCTACCCAGCAGCCCAATGGGAGCACCTCCTCCCTCCCCAGCACAGAGTCCACACTGCCCCTCTGCACAGCAGCCCAATGGATAGGGTTACCATAATCCTATCCTCCCAAACTGGGACTGCCATGTGTAAAAGTAAAGGTTTCCTTTGCTCGGAAGCTCGTCGTATCCGACTCTAGGGTTCAGTGCTCATCTCTGTTTCAAAACTGAAGAGCCAGCATTGTCTGCTTCTGCAGACGTATTCCATAGTCATGTGGCAGGCATGACTAGACACCGGAGCGCACGGAACGCTGATTCCTTCTCCCCAAAGTGGTTCCTATTTATCTACTTGCAATTTCTTGCCTTTGAACTGCTAGGTTTGCAGGAGCTGGGACAAAGATGGGAGCTCATTCCGCAAGCTGTTGCTGTCGCAACTTCAATAGAGGTAGCAATAAAATGGCGTGTTTTTTTCCCCTGTCTTCCTTTGCTATTGCTGCACCACCTGCTGATGTTCAATAGAAGTGCAGCTCTATTGCAAGAAAAAAGTGCATTTTTTTCTTCAAACCCCCTTCGTCTGAAAAGCGGGAATTTTAAATGATTCTTTTGGAACCAGGCCAGGACAGGTTCAACCCGTGCAATTCCTGGTTTTCCATTATGTATGGCATCCCTACCAATGGGAGCACTTTCTCCCTCCCCTATTGCCATGTTGGCACTTTGCAATAAGTGCCAACACAGCAACAGAGGAGGGAGAAATGTGGTTATAAAGATGGCTGCTAAGGATATCATAGGTTGACCATGTGACTAATGTAGAAGTGTTGTACCAGATGGATAAGGAACAAGAACTGTTTAAGACCTTTAAGCAAAGAAAGCTCCAATACCTTGGTCATATCATGAGGAACAACATCATAGTATAGAATACTCTAACTTGGTCTGCAAGGAAAGATCCCTGGGAAGAAAGGCCCTGAACATAGATGGACTTCATGGCTGAAGAACCTGAGAGATTGGAAGAACTGTTCCGAGGAGTTAAGAACAGGAAGACTATCATCAACATGATGATACCCAATATCCGGAATGGATACAGCACTTGAAGAAGAAGAAGTAGTAGTAGTGGAAAATAAAAACGCAACAAAAGCTAGGATTTTTGTGTGTAAGGCTTTTCTTCTTAGTAACTAAGCCTTAAGAGAAGCATTTCAATTTTTGAGAATGGGAAAAAAAGAACCCATACAAAAGCTGGAACCCCAACATGAGTGTTATGGAAAACATAGAATCTGAAAGCACCCAGATTAGGATCACAGAAGGGCTGGTATTATTCTGTAATTTACCCAGTCCTGCATGGGAAGATGTACTTTGCTACCTCATTGAAATTTTAAGTCAGTATCATAAAGGGCTGTTGATTCATGTTGACACATCATACTTATTAACTTTGTAAAAAGGAAAACTGAAGCATTTATCTGAACTTACAGATTGCAGTGGGCTGCTGTTAGCACCCAGTTTGGTTTGATCAATGTTCCTCCACACCTACTAACCCCTTTAATTATGGCCATAAAGGGTCTTGAGTGTGGGCGTGATTCTCTCCCTCCAATTATATCTGCACATGGATCTAAATGGGAGGAAATAAACCATGTTAGCCAAAGGGACTGTATACACTAAGGCTACAGTGGCGAACCTTGGCACTCCAGCTGTTCTTGGACTTCAAATCCCAGAAGCCCTGATCAGCAGGAGTGCTGACTTAGGCTTCTGGGAATTGAAGTCCAAGAACAGCTGGAGTGCCAAGGTTCACCACTACTGCATATGATGAAGGATCATCCATTAGAAGCACAATAAATGATGGGTGGTACCTTGGCTACACTGTTTACAAAATCACAAATATAAGCTAGTTTTTAGCCCTGTATTAGTCTTCCTCATGCTGGTCACTACAGAGCTAGAGATGGAAAGCAAATGATAAATTTGTGACAAATGTGAAATGTACATCATGGATTTTTTTTCAAAGGTAGATTTTAAATAAATCTATTACCCATCCTTGCCTCTGAATTGTGTGCAAGGATCACATGACTCGTCTCTTTTCACCCTATGACAAAATGTTGTAACACTCATGCCTGGAGTTAGTTTTAAATCTTCAAATTCAGAGTTTAGGAGTTACTTATAATTCTTAGAATCCTGCAATGCTTCATGGGCTTTGGCCATGCTGGCTGGGAGATTGTGAAACTGAAAGTACAATTCCCAGGTTTTGATAATGCCAGGGAGGAAGTTCGATGTCCCATGAAATTGGAAACTGCTCCGTGCACCTGTCATTGTGGTATGCTGAGTGGCTAGTTATCCATTCCCCGAAAAAGAACTGCATTTACATAAAAGAGGAAGACAATAGAGGATACAGATCTGCATCAAATTTGAATACTGTATTTGATAATTGTATAAATTTTGGAAATTCATGAGGTATAATTTCAATTTTAATCTCACTGTGAAAGGGAAAACATTAACCAGATAGTAATAATTTTGTGTCAGAAACTATTCTAGGTTGAAAGGATTTTTGCTGGAGAAACTCTGCTCAAGGGACGCCCAAATGAGGCTCCTTTCATGTCCTCTAAAGCTGGGACAGATGGGCACTCAATCCGTCATGCAGTCCCTGGGTCTCAAAATGCTGACTTGCCAGCATTCCAGCTAACAAGGCGAGCTTCTTCCTCACTGAGCCACCACAGCCCTCTATTAACCAGATTACATGCATGCTTGTTCAACTTGCTGTTCACATGCTATATGCTAATAGTAAGATTTAAAGCTCCTGCTGTTCTCTCTTATAGATCTTTAAACTAGATTTGGACAAGGACAACCCTTAGATATTGGACAGAGAGTTGCCCTGCAACAACAGAACTGTCTTCTGTAAAGGTGGATCAATGCTTGGAATTAGTTACTTCTGTAGATTACAATTCCCTGAGTCTCCCAACCTGCAGAATATGCAGCCATACAAGTGGTGGTGGTGGTGGATTTTTAGAGCTGTGGTCTTTAAAAAGTATTTTTTCCAAATTCTGCATAAAACAGAACTGTATACATAAAGCAACAGAATCTTAGCAGACAAAGCTCATTAGCAGAGAAGTGTCAGAGGGGTAGTAAAAAACAAAAAGAGTGTTTCCAAGCTCTGTATAAAGTAAAACTTTTATACAGAACAAGAGATACTTAACAGGCAAAAGACAGTCAAGACAGAAATGTATTTTCTGGCATGACTAATACTAATGATTACATTATGTCAATTCCAGATTGCATTAACCCTTGCAGGGCTTTCTAGGTGTAAAGTAGACAGAAGTGATTTACCAATTCCTCCATCTGGTGGTGCATTAGGATTGTGGCCCTAGCCCAACATCCCATCACCCTCCAGACACCAGGTGATCTGCACTGGTTCCTCTCCTAGGAGGCACACTGGGGTCCAAACTCTCAGCCATTTGGACCTATAGGAGAACACTCCAAGCACTCATGGTATAGTTTCAAAACCAAAACCAAATCCCCTCAACATCCAATGCATAGGGATAGAACAAATGCAAGTTACCACCAACCAGTCTGATCAGGTTATCTTACTATGGTAATAGAGTAGACCATACTACCAGCGATTCAACACTGATCATCAGGCGGTGGTTAACTAACCTGACAACCCTGAGGACTAACGGCCTTGGATGGTGAAGTCCACAGGGAAGGGTGATGGTCCCCAAGTGGATTAAATCCCACTTGAATTCATCTTGATGGAGGGCAGCAGCTTCATCAATATTGGCTGGAGACTGATGAAGACTTTGCGTGCCAAAAGGGGCTCAAGACGAGAAAGTGACTTATGGAACTGGATCAGTGGTACGGGTTTCATGCAGTGATGTGGAAGGCCAGTGGAAAGTCACTGCATTATATTGTCCCCAGGACAACTTTCATGGTTGATTGCCAAGAGGAGGATAACCAACATTCAGAATCAGATATGGCAGAAGAAAAAGAAGCTACAACCAGGTGTTCACAGTATGTAGCCTTCATGATCCAGACTGGAGAGTCTGATAATACTGTTGCAGTGGGTTTATGAGTGGGCAAAGTAGGGAGGAGATAACTGGGACAGGGGTGCCCAAACTTTTCAGGCTGCGGGGCGATCACATGGTTCAGCAGGCCAGTCATGTGGTTCCTCCCACTTGAAGCAGAAGTGACACACGCCTTGCAATTTGTTTTGCAACAGGATGAGATAGATTTTAGGTTACGATTTTCTCTGCTTAAACCAGGGGTGCCCAAACTATGGCCTGTGGGTGGGATCCGGCCCCGACACAAATTCATCTGGCCCACACCACCCCCGGTGAAGCAGGCTGGATGAATTGGCATCAGGGGCCAGATCCAGCCTAGGGCTCTAGTTTGGGCATCTCTGAGCTAGGCTATGAAAGGAAACAATGGCTGCCTTTTAAAGATATGAGCAGGGAAAACCTAGAGCTAGCTATTCCTTTCTTCTTATAGAGGGGGTGGGTGCTACATGTATTCTTGCAATCTGGAACTGTCCTGCAGTTAGAGCTCCTTGAGGTTCTGTCAGGAATGCTAGCCCTCTTTCATGAAAGAAACACTGTCCCCATGGATTTAAATCATCATCATCATAATTTTATTGGTACCCCGCTTCCCTCAGTCTGAGTGATTATAATAACAGTGATATATCTCAGGAGGAGTTGTCAGGCTTTCCCATTTTGTGGTTTATGAAAAACATGGTTATTTTAAAAAATACTGATTATGTGGTGAACTTGTCTGGATCAAGCCTGGCATGAGTGTGATGTTTAGGGTCACATCAAGTAATATGGCTTTTGTCTCTCTAACGTTTCCTTTGATTTGTGCATACTGAGAAGATTCTATATAATTTAAGCAAATGAATAAACAAACAAACTTCACAAGACTATTTGGGTAATATAACATTCATTACAGTATATGCCTATCCAGTCTACATAGTCAATGCATTGGAGAATATATGGATATAATGCAACACTCACCTCTAGGGATCCCAAGGAGAAAAATGGTAACTGAGAGCCACACACCAACAAGAAGACCCATTGCAGAGGCTTAATATCCTCCCATAGGAAAGCATCTAATATATATTGGGTCTCAAAAGGAAGTAGGCTTTGGTTTCTCCCCCTTATGAGAATTTTCTTAGAAATTGAGAAACATGAAACACTCCTACGTGACCTCTGAAAGTCATCTCTTTTTTCATTTCTGGCCACAAAGAATCTGACATTTAATTGAACTTCCTTGGCCAAAGAGGTGTAAAGTAAAAAAAAAACCAACAACCAACAACCATAGAGAGAATTATTTTTTCAGGCATGACATTGCCTTATTGAGCATGTGGTAAGTAGACAATTATTCCCATCATAGCTGAAGTTGTTGTGTAAAAGCCGAGTAATGGACTGCTATGACTGAGACAAATATAATATTTCGGGTATGTGGGTGACTATTTCCTGCAGAGTCAAAAGAATGCTTGTGTTAGCTAGAGAGGTACAAGTACTATGCAAAAGTCTTAGGCCACCACCAGCTGGTTTGCAGAAAATTCAATTAGTGATGAGGGGACCCATAACTCAGACACCCTGACTCCAAACTTGAGAGGGGATTCAGCAGAAGAGTCACTATCATTTTGGTATGTCTCTGTATCTCTGGGACTGAGTTATGCCCCAGCCATCACCAATTGAATTTTATCCAAAATTCAATGGTGGTTTAAGATTTTTGCACAGTACCATAGGCTAATGAGTCCATAGGGGAAAACTTCACCTGTAATGCAGAAATGAATAGGAAGCCATTGTCCAGCCAACCCTTCCACTGCATAATGTCAGTTTCATCATAAGAAAAGGGGACTGCAGTGGTTCAGTGGTTAAATAGTTAGTCTTGTTTGCTGGAAGGTTGGCAAGTCGGTAGCTCAAGACCCGAGTTGTTGTGTTCTGTAAAGCAGTGCCTTTAACAATGTACCTTTACCATGTGTTATCAATGTAACCCTTCTGTGTGCAACATTATAACCATCACCTGTATCAATGTAAGCCTAATAAGGGGACGCGAGCTAGTGACCACCAGAGGGCAGTAGCGAGCGTCCAGCTCTAATGGATCATCAGCCACCTGGTTCAGCAGCGCGGGAAGATTCCCCGCGACTTCCTCACCTGGTCAAGAAGGGCGTGACCCCCTACGACGTCACGCAGGCAGCAACCAATAGTCTGTCAACGAGCCACATTCAAATGTATAGCCAGCTGTATATATTGAGCTACCCATCCGCCATTACCACATGTTCCTCCGGATCATCATGCAATAAACCTGTGTTAAGCCAACCCTTCGGCTGTTGTATTGTCTTTGGTCCCTTACACTAAATTGGCGACGAAGGTGGGATGGCAGCCCACGGGACCAAGACATGCGCCGGTTTCGAAATCAGGAAACCGGGCGACTGGGAGATCTTCGAAATGGACTTCCAGGCTGCACTGATCGAGTCCGAAGTTACGGAAGAGGCGAAGAAAAGAGCCATCTTCACCAGAATGCTCGGACAAGAAACAAAAAGGACCTTGGTGGACCTGATTGCACCGAGGAGGGTGAGCGACTTCAAGGCCAAGGAACTCATGCAGTTGCTGCGTGAGCACGTCCGGCCCGCCACGGCGATGTTTCCCGCTCGGAGTGCGTTTTGGAGGCGAGTCCAAGCGCCCGGGGAGACGGTCGCCGCGTTCGTGGCGGCCCTGCGGCTGGCGGCCGGCCCGTGCAAATGGGAGAACGTCGAAATCACCCTCCGAGACTGTGTGCTGTGCGGCCTGAACGACGCCGAAACCCAGCGCACATTAATGAACCAAGAGCCGCCTCCCACGCTGCAGGAGGTCGTTAGAGTGGCCCAGGCCGCAGAAGCTACGAAGACCGGGGTCCAAGAGCTCCAGGACTGGCGGCCAAAGTCGAGAAAAGCAGAGGCTCCGGTACAGGCGGCCCGGCGAACTTCGAGGTCGTCCACAGAGAGCAGCGATGACGAGGACGTACAGAAGGTCCGGAAGGAGGGCCGATGATGCGACGGCTGTGGCGTGGCCCACGACCGCGTGAAATGCCCCTTCCGGAAGGCCGAGTGCCACAACTGCGGCCGCCGCGGGCACATCGCCAAGGTGTGCAGGAAGAAGCGCGAGTCCCGGAGGAGCTCCCCAGACCATTCCGCGGGACGAGACCGCCCAGCGAAACCAAAAGACGGCGCCCAGGCCACGCGGAAGCAGGACGGCGTGGGCCGCATCGCCGACGGCAGCGAGGACGACGCCTCGGTGTTCAGCGTGTCTACGAGACACCCCCGCTACTTTGTTGAGGTACTAGTCCAAGGGGTGCCCATTAGGATGGAAATTGACTCGGGGTCCTCATATTCAATCATTTCCCAGAGGGAGTTTTGTGGAATTGCCCCCCAAAAGCGGCCCAAGCTCAAAGCATTGAGGGCCACACTACGGGACGTGCAAGGGAACAGTATTCCAGTGTTGGGGGTTGGAGAATTTCAGGTCAAGTTCAAGGAGCACGCCGCGTCCCTTCCCCTGGTCGTGCTCAAGGGAGGAAATTGCAGCCTCCTCGGGACTCAATGGTTCCAGCCCCTGGGTTTGTTCATTGGGGGGGTGCATGCCGTGGGGATGCACGCTGTTGGGACTGACCCGATTCAGGAGGTGTGCGAGGCGCACCCCGAAGTCTTCAAAATGGGACTGGGGAAATTCAAGGGGCCCCCAGTGACTTTTGACCTGGACCCGGAGGTCCGCCCTGTTCGCCTAAAACCACGCCGGGTGCCGTTCGCACTCAAGGACAAGATAGAGGCGGAACTGGACAAATTGGTGGGTCAGGGGATTCTTGTGCCTGTAGATTCTGCGGAGTGGGAAACTCCAATTGTAACTGCTCTTAAGTCCAATGGGGAGGTTCGCATATGCGCCGACTACAAGTGCACCATCAACAAGGCGATCCGCCCGAATGCATATCCGGTGCCGGTAGTCAGCCATCTGCTGGCCAGGTTACACGGGGGGAAATGTTTCGCTAAGCTCAACTTAGCACAGGCCTACCAGCAGCTCACGGTGTCTCCCGCCGCAGCTGCTGCGCAGACCATAGTCACCCATAAGGGGGCGTTCCAGGTGACGCGCCTCCAATTCGGCGTGAACTCGGCGCCAGGAATTTTCCAGTCACTCGTGGAACGCCTCCTGAAGGGTCTGGAGGGGGTGTTGCCTTATTTTGATGACGTGTTAATAACAGGGGGGAGTCGGGCGGAATTGGCCAAGAGGTTGGGGAAGGTCCTGACTATATTCGAAAAGGCGGGGCTGAGGTTGCGCAAGGACAAATGCGTCTTCTTCGCAACCGAGGTTGAATTCCTGGGGTTTTGTGTGACTCCTGAGGGGATAAAACCATCCAAGTCTAAGGTGGCAGCCATCAAGAAAGCCCCCCGCCCCACCTCCAAGCCCGAGTTGCAGTCGTTCCTAGGGCTGCTCAACTTTTACCACTCCTTCCTTCCCCGGAAGGCAGCGGTGGCTGAACCGCTACACAAGCTGCTAAAGAAAGAGCAGGCATGGAAGTGGGGCGATGACCAAGAGAGGGCATTTAGTGAGCTGAAAAGCCTCCTGGCGTCCGACGCCATACTGACCCACTTCGACCCCAAACGCCCAGTAGTTCTGATCTGTGATGCATCTCCAGTGGGGGTGGGGGCGGTGCTGTGCCACGTGCTGGAGAACGGCAGGGAGGCCCCGATAGCATTTTACTCCAGGTCCCTGTCCCAAACAGAGAGAAACTACGCACAGACGGACAGGGAGGCCTTAGCGATAGTCTCGGGGACGAAAAAATTTCACGATTTTCTGTATGGCCGCCCCTTCACCATCGTGACGGACCACAAACCCCTGCTAGGAATTTTTACCGCGGATAAGCCCACCCCTCAAATCCTGTCCCCAAGGATGCTCAGGTGGGCCATTTTTCTCAACGCGTATCAGCACGCGTTGGTCTACCGGCCCGGGAAAGAGATCAGCCATGCGGACGCCCTATCTAGGTCTCCCCTTCCCCTAACGCCCAGCCAGGTGAGCATGGGGGAGCGGGACCATCAGGTTCTCATGATAGAGGTGCTGGATTCGCCCCCCGTAGTGCTCGCCGACATTGCCAAAGCGACAGAGAAAGACAAAACGTTAGCGACAGTAAGCTCCTGGCTGCAGAAAGGGTGGCCCGCGTCCTCCCCAGCGGAGGAGTTCGCTCCATTTTTCAGAAAAAAACTGGAACTGTCCCTAGAGAGGGGGTGTCTCTTGTGGGGGCAGCGGGTGGTGATTCCCACTTCCCTTCGGCCGCGGGTGCTCAAACTGCTGCACGTCAGCCACCCCGGCATCGTGCGATCCAAGGCGCTGGCCCGGAGTTACTTCTGGTGGCCCTAGCTAGACGCCGACATCGAGCACATGGTCGGCACTTGCGAAAGTTGCCAATGCTCCAGACCAGAGGAGGCCCGCCTTCCCCACAGGGAATGGGACGCGGCTAAGGGGCCGTGGTCCCGGGTGCACGTTGATTTCGCGGGCCCGTTCAGAGGCACCCTATTCCTCCTTGTTGTGGACGCCTTCTCCAAATGATTGGAGGTTATCCCAGTCACGAGCACCTCCTCGGCCCAGACCATTAGGCACTTGCGGAGGCTCTTTTCCACGTTCGGCATACCCGACACGTTAATTAGCGACAACGCTAGTTGTTTTACGTCCTCCGAGTTTAAGGCATTCATGGAGATTAACGCCGTTCGGCATATTACCTCCGCCCCGTTTCACCCGGCCACCAACGGCCAAGTAGAGCGCCTCGTCCGCACCACAAAGGACGTGTTGCGGCGCATGGGCCCAGGGGATTTGAACCTCCAAGTGTGTCAGTTTCTGCTAGGGTACAGGGTGACCCCGTTGGCGTCAGGATACTCCCCCGCAGAGCTCTTAATGCGCAGGAAGCTGACCACCATCCTTACTAGGCTAGACCCCACGAGGGTAGAGGACAAAGGAAGGAACATCGGGCTGGAAGTTACAAAGAGTTTCAGCATAGGCGCCCCCGTGCATTGCAGGAATTACGCCAGCACGGGCCCAGCCTGGGTGCCGGGCGTAGTCGTGGAACAAACCGGCCCCGTGTCGTACCGCGTGGAAACCAGCACAGGGCTCCTATGGAGGCGGCACGCAGACCAGCTCCGACGCAGAGTCTCCGATGAGCAGGACACGGTTCACGCAGGAAATAAGTCAGCGTTAGGGTTCTCCCCCACCCGTTTAGCCCAAGGGGGAGGAGAAGGGGACCGTGGGCCCCCACCAAGGGGGGAGGAGGATATCCTCGTAGATACCCTGGGGGATCTTTCCGAGGGGGAGGAACCCGACCCCATACATATCTCGCGGAAAGTCCCCACAAATGCGGGTACCCCTACCAACTTAGATTTTGATTTTCAGAACCGGGGGGGTTTTTCGGAGTGGTCCCCCACCCGTCCAAGCGAGAAGAGGGGTTTTCCGTTAGTCCCGACGTCCCCCGGTCTGCCCACAATGGAGTTTTTCCCTTCCCCTAAGACCGCCAGACAGCGGCAAGCCACTAACAAGTCTCCCTCTCCCATTTCAGGACAAGGGACCAGGGAACAAAGAAGCAATAACGCCCCCGGGGGGGGCAGCCCTCTTCACGGCCCAAACGCACATGCAACAAGCCATCTTGGCTGAGAGACTTCGTCTCATCCTAGGGGGGAGGGATGTTGTGTTCTGTAAAGCAGTGCCTTTAACAATGTACCTTTACCATGTGTTATCAATGTAACCCTTCTGTGTGCAACATTATAACCATCACCTGTATCAATGTAAGCCTAATAAGGGGACGCGAGCTAGTGACCACCAGAGGGCAGTAGCGAGAGTCCAGCTCTAATGGATCATCAGCCACCTGGTTCAGCAGCGCGGGAAGATTCCCCACGACTTCCTCACCTGGTCAAGAAGGGCGTGACCCCCTACGACATCACGCAGGCAGCAACCAATAGTCTGTCAACGAGCCACATTCAAATGTATAGCCAGCTGTATATATTGAGCTACCCATCCGCCATTACCACATGTTCCTCCGGATCATCATGCAATAAACCTGTGTTAAGCCAACCCTTCGGCTGTTGTATTGTCTTTGGTCCCTTACACTAAACGAGTACTGTCCCAGCTCCTGCCAACCTAGCAGATCAAAAGCAAGAAATCGCAAGTAGTAGTAGTAGTAGTAGTAGTAGTAGTAGTAGTAGTAGTAGTAGTAGTAGTAGTAGTAGTAGTAGTAGTAGTAATAATAATAATAATAATAATAATAATAATAATAATAATAATGTCAGAAATTATTCTGGGTTGAAAGGATTTTTGCTGGAGAAACTCTGCTCAAGGGGTGCCTGAATGAAGCTCCTGTCATGTCCCCAAGTTCTTTTCTCACCAAAATGGTCCCTACTTATCTACTTGCAAGTTTTTGCTTTTGAACTGTTAGGTTGGCAGGAGCTGGGACAGAGACAGGTGCTCAATCTGTCATGCAGTACCCGGGTCTCGAACTTATTAGCCTGCCTCCCAGCTAACAAGGTGAGCTTCTTAACCACTGAGCCACCGCAGTCCCAATTGCAAGTAGATAAATAGGGACCACTTTAGTTGGACGAGATCTTGTGGACATGAAAGGAGCTTTGTTCGGGCGTCCCCTGAGCGGAGTTCCTCCAGCAAAATCCTTTCAACCCAGAAAGCTCCTTTGTATGCTTTTGGCACAATTAAAAAAAAATCATAAGAAAAAGTCAGAATTTTTTTCCGATGATTATGTTATCAACATAAAAAGTAGAATGGTAAGTTTTTTTTTAAAGACATGTATTTATCACATAGATATTAATAGAAATTCCTTTAGTCTATTATTATTATGCAGAAATTAAAGCTCAATTTTAAAAAAGAAGCTGTCCTGAAACTTTATATTTTTTTACAAAAGATTTTAATACATTCATTTTAAAACATCTTGTGACTCATAAATAGTCATGCAAATTATGACAAAGTCACCACAATGATTCATGCTATGAAACCGCATGTCACTGAATGCATTTTCACAAGCCAAGAATTCCTCAGTAATAATTTTATTAGATGAACAATAATTCTCCAGACCTGATGTGAAGGCAATAAATAATATGTCAAACTGATTAAAGGAAGCAACAGGTGTGAATTCATAAGAGCTTCTTCTTTTTCCGTGTCTAAGCCAGACATGAAACTTCCAAAATGAAGCCACCCTTTGTTGAGTTCATTCTTCAGTTCCTTTCACCTGACCCAGTGTAAGAAAGATTAGCTGGTACAAGATGGGCGTTGCCTGGAGTATGCCTGATTGTTATTCAAAAATACCCCAATCTTCAAGGAGTTTTTTTTCTGTGTACCCCAGTTCAGAAGAGCTGAACAGGGCTATTGAGGAGAGCCCATTCTGGAGATGGGTCCATGATAAATCAGTGGTGACTTGATAGCATATAACAAGAACAATAGGGTTTTCATGGTAAGTGATGTATTTAAGGAGTGTTTTTGCAAGTTCCATGGCCTGGTAAGTTTCCATGGCACAGAAAGGGAATCAAGCCCGGATGTTCTGAATCCGAGTCCATAATTCTACCTATTACATCCACTGGGTACCCTCTCTTAACCTTTATAGTTTGTTAAATCTAAGTTTATAAGAAAGCCCGATATTTTTGTCCTCTAGATGGCTCTCAAAGTCAAGTACAGTATGTAGAATTGTTTATATTATAAGCAGTAATTCCCCACCATTACATTCTGCATTCATTATATTCTGAATTCTCTATGGGATGCATCGCACAATGAAAATCCTTATGGGATGCATCATACAATGAAATTTTTTTGTTATATAATTTCCCCCATAGAGATTTTCATTGTACAATGCATCCCATAGGGATTTTCATTATACGAGGCATACTTCGTATAACGAAAAAAATCGTATAATGAAAGACATCATGGAACCAACTTTTTTCATTATGCGGGGTTCTACTATACCTTGATTTACCCTTTTGCATTTTTGAAACATATCCAAGTACTGTACAATATCAGAATTGGCCACAAGAGAGAATCAGAGAGTATTCTTGTACCCTGTTTATTGAGATGGCAAATTGTGTTCATGGTAATAAAATGCAACAGAACAAATTACTTATATGATCAAAGCATCATGACAGCAGCAGTTTGCCTATCAAGATGTAAAGAGTAATGTAATTAGTTTATTTTAAAATATAACATACATAAGTGGTGCTCGCACCAAAAGGGTGGGGTATAAATGTGAATAAACAAATAAATAAATCTAGAATTCACCTAGGTGGCCCTTCTGCTTGTTCTCAGATCTTTATTCTGCGTCAGTAAAGTTTAGTTGCTGCCTTTTGAAGAAGGTTCATTAAGAAATACTAATCATATGAACAGGACAAAGGAAATCCACCCCTTTAAACTTCTTTCGTTACCTTGGCTGTGATTCTTTACAAGCCTGCTTACAGTTCATTAATTTCAGGGGAATTTAAGCAGCCTAATTGTATTTAGGATTGCAGTCCTTTTAAATAATCTTTTATTGACTTTACCAGTGTGGGAATCAGGGCACTGAAAAGACAATATCGAGCGCACAGAGAAATATTTTATCCTGCCCTTTATAACCCGGGTAGTAATGGCATAATCTTCATCTCTTTCTTTGGCTCTCATTGAGAATTTTTGCATTCCCTACTCGATTCTTGCCCCTGTTTTTGTTCTTGTTGAAACAACAATGTTTTCAATAAACAATGCAGAGATGACTAGAAACATTGCTGCCAGGAAGAGCAGTGTTTTGAGAATGGATCCTGCCCGCTTCTGCCGGAATAAACCTTTGCTTCATCTTCCAAGCCAGGATCATTTATTCATGGAAACGTACTGTCAAGGGATGTTTCCTCTTTGGTAACGTGATCTGTGGGTCATAAGAGTTGTTTACAGAGCAGGGATACAAGAACAAACAGTGTTGCAATGGGGTGTGTGGGTCCTATTTTGTTATTTCTGTTTCTTCCAGCTTTTTTAAAAAAATGTACATCCAACAATTGCTTTCCTCCTTATTTGTGTCAAGATGTCAAAATATCAGTTCATCTTTTCCTTTTCCCTTACACATAAGGCTGTCTGATGCTGTTAAAGTAAAAAGGTAAAGGTTTCCCTTGCTCGAAAGCCAGTCGTATCCGACTCTAGGGTTCAGTGCTCATTTCTGTTTCAAAGCCGAGGAGCCAGCGCTGTCTGCTTCTGCAGACATTTCCGTGGTCATGTGGCAGGCATGACTAGACAATGGATGACACGGAATGTTGTTTACCTTCCCACGGAAGTGGTCCCTATTTATCTACTTGCAATTTCTTGCTTTCGAACTGCTATGTTGGCAGGAGCTGGGACAAAGACGGGAGCTCATTCCATCCCGCAGTACTCAGGAATTGAACAGCTGACCTCCTGCCTTCCAGTCAGTGTCTTAGCCACTTGAGCCACTGCAGTCCTGATGCTGTTACAAACATACATAGTCAGGGCTGATGGAATATTATTAATTAATATATTAGAACTTTACTTTATTGCTTTTCTGCCTATTAGTTGGCAGAAGTGTCAACACAGGCTTTTGAGTTTCCCAAGAAAGTCTCCAGCTTCTCTAGGAATTTGAAGCTAAAGTTTAGGCATTCTGATAAAAAGAATCTGACACTATTCCACCCATTTTTGTGGCAACCACCAATTTGATAAGCATTCATATATAAATCAGAATAAATAAATAAGTAAATAAATTCCCTGCATCCTGAGAGGCTCTCTGAGGTAGAGAGGGTAGTCTCTCTAGCACCAGAAGGAGGACCTTCTCAGTGTCTGCTATGGCCCTATGGAACCTCCTGCCAATTGAGCTGCGTCTCCAGATGGAGTTGCTGTCCTTCAGAAAAGGCTTTAAAACCTCGCTGGCAGAGCAGGTGTAGGGCGCTGGCGATGCTGTGGCCCCGGCCTACTGGCTGATTTGAGAGCACTCTCTCCCTATTTTTTAAATTGGTGGGAGGGTAGGGGAATATTTTTTGTGGTAGTTTTTAATGGGGTTTTAATTGGGATTTTTTAAAAAAATTGTTATGGTTTTAATGTCTGTATGCTGCCCAGAGTCTTTGGACTTGAGCAGCAATACAAATCCACAAGTAAGTAAGTAAGTAAGTAAGTAAGTAAGTAAGTAAGTAAGTAAGTAAGTAAGTAAGTAAGTAAGTAAGTAAGTAAGTAAGTAAGTAAGTAAGTAAGTAAGTAAGTAAGTAAGTAAGTAAGTAAGTAAGTAAGTAAGTAAGTAAGTAAGTAAGTAAGTAAGTAAGTAAGTAAGTAAGTAAGTAAGTAAGTAAGTAAGTAAGTAAGTAAGTGTTGTCATCCAATTCATCAATAAAAATGTTGAAGAGCACCAGTCCCAAGAATAAGCCTTGTGGTACCCCACACTTACTTTCTCCTAGTTTGAGAAGGAGCCACCAATAAGCACTCTCTGAGTACAATTTTGTGACCAACTGTGGGAGCCACCTGACAGTTGTTCTGTCCAGCCTATGCCTAGTTAGTTTGATAATCAGAATATCATGGGACACTTTGTCAAAAACTTGCAGAAGTCAAGATATATTGCATTTATGACATTCCCACTGTCTACCAGATAAGTTACCCAAACAAAATTAACAGCCCTAGCATTTACATAATCAATAGTTGCAATCCATCAGGGGAAGGCATCCCCCACAAACATTATCTACAAATATGCACCATTCATTCTAATAAACATTATTTGTTATAAATCAATCTAACGGAGGCCCTAAAGCTAAAATGGTGTCCATGACAATAATCAACAATGCAGTCAATGATCAGCAAGACTCATTGGCACCTAAGGTCAAATCAATAAAGGAAGGAAACTTTAGTGTAAGGGACCAAAGACAATGAAACAGCCGAAGGGTTGGGTCTCTGCATTTCTTACATATATTTTTAGAAAATAATCTTCAGCCATAGGGCCATATGAAACAAAGCACAATCAATATCCCGTTGTAAAGACCCAAGAAGAGAAACAACACAAAAGGAAAGGATTGTTCTAACTTCCCTGTTTTCTACCCCTTAGCTTCCTATTCCTGGTGTCTTGTTCTGGAATTCACAGCTTGGCTTCCTATTGTAGCTTCCCTGGCAAGCTGGTTCGTTATATATAGATTTTGTTTGTGGTTTTGCGTAAAAGAAACCACAGGAAGAGTTCTGGAATGTGAAGAATGGGTTTCTTCAAACATGTCTAAGTTTAGCAATCAATTAATATGGTTTTCAGATGTTTAAATGAGTGTGTTCTGTCTTAGTTAAAGCACATTGGGGAACAGTTACTCTTAAGACAACATGCATAGGATATCACAATTTAGGACTAGCACTGTTCTTCAGTCTCCATGCATCCTCCTCAACATCTTTTACCCTTCTACAGTATAGCTGTTGGGGTGCCTCTCTATACCAAGGATTATAACCAAATACTTCTTTGAGCCTCTGAAGACACCTAATTCTTACATATTGTACCCATGGTTTGGAAACATTATTTTTCGTCTACAATTCAAAGAATTCCCCTACCCCACTTGATAGTAGCTCCCCCTGGTGGGTTAGTGGTTAAGATGCTGAGTAGGGCCATAGCCAGAGGGGGGCGAGGGAGGGGCGCTAAAACACTCCTGAGCTAACAGACCCCCCCAACCCACCCCTGGATGCCAATGTTGTGTGTGTGTGTGTGTGTGTGTGTGTGTGTGTGTGTGTGTGTGTGTGTGTGTGTGTGTGTGTGTGTGTGTGTGTGTGTGTGTGTGTGTGTGTGAAAATTTTCACCTCCCCCTATCTAGAATCCCGGCTACAGCCCTGAAACTGAGCTTGGAGACTGGAAGGTTGGGTTTTGATACCGGAGGTCTGCACTTGGGGACATGAAAGGAGCCTCATTCGGGTGTCCCCTGAGAGGAGTTTCTCCAGCAAAAATCCTTTCAACCCAGAGTAATCTCTGACATGAAACTATTATTACCACACTTGATGTGGTAAAATCATGTCTATCTGATAGGATGATGCAGCCTTTAGGGTAGGACTGCACTTTTGTGGAACACCAGATATATTGTACACAGAAGATACTAAGTTCATTCCCCATTGTCTCTAACAAAGGCTTTTCTCCACGAACCTGGAAAGCTGCTGGCCATCAGTCTAAGTACCTGGTGTTTTCTATACAGCCATCCCATCCTAATATGGCACCATCTTGGGACACAGCCACCAACATATATCCAGTAATTGAATAAATATAACATTCGCCTCTGCTGATACATCCATGATGAAAAACTATTTTTCTAGACAAGGATAGGTAAACATAAAGATCACCCTTGCTCAAAAGCCAGTCTTATCCAACTCTAGGGTACAGTGCTCATCACAGTCAAAGAGCCAGCACTGTCTCCATCTGCAGACGTTTCCATGGTCATGTGGCAGGCATGGCTAGAGGTCGGAGCACATGGAACACTGTTACCTTCCCACCAAAGCAGCACCTCTTTATCTATTTGCAATATCTTACTTTCAAACTGCTAGGTGGTTCTCCATTATTTGAAAGTTGTAATTAATTACACACCTTATATTATTTTAGCCTGCTGTTCCTCACCAGAGAATAACAATGTTTCTTTTGCTATCTATCTAGATATTTGTAATATGGGTAACTTTGCAGTTTAAATAATATTGCATCAGTTTCAAAATAAGCTGCCACTGATTTTTTTTAAAAAAGGTTCCTTCTTATTGCTGCATTTAACACTTCTGCTATTATCACCCCTTTAGGATATTTCCTAAAGGAAACTCCAAAGTACCAGTAGTTGCTTTCATCCTATGATAGACTGTTTGGTATTTTACACAATGAGTACTTCCTAAATATATTTACAGAAGAAACCCGGAGAAGCATACTGGGCACAACAGAAGATTTTCTGTTATCTACCGTACTTACTTACAGACAAACATTATACCCACTGTACACTGCCCTGTTCTCTTCCTTTTTGTCCGTCCTCTTTAATTATTAACTATGTGGTTTCTGGCACTCCCCAGACACTACTGGAGCATGCAAAGCATAGCTAGGAATTAACCAAATCAATTTATTAATTATAAAATAGCTTTCAATGTATTGTTCCATAGATGAATCAGATGACTTTTTGTTGTGAACAACAACAACTACAGCAGCAGCAGCAGCAACAACAACAACAACAGCAAGTCATCTGATTCATCTATGGAACAATATCTTGAAAGCAATATTTTAATACATTTTAATATTATTTGCAAGATGTTTTTAAAAGATCATATAATCACACAGTAATGGTGTTGTAAAGGGCCAAAGCCATCAAGTCCAACCCTGTTCAATGCATGAATCCAAATCAATAGAAAACAAACATACATCCATTCAAGGCTCGGAAAAAGTAAAATTTAATCCTCCAAATGCTATGCGAAAATCTCCCGGGTTACAGATTTTTTCGGAAATATATCCCTTCTTCAGACATATAACATTTGAATATCTATAACAATACAATGTGATTATTGAATGATACAATTTTATAATTTTATAATGTAATAGTTCTATAATATAATAATTTTATAATAATACACTTAAATAATGCACAATAAAACCAGTTCTAAAGCAACCCATAGATGAATAATCCTGTACAGTATTTAGTATTAGTATTACCAACAACCACCTTGTATATCTCATATTTCTTAATTCTTTTCTCTAGAAAATCTTCTTTTTTCTTACTTATCTTTTTATATATTCATATTTCTTCTTTTATCTTTTAAATGTGTTCCGAGCCTCACTCAGGCATCTCTGTATGGGCTTGTTGAACGTTAACTTATACTGAGAAATTTACTGAATATATAATGTTATAATAGGTGAGTGTGATGAATACAGATCTTAGGGGTCATGTTCTCTTTCGGGTGCATTTTACTTCCGCTTCCAGGAGCGACTAGGGCGGTCCGGGCCAGATGAATCGCAGTAAATCCATTCGTGTGGATTCACAGGGGGCTTGGCCTTCTGGGAATTGAAGTCCAAGAACATCTGGAGTGCCAAGGTTCACTATCACGGCTCTAAAGTATTGTGTCCGGTTCTGGACACCACACTTTAAGACGGATGCCAGCAAACTAGAATGAGTTTTGAGGAGAGAAACAAAGATGATCACAGGACTGGAAACAAAGCCCTCTGATGAAAGCTTGAAGGAACCGGACATATTTATCCTTGAGAAAAGGAGACTAAGAAGGAATATGAGAGCACTTTTCAAATGCTTGAAAAACAGTCATAAAGGGGAGGGGGAAGGATCTGTTCTCCGTCATTGCAGAGCGTAAGATACATAACAACGGAATCAAACTATAGTAAACTAGGAAAAAAACCTCCTAACTGTTGGAGCAGTATGAGCGCTCCAACACTGGAGGCATTCAAGAGAAAGTTGGACAGCCCTCTCTCAGATTTGTTTTGATTTGGACTCCTGCATTGCTGGGTGTGTGTGTGTGTGTGTGTGTTGGACTCTGTGGCCTCATAGGCCCCTTCCACCTTATCCTGCATTGCTCAGGGGGGGTTGGACTCTGTGGCCTCATAGGCCCCTTCCACCTCAATTCTAAGTTGTTCTTGATAGACAACTTCAGGGCCCTTCTTGTTTTCTCTTATGAGTCATATTTAAAGTAGATCTTTATAATAAAGTTTGCACAATAAACTTTAAAATAAAGTTTGAGTTTGCACACCTTCTTCAAATAGATAACTTCAAATAAGTACATGTTCTTTTCAAGTAGAGAATGCCTATGTTCTGGGAGCTCTACAGAGAACTATTCTCCTCTACCATGGGACTGCGGTGGCTCCAGTTGTTAAGACGCTGAACTTGCTGACTGGAAGGTCAGAGTTTGATTCCCAGGTACTGCACGATGGAGTGAGCTTCTGTCTCTGTCCCAGCTCCTGCCAACCTAGCAGTTCGAAAGCAAGAAATTGAAAGTAGATAAGTAGGGACCACTTTGGTGGGAAGGTAAACAGACACAGATAGCGTTGGTAAACAGAGATGAGCACTGAACCTTAGAGTTAGATATGACTGGCTTTTGAGCAAGGACGATCTTTACCATTACCATGGGTACAATATTTGCATTTCAAGCTCACTACACATCATTTTCATGTCCCAAACCACTCAAAGTCCCATTGAAGGCAAGAGATCATTTAAAATCCTGATTACACTTCTTTAAGATCCTAGGTAAAGGTAAAGGTCTCCCTTGCTCGAAATCCGGTCATGTCTGACTCTAGGGGGTGGTGCTCATCTCTGTTTACAGCCAAAGAGCCAGGGATGCCTGCATCTGCAGACGTTTCCATGGCCATGTGGTAGGCATGACCGAAGCACATGGAACACGGTTACCTTTCCCACCAAGCTAGGTTGGCAGGAGCTGGGACAGATTATAGGGCCCTCCCTCCCCCTTTTTTTTTTGACTCTGCATGTGCTCTTAAGCAGAGCTGCTGCTGAGGAGAGCCAAACAAAGGAAGTGAGCACTGGTAAGTTTTGCAGTTGGAGTAGAGCTGCTTTAGAGGCCTCCACTAATTTAAATTGATAATTGAAACTGCTGAGAGCCACCTCTGTTCAAACAGAGGAAGCAGTTTGAAGCTTCCAGAAGCAGGGGGGCAGGGCCACACCAGGCCCTTCCCTGAACTGTGACTCATAGGGGCGGAGCCACACTATCCTTTAAAAGCTCTGAGCTCTTTCAGGGTCAGCCATTTTGACTCTGCATGTGCTCTTAAGCAGAGCTGCTGCTGAGGAGAGCCAAACAAAGGAAGTGAGCACTGGTATGTTTTGCAGTTGGAGTAGAGCTGCTTTAGAGGCCTCCACTAATTTAAATTGATAATTGAAACTGCTGAGAGCCACCTCTGTTCAAACAGAGGAAGCAGTTTGAAGCTTCCAGAAGCAGGGGGGCAGGGCCACACCAGGCCCTTCCCTGAACTGTGACTCATAGGGGCGGAGCCACACTATCCTTTAAAAGCTCTGAGCTCTTTCAGGGTCAGCCATTTTGACTCTGCATGTGCTCTTAAGCAGAGCTGCTGCTGAGGAGAGCCAAACAAAGGAAGTGAGCACTGGTAAGTTTTGCAGTTGGAATAGAGCTGC
This sequence comes from Bradypodion pumilum, assembly GCA_035047305.1. Lineage (NCBI taxonomy): Eukaryota > Metazoa > Chordata > Lepidosauria > Squamata > Chamaeleonidae > Bradypodion > Bradypodion pumilum. The sequence continues at coordinate 37,289,143 of JAWDJD010000002.1, read as the reverse complement.
TTTAGAGGCCTCCACTAATTTAAATTGATAATTGAAACTGCTGAGAGCCACCTCTGTTCAAACAGAGGAAGCAGTTTGAAGCTTCCAGAAGCAGGGGGGCAGGGCCACACCAGGCCCTTCCCTGAACTGTGACTCATAGGGGCGGAGCCACACTATCCTTTAAAAGCTCTGAGCTCTTTCAGGGTCAGCCATTTTGACTCTGCATGTGCTCTTAAGCAGAGCTGCTGCTGAGGAGAGCCAAACAAAGGAAGTGAGCACTGGTATGTTTTGCAGTTGGAGTAGAGCTGCTTTAGAGGCCTCCACTAATTTAAATTGATAATTGAAACTGCTGAGAGCCACCTCTGTTCAAACAGAGGAAGCAGTTTGAAGCTTCCAGAAGCAGGGGGGCAGGGCCACACCAGGCCCTTCCCTGAACTGTGACTCATAGGGGCGGAGCCACACTATCCTTTAAAAGCTCTGAGCTCTTTCAGGGTCAGCCATTTTGACTCTGCATGTGCTCTTAAGCAGAGCTGCTGCTGAGGAGAGCCAAACAAAGGAAGTGAGCACTGGTAAGTTTTGCAGTTGGAGTAGAGCTGCTTTAGAGGCCTCCACTAATTTAAATTGATAATTGAAACTGCTGAGAGCCACCTCTGTTCAAACAGAGGAAGCAGTTTGAAGCTTCCAGAAGCAGGGGGGCAGGGCCACACCAGGCCCTTCCCTGAACTGTGACTCATAGGGGCGGAGCCACACTATCCTTTAAAAGCTCTGAGCTCTTTCAGGGTCAGCCATTTTGACTCTGCATGTGCTCTTAAGCAGAGCTGCTGCTGAGGAGAGCCAAACAAAGGAAGTGAGCACTGGTAAGTTTTGCAGTTGGAGTAGAGCTGCTTTAGAGGCCTCCACTAATTTAAATTGATAATTGAAACTGCTGAGAGCCACCTCTGTTCAAACAGAGGAAGCAGTTTGAAGCTTCCAGAAGCAGGGGGGCAGGGCCACACCAGGCCCTTCCCTGAACTGTGACTCATAGGGGCGGAGCCACACTATCCTTTAAAAGCTCTGAGCTCTTTCAGGGTCAGCCATTTTGACTCTGCATGTGCTCTTAAGCAGAGCTGCTGCTGAGGAGAGCCAAACAAAGGAAGTGAGCACTGGTAAGTTTTGCAGTTGGAGTAGAGCTGCTTTAGAGGCCTCCACTAATTTAAATTGATAATTGAAACTGCTGAGAGCCACCTCTGTTCAAACAGAGGAAGCAGTTTGAAGCTTCCAGAAGCAGGGGGGCAGGGCCACACCAGGCCCTTCCCTGAACTGTGACTCATAGGGGCGGAGCCACACTATCCTTTAAAAGCTCTGAGCTCTTTCAGGGTCAGCCATTTTGACTCTGCATGTGCTCTTAAGCAGAGCTGCTGCTGAGGAGAGCCAAACAAAGGAAGTGAGCACTGGTAAGTTTTGCAGTTGGAGTACAGCTGCTTTAGAGGCCTCCACTAATTTAAATTGATAATTGAAACTGCTGAGAGCCACCTCTGTTCAAACAGAGGAAGCAGTTTGAAGCTTCCAGAAGCAGGGGGGCAGGGCCACACCAGGCCCTTCCCTGAACTGTGACTCATAGGGGCGGAGCCACACTATCCTTTAAAAGCTCTGAGCTCTTTCAGGGTCAGCCATTTTGACTCTGCATGTGCTCTTAAGCAGAGCTGCTGCTGAGGAGAGCCAAACAAAGGAAGTGAGCACTGGTAAGTTTTGCAGTTGGAGTAGAGCTGCTTTAGAGGCCTCCACTAATTTAAATTGATAATTGAAACTGCTGAGAGCCACCTCTGTTCAAACAGAGGAAGCAGTTTGAAGCTTCCAGAAGCAGGGGGGCAGGGCCACACCAGGCCCTTCCCTGAACTGTGACTCATAGGGGCGGAGCCACACTATCCTTTAAAAGCTCTGAGCTCTTTCAGGGTCAGCCATTTTGACTCTGCATGTGCTCTTAAGCAGAGCTGCTGCTGAGGAGAGCCAAACAAAGGAAGTGAGCACTGGTAAGTTTTGCAGTTGGAGTAGAGCTGCTTTAGAGGCCTCCACTAATTTAAATTGATAATTGAAACTGCTGAGAGCCACCTCTGTTCAAACAGAGGAAGCAGTTTGAAGCTTCCAGAAGCAGGGGGGCAGGGCCACACCAGGCCCTTCCCTGAACTGTGACTCATAGGGGCGGAGCCACACTATCCTTTAAAAGCTCTGAGCTCTTTCAGGGTCAGCCATTTTGACTCTGCATGTGCTCTTAAGCAGAGCTGCTGCTGAGGAGAGCCAAACAAAGGAAGTGAGCACTGGTAAGTTTTGCAGTTGGAGTAGAGCTGCTTTAGAGGCCTCCACTAATTTAAATTGATAATTGAAACTGCTGAGAGCCACCTCTGTTCAAACAGAGGAAGCAGTTTGAAGCTTCCAGAAGCAGGGGGGCAGGGCCACACCAGGCCCTTCCCTGAACTGTGACTCATAGGGGCGGAGCCACACTATCCTTTAAAAGCTCTGAGCTCTTTCAGGGTCAGCCATTTTGACTCTGCATGTGCTCTTAAGCAGAGCTGCTGCTGAGGAGAGCCAAACAAAGGAAGTGAGCACTGGTAAGTTTTGCAGTTGGAGTAGAGCTGCTTTAGAGGCCTCCACTAATTTAAATTGATAATTGAAACTGCTGAGAGCCACCTCTGTTCAAACAGAGGAAGCAGTTTGAAGCTTCCAGAAGCAGGGGGGCAGGGCCACACCAGGCCCTTCCCTGAACTGTGACTCATAGGGGCGGAGCCACACTATCCTTTAAAAGCTCTGAGCTCTTTCAGGGTCAGCCATTTTGACTCTGCATGTGCTCTTAAGCAGAGCTGCTGCTGAGGAGAGCCAAACAAAGGAAGTGAGCACTGGTAAGTTTTGCAGTTGGAGTAGAGCTGCTTTAGAGGCCTCCACTAATTTAAATTGATAATTGAAACTGCTGAGAGACACCTCTGTTCAAACAGAGGAAGCAGTTTGAAGCTTCCAGAAGCAGGGGGGCAGGGCCACACCAGGCCCTTCCCTGAACTGTGACTCATAGGGGCGGAGCCACACTATCCTTTAAAAGCTCTGAGCTCTTTCAGGGTCAGCCATTTTGACTCTGCATGTGCTCTTAAGCAGAGCTGCTGCTGAGGAGAGCCAAACAAAGGAAGTGAGCACTGGTAAGTTTTGCAGTTGGAGTAGAGCTGCTTTAGAGGCCTCCACTAATTTAAATTGATAATTGAAACTGCTGAGAGCCACCTCTGTTCAAACAGAGGAAGCAGTTTGAAGCTTCCAGAAGCAGGGGGCAGGGCCACACCAGGCCCTTCCCTGAACTGTGACTCATAGGGGCGGAGCCACACTATCCTTTAAAAGCTCTGAGCTCTTTCAGGGTCAGCCATTTTGACTCTGCATGTGCTCTTAAGCAGAGCTGCTGCTGAGGAGAGCCAAACAAAGGAAGTGAGCACTGGTAAGTTTTGCAGTTGGAGTAGAGCTGCTTTAGAGGCCTCCACTAATTTAAATTGATAATTGAAACTGCTGAGAGACACCTCTGTTCAAACAGAGGAAGCAGTTTGAAGCTTCCAGAAGCAGGGGGGCAGGGCCACACCAGGCCCTTCCCTGAACTGTGACTCATAGGGGCGGAGCCACACTATCCTTTAAAAGCTCTGAGCTCTTTCAGGGTCAGCCATTTTGACTCTGCATGTGCTCTTAAGCAGAGCTGCTGCTGAGGAGAGCCAAACAAAGGAAGTGAGCACTGGTAAGTTTTGCAGTTGGAGTAGAGCTGCTTTAGAGGCCTCCACTAATTTAAATTGATAATTGAAACTGCTGAGAGCCACCTCTGTTCAAACAGAGGAAGCAGTTTGAAGCTTCCAGAAGCAGGGGGGCAGGGCCACACCAGGCCCTTCCCTGAACTGTGACTCATAGGGGCGGAGCCACACTATCCTTTAAAAGCTCTGAGCTCTTTCAGGGTCAGCCATTTTGACTCTGCATGTGCTCTTAAGCAGAGCTGCTGCTGAGGAGAGCCAAACAAAGGAAGTGAGCACTGGTAAGTTTTGCAGTTGGAGTAGAGCTGCTTTAGAGGCCTCCACTAATTTAAATTGATAATTGAAACTGCTGAGAGCCACCTCTGTTCAAACAGAGGAAGCAGTTTGAAGCTTCCAGAAGCAGGGGGGCAGGGCCACACCAGGCCCTTCCCTGAACTGTGACTCATAGGGGCGGAGCCACACTATCCTTTAAAAGCTCTGAGCTCTTTCAGGGTCAGCCATTTTGACTCTGCATGTGCTCTTAAGCAGAGCTGCTGCTGAGGAGAGCCAAACAAAGGAAGTGAGCACTGGTAAGTTTTGCAGTTGGAGTACAGCTGCTTTAGAGGCCTCCACTAATTTAAATTGATAATTGAAACTGCTGAGAGCCACCTCTGTTCAAACAGAGGAAGCAGTTTGAAGCTTCCAGAAGCAGGGGGGCAGGGCCACACCAGGCCCTTCCCTGAACTGTGACTCATAGGGGCGGAGCCACACTATCCTTTAAAAGCTCTGAGCTCTTTCAGGGTCAGCCATTTTGACTCTGCATGTGCTCTTAAGCAGAGCTGCTGCTGAGGAGAGCCAAACAAAGGAAGTGAGCACTGGTAAGTTTTGCAGTTGGAGTAGAGCTGCTTTAGAGGCCTCCACTAATTTAAATTGATAATTGAAACTGCTGAGAGCCACCTCTGTTCAAACAGAGGAAGCAGTTTGAAGCTTCCAGAAGCAGGGGGGCAGGGCCACACCAGGCCCTTCCCTGAACTGTGACTCATAGGGGCGGAGCCACACTATCCTTTAAAAGCTCTGAGCTCTTTCAGGGTCAGCCATTTTGACTCTGCATGTGCTCTTAAGCAGAGCTGCTGCTGAGGAGAGCCAAACAAAGGAAGTGAGCACTGGTAAGTTTTGCAGTTGGAGTAGAGCTGCTTTAGAGGCCTCCACTAATTTAAATTGATAATTGAAACTGCTGAGAGCCACCTCTGTTCAAACAGAGGAAGCAGTTTGAAGCTTCCAGAAGCAGGGGGGCAGGGCCACACCAGGCCCTTCCCTGAACTGTGACTCATAGGGGCGGAGCCACACTATCCTTTAAAAGCTCTGAGCTCTTTCAGAGTCAGCCATTTTGACTCTGCATGTGCTCTTAAGCAGAGCTGCTGCTGAGGAGAGCCAAACAAAGGAAGTGAGCACTGGTAAGTTTTGCAGTTGGAGTAGAGCTGCTTTAGAGGCCCGCGCGCCTAACGGCGGCGAGATTACAAACTAGGAACAAAAAAAATATAGTCTTGCTAGGTAGAAAGGTAGTAAACGTGTACATTTTTGAGGCCCAGAATACTGCACTTGTTAAAATGGATTCTGAGGGAACAGCTGTAGTTACCTGCAATTCTTGTGCCATGTTTGTGTTCTTGCCAAAGCATATGGAGAACTACACTTGCAGCAAGTGCAAGCTGGTTGCACTACTAGAAGAGAAGTTCCAGCAGCTAGAGGCCCGCATATCTAACCACCAACAAATTAAGCAGCTTGAGCTGTTCTTGGACAGAGCGGAGCAGACTATGCTGGACAAAGAAGTGACAGGGCACAGTTCTGAGGGAGAAGGCCCTTCACTAACTCAGGAGGGAGATGGTTGGAGGAATGTGACTCAAAGGAGGAGAAGAGTAGGGGATCACTCTGAGAGTCTGAAATTACAGAATAAATTTGAGGCTCTTTCCCTTATCACACCTGATGAGGAACACACAGAGGAACAACTGGTTCCACCTGATGATCTCTCCTTCATCACACTTGATGAGATCCAGGAAGATGAACAACAGGAACAAACTGAGGTTCTCTCCCTTAATATGGTTGATGAGGTGCATGTAGATGAACAGATTGCAGGAGAGAGGCTCCTTGTACTAGGCGATTCAATAATTAGAAATACAGAGAAATGGATTTGTGATGCACATGATAACCATATGGTGACTTGCCTGCCAGGTGCAAAAGTTGCAGACATCACAAGAAATCTAGATAGATTGTTAGAGAGAACTGGGAACGAGCCAGTTGTCATGGTACACGTTGGTACTAATGATATTGGGAAGGCCAAGCGGTCTATCCTGGAAGCCAAATTTAGGTTGTTAGGAAGAAGATTGAAGTCCCGGACTTCCAAGGTAGCATTTTCAGAAGTGCTGCCTGTCCCTCGCGCAGGACCTACCAGGCAGGCAGAGCTCAGAAGCCTCAATGCGTGGATGAGGGGGTGGTGTCGAGAGGAGGGCTTCAGATTTGTCAGGAACTGGAGAACATTTTGGGACAAGCCAAATCTGTTCAGGAGGGATGGGTTGCATTTAAACCATGATGGGACCAGATTGCTGGCACTCAACATCAAAAAGGCTGCAGAGCAGCTTTTAAACTGATAACTGGGGGAAAGCCGACAGGAGCTGGGCAGCATCCGGTTCGGGAAAGTGTGTACTTGAGTAGTGAGGAGGATGCAAAAATTACTGAGCAGAGCAAGGAGCTAGTCACCAGCACTCTAGCAGAAGGATGCAAGAGGCAGTCTAACAATGCAACTGGACTCAAAAGACTGTATCAGGAAAGCATATATAAATGCTTGTATACAAATGCCAGAAGCCTCCGTAACAAAATAGGGGAGCTGGAATACTTAGCAATAGATAAAAATATTGATATTATTGGTATCTCTGAAACCTGGTGGACGGATGATAACCAATGGGATACAGTTATCCCAGGCTACAAACTGTACAGGAAGGATAGGAAGGGGCAAACGGGAGGTGGTGTAGCCTTGTATGTCAAAGAAGTGATAAAATCGTATGAATTGGAATATCTAGGTGATTTGGAGTCACCATTAGAAGCTCTGTGGGTAAGAGTACCAGGCCACAAGGATGGTCTAACAGTAGGCATATACTATCGGCCTCCGACCCAAACTCTTGAGGGAGACTGGCAGTTGGAGAATGTTGTAAAGGAGGCATCCAGGAAGGGAAGCCTGGTTATAATGGGGGACTTCAATTACCCTCACATAGATTGGGTTAACTGTTGTTCAGCACACGATAAAGAGATAAAGTTCCTAGATATGCTAAATGATTGTTCCCTGGGACAGATGGTTGAAGACCCAACTAGAGGTACAAGAATCCTTGACTTGATCCTGAGTAATACTCAGGATCTGGTGCAAGATGTTAATGTGACTGATCCAATAGGGAACAGTGACCACAACTCAATTATGTTTAACTTGATCATAGACCGCAAGTCACTGATAAAATCTAACACAGAGACCTTAAATTTTCAAAAAGGAAATTTCCCAAAGATGAGGAAACTAGTAAAAAAGAAACTGAAAGGGAAAATTGAGAGAGTCCAAACACTCCAAGAGGCATGGAGGCTGTTTACAAAAACAATAACAGAGGCTCAATTGGAATGCATACCCAAAAGGAAAAAGGGCACTGCCAGGTCCAAGAGGACTCTGATGGGGCTTACAGGAGCTGTTCGGGAAGTGATCAAGAGCAAGAAAAGCTCATTTAGAAGATGGAAGGCTTGTCCAAATGAGTACAGCAGGCAGAAACATAAATTCTGGCAGAACAAATGCAAGGCAACAATCAGGAAAGCAAAGCAAGACTTTGAGGAGCGTATAGCTAAGAATACTCAGAGAAATAACAAAGACTTCTTTAAGTACATTAGAAGTAAGAACCCAACTAGGAAGGCCATTGGACCATTAGATGACAATGGAAGGCAAGGGGTTATTAAAGAGGAAACAGAGATTGCAGAGAGACTCAATGAATTCTTTGCTTCAGTATTCACTGAAGAAGACAGAGACCACATGCCCAAAACAGAGCCTATCTTCGTAGGGAGGGAAACCGAAGAATTAAGCAAGATAGAAATAACCAGGGAGGAGGTCCTTGCATGTCTTGTTAAGCTAAACACTAACAAATCCCCAGGACCAGATGGCATCCATCCACGAGTTCTCAGGGAACTTAAAGATGAAATTGCTGATATCCTAGCCAAAATATATAATCTTTCCCTCAAATCAGGCTTTGTGCCTGATGACTGGAAGGTAGCGAATGTAACACCAATTTTCAAAAAAGGATCCAGGGGTGATCCAGGAAATTACCGGCCTGTCAGTTTGACATGTGTCCCAGGTAAAGTGATGGAAACCATCCTAAAAGATAGAATTAATAGGCACATAGAAGAGAAGGCACTGCTAAAGGAGAGCCAACATGGCTTTTGCAAGGGCAAATCATGCCTCACTAATCTGTTGGAATTTTTTGAGAGTGTCAACAAGCATGTGGATAAGGGGGATCCAGTTGACATTGTTTATCTGGACTTTCAGAAGGCTTTTGACAAGGTCCCACACCAAAGGCTCTTGAATAAACTTACCAGTCATGGAATAAAGGGACAGGTCTTGTCCTGGATCAGCAACTGGCTAAGGGACAGGAAACAGAGGGTAGCACTAAATGGACACTTCTCCAAGTGGAGGGAAGTAAAGAGTGGGGTCCCCCAAGGTTCAGTACTGGGACCCCTGCTTTTCAACCTCTTCATAAATGATCTAGAGGTAGGAGTAAAAAGCAAGATAGCCAAATTTGCTGACGACACTAAATTATACAGGGTAGTGAAAACTGTGAGAGATTGTGAAGAGCTCCAGAGGGATCTCTTGACACTGGGGGAGTGGGCAAAACAGTGGCAAATGAGCTTCAACATCAGTAAGTGCAGAGTGATGCATGTTGGGGCAAAAAACCCCAATTACATTTATAAACTGATGGGGTCTGAACTCTCTGCGACAAACCAGGAAAGGGACCTTGGTGTCCTGGTGGACAGCTCAATGAAGGTGTCAACCCAGTGTGCCTCAGCAGTGAAAAAAGCAAACTCAATGTTAGGGATCATTAGGAAGGGTATAGAAAATAAGTCAGCAAGTGTCATTTTGCCTCTTTATAAATCTATGGTGAGGCCCCATCTGGAATATTGTGTACAGTTCTGGTCGCCATACCTCCAGAAGGATATTATGGAGTTGGAGAAAGTACAGAGGAGGGCAACCAGAATGATTAGGGGACTGGAACACCTTCCTTACCATCTGAGGCTGCAACGGTTGGGCCTTTTCACTCTTGAACGACGGCGTCTAAGAGGTGACCTGATTGAAGTTTATAAAATCATGCACGGTGTGGACAAAGTAGATAAGGAAAACTGTTTTCCCTATCGCACAACACTAGAACTAGGGGACACTCCATAAAACTTTTGGGTACTAGTTCTCAAACAAATAAGAGAAAGTACTTTTTCACCCAGAGGATTACTGGTCTATGGAACTCCCTGCCAGAAGAAGTGGTGACAGCTGTCAGTCTTGACAGCTTTAAGAAAGGATTAGACAAGTTCATGGAGGACAAGGCTATCAATGGCTATAATTATGGCTACCTAAGGACAACCTCCGGGTTGGAGAGATAGGCAGGATATCTCTCAATGCCATTTCCAGGGAATCCTAAGCAGGTGAAGGCATCTGCTTGGGAATACCCTGAAGGAAATGGTGAGCCACTGTGTGAGACAGAATGCTGGACTGGATGGGCTGTGGCCTGTTCCAGCAAGGCTGTTCTTATGTTCTTATGTTATTATGTCCCTCCATTGCACAGCACTCAGGTCTTGAACTGCTGACCTTCCAGTCATCAAGCTCAATATCTTAATCATTAAGCTACCGTGGCCCCTTTAAAGATCCTACATCCCAGGTCCCTGGCATCCTTTAAAGATCTTTCATCTTTCAAATAACATTTCTCATGAGTTGAAGTGTCTCTAGCCTTGTCTGGTCTGTTGAGTTTGCACACCTACTTATTTGGCTCCTCTTCACAGGGCGTTTGACAGATTGAGCACAGTTCATGAGAAAAGAGACAGAAATGTGAATTTTTCAGCCTTGGTTCTCTTTCCAGTAGATGGTTGGAAATTTCTTCATTATAGGCAGTGGAACTGTTGAGCAAGAAGCCGGAACAAAAAATTGTTTTCAATAAGAAGGCCCTTGTCGTAGAGTATTTGGTCTGCTTCTGGGAATGGCAATTTAGCTGAATAAAATACAGAACTGACAAATTTCTGAGGAATCTAAAGATGAAATCTCAGGTCCCTGGCATCCATCTCACTCTGTTGTTTTTGGCATTTCTCTTTGAATGCAAATATCCCAGTTATTCAACTAACTAAATATTGACAGGATGATTCATTTTATTTCAAACAATACTTTCCTCCAACTATAGAAGTCACTTTGCCATCTCCCCCACCCCTTTTGTTTGTTGTAAGGTAATAATGTATTCCTTTATTATTAAAGGACTGCAGTGGCTCAAGTGGCTAAGATGCTGACTGGGAGGCAGAAGGTCAGCAGTTCGATTCCCGAGTACTGCAGGACAGAGTGAGCTCCCATCTTTGTCCCAGCTCCTGCCAACCTAGCAGTTCGAAAGCAAGTAGATAAATTGCAAGTAGATAAATAGGGACCACTTCGGTGGGAAGGTAACAGCGTTCCGTGCGCTCCAGTGTCTAGTCATGCCTGTCACATGACCACAGAAACGTCTGCAGAAGCAGACAGCGCTGGCTCTTCGGCTTTGAAACAGAGATGAGCACTAATCCCTAGAGTCGGATGCGACTGGCTTTCGAGCAAGGGAAACCTTTACCTTTACTTATTATAAAAGCTTTGGAAGAGAAGTGGGATGAATACAGCAGCTATAAACTGAAGATATATGATGTTTCTTCCTGATTTTGGAACTCCCTTTTTTGAGGGAAAAGTGTTATTTACGAAAGGATAAAGCTAATGTCAGAGTAACTCTTGTCCTAAAGGAAGGTATGAAGCCCACTACTGCCTTTTATACCCCCACCCCCACCCCTCATGTGCACTTTTCTGGCAGACTCCCTTGAGCATTTGGAAGACGGAAGTGAGAGAATTTTTAGTCCTATTGGAAAACAACCTAACTAAACATAACAGATTACATCAGCTCAGTCTTTTCAATTCCTGGATGGCAGCAGCGTGCTAATCCAACCTTCATCCTGGATTTCGCAAAGTAAAACAAGGAAGGCTGGCAAGAGGACAGATTGAGGAAACTGACGACCACAGGCCTAGCGATCAGGAGGCTGTATAAAGCTCAAAAACCTGAGAGCTGATCTCCAGCCTCTACCGTTGGTTCTTCACTGCTGCATCCCACAGCTGCAGACCTCAAGGCTAAAAGATTTCAACCTGCTCACTGTAGCCTCAACCCTCAAAGATATGAGCACTTTTCTGGTCTTTGCTTTGTCTCTGGTACTACTACTGATGCACGGAGCAGCTACATGGAGCCACAAATATGCAGTAGACTGCCCTGAGTCCTGCAACAGCAATGAATGCAAAAACCCTCTGCACTGTAAGCGAACAGTGCTGGATGATTGTGGTTGCTGCCGGGTATGTGCTGCATCCTTGGGGGAAACTTGTTACCGGACAGTTGCAGGTATGGATGGTGTCAAATGTGGCCCCGGACTGAAGTGCCAATTTTTTTCAGAAGAGGATGATTTTGGTGATGAGTTTGGTATCTGCAAAGGTAAAGAATGGTCCTTGGATAAAATGCCTGTCATGACAATGAGTCTTCTTCTTCATGTATTAGTGTTTGGGAATTGCTCCTCAAAGTACCCAGTTTTTATATAATATATCTTGTTTATATCATTAATATGCTCAAGGCTTGGTTTTACACAATTCTGTAAGGTAGGTCATATTTTTATAGTAAGTGAATGAGAAGATGAAGTCGAGAAAGGATCAGTCAATGTTGTTGGTCAGCCTATGGTAGTGATGGTGAACCTTGGCACTCCAGATGTTCTTGAACTTTAATTCCCAGAAGCCTGAATCAGCAGGAGTGCTGACTTGGGTTCTGGTAATTGAAGACCAAGAACATCTGGAATGCCAAAGTTGGCCATTACTGGCCTATGGCTATTCATTTAATTCTGCTAGCAGTATATCTCCTGGGAATTACCTCAACTTTGCCAAGGCAGCTTCTGCAGAAACAAGCTCTTAAGTTAAAATTTCTGACCAATAACATAATAGAAGATATTATGATTGGTAGCAAAGTGAAAGGGAAACATGTTTACATTTTGGAACAGTTGTACTAAAGAGCTATGTAGGGGGGAAAAGTAAGCCTGGAAAAGTTACTTTTTGGATTATGATTCCTAGAATCTTACAATAGTTGGGAATTCTGGAAGCTGTATTTTAACAACAGTTCCAAATTCTGGAAAGAACGTCTCATCTCCAATGCAGACAAGTTATTTTTAGACAAAGTAAGCTGTCTCAATGATGCAGCTTCATTTGTTTCTCTTTCACCCTTTTCACAACATCTGCCTGTCATGTAACTTCTAAATCAGATTCCCTGCAGGTGCCCCATAGCCCAACATCTCCCTAACACCCAATGGTTCTGAGTTGCTGTAGCATTGCAAGAAGCAACCCCAAATGTTGCAAAGAAGGTGACAGTTCAAGATGGTAGAATTCTAAAGTGCACCATGTCACCTGCAGATTGGAGGTGCAATTTTTTAAAAATATGTTTCTATATTTAATGAAGTGCTCACTGCACACAACTAACAATAGGAATGTTATGTAGAAAGTTATGTTAAACAGTTTTCTTACATCTCTAAGTGCAGATAGAGTCTTGATATGCACCAGAATTACTACGGTAACATCATTTCTAAACTGTAGACTAAAGAGACACAGTCCAGTCAGCCAGCCAATCAGCTTATTTTGTGAAATACAGTAAAACCCCGACTTACAAATGCCTCGAGTTACATAAAATTCAACTTACACAATGATTTTGTGCTAAAACCATGTCCCGATTTACACAATTTCTAATGGGTTTGCTTCGAGTTACATAAAGGTTCTTTTTCCTATGGGTTTGCTTTGAGTTACGTAAAAATTCATTTCCCTATGGGTTTTGTTTCAATTTACATAAAAAATTCATTTTCCCTATGGGTTTGCTTCAAGTTACGAAAAAAAAATTCCCAATGGGTTTGCTTCGAGTTACATAACATTTGATTTAAGCAAAAGCCTACAGAATGGACTTTTTTCATAAGTAGGGGTTTTACTGTATGTATATATGATTTTAAGTCTGACAAGTCTAATGCTGTAAACATCCGTAGGGTTTTACACAGAAGACCAAAGTTGAGATTCTTCCAAACTTACAATATCTATAGCAATTATTCTTACGGGATGCTGAAATTCCAATTGCTTTAGAGCTCAGGTCATCAAGCCTGCAAGTAAGGAATACAGGTTTATTGATACAAATTAGGTCACCCTTTCTTGAAAGCCAGTCGTACCCGACTCTAGGGTTCAGTGCTCATCTCTGTTAATAGCCGAAGAGCCAGTGCTGTCTGCATCTGCAGACGTTTCTGTGGACATGTGGCAGCATGCTCAACACCAGAGTGCATGGAATGCTGTTTACCTTCCCATTGAAGTGATCCCTATTTATCTACTTGCAATTTCTTGCTTTCAAACTGCTAGGTTGGCAGGATCTGGGACAGAGATGGGAGCTCACTCCATCATGCAGTACCCAGGAATCAAACTCCGACCTTCCAGTCTGCGAGTTCAGTATCTTAACCACTTGAGCCACCACAGTCCCATACAAGTTGCTGGACCACAAAAGGCCCAATGATGAGGCTACATACATCTATGTGGAATTATTTGGGATAAAGTTTTAGATCAGCTTTCTCCTGTTTGGTGCTTTCCAGATGTGTGCTGGACTATAGTTAATGGGCACAGGATTGTAGACTTAGACTTTGATATAACAGTTTATATGAATAACCCTTTAAAGTGCTAATAGTATTTTCAAAGTATGCTTGATGTTCAAGGACTGGTTTACCATTGCCTCCTCCTAGAGAGATTCTATGGCCAAGCAGGCATTTGAATTCAAGTCTCCTGAGATCTAGTTTTATACTCAATCCACTGTGCCAAACTAGCTTTAATAAAATAACAGTATCTTGATCATTAGGAGGAAGAGGTATGGGGGAAGAGAGTATAAACAGTTAGTCTGTAGAACCATGTACAGGCCACTCTTAGGTGATTCCACATTTCCACATGGGCTGCATATAGCAAATCATGCCACTTCAGATAAATGGGTGAAGTAATTTAGCTAGATCATAGCATGTAAAGTTTCACAAGCATGGCTTAAACTGCTCTCTTGCACAATTTTCATTATTCTGTGGTGTTTGCTGAAGGATAATAAACATATTTCTCTTATTTGAGTAACAGTGGGACTGTGGTGGCTTAGTGGTTAAGACGCTGAACTTGACGACTGGATGGTCGGCAGGTCAGCAGTTCAAAACCCAAATGCTGCATGACAGAGTGAGCTCCTGTCTCTGTCCACAGCTTCTGCCAGCCCAGCAGTTTGAAAGCAAGAAATTACAAGTAGATAAAAAGGTACTTTGGTGAGGTGGTAAACAGTGTTCCGTGTACTCCGGTGTCTAGTCATGCCTGCCACATGTCTACGGAAATATCGGCAGATGCAGTTTACCAGTGTAATATAGATTTTGCATTTGCACAAGAGCAGCAGTTTTAAAGTTTAAGATATTTTACATTATCATTTTTAATTTGAATGACTGCATGCTGTTTCAGTGACATTGATGGAACAATGGTAGAGAAATGTCACTCTCTACTTATAACTACACCGACAAAAATAAGCAAGGTTAAATTTTAGTTAATCATCTGCTTGAAATACTTTATGCACAGTAGCAGAGTCCCCCTTCATGGTGTGGTGGTTAGAAGACTGGACTGTGGCTGAGTATTACAAACTAATTTTGGGACAGATAGTATTCTCTTGAGGGACTGCAGTGGCTCAAGTGGCTAAGACGCTGACTGGGAGGCGGAAGGTCAGCAGTTCGATTCTCGAGCACTGCAGGACGGAATGAGCTCCCGTCTTTCTTCCAGTGCTCCGGTGTCTAGTCATGCCTGCCACATGACCACAGAAACGTCTGTAGAAGCAGACAGCGCTGGCTCTTCGGCTTTGAAACATAGATGAGCACTGAACCCTAGAGTTGGATACGACTGGCTTTCGAGCAAGGGAAACCTTTACCTTTACTAGTATTCTCTCATTCTCACCTACTGTAGAGGGTTGCTGAGAAAATAAAACGGGGAAACAGGAGAGTCATGCAATTGCTGAACTGAGTTTCATGGAGGATAGATTAGCTAAAGATGTAATCAATAAACATTTCTTTTTAAAGAAACATTAAGAAAACAGGGAGGAAATTCTGTCTTTAATATTTGCTTTCCCCCCAATTTCCTATCACGATGACATTCCATTACCAAATTAACAAGTGGGGCTGTAGTGGCTCAATGGTTAAGAAACTTGCCTTGTCACCTGGAAGGCTGGCAAATTGGCAGTTCGAGACCTGGGTACTGCATGATGGATTGAGCGCCTGCCTCTGTCTCAGCTCTTGGGGACATGAAAGGAGCCTCGTTTGGGTGTTCCCTGAGTGGAGTTTCTTCCACAAAAATCCTTTCAACCCAGAATAATTTCTGACACTAAATTATTATTATACCAAATTAACAAATGATACACTAAAGGTCACCCTTGCTCGAAAGCCAGTCATATCTGACTCTAGGATTCAGTGCTCATCTTTGTTTATAGCCAAAGAGTCAGCACTGTCTGCTTCTGCAGATGCTTCCATGGACACATGGCAGGCATGTCTCAACACCAGAGTGCACCGAACACTGTTTACCTTCCCACTGAAGTGGTCCCTATTTATCTACTTGCAATTTCTTGCTTTCGAACTGTTAGGATGGCAGGAGCTGGGGCAGAGACGGGAGCTTACTCCATCATGCAGTACCCAGGAATCAAACTCCGACCTTCCAGTGTAGCGATGTTGGGCCGCTAGGGCGGCGCTAGGTCCCGGAGGAGACTGATCAATGACAACACGAGGCAACAGGAGCGAGATCAGATCAGTGGTTTATTGGGAAAATACATACACCTTTTATAGATCAGAAGGCAGGTAGAAAAAACCATCACCCGGGAGTCAATCACATCACCTGTTTACTCAGGTTAATTGGGGAACCTCTCGAAGGGAAGTTAATTATTTCGGACAAACACGGGATGAGGGAGACCATTGTTTAGGGCTTAGACAGGGGAAAACATATTCACTATTTGCACCGGGGATTTCCTTGGCCAGGAGATGAGTGTTTACCTAATCAGTCACTGGAGTTAGCGATCTGCCTACCTTGCAGAATCGTCGGTCAGGTCATGTAATTGGGTGAATCAAACCCTATCATTTATTCACCCCCCTTAATTTAGCTGCCCGCAGAAGCCACCGCCAGGAGCCTTCTCACCTAAGCAGCCTCCGCAGGGCTGTTCAATGCCAGATGGGCATGGGGAATCCGCATCTCCCCTTACTTTTTAATATTAAGAGCCTGACCAGCGATTTTGCGCAGAAGCGGCACCAGCTGTTGGTCGAGAGTGACGTCATGGGGTTTCCTTCTGAGTCGGCACCTCGAGATCAGTGAGGGAATGCATTGAGCGAGACAGCAAATTGCTATGCCCAGTATGATTATCCCCACCACCACTTTGAGTACCGTCTGAAGCTACCCCCACGGGATCCACGACCACATCCACTTCCACAGAGAACTCCACCAAGCCCCCCACGCAGAGCCCTCTGTGATGCCTGTGACTATGGTGTGGAGATCTGTGATCTGGCTTTGAATTTTCCGGGAGTTGTCAGTAAAGTTGAAGCAGCACATTCCGTGAAAGGACTCGCAGCCCAGGTGGTGCAACAGTAGGAGGTAGTCGATAGCCGCTCGATTATCGAGAATGGCATGGCGAAGCTCTGCCTGCTCTTGATTAAGGAGCGCTATCGCTGAGGAGGTATGGTTAATGGCCTTTGCTAAACCGCAGGCCAAGCGACCGATCCTCTTTGCGTTGCCGACAGCTAAGCCTGGCACGCCAACGATGCTGACTGCCAAAGAGAGGTATTCGGCAGGTCTCATTACCCTAAAGCTGCTTTCACATGAGCTGTCTAACAGGGTGGTGCGAGTGTGCCGTATGAGTGAGGGAACATTGGAGCCATTGGAAACATTGGGGATATTAGTGCGTGGGGCAATCATATCCTTAGTGGGGAGCAACAGTGTTAAACGACTGATACAAGATATAGAGTCTGTAATATTAGCCGGAATGTAGTTAAAAGTATACTGGTTACACGTGAAGAACCATCCAGATGGCAGGGTGATATGTGCATACTTCGAGCCAAGTGGCACTGGGTCATTGCAAGTCCAATTGCCGCTGCCTACATCGAGGCAACGGCGCCGGGCTCGGCCGGGTCCGGAGCAACCGTGTATCCGGCCGCAGGTAGAGTTCGGGCTGACCGCCACTCGAGGGGTGTGGAGAGTGGCCGCATCAGCCGGTAAAGTCATGGTTAGCCGCATCTCCCAACGGGCATATTCCGAGGAAGCCGATGGGATGTATGGGCTGAAGAGTCGCCTCACCAGCCAGTCCCCGTCCCGGGGGTGTGCGCCTGGAGAATGGCACACCGGGACAAGGCAGGTGCTGAGGATCGAGGCAGAGCCGACGTCCTGCCTGAGGCAAAAATCGGACTGGTTGACAAGGGTAGCCAACCTTTCCCAAATGTTGTACTGCATCCGGGCAGAGAGGTCTCCGCCTGGCATTAAATCGCTGGCCTCCAGTGAGGCGGCCTGAGCACCCCCCCCCCAAAAGCAGGGAGAAGGCCAGGATGATGGTGACTGCCATGGAGTTGGCGTGAATTCGGGCAAAAATCGCAACCGCAAAGCTCTCTGGAGTCAGCTCCTCCCCCTCGCGCTGGATGGCGTCCTGGGCATCATGGCAGAGGGCCTTGACCATCCCCCAGGTGATCTTCGGTGCTGTCGTCTGCGACCGCTGTCTCTCCCGGCGGGTCCCCTCGGTCAGGGCGAGATCCTGCATCTCCGGGATCGGACTCGGGTCGGCCTGGGTCCACGCCATGTGGTTCCAAATGAGGCTTGACGCACCGAGCTGGAATCCAAACGACACCTGTGGGAGACATAACTGCAGCATACCCTCTTCCCCAGGTTATGAGCGGCACCGGGCCCCTCCAAGAAGGGTCTGGTGGCACTCGGTACCGGACCATAGGTCGCGGGAGGGCTTCCGAACGGCGGAAGTGCTTCTCTTGTGGCGTACAGTCCGAAAAAACATTGAGGTGATTGTATGTGAACAATACCTTATTCAGACAGAACTGTGCTTCTCCCTGTGATTTGGGGAGGGCTGGTGGCTCCCCCCTTTCTGTTTGTTTGTCAATATAGGACTTTAGCGTCCGATTGACCCGCTCTACAATCGCCTGCCCTTGCGGATTGTAGGGAATGCCAAATGTGTGTTTGATGTCCCAGGTGGCCATGAAGGCGGCCAACTGCCTAGAGCTGTAGGACGGGGCGTTATCCGTTTTCACGTGTCGCGGCTTGCCCATCGCCACAATGCAGGAAAGGAGGTGCTGCTCCACGTGGGAGGCAGCCTCCCCCTTCTGCGCCGTCGCCCAAACGAACTGAGAGAAGGTGTCAATGCAGACATGCATGTACTGCCATCTGCCAAACTGCGGCACATGCGTGACGTCCATCTGTCACACCTGATTGGCCTCTGTCCCTCGTGGGTTGACCCCCCACGAGGGCCCCCCCGGCGCCCCTGCGCAATGCTGGCAAGAGCGTACTATACCTTGGGCTTGAGAAAGTGGCAGATTGAACTGTCTGGCGAGTGCCTTGGCGTTTTGGTGAAAAAATGCATGGCTTTGAATTGGAGTAGTGAAAACTCCCAAAACTTAACGTTGCTGAATTTCTTTTGCCGCCGCATCCGCTCTGCTATTGCCCACGGAAATCGGACCCGGTAGGTCTTGATGACTTCGGAAGTGGGCAATATAGAGCGGCTCCGTGCGGTTCCGCAAGTGAAATTGAGCAGTGAGAAACAGACTAAGCAGATTCTTGTCTATGGCGGGGGTAATGTAAGCTCCCGGTAGACTGTGGAGCAAGTTCCTAACGTACAGACTGTCAGTTATGATGTTTAAGCGTTCCTTGGCGAAGGTGCGCAAAGCAAGGTTCACGGCTGCCAACTCCGCCCACTGCGCGGACTTCTGTGGGAGAGTCAACAGCGTGTGCCAAGCTTTGCCTTCCTGCCAGGTCAAAACACCATATGTGCGTCCACCATCGGTAAAGACTGTCTTGGCCCCCTGAAGCGGGACCAGCGAAAGCAATTCGAACAAGCTGACTGTTCCTGTTTGAAGCGAGACAAGTCTGGGGTCTTTGGGCAAATGGTATGCCAAGCTTCCAGTGAATCCTTCCAAAGCTATCGGAAGCGAGTCACCTAGCTGCATCAACTGATGAATTTGTTCCTTAGTGAACGGGACTATGATCT
Organism: Bradypodion pumilum; assembly: GCA_035047305.1. NCBI lineage: Eukaryota > Metazoa > Chordata > Lepidosauria > Squamata > Chamaeleonidae > Bradypodion > Bradypodion pumilum. The sequence goes on along the minus strand of JAWDJD010000002.1, from coordinate 37,269,876 downwards.
TAGCTAAATCGTGCCCAGTGATGTCCCTAGCTCTCAGCCTGCCGCGGTAGATCACCGCGGAGACCAGTTCTTGGGGCGGAACAATGTTCCGAGATGAGGTGTTAGGCAAGTACACCCACTCCACAATTTTCGCTCCCTTTTCTGAGTCTACTCCTAGCGCCCCAGTGAACATGGATCCCGACCGTACGATGTACAAATTCAGGATCGGGGCATATGGCCCCTGGGCGATCCTATCAACCCACCTCTGGCTGAGAACTTGGTTCACTTTCTCGAGCGCCAAGCGCACGTCTCGAGAGATTTTTATCCGGTCTGCCGGCTGCTTACCTAAGGTTAGCAGCGAGAAGAGCGGCTTTAGAAGATCCGTATCCAAGCGAAAATACGGTCTGGCCCAATTGATATTCCCCAAGACTTGCTGCAATTCTACGAGGGTGACTGAGTCTTGTAAGTTTATCTGAGGTAAAACCGGTGCGGCGAAAGAGCGGAGAAGCCGATGGCCCAAGTATGAGAAGGGCTCGGTTCTCTGCACTTTCTCCAGGGCAATGAGTAAGCCTTTGTCCCCCAGGCTGGCCAGGAGGTCTGAAAACATTTCGCTGCCAAGCTGTGGCAACGCTACCAAAATATCGTCCATGAAGTGACAAACTATGGCTTGTGGGTAGAGGTTTCGAAACTTTGCCAGCGCGTCGTGAACGTAAATTTGGCACAAGGTGGGCGAATTGAGCATGCCCTGTGGCAAATATTTCCACGCGTAACGCTGCGTGGGCTCACTGTGGTTCACGACCGGCACCGTAAAGGCAAACCTCTCCCAGTCCCTGGGGTCTAAGGGGATTGTATAAAAGCAATCCTTGAGATCTACGACTAGAATCTCCCACCCCTCGGGAATCATGTTCGGATTCGGGATGCCGCATTGAAGCGGACCCATTGGCTGTATGCATTTGTTGATCTCTCTGAGATGGTGGAGGAGTCGCCACTTCCCTGACTTCTTCTTAATAACAAAAATTGGCGAATTCCACGGGCTTGTGGACTGTTCTATATGTCCTGCGTCTAGCTGTTCCTTAACTAGCTGCTTGAGAGCAACCAATTTTCCCCCCACTACCGGCCATTGTTCTACCCAAACCGGAGTGTCGGTGAGCCATTTAAGTGGCAACGCCATTACCCAAAGGTAAGCGTGGCACCGTACTGCTGTAGAATGTCCCGTCCCCAAAGATTGACGTGCACGTCAAGAATGTGCGGCCGTATCACCGCCGTGCCGTCAGCCCTTGGGATTGTGACTTCTACCCACTCTCGGCTTCTAAACGCTTCCTGAACGCCGCCTACCCCCCACACATCGGAGACCGGCTCAATGGCCCACTCCCTCGGCCACTGGCTTCTGCTTATCACGGTCACATCCGCTCCGGTATCGAGTAACCCTGAGAACACTCTTTTGTTCAAAAATACCTCGATAACGGGGCGCTGCTTCCACTCAATGTTGGTCTCCACTGTCGCCAAGACCTGGTATCCCTGCACTGCCTCACTCGCGCTCGAGCGGTCTGCTGAACCGGACTCTGAGCTGGCACTGAGCCTTCTCTGGCTGCCTGCTGGCGAGTGACAAGGAACCAAGATCAGTTGCGCTAAGGTGTCTCCCTTGTGGATTGTTTGGGGCAGGTGTGTCCAAAGCTGGACCTGGAGAACGCCTGAAAAATTCGAGTCAATGACTCCTGGAATTATGAAAATTCCGCGTGCTCCAGCTACACTACGGGGCAAAACTAAACCTATAAAGCCTCTGGGTAGGGGTCCCATGTACTGGGAATCGACTAGATAGACTGTGCCCGGCAGATCGCATGTAACGTCCGCCTGGCAAGCCAATTCTAGTCCTGTGCCACCCTTGGGGCTGGCCTGCGCCCTCACAGTGCCTGGAATATGCCTGGAACCTAGTCCAGTTCTGGGGAGTTCTGGATCTGGGTGAAGGAAGCCTCTGTTTGGACTGGGGCCAGAGACGTGCCCGGATTCCGGTTTCCCGAACTCGGACAATACCTGGCCCAATGATAGCCTTTCTTGCACTTCGGGCAGGGGGTGTTCGGAGCCTTGGGACGGCCGGATTTTTGTCCGCCTCCCTTGGATCGGCACTCCCTAGCGAAGTGTCCGACCTTGCCACAAGTGTGGCATGCCCCTTTGATCTTGCCATTGCCCTGAGGTCTTCTTCCCCCCTGCACCGCGGCCGCTAGCAGCCCCATCTTGTAGGAGTCTGTGCCAACGTCGGAGCATGCTCGGATCATGTCCGTTAAGGTCAAGTCAGGGCGATTGCCCAGGGACTGCAAGATTTTACGGCAGTCCAGGTTGGCATTGTCCTTAGCTAGCTTAATCATAAGCTCTTGTTGGGCCTGCTCATTATCAATCTGCCTGCTAATAGCTTCCTCCAGGTGATTGATGAAGTCCATGTAGGGCTCCTGGGCTCCCTGCTTGATAGCAGTGTAATTTTTAGCCGTTTTGCCAGACGCTGGGACCTTGAAGTATGCCCTGTAGGCAGCTTCGGCTGACATTTCTAGAGTGGCGAGAGGCAAGTTAATTTGAGCGTTGATGGGCTCAAAGGCACCTGAACCATACAACTGGTCAGGGATTACCGCGCCTCCCATCCTGGCCGCCCGAGTTTGCGCCTCTAGGCGGAACTCGCTGTCCCAAATCATGTACTGGCTGGGGGTTAGCATCATCCTCATGACGGCTTTCCAATCATGAGGAATCCACATGGTGGTTTCGCACACTTGCTGAAGCGTGCCCCTCGTAAAACGACTCTGGAGCCCTGTCTCTGAAATTGCTTTCCGTAAAGCCATGAGAAGCTTGTACGGGACTGGGGAGTGTACTATCTGCTGTGCGCCCGTGAGCGCATCCATTTCCAAGCGGATTGGACAAATCTGTCTGAGTTCAGCTAGTTGTTCAACTGACAATTCCCCCTTTTTAAGTTCTATCTCAGCTGTGCGCTGAAGGGCACTCTTCACGACTAGGGAGCCTGGAGCTGTCAGAGGAGCGCCTGCGCTCCCCATTCCTTGCGTTCCTTCGGTGACGTCTGCAGCTGTCACCGCGGGGACGCTCCCTACGCTACTCTGCCGATAGCTAATTGACGGATAGAGTGCCGTGGGCGCAGTCGGTTCGACTGGCTTGCCTGATGGCTCGACTAACGGGGGTTCTTTGGCCTCTACCCGGACTGGCTCGATCTCTGCTAAGAGTTTCCTACACTTCCTCCAAGTACGAACTATCCCTCCTGGAGCTTTCGGGGGTTGCTGAATACAGTCTCCTATCTGATCCCAGAGCTTCAGGGTTAACGTACCTACTTCTGGGTAAAGTAGGCAGTGTTCCCTGAGGTAAGCCAAAAGTCTCGCTAATTCCCTGCTGTGAAAGCGTAACTTAAATACCCTGGCCAGGATTTTAAACTCTTCCTCACGAGTTCTTTGGCTAGCGGACGGACCTGGTCTATGAGAACAAGTCCCCATATTACCTGCGATTGGGTCTCCGGAAGATTCCTCCTCGGGACGGGTCGACGCGTCTTTGCAGGCAACAGGTTCGGGCGCCGGGTGTCTGGGGTAGACCTCGGAGCGTGGACCTTCTGCCACGGGCCCTTCAACGGCCTCTGCGATGTCAGGGGCTCACAGCTGCCCTGAGCGGAACGCGTTTCCCTCTATGGCAAACCTCCTCGAAAGCAGGGAGTAAGCTGTAGGAATGTCTCTCTGGGATGCCTCGCCGCAGGCTACTCCTCCGATCGGCTGGCTGCCGGCCGGAGCGCCACGCTGTCCTCCGGGATGACGGGTCGCGGTTCAAGCGTAGAACCGGACCGCGTGAATCGCTACTCACGAGTAGACCTCTCCGGGGTCTCTTACTCACGAGTAAATCACGTCGGGGTCACCAGCTGTAGCGATGTTGGGCCGCTAGGGCGGCGCTAGGTCCCGGAGGAGACTGATCAATGACAACACGAGGCAACAGGAGCGAGGTCAGATCAGTGGTTTATTGGGAAAATACATACACCTTTTATAGATCAGAAGGCAGGTAGAAAAAACCATCACCCGGGAGTCAATCACATCACCTGTTTACTCAGGTTAATTGGGGAACCTCTCGAAGGGAAGTTAATTATTTCGGACAAACACGGGATGAGGGAGACCATTGTTTAGGGCTTAGACAGGGGTAAACATATTCACTATTTGCACCGGGGATTTCCTTGGCCAGGAGATGAGTGTTTACCTAATCAGTCACTGGAGTTAGCGATCTGCCTACCTTGCAGAATCGTCGGTCAGGTCATGTAATTGGGTGAATCAAACCCTATCATTTATTCACCCCCCTTAATTTAGCTGCCCGCAGAAGCCACCGCCAGGAGCCTTCTCACCTAAGCAGCCTCCGCAGGGCTGTTCCATGCCAGATGGGCATGGGGAATCCGCATTCCAGTCAGCGAGTTCAGTGTCTTAACCACTTGAGCCACCGCAGTCCCTATGATACACTAGCATGTCATAAATGTCAATGGTTGCTTAAATGCTTCAGCAGTTGTTCCAAATTTGCTTTTTAAATGTTTTGAACCACTCCTGAAAGGTAAATAAAAAGAGGTGACACTCCCACACAGACAAAGACCAGACCAGCCTGATGGAAACTCCCGAGGAATCTAAACCCAGCTTCTGTCTATGAGATTTTAATTTAGTGTCTAGCAAAGATAAAATGCATCCTTGTCTTCAAACTGACATCCATGCTGTATTTCTTTGCTATTAAGTTGCTTCTGATTTCAAGTAATCCTATGAATTAGTGGCTTTTCAAATGGTACTTTTACTGAAAGCACTGCTCAGGCCTTGCAAACACAGGACTATAAACTTATTTTATTGAGTCAATCCATCTCATATCTCCATTCCCCTCTGCTGCCTTCAACAGACAATCAAATCAATGGCAAAAGGCAAGAGAAGAGGTCCCTATTACAGTGGAGTATCCGTCAAGCATGGCTCCCGAAAATACGGGAAATTACTGCGCATGCACGGGTACGCATGCACAGAACCCATCGTGCATGTGCAGAACACATCTGCATGTGTGCAGAACACATTTGCGTATGGGTTCTGCGCATGCACAAATGGGTTCTGTGTGTGCGTGTGTGCGCAGTAACCCCTTTCCCTACCGTTCAAAATACAGGATGGCGGCGGGAAAGGGGAAGAACGAGCGCCAAAATACGGGAAATCCTGGCCAATACAGGATACTTGACAGGTATGTACAGTGGTGACCTGTTAAATCAGGGGTTCCCAACCTAGGTCCCATGGGCCGGATCTGGCCTACAGCACCATTTCATGTGCCCCCCACCCCTCCAAGGGCATTCAAGAAACAAAATGACCACCCCTTTGAAGCTGTTGGGACAAAATGGCCACCCCATCGTGCATACAGGGCATAATGGCCATCTGGCCCTCATGAGAAAGCATGACCCAGCCCCAAGCTTGAAAAGGTTGGGAACCCCTGTGTTAAATGATGAGCATAAGCCTCAGAGAGAGCCATTCCATGGATTTGGGCCATTTTCTTCAGCCAGGTGTACAAACAGCTAACGCTAGAATCTCCAATATGGCAGATTTGGAAGTACAGATGATGATCATCATAGCAATACATGGAGCAGCCCCTTCTTAAGAGTCCAAAAATGTAGGCATTAGGATTGGCTCATATCAGAAAATGAAGAGCAAGTAATAGACATTCAGGACCAAACTAGCCTCAAATGCTTTCCCTGCAACAATCCTCTATTGCTGGGGAAACCAGTTTGTCCCTGAGCAACTAGGAAGGTTGCAATTAAGTTCAGAGGTAACAGAAAAACCTAATTTTGGGTAGAGGGAGTCAGGGACCATGCTGATCAAAATGTATTAGGGCTTCCACCCTACAAATCTTGGTTTTGCTACATCACTAGTTATAAGATCCACCACCATACCTGTCAAGCTGTGGTTTTCAAAATCCGGGAGCCAGGCACGCATGCGCAGTAAGTTTCCAGGCACCGGCAGGAAAGGGGTTACTGCGCATGCACCGGCCATTAGAGGCAGCGACATGCATGCGCAGTAACCCCTGCACACATGCACAGTAACCCCTTCGGCCAGGAAAGGGGTTACTGTGCATGTGTGCAGGGGTTACTGGGTTACTGCGCATGCATGCAGGGGCTACTGGGTTACTGCACATGCGCAGTAATCCAGTAACCCCTGTGCACATGCACAGTAACCCCTTCCTTTGCTAGTCAAATTACGGAATGACGGTGGGAAGGAGAGGTAGAACCAGGAATTTCAGCAGGTGTACCTTGTCATACAACCTACACCGGCTGAAATTCTTTGTTGCACACAAAGGTTCCCTGCCATGTGCCAACACCAATCTTTTCAAAGGCTTTCTGAAATAAAAAAAAGCCTTTGCACTTAAGAAAAATACATATAGACATAAACATAAACATGGATGTAACTGATTTTCCAATTGTTTTATTTGGAAGACTTTAGACATCGAAGTTGAAATCCTCTACTCACTTACTTGGGCGTAGGTGCCAGAGAACTCAGTGAGGCTCACTTCTGAGTAGAGATGTGTACACTGCCTGGTCAATCACTTTTTAAAAAATTAATAGTGCGACTTAAATGTTTCCCCTTACATTGATTAAAGACTGTTTTCATTATAACTATTATTTCATTTCATTTCTTACAGAATGCCCTTATGGTACCTATGGCTTGGAATGTAGAAGAACATGTAACTGTCCATCTGGCATATGTGACAGAGTGACTGGGAAGTGTTTAAAATTCTCATTTTTCCAGCTGGCTGCCTCAAAACCTCCCAACCGACTGAATTTAATTCCACATACAGGTAAATGTTACAAGTGTTAATTTCTTAAAGCACAATGGGTGGGGATTTTGTTCTGTGCAACTTGAATTGAGTCAATTGGAGCTTCTGATGAGATCATGGCCAGAGGAAAATGAAGATGTTTTACCACCCAAAACAAAATACAAGATCACGCTCTTATCCCAGGTGCTACATACAAGCTGAAATCTTATTGCTTAGCATGGTGGGTTGCAACTAAAGTAGCTCCATTCAGTCAGTGGAACTTTTAGAGTAGTTGACTCACCAAATCTCTACAGATTGAAGTGGTCCTAACTCTAGTTGTAAGTTTCTTCTTCCATGTCTAGGACAAACTAGAAAAGAATCTACATTTTATTACAACATTGATTGATGATGGGATAGGATCTTTCAGAGCATCTGAGATCGAAGGCTAATTTAGGAGGCTCAGGACAACAACATATTTTGTTGTGCAGTCGCACAATCGATTCCAGCCCTTTGCGACCCTATGGACCATTGCACGCCAGGCACCTCTGTCCTACACTATCCTCCTCGACCCGCCCAGCTTTGTGCCCATTGCATCTACAATACCATCTAGCCATCTCATTTTCTGCTGCCCCCTTCTTCTTTTGCCCTCCACCTTTCCCAGCATCAAGGCCTTCTTGAGTGAATCCTCTCTTATCATTTGATGTCCGAAGTACTTTAGCTTCATCTTTACTATTTGACCTTCTACGGAGCAGTCAGGTTTGATTTCTTCTAAGCGACCTATTTGTTCTCCTCGCTGTCCAGGATACCCTCAAAACTCTCCTCCAACACCACATTTCATATAGGGGTGTACATTTCAGATTTTTTTGGACTGGAAATCCCATAATTCTCCTTTCCAGGATTGCTACCTGTTGGATCCATACCTTACAGATACCTAAATTGCGCTCACTTGGAAAGAAGATCCAGCTGACAGATATCATGCCTTGGATAGATTTAATTTCCAGGTGTTTTTTTTTAAAAGGCTTCTCAGTAAGCAGTGGGGTAAATCCTGCCCCCCCAAAAAAAACACCAAAAAAACCAAAACAGGAAATTAGGCTTATCAATGGCATGAACCCTGATTGCTGTGTTTTCTCCTCAAATGAGCACAATTTAGATGTCTGTAATGTCTGCGACGGCTTGGGGTTAAGATGCTGAACTTAATGCCTGGAAGGTCAGCAGGTCAACAATTGGATTAGTAGTCAAAAGATCCAAAACCCACGTCCTCAGGAATATGTGACACATTGATCCAGCTTCCAGTGGATAATGGTCTCAAGTAGAAAGGTTGGTGGTGGCAGCTGCTGCTTCTGTTCCCTAGCAAATGTTAGCTCAGGACACTTCCTCACTTTGCCAAATGGTAGGGTCAATCCTATATTCATTAATTAGCCATATATTTTAAGGGCCAATTGTACATTGTTAGAGAGGGAATCATGTTATTGTTGAAGGGCATCACTGAGGCAGCCTTTCATATCTGTCAAAATCAGATTGCAAAAAAAGAATTAACCAGAAAGGTAATCACAAACAAAGGTAAGCAGATTTACCAATGTTGTGAGATGAGTGAAGTTTCTGCTTCAGTACTTAAGGAATGTCTTCTTTTAAAGACTGGTTTAATTTTTTTTAATTTAAATTAAATTCATGTAAATAATTAGTATTCTCTCTGTCTTTTATTTTTCAGAGAATGACATGGGATCAGGTGATGGTAATTCTGTAAAAGAGGATTTTGTCAAAGAAAAAACAGTTCATTCTCCAATAATGAAATGGCTAAATCCCCGCTGATATTAGCCCATATGTGTAGGACTTTCAAAACAACACTTCAGAATTACAATGAATGTTCACAACTCACTTTAAAGACAGTAGTATTCCAGCAGAAGATATGATAATGTGCCAAAAGTCCAATCTGTGTACCTTCAAAAAAGTGAACTTTCAAATATGAGACTATGTACAGTGTACATGATTTTTAGGAAATGTTTGACAATAATTTGAATACTAAATGCATTATGAACTATTGAATGTAAATATTTTTGGAACAGTTAATCATCTCAATTCTGAACTTTTTTTGGAATAGTAGCCGTGTTAGTCTGTGTTTCAAGCATATCAGAGAGTAAACAAAACAAAAATGCTGTGGCACTTTAAAGACTAACTGTTGTATTTAAATGTTAGCTTTCGTGGATCAAGTCCACTTCGTGAGACTTCATGGCATCAATTTATGCACATCAGGTACAGAAGTAACAGATACAGTAAGTATACAAATCAACATGGTTCTAACAGATAGCAATCCTGGTAATAGCAGTTGAATATTATTCAAAGATTTATGGGACATTACCAAATTTGATACATCACAACTAACAGGTTGTTATATACGTTGCATGTTATATGTTGTTATATTATACTACCTTCACAGAAACTACTTCAGTAGAATTCTCATTCACAGCAAAGGCTACCTCACAGAACAAAGGATGAACTTACAGGATTGTCAATAGATGCTGAAGGTTAAACTTATTATCAAATGTTTAATGCCAGGTTTTGTCTTGGATCCTCCTACTAAACATTTGCAATTCACCAGGGTGAAACTTTAAAACTAATCCGAATAATAACCAGAGATCGTCTGCTATTACCAGTTGTAAAAAGCCATATTGATTATCTGCAGTGGTGGGACCGTGGGATTCAAGATTTTTTTACTACTTACTCTGTGGGTGTGGTATGGTGGGTCTGGCCAGGGGGAACGCCCTGCATTGCACCCGAATTAGGACTACTTTATTTTAAAATTTGGATGGGCAGGGCCAGCAAGAATTTCTGCTAACGGTTTTGGCGAACATGTGTGAATCTGCTGAATCCCACCACTGCTTATCTGCTACCTCTTTACCTGAGGTGTATAAATTGATGCCATGAAATCTCACTCCTATGTCTGATGAAGTAGACTTGATCCACAAAAGCTAACATTAAAATACAGCAGTTGGTATTTAAAGTGCCACAATGTTTTTGTTTTTTGTTTTGTATACTCTGATATATCCTCAATTCTGAAAGCCATATATCAATCCTCCTTCATTTTAAAAAATGGGAAAATATGGTTGTAAAAGTTTGGAAATGCAAAGTTTATAACCATGGCAAATCTTTTCTTTATTTTTTATATTATTTATAGTAAAATACAGAACTGGTAGGTGTAAATGAAAGAACTAAAACCAGTCTTAATTTTGAAGACAAGAAGGCTACACTCCTATGTGTAGTCTGAACTCAAGTCAACGGGATTCATTTTTATGTAAACCTGTATGGCAGGGGTGCCCAAACTTTCAGGCTGTGGTTGAGCAGGTCAGTCACGTGTTTCCTCCCTCTAGAAGTGGAAGTAAAATGATCTCGCACATGCACAGAACGCTGCCATAAATGCACCCATGGCTGTCATAAACGCATTTACGACAGCCACAGGTCATTTGCAGCAGTGTTTTGCGCATGTGCGGGCGTGTTTTAGTTCCACTTCTGGGAGCGGCACGGGCTGGATGGAATGTCATCATGGGCCAGATCTGGCCCACAGGCCATATTTTGGGCACCCCTGCTGTATAGGATCAGGTTGCATGGCTACAATTAAAAACCACTATGCCTGTTTGCATGTAGTTAAATGCTATCGTGTTCAGTCAGTGTTAATCTATAGTGGCTATTGAGTTGTTCCCTTAATGCAACTTCAAATGTATGAATCTGCTTAACTACACTTAATTCTTTGGTGGTTTGTGGTCTAACGTTGCAGTCCTATATATATTGCAAAGCTGCTTAAACCCTATCGACTGCAGTGTGGTTTAAATGGTAAATATACTGGCCTCTGGCCTCAAATTGCATTAAAGTTTTAAAAAGAGAAAATAAAGTACCATATTTGCCGGTGTATAAGATGCATCGGAGTATAAGACACACCCAGTTATTACCAAAATAGCACACTATAGGTCACTATATACAGTACAAGATGCACTCCATTTTTCCAGAGTATTTTAAGGGGGAAAACTGTGTCTTATATGCCAGCAAATATGGCACATCCTTTATATGTAGCAATTAACTGTCTATGTTCACCTGGAGTATAGCAAACACAGGATGAGTTCAGCCTGTTTTCTTTTTTGTGGAATAATTCATGCTCAATATAGATTGTAGTGGAGTGGTTTTCTTCATTATATACAAATATTATAACAAATAATTGCTCTAGCAATTACTTTTTAAAAATCTAATGGGCCATATATGGCCCTTTTGCTAAATGAAGTATTCAGGGGCTACCCAGATGAGACACTTTCCTTTCACTTCAAAGTAAAATACTCTAGCAGTGATGGGTAACCTTGGCACTCCAGGTGTTCTTGGATTTCAATTACCAGAAGCCCGAGTCAGCACTCCTGCTGATCAGGGGAATTGAAGTTCAAGAACAGGTGGAGTGCCAAGGTTTGCCATCAGTGTCATAGGAGAATAGGTACTTCATTTCTGCATAACTCCCTTTCCTTGGATGGTTTCCAATTGAGAAACATGCTTGAAGTAATGGCTTGTGCAGAAACTGAAGGTGAGCTTCTTTGAGGTTAGATAATTCTTACACGCTAAAAGGTAAAAATTATAATCTGCCCAAACTAGTCCATCAAATTCAGAAATATGGGGCTTGTCCATCTCCTGATTTCTACATAACATGCCTCTATAGAGGGATCTCCATTAAGGAGGCTTATTCTCTCCTGCTGAAATTAGCAGAAATTAAAATGCATTAAAATGTCTCATTGCAGGCTACACTGCATCAATGTGACCATCAAACTTTTCATTCATTCATTTTCATACCATTCATTTATTTGATTTGTATGTCGCCCACTCAACGGCACACTTTTCAAGCTGGGGGCCAAGTCACGCTCTCTCAGTCAGGTCCGAGGGCCGGACAGCCATTTTAGCCTGTCTGCAAAATGGGTGTGGCCATTTTGTCTGAACAGCTTCAAAGGGGTGGCCATTTTGTTTCTTGAATGCCCTTGGAGGGGTGGGAGCTGGGAGCATACCTGTCAACCATCCCGATTTGGCCGGGATTACCACAGAATTTGACGCCGATTGACGTCATAACCCGCCCCGCGCTGCCAAAACCATGTAATTTGGCAGCGGGGAAAACGCTTTCCACGCATGCGTGGAAGCGCTCTGCCACTTGCGCAGCCCTTATGCAAGTGGCGGAGCGCTTCCACGCATGCGTGGAAGCTCTCCGCCAAGTGTAAACCCCTTTCACGCATGCGTGGAAGCGCTACGCCGCTTGCATAGGGGCTGCGCAAGCGGTGTAGCGCTTCTACGCATACGTGGAAAGCAACCTGCGCACAAGCGATCTGCGCAGGTCCCATTTTTTTCGCCGCCGCGGGTTGACAGGTATGGCTGGGAGGCCACATGAAATGGCATCGGGGGCCAATGGGCCTTAGGCTGGGAACCCCTGCTTTAAAAGGTAAAGGAAATTTCAGCAGGTGTGATGTGCGTCTGCTGAACTTTCCTTTTCAAAACAATTATTAAAGATATAGGAACTTTGTCCTCTTTTTCACCTGGTCACCTTAATTGTTTCCCATTATGACTTGACAGGTAACTGAAGTATGAACATTAAATTAAGGATGGCCACGTATCTTCACTTACTGGAACAAAACTAATTTTCTCCTCTAGAATCAGCAAAAAATAAAAAATAAAAAAAATAGACTGGCTTAAATCCGAAAGACTGAATTCTGTATCTGCAGACTGCACAGTCAGACTGCCAAACTGGGTGGATCATTTTAAATCATGTCTTATTTGATGCTCTTCCAGGAAATTTTGAATTGGATAAAAAAAGAGCAACTTGTATAGTTTGGCAGACAGGATGAGAGAGTTTATTTAAATAGTGCTGTGAATTTTTACATGAATTTAACTCTTCTGTTGTTCTTTGCCAAATATTCATGATACTGTTAGATATAATAAACTATTCTCATAAGAGTATATTATTACTGCTCAATAAATCAAGAAAACATATTGTTTCTATATTCTGATTTCTGTTCAGATAATTTTATTCAATGCAAAACCACACACACATAACTTCCTTAGTTTTTAGTTCTTTAAAGGCAGCAAATGTATGCTTCGTGCCTATATGAATAGCAGATTATAGAAGCAAAATATCACATAAAGCTGTACAGTTCATTGAATACAGCCAAAAATTCTTTGAATGCAGAAAAAAGTTGGTGGAAGGTAAATAAATTTTTGTGTCAGATATTACTCTGGGTTGAAAGGATTTTTGCTGGAGTAGCTCTGCTTAGGGGACACCCGAACGAAGCACCTTTCATGTCCTCAAGATCCATTGTGCAGTACTCGGGTAATGAACCCCAACCTTACAGGCTCCAAGCTCAGCATCTTAACCACTAAGCTGCTGGTGGAAGGCGATATGTAGAAAGTCCCCTTTCTATCTTCTCCTCACTCCAGCAACTATCCCCCAGAGAAAATCTGTCTTGATGGACAGGGGATTATTCTGAAAAAAATATATTCATTAAAAGTGGGGGTATTCTTGCCATGCCTCTATCCTGAGCATACCTGACATTGTCCAACTTTTGTAAGCTGTGTAGGACCTGAACCTGCAGGCCAGTAGCCAGGATTCTAGTGTTGTTGTTGTGTGTGTGTGGTTTTTTTTTTGGGGGGGGGGATTTTCGGAGGGGCAACAATGTCACACTTCCATATATCACATTGGCATCGCGGGGTGGTTTGGGGTGGATGGGCTGTTAGCTCAGGAGGGTTTTTGCCCCCCTGGCTGCGGCCCTGCTGACCTGGTTAGTGCTTGGATGGAAGACCACCAGGGAACATAGAAGATCTCAAGCTAGATATTCTAAACCAGTGAAAGACAGCTTCCTATGTTCCACACATGACTTCGTTTGCATCAGCCCATTTCCATATAACTGAGAGTCTAGCTACCAATAAAATAAAATAAAATAAAAATAGAAAAATGAAGTGAGATTTTCTATACATCTATGTGTTAGAAACAGATCTGAGTGAAGATGTGATTCTGCAGTGTCTTAATCACTGGTGTCTGACATAGCGCTAGAGCAGGGGTTCCCAACCTTTTCAAGCTGGCGGGGGGCTGGGTCATGCTCTCTTAGTCAGCTTCGAGAGCCGGACGGCCATTTTGCCAGGCCTGCACGATGGGGGAAGCCAATTTGTCCCAATAGCTTCAAAGGGGGTGACCATTTTGTTTTTCAAATGCCCTTGGAGGGGTGGAGGGGATCCAGCCCACTGGCCTTAGGTTGGGAACACCTGCCCTAGAGATTCAGATTTGCAGAAGACTGAAAGGCAATAAAATCTACCTTTATTGTTTAACTGTATATATTTGCAGGTTGCTTTTTTTTAAATAGAATAAAGCCTTCCTAAAAAAGTTTCAATATATAAAGATGGCCATAAGTACAAAATCATGCAGTACTATAGCAATAATTAATAACAAATAAAGACCAGCAATAACATGTGTGTGTGTGTGTGTGTGTGTGTGTGTGTGTGTGTGTGTGTGTGTGTGTGTGTGTGTGTGTGTGTGTGTGTGTGTGTGTGTGTGTGTGTGTGTGTGTAGATTCTTTATAAGAAACTGAAATGCCACAGGTCTATGTTGTAGAAAAATTACTAACAGTCTAGAGAATAAAAAGAAAAGGGTAACAATGCCACCAGTATATTGGCAAGAAAAGAGAAATTAAGATGCCGGTGGTGAGACCAAGAGCCCAATGAACTGCCAGGACTTGGGTGAAGATGACAAAATCCTTCATGCTGACACAGTCTTAGTGTCTTCCTTATAGCAATTTGATACTACTTATATCCCTTTCCTTGCATTTAATTGCGCCAAACACTTTTTATTTTTATTTTTAAACATTTCTAAGTCTACAAAACACCTCATAACACATGAGGAATGAGTATGAGATACTGTTTTAGTCTGGTGAGGACCCCCTTGAGTGATTTTGCTGTGCCTAATGGTTGTTGCAGAAGAACACAAAAAACTCAGATCGAGTTAGTGTTTCTGTATTTTGCAAAATACTGTAGGCAGCTCTGTCTATGAGTAGAAAAGTAAATTTATCCATGAAAGCTGAGGTACACAGAAAGAGCTTCCTCAAAGATTGTGACATTTTTGAACCACAATCAGGCATATCGTATATACTCGAGTATAAGCCGAGTTTTTTAGCCCCCAAAAGGTGACATGGCTTATACTTGGGTCAGTGACCACAAGGGTCCCAAGACCATGCTGGATTGAAACGCGCCGACAATTTAATTAATTTTCTCATATTTTCATGATTATTGAAACTCACTAGCAGCTGTTGCATTTCCCACTCTCGGCTTATACTCGGATCAATTTTCCTCGGTTTTCAGGTCAAAATTAGTTACCTCGGGTTATATTCAGGTCAGCTCATACTCGAGTATATATGTTACCCTGATAACAGCAACCTTGTGTTTCTCATACTAGGTCAGGAGAAAGGAAAAAAGAACTACAGAATGAACCCCCTAAAAGTTGCCTTCATTTTTTTAGTTTCACCTCTGGCCTAGACACGGAAGAAGAAAAATGCACGAATGCTCACATTTAAATACAGGAGTTAATCTTTAAGATGCCACAACTTTTTTGTCTTTTTGTTGTTTCATTTTGTTTACTCTCTGATATGCTTGAAATACAGACTAACATGGCTACCACTTCATAAATATTTAAAAGTACACGTCAAAAGAAGTGGAATTACATTTTATTGTTACAATTACAGTGATATGCAATTTGTGTAATATGTAAATATGTAGAAGTGTTATGTAAATTATACCCTAGAGCTGGGATTCTTAACCTGTGGCACGTGGTTAACCATTTCATGTGCCCCCCTTCCACCAAACCAGGAAGTGCCATGTGGTGGAGGAAGAGCAAAATGGTCGCCTGGCCCCTGAAGCTCTCTGTGGAAGCATGACTCAGCCCCATGCTTAAAAAGGTTGAGAACTCATGCCCTATAGATTTGCAAAAGGAATTAATTGATGAGTAATTCATTCCTAGTTGCTACCAAGTGCTGTAGTATATAATTCTGAAGAAGCCTATATTGACATTCTCCTTCGGCCACATTGCTTATCACATCATCTTTCACTACCTCAGGAGGAAGTGCATGTATGTGTGTCTCTGTGTGTGGGATGCAATGTAATAATAAACCAATGAGGTATTAGGCTACAAAATGGTTTCAATCGTATTTCAGTCTAAATACAAATAAACAGTTCAAAGTTCATGAACAAGAAAACCACCAACTACCCACCTCATAGTTATACTGTTGTCAAGGGAAGATCATCTTGAATAGCACTTCTTAGGGTGCTAAAGAACGTGGATTAATGCATCCCTTGAGTGCCAAAGGATACATTTTGAACAAAAATACCACTATTAGCACCTGCATACAGCATCCTATCTCTTTAAATGGTCTGTTTTGATCACTGCTCACTTTTGAAAGTATTTCCTGACACCTGGGAATTTGGTAAATATTTCCTGTTTGTATTGTGTCTGGACGAAAACAGGATTTTTCCAAGTTGAAACTGGTTCCTCAACAGTCTTGGATGACCTGCAGTTGTTGTTTTGTTATCATTGTTTTCTATACGTCAAACTGATACTGAATTTCAAAATGAAACCATCTCATTCTGCAGCTACCAGAGTAACTTAAACGTTATAATAAAATAATAATTGATTGTTATAGTGATGAAAATTACATATCTCTCTTAAAGTTAACACCGATCTTACTTAGGAGAATTAAAGATATTTTGCTGGGGACCTGCAATGATGCAAACCTATTTTAATATGCCATATTTTGTACAGTGGTAATGGGAAGTATAGATCCAGTTCGGCACCACCCTTGTTTACCTGTGGGGCTTATATAGTGTCTCCCCAGCAGTGACTCCTTGCTACAATGTAGTAACCCACTGGACAATCATAACCAACCAATCATAACAGGATATATAAGAACATAATAAGAACAGCCTTGCTGGAACAGGCCACAGCCCATCCAGTCCAGCATTCTGTCTCACACAGTGGCTCACCATTTCCTTCAGGGTATTCCCAAGCAGATGCCTTCACCTGCTTAGGATTCCCTGGAAATGGCATTGAGAGATATCCTGCCTATCTCTCCAACCCGGAGGTTGTCCTTAGGTAGCCATAATTATAGCCATTGATAGCCTTGTCCTCCATGAACTTGTCTAATCCTTTCTTAAAGCTGTCAAGACTGACAGCTATCACCACTTCTTCTGGCAGGGAGTTCCATAGACCAGTAATCCTCTGGGTGAAAAAGTACTTTCTCTTATTTGTTTGAGAACTAGTACCCAAAAGTTTCATGGAGTGTCCCCTAGTTCTAGTGTTGTGCGATAGGGAAAACAGTTTTTCCTTATCTACTTTGTCCACACCGTGCATGATTTTATAAACTTCAATCAGGTCACCTCTTAGACGCCGTCGTTCAAGAGTGAAAAGGCCCAACCGTTGCAGCCTCAGATGGTAAGGAAGGTGTTCCAGTCCCCTAATCATTCTGGTTGCCCTCCTCTGTACTTTCTCCAACTCCATAATATCCTTCTGGAGGTATGGCGACCAGAACTGTACACAATATTCCAGATGGGGCCTCACCATAGATTTATAAAGAGGCAAAATGACACTTGCTGACTTATTTTCTATACCCTTCCTAATGATCCCTAACATTGAGTTTGCTTTTTTCACTGCTGAGGCACACTGGGTTGACACCTTCATTGAGCTGTCCACCAGGACACCAAGGTCCCTTTCCTGGTTTGTCGCAGAGAGTTCAGACCCCATCAGTTTATAAATGTAATTGGGGTTTTTTGCCCCAACATGCATCACTCTGCACTTACTGATGTTGAAGCTCATTTGCCACTGTTTTGCCCACTCCCCCAGTGTCAAGAGATCCCTCTGGAGCTCTTCACAATCTCTCACAGTTTTCACTACCCTGTATAATTTAGTGTCGTCAGCAAATTTGGCTACCTTGCTTTTTACTCCTACCTCTAGATCATTTATGAAGAGGTTGAAAAGCAGGGGTCCCAGTACTGAACCTTGGGGGACCCCACTCTTTACTTCCCTCCACTTGGAGAAGTGTCCATTTAGTGCTACCCTCTGTTTCCTGTCCCTTAGCCAGTTGCTGATCCAGGACAAGACCTGTCCCTTTATTCCATGACTGGTAAGTTTATTCAAGAGCCTTTGGTGTGGGACCTTGTCAAAAGCCTTCTGAAAGTCCAGATAAACAATGTCAACTGGATCCCCCTTATCCACATGCTTGTTGACACTCTCAAAAAATTCCAACAGATTAGTGAGGCATGATTTGCCCTTGCAAAAGCCATGTTGGCTCTCCTTTAGCAGTGCCTTCTCTTCTATGTGCCTATTAATTCTATCTTTTAGGATGGTTTCCATCACTTTACCTGGGACACATGTCAAACTGACAGGCCGGTAATTTCCTGGATCACCCCTGGATCCTTTTTTGAAAATTGGTGTTACATTCGCTACCTTCCAGTCATCAGGCACAAAGCCTGATTTGAGGGAAAGATTATATATTTTGGCTAGGAGATCAGCAATTTCATCTTTAAGTTCCCTGAGAACTCGTGGATGGATGCCATCTGGTCCTGGGGATTTGTTAGTGTTTAGCTTAACAAGACATGCAAGGACCTCCTCCCTGGTTATTTCTATCTTGCTTAATTCTTCGGTTTCCCTCCCTACGAAGATAGGCTCTGTTTTGGGCATGTGGTCTCTGTCTTCTTCAGTGAATACTGAAGCAAAGAATTCATTGAGTCTCTCTGCAATCTCTGTTTCCTCTTTAATAACCCCTTGCCTTCCATTGTCATCTAATGGTCCAATGGCCTTCCTAGTTGGGTTCTTACTTCTAATGTACTTAAAGAAGTCTTTGTTATTTCTCTGAGTATTCTTAGCTATACGCTCCTCAAAGTCTTGCTTTGCTTTCCTGATTGTTGCCTTGCATTTGTTCTGCCAGAATTTATGTTTCTGCCTGCTGTCCTCATTTGGACAAGCCTTCCATCTTCTAAATGAGCTTTTCTTGCTCTTGATCACTTCCCGAACAGCTCCTGTAAGCCACATTGGAGTCCTCTTGGACCTGGCAGTGCCCTTTTTCCTTTTGGGTATGCATTCCAATTGAGTCTCTGTTATTGTTTTTGTAAACAGCCTCCATGCCTCTTGGAGTGTTTGGGCTCTCTCAATTTTCCCTTTCAGTTTCTTTTTTACTAGTTTCCTCATCTTTGGGAAATTTCCTTTTTGAAAATTTAAGGTCTCTAATAATATATAAGTATTAACCAATCAGGAACAGGATCCAAAGTTGTAACCAATCACAAAACTCTAATTAGCATAAAGAGTGTACCAAGAGAGGGAGATTACGCACTAACTTTAGCTCCTAATTTGGATGCGGGGGATGGTGGGAAACTGCCATTTTATCTTTGCAAGGCGTTGCTTGAGCAACTTGCATTTCTGCCTTAATACACAACATTAGCCCATGTGGATGATTAGCTTGCACCAAAATAGATCTATAGCTGGTGACAACCTTGTAACACATTTGGTGGGTTGAGGCATTGAAAGGGATGGCAAATAAGCTCTTCTTCTTTATTTTCATTTACTTTACCATTTTAACTTTTAAAAATATTTTCTTACTGATCCAGTGCTGTTCTAGATAAATGAAATCGGGTGGCAAGAGGCAGCAGGGGGAAAGGAGTTACTGAGCATCCCTTCTGCGCAGGTCCTTTCTACGCATGCGTAGAACCTTTCTACGTATGCGTAGAAGGCTTCTGTGCAGAAGGGGATGCATAGAAGTGACCTGTGCAGAATGGTTCTGCGCAGGTCTGTTGTACGCATGCGTAAAAGCCTTCTATGCATGCATAGAAGCGACCTTTCCCCCCGCTGCCAAATTACGGGGTAGCGGCAGCTCCGGGAGGGAAATGGAGAAAATCGGCTTGGAATTATGGGGTAATCCCAGCCAATACGGGGAAGTTGACAGGTATGCAGCAGACGCTGAGAGAACTAAGCAAGAGAACGACTTTTACGCATGGGTAGAACGGACCTGTGCAGAAACGTTCTGCGCAGGTCCAGTAATCTCCGGAGCTGTGCTTGACAGGTATGGTCTGCTGCTACTTCTCTCCTTATCTTAGGTGGAGTGATACCAACAAGAGGGTATTTTTGTCTCAGCTGGTGTTTTCTGCCTGAGATAACAAAAAGGCTTGGAATGATTTTCCCCGTTCCCTTATAACCTAATGGTCACTTTCAAACCATTCACCCACAACATCACACCTACTCACATCTCTAGCCAAACTCATCATATTCTGTCCCTCTCCATTTTTTCAGCTCCAACTACAGAAAAGTGCACTAAAACTGTATACAAAATGTGCTGTGGTATATCTTTGTACCAGTATGTGAAAGGGAATTATAGTGCATGGCTGGAAGCTAATAAAACTCATTTTAAAAAATGTCCCTTCCACTCAAAGAATCTGCCAGGGATAAGTGTTTTTTAGTTTTGATTGTTCTAAGTACCATATCTCAGGCCTCCATGTTTCTAAACAGAATACACACTTAATTCACAGACTTGTATATTAAAATTTATTTCCGGTGTGATGTCATTTGTGAGCTTTATTTGTATTGTTTTAATATTGTTGAGCTATCCTGGGGGCTATCTGTAGAAAACTGGGTTCTCTAATAAATAATGAATACCTATGAAAGTCTATGCCAGTTTTAAGGATGTTAATTTCATTATCCATCAATACTAGCACTGTAAGACCATAGGAAAAACAAACTGTTGATTTCTTTCTAATTTTCAAAATGATGTAATTCTTGTAATTGGACAAACTGGACTAGCACATTGAAACTAATTTGAAAACATTTTAATCCTCTCATATGAGAAGGATCTATTTTGGAAGAAACAGGACAACAACAAAAACCAGCCTGAAAAGCTATTGAAATTTGAAAACAATATTAACATGTTTCTTAAGAATAAAGTACAATGGAAATGGAGAGAATACCAGTGGCTCCTTGCAGCTGTAGGATACTTTCCTCCTAGCTAATTTTAGCTTTCTATTCCTGATTTTTATTTTGGATTTCACTTGGCTTCCCATACCACTTCCTCTAACTCCTTTATAGTTCTTCCTTATCCAACACATTTCAATCATTCTTTTCTTTCCTTCAGAGAAAGCCCAGCTACTCTTTGCCAATTTCAGGAGTACATGTTTATCTTAGCAACGTTAAAATTCTTAGTCAATTCTATTTAGGAAATCTGTTTATATATTGGAGCTTTCTAATATTCATGGTTTTACAGTAATAAGAAGGCCTGGGAAACAATCCAGGCCTGAAATTCTACACAGGTAGTATTCTACTAGAACAAACCACAGGAATCTGAAGGTGAATTCCAGCATCAATAAAATACTTGGTTTTTCTAAGTGGAGCTATAATGACACCAGACAGTCAGGGTGGTCAAGAAAAAGTCTCTATCTAGTCAATCCAGAGGGCTTCTGCTTGTGCCAGTGATGGCCAACCTTGGCACTCCAGGTGTTCTTGAACTTCAATTCACAGAAGCCCTGATCAGCAGGAGTATTGACTTAGGTTTTTAGTAATTGAAGTCCAAGAACACCTGGAGTGCCAAGGTTAACCATCACTGGCTTATGCCATGAAATTCCCATTTCCCCACCTCTCCGCTGCATGCACTCCCCAATCATACCAAGGTAAAGGTCAGCAGTTCGAGATCCACCTGCTGCACAACAGAGTTAGCTCCCATCTCTGTCCCAATTGCAGGTAGATAAAAAGGTACCACTTTGGTGGGAAGGTAAACAGCATTCTGTGCCTGGCATATGTCCACAGAAATGTCCACAGACTTAGACAGAGATGAGCACTGAACCCTAGAGTTGTTGAATACGACTGGCTTTCAAGCAGTGGTGACCTTTACCTTTACTAAAGGTCTTCCTTGCTTGAAAGCTAGTTGTGTCTGATTTTAAGGGGGGGACAGTGCCCATCTCCATTTATAGCCAAAGAACCAGTGCTGTCTGTGTCTGCAGACATTTACATGGTCATGTGGCAGGCATGACTAGATGCTGGAGTGCCGGAACGCTGTTATCTTTCCTGTCAAAGTGGTACCCATTTATCTACTTGCAATTTCAAATTTAAATAACCTTTATTGGCATTACAACCAGCACTACAGTGCCAAGAACATTGCAGTCAGTTGATACAACAAGGTGTGGTACTGTTGGGGTCTGCAAGCCTGGTCTGGATGGAAAGCTTCCGGACCCGAACAGTACAAATAAAATCATGAGGAACCTGATTAAACATTTTAAAAAAGCAAATACTCTATCCATAGAATCAATAAAATCATTGTTTAAAAGAAGGAACAGGATAAATCTGGAAGTCCACTGGAACTTGTCAAAAGGAGTTTTCAAAGTTTTAAGTTGGATTTCCTCGTAATGTGAGCAATAGAAACAGACATGGATAACCATTTCAGCTTGTTTGGCCCCACAGGGGCAGCTCCTGTCTTACATAACTTACATAAAAACTTCATTGACATCGCAAGTGGTATAAAAATGGTTAAAACAATGAGGAGCAGCATAACCAAAACATGTAAAGTCAAGAATCATCAACTCCTACCGAATGGTCAAGATTGGATGGCACCTGACAGAAAGGCAGCCACTCCATCCAAGTAATCAGTGAAGCCATTGTTCAAGGGAAGCAACAATTTAGAGGAGTCTTGAGAGTCCACTAAATTTGGTTAAAATGGGATCTAGGTAGTTGAGACGGATTTCCTTGTAAAATGGGCAGTAGAAGAGAAGGTGGATAACTGATTCAACGCATTTGACCCCACAAGGACACAACCTATCACCATATGGGATTTTGTTTCTACGCCGGAGGAGGATAAAAGGCCGCTGGGGCTCTGAGGTGGCTGAAGAGGCTGTCAAGGACGTTGAGTCCCAGGCTCCATCATGTACATTGAGCCCAGGCACCGTCATGTATGTTGAGCCCGGGCTCCATCGTGTACGTTGAGCCCTGGGCTCTGTTGCATAGGTTGAGCCCAGGCGCCGTCAGTGACGCTGGAGCCTGATAAGAACTTTTTGTTATTTATTTATTATTTTCTCATTGATATAAGGACTCTATTATGTATTGTTTTGTGTTGCCCCTGTGGATTCTACTGTGTGAGATGCTACTGTGTGACTGTATTATCGAAATGTTACTTTCTTGCCGAGATGTTATTATGTTGCTGTGTTTTTATTATATTTTTGTACCTTACTTTTTGCAAACTGCTTTGGGTCACCCTAGGGTGAGGAAGGCGGTATATAAATTCAATTCAATTTTGTTGAATCTCTCAAATAGGAGCTCAGAGGGCAAAACGTTAAACCTTGCCAAGGAATAGGCCCTGTACTGTTGAGGGAGAGTCAGGTTACACAAATAGGGAGACATTTGGACTCGCTGCAGGAGGATCCCCAACCTCAAGGGAGAGCAAGCTTTATTGGCTGCACCGCAAAGGGTCTGGTACTTGATATCTAATAGTCTTTGCTTAGTTAATTTAAAGATCTCAGGGGCAGTTGATTAAACCATTGGTTCCAATGCTAGGCTGAGAGATATAATTTCCCCCTCTATGGAAGAGAGCCAGCTGGAAGACTGTGACTCCTTAAGAAATTGAAAGCTGAGACTAAGGGGGTTTGTGTTTAAAAAAATAACTGTTCTCTTTCCTATCTACTTGCAGTTTCTTGCCCCTCAATTCTCCAGAGCAGATCCAGAGTCAGGGTACAGGCTGCAAGGCAGAGGAGAAATCTATCCTGCTCGTAGTGCCTTTTTTGGCTGTGAGTAGACACTATTCAGTACAACTCTATGTGTCTTCCTGATTCGAAAAGGACAACTCCCAGGTGGAATGGCTGTTCAATACTAGTTGAAAGGAAAAGAACCAAAAGAGATCAGACAAGCAAGGGGACTAGAAGGTTCACATCAGCACTTGGGCCTAGACTGAGAGGTCATATAAGGTACCTAGTCACAGTTCTCACTTGAAGAGGTGCCCTGTGTTTCCATTTGAATTATATAAATTCTTTCAAAATCTATATTAAACATATAAACTGGCAAGTACATGTTATAGAAATCTGTGTTCCCTTTTGTTAAAACATCTGGAATGCCACATACTCTTTGCTCCTGTTATAGGCTTAAATGATTTTGATTGGTGGCTGAGATTAGGAGAGAGATGTCAAAACACTTGGAAGGCAAGACGTTGCCTATCTGTTGTATGAGATTTCAAGTGAAATGTTCTGAATTCATAATTTGAATACTCTCCCTCACTTACAGTTGCTGGACAATCAGGGAAAGGTTTGTCACCAAAACTGAAACTGAGGAATTTTCATATCTATATGTGGGAGCTGCCAGCTATGTACATAGGATTCCACACTATCAAGACCAAGGGTTCCCAACCTAAGGCCCATGTGCCTGATCTGGCCCATGGTGCCATTTCATGTGGTCCCCCACCCCTCCAAGGGCATTCGAGAAACAAAATGACCACCCCTTTGAAGCTGTTGAGACAAAATGGCCATCCCCATCGTGCAGGTAGTGAAAAATGGCTGTCCGGCCCTCAAAGCTGACTGAGAGAGCGTAACTTGGCCTCTGGTTTGAAACGTTTGGGAACCCCTGAATGAGACCATCAGAACAATGCAATTTGAACTTTGTGAACAAAATCCTAATTTATTTTAAAAGGCTCATTTATTTTTAAACCTTGACATAATAGCATGTGTAATGCTTAGAATCAAAACTATTTTCGTTAGACACCCAACTACGATCTCTCCATTGCTGTGCTTAATGGAATGTGCTGCTTTATTTTTCCCTTGAGACTCTGAAAGGCTTTTTAAAAAATCAGAACTAAACAAAAGCATATCAATAACAGGAAGCTGTTGGTGAGAAATACCCTGATCTTCCTGTAAATTCACGTCACCACACTCCTAGGGGACAAAGGTGCACAAACAGCATGGTAAATAATTAAGATTTAATATAGGCTTTGCAATGTTGTTTACCGTACAACAACAAAAAAGAATTGTTTCTCAAGGCGCAAAAAAGCGCAAATAATAGAAACCCCCTATCAATCTAATCAGGAAGCGATGATGTTATGTCTGGGTCAACTGCTAAAAACAGATTGTAACCCATCAGTGAATCAACAGATAGCTGTGTGAACACACCCAAACATAGAGATCAATGCTAGAAATCTGAAATGTTACATTGTGGGAAAGCTGGAAAATAAGATAAACCCATGTTTCTTTTGTGCACATTTACTGAAGTACAGTACTCACAAGTACAAAGGGTACTGTTAAGATTGTAACACTCTCCCACAAAACATTTTTGTGTGGCATGTGGAGCACAGGCTTTTCCATGATCATTGGCTTTTTGCCTAGTGTAATGTGGGAATCTTGTGGTTTGCTGGATAAAATGTTGGGCAAAGAGTAAATGCTTAGAACAACTGCTAAGTCATGGGTCTGGACAACAAAAGCAGATTCTGAACAGATAAAAAATTGTGGCAAAAAGTCTTTTTTGGTGTAACAGGATAAATTAGTGAGATCTGAAAGTAGGATGTTAAGAGTATATAAATGTGCCCGAAGGTCAAGGTTTGATACCCAAGTGCTGCATGATGGATCTTGTGGACATAAAAGGAGCCTCATTTGGGCGTCCCTGAGCGGAGTTTCTCCAGCAAAAATCCTTTTAACCCAGAGTAATTTCTGACAAGAAATTTATTTTAGTGTGACCAAGGTTAGTGTTCCTCTTCAAGTTTTGACCTCAAGTGACCGCATTCCATATTCCTTCCACTCAATTCTGGTTACAGTTTTCTTTCTTAGCTGTCTCATCTATGTTCTGCGGTTGTAGACCATCTTTAGTCTCCACTGGTGTATTTGGAATCCCCCACAGAACCCCCGCACAGGAGTGTGAAATTAAAATAAAAACTAAATGAAAGCAATTTAAGATATTTTATCTATGGTAGTCTTAATCTAGATTGGGCCTTTATGTATTTAGTTGGTACAAAAAGAGAAATGTAGCAACATGAATTTATAAAATATTTGATCCTCAGAACAGAGTCAGAAAAAACAATGGACTCTAAAAATGAGTACACAGAATATTAATAAATCTGATGCCTTTTTATATGCAGTGTTGTACAATGTCAGCCAAGGACTCATGAGATGTGGGTTCAAATCTCCACTTGACCATGGAAGTTCAATGCAAATGAGAGAAATAAACCATTTGAGGCAGAAGTATCTTTCAAGTATCTTTTACTGTAAGAATGCGAAGGAGTGAAAAAATAACATATGAATCATCAAATTGTTCCAGTATTGCCAGTTTTTCAAAAGAATTTTTCTTCGTCAGGTTATAATCTTATGCATTTTAATGTAAACAATAGAATAAAAACAAAATCATACACTCTGACAACACATTATAGTTTGGCTATAAGCCTTAAACCAAGATATCTAAACATAATACATACCAAGAGTTTTTTTATTGCATCTACTAGCTTCTGGGAGGAATACATCCTTTCATAAAGAGCTTCAAGGCGTTAAAACATATGGTACAATGTTTGCAATATATACTGTGTGTCAAGTGATGTATTCATAGGTATCATGGAAGTTCAATGGCAGGGGTGTCCAAACTACAGCCTGCGGCACCAAATCATCTGCCCCACCCCGCCCTTGCTGCTCCTTGAAGCGGAAGTAAAACACACATGTGCAGGTGCATAACACACACATGCATGTGCTTAATGCTGCCGTAAATGACCCGTAGGCAACTGTCGTAAACATATTTACAACAGCTGCAGGTCATTTATGGCAGTGTTATGCGCATGAATGTTTTACTTCTGCTTCCGTTGGTAGAAACCACATGACCGGTCCATGGCCGGTCAAGCTTGGGCACCCCTGTTCATTGGGGTGGGGCTGAGATGGCAGTGGTAAACTACTCCTCGAACATCTCATATGCCTCAAAAACCTTATTAGCATTGCCAACAACCTGATGACCCATAGCAAAGCACTGTTTATTATTACAAAGTATGAGCCATTTCAAAAGGAAATATACATGATTGTTCAAATAGGAGCTTTTTTCGCCTTTCTGTTTAATGGAACATGTAGAAAATGTAAGTAAGTAAGAAAGAAAGATGATCTCCATTAGTTGTGCAGTGAAAGCAATTTGCTTGAATTTAACAATTAATTAGCACTTCTGGTATTATGCTGTGTCATTTTGTTCCCACAAAGTCCTCATACCAAAACAAGAAGTATTAGGAAACATCTGAGGGGTCTTGCTTCACTGTTTTATCCAGCTTCTCTCCCTAAAAATATTTAGGAAATAATTAGGCAAGTAGTTATGTAAACACCATTCAGAACAATGCAGTCATTATGAAGAAATCTGGGGAAAAATAATGGCAAGGGCAGAAAATAATCCCAGGCTGGTTTGTCCGATTTTAAAGCTAAAACGGTTTGGGTCAGGTCAATAGTTGGGCAAGTGGAGTTTTATCCACTGCTTTTGCAAGGGAACTGCAAAGAATTTTCCCCACTGTACCAAAATAATGAGTCAACATTCTCTGAATGATGCCAGGTTTCGGCATTTGAGGTACATACAACAACATTCATAAGTGGAGTTTTCAAATGCTTATTTCACTATAATGTTTACTAAATTACATTTATATCCTTAAGGGTGGGCACATGGCTCTCTTTCTCCCCACTTTATGTTCACTTTATTACTGAAGTAAGATGCTTTTCATTCAGGGATTTTATGTTGCATTCCCATTTGATTAGTTCTGTGATGGCGAACCTTGGCACTCCAGATGTTCTTGGACTTCAATTCCCAGAAGCCCAAGCACCCTGTGAATCCACCCGAATAGGTTTACTGTGATTCATCCGGCCCATGCTGCCCTCGTCACTCCCGGAAGCAGAAGTAAAACGCACCCGGATGGAGGGGTAACCCAGAAGAGTCTTAACCATACAGGCACGTTTTACTTCTGCTTCCTGGAGCGATGCGGGCAGCGTGGGCCAGATGAATCGCAGTAAACCCATTCGTGTGGATTCACAGGGTGCTTGGGCTTCTGGGAATTGAAGTCCAAGAACATCTGGAGTGCCAAGGTTCGCCATCATGGGATTAGTCTTTTCCTTTCAAATGATTTTCAGGCAACTTTACTGTCAGTCCAAATGCAACCTGTTACCATACTGTGCTGCTTGTCTCTTTGAAATAATTCATTTCAAAATTTCCAGTGAGCTCTTCCTCTGTATGAAAAGGGTGCATTCACGCTGATTCACATCAACAGCAATGGTAAAAGTGAAGGGGTCAGTAAGAGCATCCAGCAACTAGTGCATATTTGGGAACTGGAGAACCTCTGGCTACTCCATGTGGTATTGACATCTTGTTTCCCGTCTCCTGCAATTCTTCTCTATCCCTTCTAGAAATGATTTGGAAGCTGGAACAGATAAAGCTCTCATCCCCTGAAACAACATAATAGTTTCAAAATCTGAATGATCCAGAAAAATGTGAATAATATTTTTGTAAAGTTTTTAAAAATTTGAATGTTTGGAAGTGAAGGCAGTTGGGATCAGGTAAAGGTCGCCCTTGCTCGAAAGCCAGTCATATCTGACTCTAGGGTTCAGTGCTCATCTCTGTTTATAATCAAAGAGCCAGCCATTTTCGTGGACATGTGGCAGGCATGACTAGACATGTGAACGATGTTTACCTTCCCACCAAAATGGTCCCTATTTATCTACTTGCAATTTCTTGCTTTCGAACTGCTAGGTTGGCAGGAGCTGGGACAGAGATGGGAGCTCACTCTGTCGTGCAGTACTTGGGTCTCAAACTGCTGGCCTGCCAACTTTCCAGTCATCAAGTTCTGCGTCTTAACTACTAAGCCACCACAGTCTGGATTAGGGTAGCTCCAGATATATTTTGTATATACAGTGGTACCTCACACAACGATTTTAATCCGTTCCACGAGGCTCGTTGTTGCATGAAGCAATTGCTATATGATACAAGCATCGTATAGCAATTTTCCCTATGGGATTAATTTAATTTAATTTAATTTTTAAATTTATATGCTGCCCAATCAGGGGAACCTGACTCAGGGCGGTGTACAACAGTTAAAAATGTATAAAAACAGATTTTAAAATCCCAAATTGTCCACTCATGCATCGTACAATAATTTTTTTTGCTAAGTGATTTTTCCTATTGAAAAATTGTTGTATAATTTTTTTTCATAGGTAAAATTATGTGGGACACCATGCCCCCCCCCAAACCTAATTGTTATGTGAGTTCATTATTGTACGGGGTGATTGTTGTATGAGGTTCCACTGTACCAGATTGTGAAGAAATTGTAATGAAAAGAAATTCATATGAAGGCAATTAACATAAAATCACTCCGGCATATTTATTACATAATTGTCATATTTCTGTTGTAAGCACTGGTGTCTCAGATACAAATTAGACGTGCACTGCAGAAAACAGTAACTGCCACTACAAAGATTTTCCAAGTTCACCCAAAAAGTTTAAACAAATTCCTGGATTCCCCACATTTCAGTATAACAATGGTCTTTACTACTATACCACACTGGTCATTATTTTATTATCTTTTGTTGGTTCACAATGAACTCATCAAAAGGTGGCTTTTGCATACAAATGATCATAGAGCAGGATTTTTGATAAGAATATTATATGAGAAAGAGAAATATGCATTACAGTGAATTTTGACAAGTTTTCTTTACATATCATAATGTATTGGATGATTTTACTGAGTTATGATGAAATGTATTGATGTACTGGATTATTAAGTATGTATTTGTTTTGTATTTTTTCTTTTTTCTTTCCTTTTTCTGGATTGTATTTGTATTTTTCTTTTTTGTTGATTTGTTTGTATTTTTTTGAAAATTTAATAAAATTTATTTTTTTAAAAAAGGTGGCTTCATTTTGGCAGTCTCACATCTGGCCTTGACATGGAAGAAGAATAAGAATAAAATAATTGGTGTTGTTATGTGCTGTTAAGTCACTACCAATGCATAGGGCTTTCAAAGTAGGTGGGATATTTAAGGAATGCTTTACCACTTCCACATTCTCAGTGAATTTCCATGGCTGAGCAGAGTTTTGAATCCACGCCTCCTGAGCCCAAGTCCATCACTCTATCCATTACACCAAACTGAATATCCCTCATAAGCTAATTCTACCCTGTAAATAATTTTTCACGTGTAGATGTGGCCTTCAAAAAACGATTGGGCTTCCCTTGAATGTCTCATTAAAGTTTCTATTTTTCCTAAATTACATATTTGCAATGGATGCATTCAGAACTGTTTAGAACACCTGGATTTCCTATGGCAAACTGAAAACTGTTGAAAAACCAGAGGAAACATTCATGTTTCCTGTCAGGGTTGACAGTAATGGACTAAAAAGGCCATCAGCACAATCTACATAGGAGTCATTGTCTCCTATCTATCGACACATTGAAGACATAAAAAGCTTGTGGAACAATGTTCTGTAACAGCTGGTGGGCTTGCAGAATCATCAGTAGTTTACTAAGTTTGTCACACAAATTTCTTCAGTTTTTATCCTGATGTTCATTTTAATACTTTTAGTAAAAGCACAGCTATGATTGTCTGCCTCATGTGGCAGGACTGACAGATGCATAACCAACCACAAATATGATTACTCATACTATGCTTTTCATGTGATAATTGTATTTATCTCTAATTTTTTGCTGCTTTATTTTTATTACATTTTTATTGCATGAAATATTAATTTCCATCTAAATAATCCCTTCTTGGATGCACATCTTGATGTGGTAAGGGGTTATGAGTATGTGAGGGAAACTGAGTACAATGTTGTCAGAAGGCTAGACTCTGTTTACAACTCTAAACTCCTAGCCAGGTCACCCAAGTTATTATTGGCAAAACTCAAATATCAGACTAAGATGCATTCATCCTCTTCAGGAATTAGTGATTGTATTAGCAGAAGAGAACGGTTTGTTCTAATGGTGAAGTGGCAGCAAAGTTCTTAAATGACAACTCAGGGGCAGTATCAGTAATATAAAGTGATACAGTACTGGCAAATGGTCTTTGATTTACCAGGGTGGTTATATTCAGGCTAACTGTTACTACTATCACGTGGACGGAAGCAATGATAAACAACTTCTTAATGCATTATATATACTTCGAAATTCCTGTGATGAAATGAAATAATGGTGGAAGAGACTTCTGGGTTGAAATTCATTTGACCAGCTACTAGTGAAGAGTTAAGTATGAGCAGTGCTGTTTTTATGAAGCAATGGACTAAAGCTGAAATAACATTCAGCTGTTGATGTGCACGTGTTTGACACAGAAATATGAAGCTGCATGGTACCTCTAATGTGAACTTGGAATATCAGAAGGATGAATCAAAGAGAATTCAAAATTATAAAGCAATAATTGCAACATTTAAGCATGACAATACTTGGTGTAAATGAACTAAAGTGGCTTGGGACAAAACATTTTTCAATCAGATAATTTCAAAATATTTTACTCTAGAAATGATCAGCTCAGTGATTCTAACAGTGAGGTGTGATCTAGTATAAGCAGTTACAGTCTATAATGCAAAAGTATGCCTCAAAAGTAGCAACCTCTTAAGATATCCATGATTCAAGCCAATGTTCCAAGTACAGAAATTAAATTCTTCAAAAAACCTCTGTTCATTAATAAGAGGTATTGTGCTTTTGTATTTAAGATTCAAAACACCAGAAAATATCAAAATATAGCAACACAATATCATGCCTGTGTTGTCAGCAGGAATAAGGAAGCCAAACTTTACATAGTAAAAAGCAGCCAGTTGTTCGCCAATGTCACCAGTTCAGATGGTCTACAGGATACGTTCTTGTGCTCACTAACATTCACAAAGAGACATGAAGCAAGGGAAAAATCCTTTCCTCATTAACTAACCAATTCTCACTCAAACACAAAGCAATTGTTAGAGGGTTTTTTCCCAACATTCAGTCTGCTATTTGCCATGTAAAAGTTTGCATCCTTTCCAATGCTCACAATATGGGCACAATATTTTGCAGCAGTATCAGGTCATTTCCTGGCATTCTGAATCACAGATACAGAGGCACAACACCCCACATTTATAGACCAGACATTTTTCGAAGAATTGAATCAACCAGAAGAACTGCAGCCTGAAATCAGAAATTCTTTCATGGAAGATTGTTTATGCTTCAGGATATAAAGCATGTACTTTGTGATTGAGCTCCAAGCTCTTTCACACAAGTCAACTTGAGTTCTAGTTTATCATCATTGCATAATTAAGATTTATGTGACATCAAGCTGATTCTAATTTAAGGTGACTGGAAGTTTTCTAAGTAGAAAGGACACAGAAGTGATTTACCAGTTCGTCTTTCTTGAGCCATTCTGGGACTGTGTGGTTTGCAAAATGCCACACAGATGTTAAGGCATGTAACCCCATCAGTCATATACATTCCAGATAATCTCAACTGGTCCCATGGAACACATTTGAACCCCTGAACTTTAGTTCCACAGCCAGGCAAACTAATCTACTGAGCTATATCAACTGGCCAGTTATCACTATATTAAATGCTAATTAAACATTAGTTTAAACATAAGACCATTTCATCTTTATAGTGAGGTACCAGCATGCTTATTAAGACGTAGTGAGGTAGCACTTTAAAGGCAATTTAATAAAATTCACTAAGACAATTCAATTCACATGGTTTGTTTCCCCAAGCAACTAATTTTTATTTTATGAGCAACTTTATGCCAAATGTAATTTATTCATTCTAAAAAAAAGCATGTTAATAGGATGAAGCAAGAATGCCTATTATAATGAAATAAAGGCTATTAAATGCTTGTTATAATGAAATGAAAACCATTTTAAAATCAGAGAATATGAACACAAAAAAGATGAGTTTATGTTGCAAAACACGTAAGAACATCAAACACTAATAGACCTCAGACTTCCAAATTTCTATATGACTATAATGCAAATCTTGCATCAGATATCTATCATGAAATTGTGCATAAAACACAGAGAAAGAGTGGCTCTAGCATACATTCCTCCTGTTTTAACTAAAGGATTTTTGTGCTGCCACTACAGATGACAACAGAAACTACGTCTGCAGTTTAGCCACCATTTTGAATCCTTCACAATGTCCACACCCAACATTGTTTCCAGAAACTATGAAGTGAAGGAGCAAAGAGGGAGCTACCACAGCTACTAAAAAGTTGTGAAGAACACTTTGGAGAATGGAGAAGATTCTCCAAGGTGGCCTTCTATTTCTAGGAATATAAGAGTGGGAAGGAAAACCATACGTTTTCTCAGAAAAAATATCCTTAAATATTCTGCCTCAGGATTTAGTTCCTAATTTTTTTAATTCTGTGGGCTGGTTGTGGATAAAAAGGAGCAGTAATGTAGGCATTTGCAGTATCATTCTTTCCACATAAGCTCTGTAAGGAGGTATGAAGCAACAGTATTGTGTCCAGCTCATACTTGTCAAGTTTTGGATTTGAAAATAAGGGAAATTTCCCTGACAAAATGGGAAACTTGACAGCTATGCTTATCCTGCCCAGCCCTCCAGTGATGGCATTAGGGCATTGCAGTCTTCCTGATACGGGAGGATGTCGGGAAAGAGGGTAAAATACGGGTGGTTCCCGGCCAATACGGGACACTTGACAGCTATGGTCCAGCCTTGAAGAAGAGACAGAAATATTGCTGTGTCACAAACCATCTTTCAGTTTCTAAAAAATTGGTTGCATTTTTGGGAGGGTGTGGCCTCACTCTCAGTATACTTTAGAGCAGGGGTGGCCAACCTATGGCCAGTGGGTTGAAACTGGCCTGTGTCACCAACTAATTCGGCCAGTGGTGAGGACTCCGGCACTGCTGCTGCCACCGGAAGCACCAAAAATATACCGAAAGTGCTGAAAACATACTGAAAACATCCGACAATGTGCCGAAAACACCCAGAATGTGCCACTCTTGCTCCCGCCACTACGTGAATTGGCAGAAGTGGCAAAAACAGCCTGCTGTGAATGCACCTGCCGCCACTGGAAGTGGCAGGAGGAGCTACACCTCCAGTCTGCTTAGCTGTCTGAGGGTGTGTGGTCTGGCCCATGGTGCTAAAAGGTTGACCACCACTGCTTTATAGTTTTTGAGTAGCTCTCAGTTGTCAGAATTTAAAGTGGAAGATTCTTTCATGGGTTCTGTCATAGTCTGAAAAGTTATCACATAACAGAAAACAAGTTTCTTCCCCCTTTGCCTCTAATACATGATGAGGGTAGAGGGGAGGACATGGGTTTTGGGCATGGACAAAGTGGGAGGGAGTAATGTAGGTGCATTATATCAATTTTACCACTTAATTATATTTGTATGGAAAATTCAGTTTAGTCATCTCATATCAACACTAGAAAACATTTTAATAAGATACTTATATCAATGATATCCTGTTATTTGAGCAAAATCTGTAGGTGCACATATCTAGAGGTCACATATTTGTATTTTTTAACTAAAAAATTTGGATTACAGAGCTCCGGGAGTTGTTGCTCAAAATCAGAAGTCTGCACAGAGTTGTTAACTCTGGAAAATGCTGAAAATGTCGCCAAAGCAGTGTAAACTTTCTTTAAAAAGTGTTGTAATGCCCAGTATATGCAATACTGGAGAACAGTGACATGTGTATATGTTACTTTACTAATCAAACAATTAGATATACTATTATTTTAGCCCTTAATCAATACCCAACCATTTTAAAAAGAATATTTAGATGAAAAAATTAGACCAAATAACTACGGAAACATCTGCAGAAGCAGACAGCACTGGCTCTTCTCTTTGAAACAGAGATGAGCACTGAACCCTAGAGTCGAATACGACTGGTTTTCGAGCAAGGGAAACCTTTACCTTTATTAATATGGTACTGGAGTGAAATTAATCATAGGTGAGATTTCAAATACAAGAAGAAAAAAGAGAAAGAGATGGAACTGTTCTAAGCATGACAGAAAACCAGATGTTTTGTAATAATAACATTTCCAAATTAGCCATTATTAACTACACATTTGCCTGTTATTACGAAGTTGTGATCTTTGATTTTAAAAGTTTCCTCCCTACTGTTTTCAAATTACTGTAAAGGTAAAGGTTTCCCTTGCTCGAAAGCCCGTCGTTTCCGACTCTAGGGTGCAGTGCTCATCTCTGTTTCAAAGCTGAAGAGCCAGCGCTGTCTGCTTCTGCAGACGTACATATAACTAAACTGAGGTTGCTGAGGCTTACTGTACAAATCCATTCTTACTAAAAGGGAGAAAGCCAACATTTAAGACAGAATCCAAATGAAAAATTATGGTGGCTTAAATCCATCAGCATAAATTTTAGCAGAAAATTGTTACAAGTTAAGATGTTTTCATCAATAACTGGTAGGATTCAGGCTGTAATAAAGTAATATAGTCCAACTAATACACTACAGGGTTATATAATAACGAGGTACTTCATTAAATGTCGTTATGTCTTCAGTCTTCTGTTGCCATCCAGTGGTCATAGCACTTTATATCATGCTCTGAACTTTCAACAGATATAAGCAAATATTTGCTATAATGTTTATGTGCAGCATTACATGTGTTTGAAATATCAGTATTTCTATACATATTGGAAAAGCTATCCTTTCACTTGGGTGTTCCCTGAGCAGAGTTTCTCCCGCAAAAATCCTTTCAACCCAGAATAATTTCTGACATGAAATTATTATTATTATTTCTTTTCATTACAATTTCTTCACGATCTGGTATATACAAAATATATCTGGAGGTACTCTGATCCTGACTGCAGTTGCTTAGTGGTTAAGATGCTGAACTTGATGACTGGAAGGTCAGCAGTTCAGCAGTCGAGACCCAAGTACTGCACGACAGCGTGAGCTCCCATCTCTGTCCCAGTTCCTGCCAACCTAGCACTTTGAAAGCAAGAAATTGCAAGTAGATAAATAGGTACCACTTTGGTGGGAAGGTAAACAGCATTCTGTGCACTCTGGTGTCTAGTCATGCCTGCCACATGTCCACGGAAATGTCTGAAGATGCAGACAGCGCTGTCTCTTTGGCTATAAACAGAGATGAGCACTGAAGCCTAGAGTTGGATATGACTGGCTTTCAAGCAAGAGTGACCTATACCCATGGGCTTCTATATTAAGGTTAAAAGGGGCTCACGAGGCTAAGGAAGCCTGAAGCCACCGCCGCTGCAAGGCTGACCCTCCCCGCCCCCTTCCACCGGGTGAGGAGGATAAAATAGGCGGGAAAGGGGGCGGCCGGACGCCGGACGTGCTGCCGCCATTGCTGCCGCGGTTCCCGGCCACTCCACCGCTGGTGCTTCGGTGGGTTAGCCGAATTTTATTTTATTTATTTATTTATTTATTTATTTATGGTTTAGATTTCTATACCGCTTTACTCCCCGAAAAGGGAACTCGAAGCGGTTTACAATAATAATGCTAAACAATACAAAATACGATACAAATAATACAAAGCAATATACAAATAAGATACAAAATGTCAATGATACAACATATCAATTTTTGTATTGGGGTTAGGGTAGGGATTTACTGTGGACCTATTATATTTTATTGTATTGTATTTTTTGCTTCCTGCTCTTGCTCTTGTTGAAATTACGTATTATGTGATTTGTATTATTATTGGATTGGATTTATTTTCTGTACTGTTATATTGTATTTGTATTGATGTTATAATGCCGCCCTGAGTTGGCTAACGCTGAGTAGGGTGGGGTATAAATTAAAATAGAAATATAATTGATTACTCATTCTCTCTTCCAGGTTTTGGATTTGTTGAGCAGAAGGAAAGCTTTAAAAGAAAATTATATTACCCTGGTGGGCCTCCTCTCTTAGTTCTTAAGCAACTGAAGTTATCCATGACCTTTAGCCATGTTGCTTACAGCTTAAGTTTAAAAATGTCTGGCAGGGCACCAGTTTGGTTTTTGAAAAGTTTCCGAAGAATTTTATACTTCAGATAAAAATGACAAGTAGAGGCCTAGAGCTACAGATTGCAGGCTATTCTCAATTCCTAACTCCTAAAAAAGTGCCGGTAAAAGGCTCCAGTGGTTTTCAAAAGATTTACACTTGTTTGCTGTTTTATTGAGAAAAATAATTCTGCTTCACCCACCATATATTTTCTTTGTCTAATTCATGGAAACATCAATTCTACTTGTTTTACTGTTTTATCACTGTAGCGTCATGGTTTATATTAAAACTGTAGCTGGTCTGGTCGGTTAATCTCTGCTTTCAAAATCTGCTTTTAATTTTTTTTAACGAGATAGTTGCATTAGTCTGTTTCAGCATGCTATAACAAGCCCCCTCTGAACCCCCCAAAGGAAACAAAGTCTTGAGACACCTTTGACACTAACACATTTATTTCAGTATGGTTTTTATTATCATCTGATGCTGCAGTGAGTTGGTATTGCTCAGTGCATTGTAGCACCTAGTTAAAATCTCTACTGTGCCTCCTAGTTAAGGGACAAACCAAGATCCTCCAGAGAGCATGTGTGGTTGATGTGTCTTCTCATCTGTGTGGGCTGATCATGTGGTTCAGCAGGCTGGTCACGTGGTTCAGCGGGCTGGTCGCGTGGTTCCTCCCACCAGAAGCGGAAGTAAAATGTGTCATGCAATCTGCTTAGCAACAGGATGAGATAGGTTTTCGGCTGCCATTTTCTCTGCTTATACCAGGGGTGCCCAAACTGCAGCCTGCGGGCCAGATCCGACCCCAACGCCAATTCATTTGGCTCACAGTGCCAATTCACCTGGCCTGTACTGCCCTCATTGCATGTTTTACTTCCACTTCTGGGAGCGATGAGGGTGGTGTGGGCCGGATGAATTGGCATTGGGGCCCAGATCTGGCCCACAGGTCATAGTTTGTGTACACCTAGATTAGTGGCATAGTCCCAGAGTGTATATATCCCAAGTGGGGAGAGGGCACCGTCATCTTGTCCTTTACCTTTTCTTCTTCAAGTACCGTATCCGATTGCAAATATTGGCTCTCATCATGGTGATCAGCCATGAAGATTGTCCCGGTAACAATATAATGCAGTGGCCTTCCATTTGACTTCTGCATGGCAGTGTGACACCTGTACTATGGATCCACTTCTGCGAGTCACTTTCTGGCCCTGAGTCCTTTTGACATGCAAAGTCCTCCTCAGCCACAGGCCAGTATTGCTGAAGCTGCTGCCCTCCATCAAGATAAATCCAAGTGGGATTTAATCCACTTGGAGACCATTATCCTTCCCTGTGGACTTCGCCATCCAAGACTGCTAGTCATCTGGGTCGTCAGGCGTTGAGTCTCCGGCAGTAGGATCTACTCTGTTACCATAGAAGGATAACCTGGCCAGGCATGAAGAAGCACCCAACATGGGGCGCGAACCCACGACCCTGAATCTCATGCTCTACTGACTGAGCTAGCTGAGCCCTTTTACCTCAGGTTGCCATATATCTGGGTCTGACCCCCCTACCAGATCGAACTAGCTGACCTCTACAACCCTAGGTAAAGGTCTCCCTTGCTGGTCCTATCTTACAGCCAAAGAGACAGCGATGTTACCTTTTCCAGCAAAGCGGTACCTATTTATCTACTAGCCATTTCTTGCATTCAAATTGCTAGGTTGGCAGGAGATGAGACAGAGACAGGAGCTCACTCCATCGTGGCAGGCATGAATAGATGCCACAGTGTACAGAACAGTGTTACCTTTCCTGCCGAAGCAGTACCTGTTTATCTACTTGCAATTTCTTGCTTTCAAACTGCTAGGTTGGCAGGAGCCGGGACAAAGACGGGAGTCCCTCACTCCACTGTGCAGCACTTGGGTCTCAAACGGCTGACTGCCGACCTTCCAGGCGTCAAGTTCAGCATCCTAACCACTGAGCTGCCACAGTCAGTCCCCTCTACAACTCTACAACATTACATTTAGTTGAATTCAGGGCTGAAGAATAAAGTGCAGCAAATAAATTGGTTTTTTAAAAGATTGCTTCCTGGCTCTAGGGACTGCAGAGTGGCTCAACTGCAGTGGCTAAGACGCTGACTGGAAGGCGGCAGGTCAGCAGTTCGATACCCGAATGCTACAGGACAGAACGAGCTCCCGTCTTTGTCCCAGCTCCTGCCAACCTAGCCGTTCGAAAGTAAGACCTTGCAAGTAGATAAATAGGGACCGGACCACTTCGGTGGGATTGGAAGGTAAACAGCGCTGCGTGCGCACCGGTGTCTAGTCATGCCTGCCACATGGCCACGGAAACATCTGCAGAAGCGGACCGCGCTGGCTCTTCGGCTTTGAAACAGAGATGAGCACTGAACCCTAGAGTCGGCTTTCGAGCAAGGGTGACCTTTCCTGGCTCTACTTCAGCCCGGGATTCCTTCTGTCACAGAGCTTGGACGAGGCGCAACGAATGGCGTCTCCCCAAAGCCCACCCCCTCAGATCTCTCCCATCCGCTCCTTTCTCTCCCTCCCTACTACGGTGTGTAACCTGACCTGAGCAGCCAGCACGCCAGCAGCAGCCGTCGGTGCGCGGGCGGAGCTCCCGTCCTCTCGCGCGGCCAGTGGGCCGTCCGTCCGTCCTCCCTGGGGCCGCCCGCCCGCCGCCGCCGCCTGCTCTCCCTTCCGGGGCGGCATGGCCCGGGGCTGGGGCCCTAGAGGCTCTCTGGGGTTCCTCCTGTTGCTCCTCCTGTACCCGGAGGCGTTCGCAGGTAGGGGCTGGCTGGCACACGGGCCCCGTCGGGGAGGAAAGGCAGAGCTTGGAATCGGGGTGCAGGGCTTGGGGGCGGGGGGCGGGGGCGGGAACTTGGAGGTGGTTCTGGTCATCCAAGTCCCGCTTGTCTTTGAAAGTTGTCCCACCGACCCCCCACCCCACCCCGTCCCCGTCCGAATGCCAGCAATGCATTGACGGCATCGCTTGGCGGCATTTGCAGCTTTGAGCCGTGCCAAGCTGCCGTCGGGCACCTGTTCAGGAGGAGGAGGGGGAGGGGAAAGGAAGCAAAAATACAGCAGTCATTTGGAAGCAGACATACTGGCCAAAAAAACCCCCCTCAATTGTAGTGGACTGGATGGTCAACAGGTCGGCAGTTCGAGACATGAGTACTGCATGACTGAGTGAGTGCCCGTCTCTTCCCCAGCTCCTGCCAACCTAGCAGTTCAGAAGCAAGAAATTGCAGGTAGATCAAACAGGTACCATTTCAGTGGGAAGGTAACAGCGTTCCGTGCACTCCGGTGTCTAGTCATGCCTGCCACATGGCCATGGAAATGTCTGCAGATGCAGACAGCGCAGGCTCTTTGGCTTTTACCTAGATCCCCTAAATCAGTGGGGTGAGCCAACTCCTCGGTAAATTCCATTGATTCAAATGGGTGTAAGGTAAAGGTCCCCCTTGCTCAAAAGGCAGTTGTATCCAACTCTAGGGTGTGGTGCTCAACTCCACGTGCAGCCAAAAGTGCCAGTGCTGCCTACATCTGTTTCATGTGGCAGGTGTGACTAGACACCAGAGCATAACAGAACACTTACCTTTCCTGCTGAAGCAGTACCTATTTATCTACAGTAAAAACCCCTACTTACGTAAAAAGTCTGCTCCATA
This sequence comes from Bradypodion pumilum, assembly GCA_035047305.1. NCBI lineage: Eukaryota > Metazoa > Chordata > Lepidosauria > Squamata > Chamaeleonidae > Bradypodion > Bradypodion pumilum. The sequence goes on along the minus strand of JAWDJD010000002.1, from coordinate 37,229,577 downwards.
GGTTTTTATGTAAGTCGGTTTTTTACTTAACTCAAAGCAAACCCATTGGAAAAATGAATTTTTACATAACTCGAAGTAAATCCATAGGAAAAATGATTTTTCCACTTAATTTGAAGCAAACCCATAGGAAAATGATATTTACGTAAATTGAAGCAACCCCATAGGAAAAATGAATTTTTACGTAACTCAAAGCAAACCCATAGGAAATTACTACTAGTACTTACTTTATTACCGGAATTGTGTTATGTAAATCAGGACATGGTTTTAGTGCAAAAATCATTATGTAAGTTGAATTTTATGTAACTAGAGGCATATGTAAGTTGGGGTTTTACTGTACTTGTAATTCTTTGCTTTCAAACTACAAATTGGCAAGAGACGGGAGCATGCAGCACTCTGCTCTTGAACTGCTGACCTGCTGACCTTCCAGTCATCAAGTTCAGCAATCTTAACCACTAAAGCTACCACAGTCCCACCCTCAAAAAGGTGTACTCCACTTAAAATTCACTGTCTTTAAAGTCAATGGTAGTTAAAGTCAGCCCATCAGAATCAATAGAACTTCCAGGTTGGCTTACAGTGTACTACATCCCCTCTGATTCAGTGGGCCTCCTCTAGTGTGATTTACTGTGCTACACAACAGGACGCTGGTGGTGATTGTGAAGTGGGAAGAGACTGAGTGGAGATCAGCCTCCCCGGTTGTTTTATTTAGGAACGAAATAAATCCATATGACGCTGCTCTTAGTAAGCACTAAACCCGGAGTTTTCAACCTTTTAAAGCCGGGGGCCGGGTCACGCTTCCTCAGACAGCTTTGGGGGCCGGATGGCCATTTTGCCCTTCCTCCACCATATGGCACTTCCTGTTGTGGTGGAGGCAGTGCCCCCCCCCCATGAAATGGCGTTGTGGGCTGCATCTGGCCCATGGGTTGCAGGTTGAGAATCCCTGCACTAAACTGTTAGTTTGTTGATGTTAGCAAAACATTTTATCATTTTAAACATTTTATTTAAGTGCGGGTGGATTTTTTAATGGGTTTTAATGGGCTGTATTTGTATTTTAATGGGGTTTTTATCTGTGTTGGTTTTTTTTTTAGTATTGTAAGCCACCCAGAGTCCTTGTGAGCAGGGCGGTTATAGAAATATGAAAATTAAATTAAATTAAATTAAATTAATCAAAACAGAGTAGGTAGGGACTAAGGTTTTACCCTGCCATTATGCAGGGTGAAGCTGATGCCTCAGGTACTGTACTGGATTTTGTGTGTCACAAAGAATGGCAGGTAAATTTTATTACAGTAAAACACTGACTTACATATGCCTCGAGTTACATAAAATTCGGCTTACATAATGATTTTCTGCTAAAACCATGTTCTGATTTACACAATTTCCTATAGGTTTGCTTTGAGTTACATAAAGATTCTTTTCCCGATGGGTTTGCTTCGAGTTACATAATAATTCATTTCCCCATGGGTTTCCTTCAATTTACATAAAAAAATTATTTTTCCTATGGGTTGGTTTCGAGTTGCGTAAAAATATTTTTTCCTATGGCTTTGCTTCGAGTTACATAAAAAACCGATTTAAGCAAAAGCCTACGGAACAGACTTCTTTTTTTTGTAAGTAGGAGTTTTACTGTACTTTGTTGCCTCTGGAATCAAACAACTTAGCTGTGTGCCTCAGTTGGTTTCAGGGATGTATTCTTTTTAACCTCAGGTAGCCAATTGTCTTGAGATGGCTTAGGGATAAGAAAAATTTGTTTTAGATGCCCAGTGTGGTGTAGTGAATAGAGTGACCAATCAAGACTTAGGAGATCTGTGTCCAGGTGTTGGTTCAACCATGGAAACTCACTGGTGGGTAGAACTGGTAAAACCCCTCCTTAAATTTCTCCCTAATTTTGAAAAGCTAGTTAGGGTCTCAGTTTTAAGTCAGTTCTGAATTGATGGTGACTAATACATGACTGGAAGGTCGACAGGTCAGCAGTTTGAGACCCAAGTCCTGCATGATGGAGTGAGCTCCCATCATCTGTCCCAGCTCCTGCTAACCTAGAAGTTCGAAAGCAAGAAGTTGCGAATAGATAAATAGGTACCACGTTGGTGGGAAAGGTAACATTATAGCCAAGAAGTTAGACATTGCGTAATATTATGCCAAACACCCCCATCTGTCTTACTAACGAGTTCCATTGGAAGATATCTTCATTCAATCAGTATGTTCTTGCCAAAAATACACTGACTAGCAAGGTATTTTAACACAGAGACACTTAGAATGATTTTAACCATCTTATAGCTGTAGGTAAGGAAAATGGGAAATATAAGCTCATCAATACAGGTAATTGTACAACTAAAAATCTCCTACCCTTTGACTCAGCTAGCTATATATCTGAGGATGATGGGATATGAAACACATCTCTAGTGATCTCCTTGGCAGACAATATGCTTCATGCAGCAGAAAGCAATCTTTTGAATACCCTGGTCTGAAACTGTTAGGAATTTAAACATTCTAAACAGTGCTTTGAATGTTGCCATTATATTTTAAATTTCAAAAGAGATCTTGCCAGAGTCATAAAATTGTACACTGGGAGGAAAAATAAATTCTGTATATAATTATTGCTAAATACTGTATACTGTGTACAAATAATGATTGGAAACCATTGTACTATGCTATTGTACAATAATTTTCTGTTTCTTGCTTTCTAGTGTCATTTTTTGGAGAAAGCTATATACAATTAAATGTTCCTGAGTCATCGTCATTGACTTCGCTGAAATTACGCTTTCTAACAAGTAGACCAGATGGATTACTTTTTCTTGCTGCAGGAAAAGACACTTATTTTTCTGTGGAATTACATTCTGGAATAGTGCATGTAAGGCTATGAAAATACAAAGTGGTCTTCTACTGAATTGGACTATTTCAAATCAATCAATAAAATAGTACATAGCTAGTAGAGTGTGGCTTTAATTGCACTTTTAGAATAACAGATTCATCCTGCATATAGTATTTTAATTCCTGGTCTTTGTCTCTGGTTGCATAGTCTAAATCCCCAGCAACTGCAATGAAACCATGCTTTCTATATTAGTTATGTATTGTTTTTAATTATTGGTGTGAAATAGTTTTACTGTATCTTACCATTATACACTTTTATAAAATACTGAAGAAATTAATGCTCTCCTTAAGTAACTTATTCTTTTCTGATATTGTCTGTTTGAAACACAATGCCAAATCAGGCTCTTACATCCCCCCCCCCCCCCGCCCTTTGAATAAAACATGATTTTGTAGCATCTCTGAAGTGAAGAACTGTAGTTTGTGCAGCCAGGTTCAGGAACTATGATTTGATCCTATTTTTTAAAAGAAAATAAGCACATTTAGGATAAACCAATTTCCATGCTCAGGAATCATGGGAAAACTGGTTTATTTGGATCTAAAAGAGAAAGCATTAATTGCCTCACTTCATTTTCAAGGGAGGAGAGGAGTTTTGGAATACACAAGTCCAAGAATCACCCTACTTTGCTTTTGTAGTACAGTACTACACTTTGGCTTGCCCTGCCTTTATATTAAAACTGCATCCATATTCATTTTTCTTGGCCATGGAAAAATATTTTGTCCATGCATTATGTTTACTTACCTTTTTGTTCATTTACTTCTTTGTTGTTCAGTCGCACAGTCGATTCCGACTCGTTGCGACCCCATGGACCATTGCCCTCCAGGCACCTCTATCCTCTACCATCCTCAGCCCTGTGCCTACTGCATCCACGATGCCATCTAGCCATCTCATTTCCTAGAATCAAGGCCTTCTCAAGTGAATCCTCCCTTCTCATTTGATGTCCAAAGTACTTCATCTTCGTCATATTTGTTATTGTTATTCTTGATTCACTTAAATTGAAACTGCTTCTTTTGCAGGTGAGAATCAATCTTGGAGCAGGTGAACAAGTCCTCCATTCCCAGAAGGACTCCCACATGAATGATTTAACTTGGCACCTGGTTGAAATTCACCATGAATGGGATAATATTACTCTAGTGACTGACAAAGACTATCAAGCAAGTACAAAACTGGCAGGTGTTTTGTTTCAACTAAACATTGAACATGGACTTTTTGTTGGCGGGATTGGCAGCCTTGATATCCCTTACGTTGATGATGCACTGACAAATTTCCGAGGATGTATCCAGGACATGATACTTAACAACCATGACATTTTAACATCCCTGAGGCCTTCTCCTAGATTTAAAAATATTCATGATGTGTCCTTGAGCTGCAGTGATGAATTTTTTGCAGATGAAGAGGAACCCATCAGTTTCTTTAGCTCCAAGTCATATATTTGTTTTCCTTTGTGGAATATCAAGGCAGGGGCAGTCTTGGAATACACCCTGCAAACCACATCTCAGAAGGGCTTGCTAGTGTACAGTTCTGGTGCGACGAGAGATTTTGTTGCAATGGGAGTTGAAAATGGTCTGGTTAAAGCTTATGTTGGAAAGGATAAAAAGAGATTTCAGCTTTCTTCTTTTAGCCCAATCAATGATAATCAGTGGCATGTGATCAGACTGAAATTTTCTGAAAAACATGTTGAACTCACAGTAGGAAAAGAAACAGTTAAAACATCACTGCCTTCCCACAGTAACTTTCCTGATCTTCAGGGAGCCACTTATATAGGTGGAATAAATGATGCCATCCGGGCAGAAGTGCTGAAACTAGGGTTAGCCTCAGTTTCTGGGAGATCATTCAGAGGTTGCATGAAAGACTTAAAAATTGACCTAGAAAGGAATTCCTTGAAGAATATTCTTGCGAGTAAGGATATTTCAATTGGTTGCAAGAGTGCCAACCCTGCTGCAGCCCCTGAAAACCAATCAGTGGAATCAAAAACTCTCATTTCTGCCTTTGGCACTGCCGTCCCCAGCCTCCATGGAAAAGAGAACCCCGAGCACTTTTTAATCCTGAACAACTTGATTGTTCCAGAAGGTGGGCAAGCAACTCTTGAATCCAAGCACATTAAAGTCAATGTGGAATTCAAGAAACTAGGGATTCGCCAGTCACAAATTGTGTTTACGATTAGAAACCAGCCTTCCTATGGATATCTGAGGTTGGATGTTGAACCAGAACAGGAGGAAGACACATTTACGATGCTAGATCTGTGGCAAGGGAGAGTTCTGTACATCCATGATGGCTCTGAGGAAAGCTATGATTATTTCACTTTCTCTCTTTCTACAAGCAGTAAAAAAGAAATGCCATTTTATTTACAAGGGAATAAAGAATACATGTTTACCATTACAGTAAGACCAATAAATGATGCTCCAGAAATCACACTCCCAAATGGAAACTTGTTTCTTCTCTTAGAGCACTCCAAAAAATGCCTGGGTGTTGATTCAGTCAGTATTTCAGACAGCGACACAAGTATTACAGATCTCAGTATTACAGTTCTTGGGAATTCAAGTGCAGATGCGGGGTATATAGAAAATTCTAAGACTCCTGGAAAAGCTGTTACTGCCTTTTCTTTTGAGGACTTAAAAGATGGCTATGTTTACTTTGTCCACACTGGCGTTAAGAATTCCAGGATTGTTCTGCGAGTGAGCGACGGAGAGAAAATCAGCAACACAGTTGTGCTGCGTGTTGTAGCTGTACCCTTGAAATATAAATTGGTCAACAACACAAGACTCCATGTGCTTCAAGGCAGTACAGCCTTGATAATGCTCAATAATTTGGCTACTGAAACAAATGGTGGTCAGCAAGATCTAGAGGTGCGTTATGAAATCACAAAGCCACCCCGCTATGGAGAAATCCAAAGATGCCATGCTGATGGAGAATGGGAAAAAACAAACTCTTTTTCTCAACAGTCTATTGAATATGACTGTATCAGATATGCGTCAACCTTCAAATATATGCAGCTAGATAGTGCCCTTGAACATTTTAAATTTAAAGTTCACATTGGCAGCAAAATTAGTGATGAGTTTCTGTTTCCTATCACTGTGAAATGGTTGAGCTATAATTTCATAAGGCATGTCCCATTAGTAATTGATAAATCAATGTGTGAATATCTTAACTCTAGTAATCTTCTTGTTGAAATAACATATGTAGAAGTACCAGAAGATGAATTATATTATAGACTGCAGTCCTTGCCCCAGAAAGGAAACATCTTGCTTAATAATGCCACTCTGCAAATTAATTCTACATTTAGCCAGCAAGACATTTCTGATAATAAAGTAGAATATCAGTTGATCAGTAGACCCAATAGGGAAATACGGGATTCATTTCAGTTCTTAATTTCTTCAAAATATGTGTTGTCAGATAGCTATGAGTTCAAAATCAACATCAAAATAGACCCACGAAGCATTCTGTTAACAAACAATGGCCTTGCTGTTATGGAAGGTGAAGGGAAATTGATAACAGAATCAGAATTGCTTGCACAAACTGTTGATCATAAGGCCTTCCAGTACCAAGTTACAAAGAGTCCTTGTCATGGAAAGTTAACACTCGTTAATTTTTCTGATTCCCCAGAAAGTAACAGTAATCTTAGTAGTTTCACAAATGAGGATATCATTGGTAAACGTCTTATGTATATACATGATGACTCTGAGACCCGATATGATGAAATTCGTATCACAGCCACTGCCATAAAATCAGGGGGAAGGATGAGATGGAAATCTGATATAGAAACCAAATCCCCTTTAACAATAGGGATCAAGTTTAACATTTCTGTCCAACTAAAGAATGATGAGAAACCAATACGTGTAGTAGATAAGGTGTTTCATGTTGTGAGGAATGGAAGGAGACTCTTGACCTTGACCGATCTTTGCTATCATGATCCCGATACTGATTTTGATGATATGGAGTTGCTGTATACCAGGCGTGGCATTCCAAATGGAGATTTAGTTCTCGTCAATGAAACTTCTTATAGACTGTATCAGTTCAAGCAAGCTGACCTGGAAAAAAAGCAAGTCCTGTTTGTTCACCGTGGAGCAGATTATGGCCGTTTTGTGCTATTCATAACTGACGGGAAATACTATACTTCATCATTGCTAGAAGTAAGCGCTTCAGATCCTTACATCCGCCTAGCAAACAATACAGGGTTATTGATTCAGAAAGGAAAAGAAGGGATAATCACCACAGCTAACTTGAGTGCTGTCACAAACCAAGACATTAGAAGTGATCAGGAAATTACATTTGAGATGTTTTCGTCTCCAAAGCATGGACAAGTCTTTGTAAATAACTCTGTATTAGGCACGTTCACTCAGCATGATCTCAAAATGGGTCGTGTAACTTACAAGCATGACGATAGTAAGACTTTGGTTGATTCATTTAACTTCACAGTTTATGCCAAAGGTGTCCAGTTGGATGCCGAAATAAATGTCCGTGCTTATTTGGAAAGTCATCAGCGTCCACCAGTGATTGTTCATAATAGCAACATACTAGTTGAAGAAGGAAAACCAGTTAAAATCAGTAAAGGAGAACTGCTGGTAAGCTGAATTGTCTAATAAGTTTTAACTATATATTTGGTATATGTTTTCCTTTGTCTACTGTAGGCATTCTCACAGACTGGTATATTTTTCCCTTCAAGCCATGATCTGATGCTGGGAGATTTCTGGGTAGTTCTACATTGGTCATCATCTTTCTCCCACATGTCTGACTTCTGGTGTGTCATCACTGTTGTGGCATGTGATGTTAGTGGTGTTTATGGCAGGATCTGCCCAGGTCACTTCCCTTTCCACACCACCCTGTGAATGTGTGCATGTGCGCCTGTGATATTTAAAGCTTCAGGCAACACTTCTGGATTTGGAAAGATGCAGTGTATCACTTAGAACTTCTGTTTATTAGAACAACTCACAAATCAGAAATGTTTGATTATTCATTCTCATTTATTAATATTTAGATATTATAGAAATCGATGTATTCCAAAGTGAATGGATGATGCTAGGTTTGCCTTCTTCACTGGAGCCATGAAATAATGAGATATTAAGACTGTAAATTGAGAAATTATAATCAAATCCAATTATTTGAGCTTGCTATTATAAGGTGGAAGAAGCTCCTGCATGTATTTCACCAATCTCATCTTCCTTTCTGGTTGGCACTCATTGTTCTATAGCTTCTGAGCACATTCATTTCTCAGCGGGCTATTATATTGTATATGCACTCTTAGAATTTTTGTTCTCTGAGTATGCTGATACTTGCATCCTGTCTTTCAGTAATATTGTTTTGAGTCTGTTTCTGTTAGCATTCATCACTTCCATTAACTGCAAGAGGGAGCAATGCCTTCATTATGGATATTCCTGACTGTAAAGTTGGGCTGTTTCTTGAGCTCTTTTAAGCCACAAGCTACATAGTCTACAAGAATGAGACCTAGAAATACATTTTTAGAAATAGAAGATAGTAGCACCAACCAGATGACATAAAGGCTGAATATATTCATATTCTGTAGCAAGGTTCAAATTGTGCACATGTGCAGTTTAGTAACAATAGTTCCCCCCAAAAAATATGACAACTATTGTCTCTAGAATGGCAAGAAGTCTATATTGCAGCTACTCTATGGCAAGTCCTGAGAAGGAACCTGAGACTAATTTAAGTCAGTGATGGTATAGATCAGTGATGGCAAACCTTGGCACTCCAGATGTACTTGAACTTCAATTCCCAGAAGCCCTGATCAGCAGGAGCGTCGAGTTGGGCTTCTGGGAATTGAAGTCCAAGAGCATCTGGAGTGCCAATGTTCGCCATCACAGGTATAGAAGAACGATTAATCTGTCATATACTTGTTAACGCCTAAATTGAAAAATATTATGGAATAGCTATACTGTTGAGCATGTGCATTTAATGAATGTTGCATTTCCCCCCAGGTTGTCCATGATAAGAGTTTGCCATCAGATATAGTGTTCAAACTAAGCTCACCCCCAGCATATGGATATCTTCGGAAGTTTGCATCAGAGGAAGGTTACCTTGGAAGAGAAGAAAATTCTCCTTTGTCTTTTACCCAGCTAGATATTAATGATGGTAATATCCAATATGTGCAGACCATTGCCAGACAGCTCCAAGACCAGTTTTCCTTGGATGTAACCAATGGTATCCAGACGGTCAGTGGGATACAAATTGTAATAGACATCATCCCAAAGCTGATCCCAATGGAAGTACAAAACTTCACAGTTGTTGAAGGTGGTTCAGTTGCCCTGGAGAAGGATTTTCTAAGAACTCATAATAGCCATTTTGCAGGGCTCAACTATGGATTCAATTTAATTGAGCCACCTAAACATGGGCATATTGCAACTTCTCGCTTTCCTGGAGTGGCGCTTACTAAATTTACCAAGAAACAGGTGTGGTTTTTTTAGACTTAATTCTGATTTCAATTCATTATGGTTTAAAAACATAATATTGATTATTTTTTGGAAATTGGATAACATAAAGCAGTGATGGTGAACCTTTCAGAGACCGAGTGCCCAAACTGCAACCCAAACACCACTTATTTATCGCAAAGTGCCAACACGGCAACGGAGGAGGGAGGAAACTCTCCCATTGGGCTGCTGGGCAGAGGGGTGAGGCAACTCTGTGCTGGGGGAGGGATGAAGCGCTCCCATTGGGTTGCTGGGCAGAGGGGTGGGGCAAACTGTGCTGGGGTAACTGCATGGGTGCCCACAGAGAGGGCTCCGAGTGCCGCCTCTGGCACGCATGCCATAGGTTCGCCACCACGGACATAAAGTAGTCAGGGAGTATTGTATACAGTATATTGGTAATTATGAGAAAACTACTATACAGGCTGCCCCCTCCAATCTGCAGGGGATATGTTCTGAAACCTACCACAGGTACCAGAAACTGCGGATAACAGCAAACCCTATATTCAAATTACATACACCACCCTCTACTGGCCAGCTCTGGTAATACACCATAGAAATATATACCGGTATATATTCTAGGATTTTTATTCAAATATTTTTAGATCTGCAGATAACAAACTGTAGCTATTGAACCCACCAAAATGGAGGGGGCTTGACTTGTGTTTTAAGGAAGTAATATGCCTTCCAGTTTTAAATAAAGGAAATGAAACCACAAGAGTGACAAGCTGAGGTAGATGACAGCTGTTGCATTGGAGTGATAGTGTTCTTTATTGTTTGCATCACAATAATTTCCCATTTTGGTTGCTTTGTCCTTTTTAGCTGGAACAAGGATTAATCTTCTATATTCATGATGACAGTGAACAATTGCTCGACAATTTCACCATTATAGCAAACAGCACAGAACTATGGAAACAGAGTTTGCCTCAAACAGTGTTTGTTACTGTTATGCCAGTAAATGATGAAGCGCCTATGATAAAGAGAAACAGTATTCTTCGGGTAAGTCCTGTGCATTTTTATAGCCTGAGATTAGCAATGGTCTCATTTATGTAAAAACAACAACAACTACAAGTAGTATTGCAAAGATATCGACATTCCTCAGATTTACCTTACTTGTATGAAAGATGTTTGTGGTGTTACCTATACAGTGATGGCGTACCTTGGCACTCCAGGAGTTTGGGAACTTCACTTCCCAGAAGCCCTGATCAACAGGAGTGCTGCCTTGGGTTTCTGGTAATTGAAGTCCAAGAACACCTGGAATGCCAAGGTTAACCATCACTAGCCTATACTATGCAAACATAATCTTTTTACATTTATCTTCTGGATTTTAAATTGATGTTGATACTTCTTGAAATATCTTTGAATGTACTGTTGTACGGTTGCTAAGTTTGAAAGGAAACTTGTGATTTACCTCCTGTTGTGTAAATTATATCACAAAAGCAGACACACACAGCTGGGTACCTTACTGTTCATTTTTTTGAGGTGTGTTTGCTCATATAATGAATACATTTCATCAATTGTACCAGAGTCTAATTTAAATTAGCTCCTGCCTCTGATGCCTTTTTACTACTATATACAGTGGAACCTCATACAACAATCGCCCCATATAGCAATGAAATGGCATAACAATTAGTTTTTTGGGGGAAATGGTGTCTCGCATAACAATTTTCCCTATGGAAAAAATGGTACAACAATTTTTCAATGGGAAAAACCACTTAATAAAAAAATCGTTGTACAATGCATCCCATAGGAAAAATCGCTATACGATGCATGCATTGTATAATTGTTTCGTACAACAACGAGCCCCGTGGAATGGATTAAAATCATTGTATGAGGTACCGCTGTACATATCACACATAGTTTTAAAAAAATGTTCAAACTGATCTTATACATTGTACATGTATAATTGTACATGTACATGTATTTTGATGTGATAACTTGATTGCAGGCTTCTAGAAGGATACATTCCTTCTAGAAGGATACATTGGCTTCTAGAAGGATACATTGATTGCAGGCTTCTAGAAGGATACATTCCTACTAGAGGGGAATTTCTATTTTGAACACAATGTGCAGCAAAGTTGTGTACAATTATGCAACAAATGGAAAAAGCAGATAAGAAGCCCCCCTCTCATAATACTGGAATCCAGGATAAGCCATTGAACTTGCAAGTAACAGATTCAGGAAAAGATAAAGGAATCCCCCCACCCCCCTCACCACACTGGCTCCGAGCTGCATGGAAAAAGAAGCATTTTTAAGCATAATTAGATTTATTTATTTATTTCTCATATTTCTATGGCTGCCCAACTCAAATGACTCTGGGCAGCTTACAATATTAAAACTCACTAAAAATACATAAAACCCCATTAAAAGTGAATAAAACCCCATTAAAATCCCAGCCGTGCACATTAAAAAGAGAGAGAATTTCACTGTTATTTAGACCAACCAGTAGAGTAGAGATAAGCCACCAGTCGCCATGCTCAAAATAAGACACACTCCTCCCATGTATAAATGATGTAATTATTCACTTTGCAAAGAGCACAGGGTATAGTTTAGCATTAGGACATTTTAGCCAGCCTGCTCGTACAAAGAATTTTTCAAACAAGTGGCCTTCTTTGCATGAGCATGGGTAGTGTCCGACTCTAGGATTCAGTGCTCATCTCTGTTTATAGCAGTGCTGGCTGCATCTGCAGACACTTCTATGATCATGTGGCAAGCATGACTAGACACCGGAGCACACAGAACACTGTTATCTTCCCTCCGAAATGGTACGTATTTATCTATTTGTGATTTCTTATTTTCAAACTGTTAGGTTGGCAGGAGCTAGGACAGAGACAGATGCTCAGTCCGTCGTGTAGCATGCAAGTTTTGAACTGCTGACCTGCCAATCTTCCAGTCATCAAATTCAGTGTCTTTACCACTAGGTCACTACAGCCCCTTTACATGCATTAGGAACACTCATATTTTTTCTGTAGGGCAGGCTTGAGTGGCATTAGAGCAAACCTATGTGTCTAGTGATGCGCTGCAAAAAAATTTACTGCCCCCACCATGTGTGTGGCTAGCTCTGTGGGCCATGCCAACTTGGCCTCCCTACACCATGGCCTAGGGTAGGGAGGTGGGCGTGGCCGGCCAAGTGGGCATGGCCTGGGGGAATTTCCACTACCAGTACCCAGGCACCTGTGGGCACCTGTAGCAGCTCAACACTGTATGTGTCACCTGGATATGATCCCTGAGGTTGGAAGTGGCTGTTTGTTGTTGTGAGGTAATCAATAAAGGAAGACATTCTTCATGTTTTTTCAAACTGTTTATTCTCAATACTGCTAGGGGGATTAGTTTTCATTTGGAATTTTCTCTCACCTTTTTTTCTGGAGGGGAGAAGGAATAATTGTCAGAGATCATGAGTCTGTAACGCTGTAAACAAAAAGGCAAGAATAATGTGATGAGATGAAAAAGTCTCCTAAAATGCAATGGTACTTTACTTCTGATGGATCTATATCAGATTTGCACTGTTCAAGAGCCCTTTAAAATCAGAAATACAGTAAAACCCCTACTGACGAAAAAAAGGTATTTTCCGTAGGCATTTGCTTAAATTGGTTTTTTATGTAACTCGAAGCAAACCCAAAGTAAAAAATATTTTTATGTAACTCAAAGCAAACCCATATGAAAAATGAAATTTTTATGTAACTTGAAGCAAACCCATAGGAAATTGTGTAAATCGGGACATGGTTTTAGCACAGAATCATTATGTAAGTCAAATTTTATGTAACTTGAGGCATTTGTAAGTCGGGGTTTTACTACCCTTGATGACCATTCGGAGGCTGCAGCTGGTCCAGAACACGGCTGCCCGGGTGATAATGGGGTGCGGACATTATGCCTGCACCACACCACTGCTTTGGGAGCTGCACTGGTTACCAGTTGGCCTCCGGGTGCAGTTCAAAGTGCTGGTTATGACCTTTAAAGCCCTACATGGTAGTGGGCCAGGATACTTAGGAGACCGCGTTGTCTTAAGAACATCCGTCCGTCCAGTCAGAGTGGACCGGAGGGGCTCTCTAATTGTGCCATCAGCCAGAGAGACACATCTCTCTGGCACAAGAAAGAGGGCCTTCTCCTTGGAACCTCCTGCCAGTAGAGTTAAGGTTACAGACAGAGTTGCTGCCCTTCTGGAAAGGTCTTAAAACCTGTCTGGTGGGGCAGGTATGGGACCCAGAGGGCAAGGTGGCCCCTGCCCGTTGGCTTCTATAATAAGATGCACTTCTGTGGGGTGGGTGGTTTTTTTTAAAGTGGGTGGTTTTTTAAATAGTTTTAACTGTTTTTATACTTCTATGTTTTATTGTATGTGTTTTTAGATTGTTTGTAAGCCGCCCTGAGTCGGGCTTGCCTGAGTGGGCGACATAAAAGTTGAAAAATTAAATTAAATTAAATTTAAATAATAACATCCTTTAGTAATTGGTGAATTAATTTCTGGTGGAATTAAGAGAGAAGTAGGAAGGTAAGGACTGTGGTGGCTTGGTGGTTAAGACACTGAATTTGACAACTGGAAGGTCAGCAGGTCAGCAGTTCGAGACCCGAGTGCTGCATGACAGAGTGAGCTCCCATCTGTCCCAGCTCCTGTCAACCCAGCAGTTTGAAAGCAAGAAATTGCAAGTAGATTAATAAGTACCACTTCAGTGGGAAGATAAACTGTTCTGTCGGTGTCTAGTCATGCCTGCCACATGTCTATGGAAATATCTGTAGATGCAGACAGCGGTGACTCTTTGACTGTAAAATGAGATGAGCACCACACCGTAGAGTTGAATACGACTGGCTTTCAAACAAGGGCGACCTTTACCTTTTGGTAGGAAGGTAGGTAAGTTTTGAGATTATCATGTCTGAATATCTTTCTCAGTAAAGAGGGAAGCTCCTTTCCTACATTCTGCCTCATATAAGATTGCAGAAGTGATGCTACTTCTTGATTGTTTTGAAAAGGTTAGTAAAGGAGTAGAACCACAAGAGGGCCATGTTTTCATTTTTCTGTAATAAGTTGCTCTGTTACGCAGAAATGGTTCGGAATTTGGTAGTGTTTAATTGTTCAGCACTGATACATGAAAAATGCATGGAGCATAGACTGCAGTCCAGACAAATATGCACATGGAAGCAGTTTTGATTCAAAGCAGAAGATTTGTTTCAAAGTTATGTTTCAGATAGAAAGAAGTCTGATAATACTCTGCATATACTTTGAGATTGGGATATCCTTGACATTTAACTACTGCTTTGAGAATTAACATAGTTCTAGCAGCACTATGTGCTCACCATCACTCATAATCAACTTTTAGAAGGAAGGTGCTGAGGTACTATCACCTTCCATTTCTAACCCCTACCCATGTACCCTTTTAAAGAGACAGTGAAGATTGGCCAACATATATTGGTACTGAGAATTTCTCATCTAGTTCTCTCATTCCCCATAAATATTCACTACTTTGGCTCCAAACAGCATTAGCCGCTTGACTGGGGAATTTGTTTTCTTCACCTTGGACTTATTGGGAAGGGGAATAAAGTGTCCCTCCTCCCACTCTGGCCACAGTGAGCCAATGGGGCTTTGGATGAGGGGGTTGGTCACCCACACAGTCATCTTGCCATGTGGGTAGGATTCAGTGGTGGGATTCAATTTTTTTACTACCTACTGTGTGGGTGTGACTTGGTGGGTGTGACCATGTGACCAGGTGGGTGTGGCAATGTGACTTGCTGGGTGTGGCCATGTGACTGGGTGGCCATGCCACCCGGGTAGGAGGCAGGCGCAGGCCTACGACCCAAGGCTCCGGCAACCAGATGGGGGAAGCCCAGGGAGGCTGCACCACTGATATAGGAGGGAGGCACAGGCCTACGACCCGAGGTTCTGGCAAATAGATGGGTGGGGCCAACTGGAATTTCTACTACCAGTACGGGCATACCAGGGCATACCAGCTTAATTGCACGACTGGTAGGATTGCTTTGCCTGCCTCCCAAAAATAGGGCCAAACGGTGCAGATGCAAATGAGAGAAAGAAACCGTTTGAGGCAGAAGTATCTTTCAAGTCTCTTTTACTCCAGTGATAGAAATGGATTCTGTAGTTTTTTTATAGTGAGAAAGGTAGATACCGTGAGGGTCGCTCCTTTTCGTACCCTAATTGAGGTAGCAGAAGACATATTGCTATTGTTGTTAAAGCAGTTAGAAGTCAGGATCTACTGTAAAGCATGTAAACGTCTACCTGTAAATCTCTGATCAAAGTCTGTTCTAAAAAATTTAATTGGTTTGCCAACCACCATTTTATTTACAAATCCTTATAATTTTAACATCTTCAGGAAAGCAGAATTATTTTGTGTAATATTTCCTTTTTTAATTTTTTTAAGGTCTGGGTGGGTTCTGTTACTGTAATAACTTCAAATGATCTCTGTGCAGAAGATAAAGATTCCCCTCCTGAAGAACTCCTTTATTCTGTTTTTCCACCCAACAATGGTCACCTGGCGGTCAAGTCTTCTCCAAACAAAAGCATCCTTAACTTTACCCAAGCTCATATCAACGAAGGACAATTGGTCTTTGTCCATAGTGGTATGTCTTTGTGTATGTAGAATATTCATACCAGAGTTACTGAAGTTTTTATTGAGGTTATTGGTATAAGGATCATGTTAGAGAAGGCATGGAGCTCCAGGATTTTTGTTTCTTAAAAAGCAGCTACAGGAAAATTGGACTTTGATGGGGATTTAGGTTGCAACTCTTTAGCATCATGCTGATTCCATGACTCACTCCCACTGACACTTCTGTGACTACCTTCAGAGGAGAAAGCCTTTGAAGTGATTAAATTTGGACTACTGAGAACAAACCCAATCAAAAAGATATTGCAGAGCTGGAAGTCATTCAACAACACTAAAAAATGGCAACTAAATGTTTAGGTAGTAGAGCAACTTCAGGAAAAGTATGTAAAAAACACACTGGCTGGGATGTTGATTTATTGTTTTTTAAACTAGACACAAGGTATTATCAATAAGCCATAGAAAATGACTGAGATGGAATTAAGAGAGTGCATATGAACATATGAATGTATAAGATTATACAAATCAAATTATATAGATGCATTAGGTTATGGAAAAATACAAAATTGTAAAAAAAATATTCAAAAAATGTTACAAAATGAGCTAGAGCGTTGTATTGTTGTTGTTAATAATAATGATGATGATGATGATAATAATAATAATAATAATAATAATAATAATAATAATAATATCATCATCATCATCATCATCATCATCATCATCTACCACCCTTCTTACCAAAAGATCAGTCAGGTCATAAATATACAAGATAAAATATATACAAATATAAGACAATTAAAATACAACAGTTAAAATGCCATCAGTCGTCATCGGCTGCTACTCGTATCCGATCACACATTTTTCTTGGAAGTCATTTTCTCAGCTGATGGATATGTCTCTGGTGACACCATAAACCAATCCTGGCATGAAATATGTGACCACACACAGTACACTGCATAGATGGAGGATGGTGTAGTTGAGTTAGATGAAGTTTCCATGTTTGTTGCTTAGCCTTTTTAGCAACAGTTAAAATGCCATCAGTACCACACACAAAAATAAAAATATATTAAACATGAAGAGTAAGAAAGGGCTACAAACAGACAGATATTATAAATGTTGAATAGTGGGAGGCAGAATGTCACAAAATGCCTCTCTAAAAAGTTTGGCCTTCAGACCCTCTTTGGTGGATCTTTTGAACTTGAAAAAGTGTAAGCAGAACACAATAGCGGCATATAAATTAATGCATGCTGTGTAGAGAAAGCAGATAGGGAGATGTTTTCATAGCTCTCCAATATTACCAGATCAGAGGGCCATCTACTGAAGCTGAATGGTAGGAAATTCCAAACAGACAGAGGAAATACAGTGCTTCGCACAAGAAATAATTAAACTGGAATTTACCACAGTAAGATGCAGTGATTGTCACAGTACCTGTAGGTAAGTAGATGGTCTATGATGAAGTCCCTCATTTAGATTTCTGGTTTAGAGGGACTGCGGTGGCTCAGTAGTTAAGAAACCCGCCTTGTTAGCTGGAAGGTCGGCAAGTCAGCAGTTCAAGACCTGAGTACTGCAGGACGGAATGAATGCCCATCTCTGTTCCAGCTCCTGTCAACCTAGTAGTTCAAAAGCAAGAAATTGCAAGTAGATAAACAGAGATGACTTCAGTGGGAAAAGATCTTGGGGACATGAAGAGGAGCCTCATTCGGGCATCCCCTGAGCGGAATTCTCCAGCAAAAAAATCTTTTCAACCCAGAACGCACCTTTGTGTGCTTCTGACACGATTAAAACAAATTATGGTTTATAGTATTTTACCTATTTTTCACACTCTAAATGAAAAACTGTCAGACATGTCCGAGAAAATCTTGTCCTCACAGAATGGTATCTCTGTCTTCTTTTAGGAGCAATGTCTGGAGGCTTCAATTTTCAGGTTACTGATGGTCTGAATTTTTCACCACGACAAATTTTTAGCATTATGGCTCAAACTCTGGTTATTAGGCTAGAGAATAACAACGGACTAGAAGTCTTTCCAGGTAAGGATTTATACATTTGATAGTTCAAAAGTCAAATCAAAGGGGTCCAATACTTTGATCTGGAGGACTGAGTGGCCATACTGATTGGGGACCTCAAGGAGACAATATCTTTAAAAGTACATTACAGTGGAACCTCATACAACAATCGCCCCGTATAGCAATGAAATCGTATAACAATTAGGTTTTGGGGGGAAATGGCGTCCCACATAACAATTTTTCCCTATGGAAAAAATCGTACCACAATTTTTCAATGGGAAAAACCACTTAGCACAAAAATCCGCACGATGTATCCCATAGGGAAAATTGCTATACGATGCATGCATCGTATAGCAATTGTTTCGTACAATAATGAGCCCTGTGGAGCAGATTAAAAATGTTGTATGAGGTACCACTGTATTTGACTTCTGAACAAATCAAGAGTGGAATAGATTATCTGCTCAATGTCTACTTATTCCTTTTGGATAGAAAAAAAAGGATGTTAGTGGTTCCTTAAGATGGACCTTCCCATGGTATAGCTCAGTGGTTCTCAACCTTGGACCCCCAGATGTTCTTGGACTTCAATTACCCGAAGAATTGATCAGCAGTTGTACTTGGGCTTTTGGGAACTGAAGTCCAAGAACACCTGGAGTGCCAAGGTTGAGAAACCCTGGATAGCTTATTTGACTCTTGGCCTATAGCAACGATGCTATTCTAGTAGTCTAGCATCATTCAGAGCAAGTAGTGCTTCTTTAAAGGTAAACAGATGTCAAGGCTGTACAAGGTATGTACATTCTGGGTAGAGCAGTTGATACACTCAACTTTCAGCGGCGCGCCCTGCCAAAGAGCAATTGATTCCATACCTGTCAACCTTTCCAGATTGGACGGGATTTCCCGGTTTTTGGTGCTGATTTGCGCCATTTCCCACCCCGCGCTGCCGAATCTCCGGAATTTGGCAGTGGGGGAAAGGAGGTACTGCGCAGCCCTTCTGTGCAGGTCGCCTTCTACGCATGCGTAGAAGGCTATGCATATGTAGAAGGGGGCTGCCCAAGCATAAAACCCTTCTACGCATGCGTAGAAGGCGACCTGCGCAGAACCCTTCTGCGCAGGTCCCGGATTGGTCGGAGCTGCGGTTGACAGGTATGATTGATTCTTTCCCATTACTGAGGCTGGCCCAAGAGTGGTACCATTTGCCAGAGGCAGGATTTGCTGGCAGGGTGTAGAAAACTGTTGGAGGAAATTGCTTTGTGCTGTACTGCCTACTGTGTGGCATCTAAGCTATCATGCAGGGGAGGATGTTGTTGCAGTGTTAATGTTGAGAATAGCCGTATCTGCCAGTTTAGTTTTCTATAGTACATAAAACAGGGATGTGAACTTTGCTGTCTCTTGATCTAGAACAGGAGTCAGCAAGCTTGGCTCTCCAGATGTTCTTGGACTTCAATTCCCAGAAGCCCTGATCAGCATGTGTACTGATTTGGGCTTTTGGTAATTAAAAGTCCAAGAACATCTGGAGAGCCAAGTTTGCTGTCTTTTGTTCTGGAGTAAGAACTATAGAAGCTTTCCTTTTAAATCTTCCTTGCCTTTAGAGGCGAAGGGAGACTAAAAAAAATCCTAATTGTTTTTAAAGGTTGCTAAATGATGCAGTGAATCAGCAATGCTTTGACAGCACTTAAAAGAAAGTTTCTCTATCTGTTGGTATAGATATATGGATATGGTTTATAAGCCCCACAGGTGGAGCATGTAGAGATTAATACTTTTATGTATGTATTGTTTATGTGGGTTTTTTGGTATTTTTTTCTTTACATTTTCTTAAATATAAAAAGGAAAAGCTTCAAAACATCCCTGATACCTTAAGCAACAATTGAAAAGTAATACAGTATGTCAGCTCGGCCCTGTCCACCAAAGGAGAGCTCAGAGGAAACCTTTTCTTTTAAAAAAAAGATTATCTTGGCTGTGCTAAATAGTGTGGTATGGTTTTCTCACTCAAAGCCATCCAATCCTTATCGATGCAAAGTTTGTAACATCTCTCACTCTCCAACCTTTAGCAACCCTATTAAGCATGATCTTGGCCACTCCAATTTGGCCATCTAGATAAGCTCAAAAGTAAATAATTAAAATTAAGTCCAGGGTCTGGGTTTTGTGGGAAGAAGGAAAATCATGGTGAGAAGTCTCAGGGTAGCAAGACTTGAAAAACTACTGCAGTAAGAATGCTGCTTACATTGCTAGTATGAAACATGCTGGTGTACCATCTTGTTCGTTTTCTCAGGCACAAAAATGCCTTGAGTGTGACTGTTATGAATCATAACAATTTGAAACGGGAAGGTAAAGGTAAAGGTTTACCTTGCTCGAAAGCCAGTCGTATCCGACTCTAGGGTTCAGTGCTCATCTCTGTTTCATAGCTGAAGAGCCAGCGCTGTCTGCTTCTGCAGACATTTCCATGGTCATGTGGTAGGCATGACTAGACACCGGAGTGCACGGAACGCTGTTACCTTCCCACCAAAGTGGTCCCTATTTATCTAATTACAATTTCTTGCTTTCGAACTGCTAAGTTGGCAGGAGCTAGGACAAAGACGGGAGCTCATTCCGTCCTGCAGTACTTGGGAATCGAACTACTGACCTTCCACCTCCCAGTCAGCGTCTTAGCCACTTGAGCCACTGCAGTCAACAGGAAATGTATGAAAAATTGACTGACACATAAAAAAATCAGATTATAATAAAGCCAATTTCCAACATCTGGATTTTAGCATGGTTTGAATTTATGAGTACTACTACTTTCTGTGAGGTAATTAAAAAAAAGAGTCAAGAGACATTATTCAGTTTGAATGATACCCTCCTAATATAATGGAAATTTGTCCTGGCCACTTTGGGAAATGTCTTTTAAAGGAATTTCTAGAATAAGCCAAAGATAACTATAAGCAGAAGTTGCTTAATGAATTTCTACAGAGGAGGAGTTTTACTTCATGCCAGCTATCCCACATTAAAGAAGTAATATTTTTCTCAGTGCCCTTGGCTATGTTCTACTGGACTTGCAGTAACAGCTGAAATGTTTTCTCTCCCTTTGATACAGAAATTTACTGCCTGTTTTCTGCTGATTTGACTGATCTACTGGCTGTCTTTAACTCCTTGGGCTTTCTTATGAGCTTTGTTAAAAATGAAAATGTTGTTCAGAAATAATAAATCACCCTCATTCACATGTACCCACCATCGTATCTGTTGGAAACATTCTTCTGGGGCTGTTGATGTCGGCTTTGCAAGCAAAATGCAGAGCTTTGTACTGTGGATGCCAGTGGGAGTTATAGTGTGGAGGGCTGCCCTGAGGCAGATCAGGAAACGATAACTCTTGACCAGTGGTGGGCATAATTTTTTTCCTACCACACTGTGGGTATGGCCATGTGACTGGGTGGACATGGCCTGTTGGCCATGTGACTGCTCTTCGCTATAGAACTATGAAAGTAGAAGCCTCTTCTATTTTCATCACTCTATAGCGAACCTCTGAAGTCATTTCCCCCTTGTCCAAGGCTTTTCCAGGGCTTGGTTTCACCCCAATGTAACTCCCCAGCCACTCCAGAGTGGCTGGGGATGCGCTTTGGGGTAAAACAGAGCCTAGGAAAAGCCTTTTATGATGGGGGAAATGGAGCCAGCCCACTCCATAGCTGTCAAGTATCCCGCATTGGCCGGGAAACTCCCATATTTTACCCTCTTTCCCGCCATCTTCCCGTATTATTTAGACTGCAATGCCCTAATGCCGCCACTGGAGGGCTGCACAGGATAAGCATAGCTGTCAAGTATCCTGTTTTGGCAGGGAACTTTCCCTTATTTTCAAATCCAAAACTTGATAGGTATGGCCCACTCTGAAACCTCTGAAATCATTTCCCCCTTGTCCAAGGCTTTTCCAGGGCTCGATTTCACCCCAATGTGCCTCCCCAGCCACTCCGGAGTGGCTGGGAATGCGCTTTGGGGTAAAATGGAGCCCAGGAAAAGACTTTGATAATGGGGGAAATGGAGCCAGCCCACTCTGAAGCCTCTTCTAGTAGTATGAGGTGGGCGGGGCCAGCCATTTTTACTCCCAGTACACGCATACTGGTCCGAACCTGCTGATGCTCACCATTGCTCCTGACCCATGTCCTGGTGTGTAAGGCAGTCAGTGGAAGAGGAAAACACCAGAAACATCTCCACCTAACCCTAACCCTGCTGGTAAAAGCACAGTAACAAGTTGAATAACTGGGAATGTGTTGCTTTGAAGTAGCATCCTTACTGTAGGTTTATCCATGTAGTCAGAATTGCCTCAGATGTTCACAAAGGGTTTTGTTTTTTTAGTCATAGCCATGGATTGTTGCGAAGGACTAGCCTGAAATGTTTTGCTTACTGTACTATTTCACAAGTACTCAAAACCATTTGGGAGTTTTTGGTATTTGAGTTAAAATGTCCTACTAATGCCTCACCCCATCAAGGCAATAAAATTACAACAACCACAAATTATTTAACCAGCTATTTGCTGCCCTTTCATATTGTCCCATATCTAATGCCTGATGTGGTGTGGCCACTTCACTCTAAATGATGGGATGGTCAGCCCTCATAGGATATATCTAAATGGATGGTCCTAAGGGGCCATTCAAAAGGCATTGTGTTGCTGTTCCATCATTTCCTCCTGAATTGTTTTGGGTTTTTTTTGTGGAGAGGGAAAATTTTTTCATTCAAACTGAAAAATACAGGAGAGATAGAAGTGGAACATTCTCTGAATGAGGAAAGTTGGCTGCACAGTAACAACCTTTGTAGCCTACAACAATAATGAAGAGCAAAACAAATACTGAGAGAGGTTTAGCTTTTCTCCCAAGGAGAAAAGACTGTTTTGAACCATTTGTTGTATGTTATCAACAGAACTTTTGAGCTGTTTTGTTATGCAAGACTCTGGACTAACAGGCAAATGAAACTGCTGTTCACATTCCAGAGATAACCACAATGACACTTCCTCTTCATTTTGATGCATTTTTACAAGCATACCTTTTTTGCCACTTGAGGGAGTATTCTTTCTAAAAATGGATCTCTCTAGGTGTGTGTTTTGATCATAATATTCTTAAACAGAAGCCATTGTAGTGCTGACGTTGCTAAAACTCAGTGCTAGATCTACATTGATTTGTACTACATATTATTTCTACCTACAAAAGGGCCACAGTGACGTTCTGATAGCACAGCACACCTCAAAAGACAACAGTACTGTCACTTATTTCTCTGCTAAAATTGCCAGCATCTCTGCTCACTCAAAGTCATTTCATGTTTTTGTTTATGACTGCTGATGAACGTCAAGCTGCATGTAAGAAGCACACAATTTTGAATGCTTTACATGAAGAGAATCTAATTTTAAAAAATAGCATGCAAAGAGAAGGTTAATCTTTTTTTTCCTGCTTGCCCACTTTTGTCTTTCCGATACTTCTCTCTCATTTCTCATTTCTTTAATTCCCATTCTTCCCATCTGGGTGGAAGCTAGGTACAGAACAAATTATTCTTGTCTGCTGTGATCACTTGTGAATGTCTTTCAAAAGTAGATCTAAAGTAAAGATAGCAGTCTCCTTTGCTTGCGTCTGTTTCTAGGGAGCAGTGGTCATCTCCATTTACCGCCAAAGAGTCAGCACTATCTGCAGACGTTTCCATGATCATGTGGCAGGCATGACTAGATGCTGGAATGCACAGAACATACTCCCCACGGATGGGGTGGGGGCCAACCTGTATGAATGTCAGAAACTTGTGGTTTCTTTACTTTAAATCAGTATTGGCTTGAACATACATTTTATCAAATATATATACTGTACTGCATTTTCATCTGTCTTTTTTATATCAGAAGAACCCCAGTAAAATTAATAGATATATCAGATAATTTTGTGCGCAATAATGGGCAACACTGAGAGCTTTTGGGGCAGCTAGCATTAAATCCTCCATGGTGCACGTTGGGAGGTAAAAGTGTGAAGTTGACTGCTCTTCTCTGCACTTGCAAAGGAATGTCTGTGAAAACTACCTTTTCACTTTTAATTTACACACATGCACGCACACACATGGGATTTGCTCTTTAATGACTGTGGAAGATTGCAACATTAAGCAATTTAAGGTAACAGCATAGATAGAAAACACAATGGCTGCAAAAAAATGAATTGCCACCACTATATATCACAACTGACGGTGTTCTCATATGAAAGTAAAAATGTTCAGGATCAAACTCACAACCTTTTGGTTG
This sequence comes from Bradypodion pumilum, assembly GCA_035047305.1. Classification (NCBI taxonomy): domain Eukaryota; kingdom Metazoa; phylum Chordata; class Lepidosauria; order Squamata; family Chamaeleonidae; genus Bradypodion; species Bradypodion pumilum. The sequence continues at coordinate 37,205,527 of JAWDJD010000002.1, read as the reverse complement.
CAGTACAGCAGTTTAACCACTGTGCCACCAGAGCTCCTCTGCAGTTCTACACATGTTAAAATGCATAGAATTGCAGAGGAGCTCTGGTGGCGCAGTGGTTAAACTGCTGTACTGCAATCAAAAGGTTGTGAGTTTGATCCTGAACAAGGCTCAACGTTTACTCAGCCTTCCATCCTTCCGAAATTGGCAAAATGTTGGGGGGCAAAATGCTAATTAACTTGTGAACCACCCAGAGAGTGCACTAAATGCTATGGGGCGGTGCATAAGTGTGATTGCTTTTGCTTTGCTTTAGAATTTCACTGCAAATGAATGAACTCAATACATTGTTGCAGATTAAGCACCTGTATATTTGTGATCAGAACTGAGAAGGAAGAGAGGGGCAGGTGAATGGGAAAACCCACTTGGTCATAGGGTTAATGCAACTCTGTCCTGTTCTCATTTTATTACGCAGGTTCTAAGAAGACAATTACTTCCCACAATCTGAAAGCCGTCACCAACTCTGTGGTTGAGGAGGGAAACAGAACAATACTTTTTACGGTTACAAAGTCTCCAAACTTTGGAAGACTCATGAGTATTATCTCTGGTATTAGCACACAGGATATTTCAAGTTTTACCCAATCAATGGTAAGAGCTTGTTTTACTGTGGTTCTGTTGGTCACTTGCCTGTATTACACAATGTATTTTCACTGGGTTTTTTTTTGTTCCTTAAGCTCAGGGGTTCCAAACATTTTTGTGCCATGGGCACCCCCAAGACAGCTGGTTCTTCCCGCCATAACTGCTACCATAAAACGCATCCACAGCTTTCATAAACACATCCACGGCTGTCGGAAACACATTTACAACAGCTGAGGGTGCATTTATGGCTGCATTAATGGCAGTTGCGGGAGCGTATATGCATGTGCGTGCGCATTTTACGGCTGTTGTAAATGTGTCCCTTCTGGTGGTGGCAAGGGCAGCAGCGGGCCATATGAAATGGTGATGTGGGCTGGGTCCAGCCCACATCCCTTTGGTTGGCCACTCCTGCTCAAACCTATTGGAAGGAGATATGACAGGCTGTAAAGAAAAAAGTGCTTCCAATTTTCATTTAATAAGTATGTGCAACGGTTTGTTCTGGGTAATATTATGCATCGTGCTATACACGGTATTAAAGCATGGGTTCGGCTAATTTCAACCATTTACTAAACCTAAGAAAGAAAATGGAGTGGAGGAGTAAGTAAACATCTTAAGCAAACATAGAATAGAAGGTTTGTATTCTAAACAAACACACATACTTTGGTTATTTGACAATGTGTGCACTTTTTAAAAGAGAGCATCCATTGTCTCTCATAAGAAGGTAATCTCCAGTTATGTTTCATAAATCATATTAAACCCTAGTTATAAAGGCATTATAGTTCTGCTGACTGGATGTTTTTGATCAAAGAGTGTTTCTTCATAACTTGACTAAAATATTACATCCTCACACAAGATTTTGGAATGGCGATTGAGATAATGGCTGATTGCATCATATGAATATCAGTTTGTATTCATCATTGCCTAATTTGAGCATACAACGAGATCCAAGACGGTTGTTCTTATGATGGTACAGTTTCCAACGGCACAACCAAAACAAAAAGCAATTCTTATTCCTGTTGCCTTCACCAGTGTGTCAGTTCAACCCAAGCTTGGAATGACTGCAAAAACATCCCAAACAAGTTTTGAGTTATGCACTGAGGGGGGCTGCAGGGGAGAGAAGAGCAAAGGAGAAAACCAGCCTATTATGTTAAATTTGGTCCGTAACTGGAAGCTCTTATCCCAGGAAGTGATAAATAATGTTGTGTTGAGAAAGAGGGAAAGACGAGAATATACAAGCTCAATGCTGAGTATATGGATGTTCAAACTGGGCCAATGTATATAATGTGCTTTCTATATTCTAAATCGAGGTGGCCAAACTATGGCCCATGGGCTGGATCTGGCCCACAGTGCCAGATCATTCAGCCCACACTGCTATCAGAAGCAGAAGCGGACACAGCCTGTGCATGCGCAAATGCGCCCGCGCATGCACAAAACTCTGCCACAAATGCATCTGCGGCTGTTGTAAATGCGTTTACGACAGCCATGGACATGTTTTATAGCCAGAAGAGCCACGTGACCAGCCCACTCAACCACGTGACTGGCTTGCGGCTCGAAAAGTTTGGCCACCCCTGTTCTAAATCATTGTATAAATGTAAATATTTCTAATTTGAATTCAAACAAAGTTTTCTTCCTCACCATCAACTCTTATAATCAACCTTTCTTTCTTCTTATTAAAAAAAATCACAAGTCTCTGTTGGAGGAAGTAAAATGAACCACTCACCTGCATTGCTGCATCAGTTTGTTAATTCTGCTAAAGTTTATAAGAATTTCAGATTTTAGCGGCAGAAGATGAAACCCAAAGCAAATCTCAAAACCACAGTTCCTTGTCCTCTGCTAATATGTTGATAATTTCAGGATTCCATATTCAAAGATGTTCTTATTATTTATTAAAGCACCATTTGATTTGGCTGTCTTTACTGTCTCCAGCTCTGTGAATCAATGAATGTGTTAAGTGTCTTGCACTTAAATCTGTTGGATCACATACCAATTTAAGGTTTTTGTGGTTATGGAGTTCCCACAGCACTTTTATAGGATTACAGGTTTTAACCCAGAGGTTTGGCCAAATTCCATATATGAAGTAAATTTTTCCCCAACAGGCCAAAAATTAAGCCGAAGCTTATTTTACTAGCATACAAGGGTTTTTATTTCTCTTCTTCTTTGGACAGGTGGATGAAGGGATAGTCATCTATGAACATGCGAATAAGGAAATAATAGATTGGGATGCCCAGGATTTTTTTACTTTTACGATATCTTCCCCACCAGCTGTTCTAGGCCCTCAGGTGTTTCACATTAATATATCATATGGAATTAAAGTGCACGACCGAAGCAGCCAGCTACTTGCAAACACAGGTAAAAAGATAGACTCTTTCCAGTTACATTTGTATGCTGCCCTTTCTCAAAGCAGTTTCATCTGGTATTATCCCTTTTATAATTCCTACTGCAATGCTGTGAGGTAGGTTATGTGGCAAAGAGATGACTTGTCAGGAGCCTTTCAGAATTGTGCAGGCATCCGACTACCTTTTCCTAATCCAGTTCTAACTTTATGTCTCCATGCTTTATTTTATTTTTCAGCTGTAATTTCTTTATTTTTCAGTTGTAATTTCTTCATGTAGATATTTTTTAAAAAATTGGTCTCTCCTCAACTCCTTTTTTCTGGCTTCAGTTCAGGAAAATATGTATATTTTAGTCCACTTTGATTCTGCTTAGAAACTCATGGATTCTGTCCCAGACGATTAGAACTCCAGGGCAAAGACTGTGTTTCACTACTCATTATAGAACTATGTTATCCATCTGCCATAGCTTGCTCTACCCTTAAACCATGAGGCAACCTTCTCCCTTAAGTTGTAATTCAGCTATGAACATGGAAGGAGATGACAACTTGTTGTTTGCTTGAGGTAGTGAAATGTCTTGGGTCTGCCCTGATTTCTCAGAATCCTGGCCTGTCGTTTGTGACAATTACTTCTTTTAAAATATTTTTCTTTTATTATTATTTTCATTCAGGTGCTGTCGTCCAGGAAGGAGGCAGAGTTTTAATCGACAGAACTAAGCTAGATGGTTCAAATTTGCTCTCTAAATTGCCTGAGGGACAGCGTTCTGCCTATGAAGTATGGTATCAAGTTATCCGTTTACCCCAGCATGGGAGAATTGTTGTGGGAGAAAGAAACATTACGAGAGAAAAGCCTAATTTCTCTCAGTACATCATTAACAAGTATGGAATTATCTTTGTGCATGATGATTCTGAATCACTCACGGATCAGTTTCTTTTTGCTGTGTGGTTGAACCACAAAAACAAGTCTGCAAAAAAACCTGATTCTGGTATTTTGGAGGAGACATTTAATATCACTGTAGTACCAGTGAATGACCAACCTCCGGAATTAAAGACAAAGATGCTACATATGACTGTTTCACAAGGAGATACTGTAGTTCTAGGACCAGAAAGTCTGAAAGTAGAAGATTCTGACAACGGGCCAGAAGAGATCAAATACACGATCATAAGTCATCCTTCAAATGGTTATTTAGCACTGGAAAATCATCTCAGTGAGTCTATCAGAGAGTTTACTCAAGCTGATGTTGATGATGGCAGTGTCTGGTTTTTACAAGATGGAAGTTCTTTGTCTGGAGTTTTTTATTTCAGTGTGACAGATGGAAAACACCGTCCACTCTACAAACTCTTTAGCTTTGAAGTGATTCCCACTTCTGTCACCTTGGTCAACCTGACAGAAGTGTTACTTCCACAAGGACAGAGCACTGTTACGATTACAAACGAACAGCTTTCAGCTACAACAAATGGAAAAAATGCTGAGATTAAATATGAAATAACACAACCCTTTAAATATGGGCATCTGATGAATGGGAGTGAACAGATAACTACATTTCGACAAGCAGATCTAGAGGAAGGAAGGCTGTGGTATTGTATGACAGACCTCACCGCAGTTGGAGATACAGCAGAGTTCATGGTGTTCACCTTGGAGAGTAACCTAACTGGACAGATTATGAATATCACAGTACAGCCTCTTGTGCAAATGGCACTTGATGTGAGCATTCCGAATAGGATGGCTTATAAACTAAAAGTAAGTGACTTGAATGCTACAGAGTTAGCAAACATGGCAAACAGTGAGCCTACATTTGAAGTGATTGTTTCTCCAGCGTATGGAAGACTGTTCCAGAGGTCCTTCAACAGTGTTAAAAGTGGAAGATTAAATGAGTTCACACAGACTGACCTCAACAGTGGTGCTGTATTTCTTGAAACAGATGCCAATATGATGTCTCTTGATGTACTGAATGATTCCTTCACATTTCTTCTCAGAGCAGAGGGCGTGCAACCTGCTTTAGGCCAGTTTAACTACATCATATTGCCACATGAACCTCTGTCAGGCCAAATGTTTCCTTCAGAAGTGCCACTCTTAAGCAGTCCAAACATTTTAAGTAATTCTACCATTGGAACAAATAAACTTATTTTTGCAGAAGAAGACCTGTACACTGAAACACTGACACAGACTCTCTGGCAAAACCAAACTCACAGGGTGCATCAGAATGATAGAGAGATGGTCTTGTTGAGCGAAGAAATTGCAAGAGACAGATCCGTGTGGGCTGAGACTACTGTAAAACCAAGTTCCAGAAGCAGCTGGGACCAGAGTAACTGGCTGTTCATCATTATACCCCTTACTTCTGTGTCTGCTTTATTCATAGTGGCTGCCATTGCTGTTTGTGTATTCCTGATGTATCACAAGCCAAAAAAGGCCAAATCGCTCATTGCAAAACAGACACCAATGACTCCCAACAGCCCAAGCTTTTTTCCAGAGAGGAGCTTAACTGTTCCTACTGTCACAGTGACACCCCTCTTAAAAGCCACAGGCAAAACAAAAGCCTTTCCATTCATGGCTCTCAGACGGGCGCAGTCTCACCCTTTGCCTGTGGCTCCATCTATAGCTCCTCTAGTTCCTGAAAGTCATCTACAAAACACCTGGTCCAGACTTGACCTGGAAACGATCCAGCACTGCCATACCACCACCCCAACTTTAAAAAGCAATCAGTACTGGGTATAGTAGGGTGGTATTGCCTAGAGATTTGGAACCATATTAACTTCCATGCTTCCCCTCCCACAAATGTATGACTTCCAATCATTTTGATTTATGAAAAAAGATTCCCTAGGCCTGTGATGGTGAACCTTGGCACTCCAGGTATTTTGGACTTCAATTACCAGAAGCCCTAGTCAGCACATCTGCTGATCAGGGTTTCTGGGAATTGAAGTTCAAGAATACCTGGAGTGCCAAGGTTCACCATTACCGATATAGTCAGTGTGTTGAAGTCTGATTTTAAAAACATAGATAAAAGCTTTGAGGGAGCTTTGGTACTTAGTAGGTGTCCTGTGGCCACTCAGTCTGTCAGCCTGACCTACGTCTTAGGCTTGTTGTAAGGATAAAATGGGGTAAAGGAGTGCCGTATTTGCCCTCTTGTGTTCACAGGAAGAGAGAGTGTACCAAAATATAATTAATACCAGTCATGGTGGCTTAGTGGTTAACACGCTGAGCTTGGCGACCGGAAGGTCGGCAGATCAAGACCCGAGTGCTGTGTGACGGAGTGAGCCCCCATTGTCTGGTCTCAGCTCCTGCCAACCTAGCAGTTCGAAAGCAAGAAATTGTGAGTAGATAAATAGGTACCATTTCGGCGGGAAGGTAAACAGTGTTCTGTGCACTCCGGTGTCTAGTCATACCTGCCGCATGTCCACAGAAATGTTTACAGACAGCACTGGCTCTTTGGCTGTAAACAGAGCTGAGCACTGGGACCTAGAGTCAGATACAGCTGACTTTTGAGCAAGGGTGACCTTTACCTGGGTTAGGAATAGGCTAACAGTTCTGCCAGATATACTTACTGTACTTGTGGTAAGCTTAGAGACCCTGCTGCATAACATGTGGTTAAAAAGAAAAAAGCACAATATTCTCCTAGGTTGAATATATAAGAATATATTGCTGAGTCCCCTCAAAATATGGCAAAACTATCCCTATGGCAGGGACTCTGGTCGCTTAGTGGTTAAGATGCTGAACTTGACAACTGGAAGGTCAGCAGTTTGAGACCCGATTGCTGCACGACGGAGTGAGCTCTGTAAATAAATAAGATAAATAGATACCGCTTCATGGGACAGTCACATGGTACAAACCTGGAAGCTTATCTCAGTCAAGAGCAAGGGCTGATTGCACCAGTTCCCTTCTTGGTTTCAGGACTGGTCTGAGCACCACTCAATACATAGTCCTAAATAACTTACTGGCTAAATATTCATCCTCAAACCAGTCATTTCCCTCCAGTTTATTTATTTATTTTATTTTTCCAATTTGTATAGCCGCCCAACTCAAAATGACTCTGGGTGGCTCAGAACATTAAAATCAACAGTCCAGCATTAAAAACCCAATTAAAAATGCTACAAGAATTAAAAGAATGAGGGAGCGGTATTACTATATTAGCAGGCAGGCAGGGGTCACCACATCTCCAGTGCCCCACACCTGCTTTGCCAGCCAGGTTTTCAGTTCTTTCCTAAAGGGCAGCAGCTCTGTCCTGAGTCGTAACTCAATTGGCAGGAGGTTCCCTCTATCTCTTCAGTCCTTGGTACAGCAGCATTAGTTATGTTATTAGTTAAGTAAGAAGTCACTTAATTCATTTACCTGTTGCTGGCTGGTGAGCTCAGCAGAGATCAGGAGTTAGGTTCCTCAGTACAGCCAGCCTGTGTAACCTTTGGCCAGCTGCACAATCCCAAAGGCCCCCCAGAAAAAGGGATCAGCAAGCCATTTCTGAGTACTCTATACCAAGAAATCCTTGAGATGGATGGTTCTGATAGCCCACTACTATTACTTGTTGCCATTATGTGTCAAGTCACTTGCAACATAGCAACAACGAGTATCATTAAGACTTATGGTGACCCTTTCCAGAGTTTTCTAGGTAAAAAATGTTCAGAACTGGTTTATCATTCCTTTCTTTTGGGAATGTGCAGCTTGCCCATGGCTATATAGGCTGGCTCTTTTCCTGAAAGAATCAATGGGGAATTGAACTCCCAACCTCTGGCTTCACAGCCAGACACATACCACTGAGTTATCAAGCCAGCTAATTTATGGTAACCTTAATAAGATAATTGAGGTATTGATTTGATTGATTGATTATTGGATTCGTATGCCGTCCACTCAGCATCTGCGACTCAGGGCAACTCACAGAAATCACAACATATCAAACATTACAGTACAATAAAATAGAACAATACAATAAAATAGAACAGTGCAATAAAATAAAACAATACAATAAAATGTAACAGTGCAATAAAACGTAAAAGACCAACACACAGGTATGCAAGATATTCAAGGAGTGTTTTAGTAGTAGAAATTGAATGCAGGTCTCTTAAGTCTTAGTCACTTGAACCATATCAGAAAACAAATAATAATAATAATAAAAACAAAACTAAAAACATTGCAGCACTTTAAAGACTAACTGCTATATTTTTACTGTTAGCTTTCGTGGATCAAGTCCACTTAAAGCTAACAGTAAGTCTTTAAAGTGCTGCAGTGTTTTTGTTTTATTATGTTTTTGTTTTCTGATATGCCTGAACCACAAACTAACATAGCTACTATTCCAAAAATTCACTTTAACCACTACTTAATATGGGCTCTTAATAGGTACAGGTAAAGGTTTCCTTTGCTCTAAAGCCAATTGTGTCCAAATCTCAGGGGCATTTATAGCCAAAGAGCCAACACTCTGCATCTGCAGATATTTCTTTGGTCATGTGGCAGGCATTACTAGGCGCCAGAGTGCACAGAACACTGTTACCTTTCCCTATTTATCTAATTGCATTTTCTTGCTTTCAGACTGCTTGGTTGCTAGGAGCTGGGACAGGGACGGGAACTCACTCCATCATGCAGCACTCAGGTCCTAAACTGCTGATCTGCCGACCTTCCAATTGTCAAGTTCAGCGTCTTAACTACTAAGGCACCACAGTTAGAGTTTCATAATTATGCATTTTTTGGCTTTTAATAACTGTGTATATTTCTATGCAACTTTAAAAAACTGGTACCATTAATTTTATAGCTTACATTGTAGGTCAACTTGCTTCAAAAAGATGTGGATATTTTACCCGTATATTGAATGTTAACACAAACCTGGGATTATTTTGAGAGAGTTCCCTAGGTCAGCGAGCAAGAAATCAGTTAATAGTTGACATGAATAGCATTAGAAAGTTGCTACTGTGCACATTATCTTCTTTGTGTTCTTGTCATCAGAAGCTGTAAGACTTGGATATCTAGACGAATGTTGTTCTAAAAGACATGCTTCAACCCCTCATCCATATGGAATATCTATATGGCTGCCAGCCAGTCTACGGAGTTATCTTTATGTTTGTGGTTTAGTCTAGAGAAGCATATCCTCTTGTATATTGACAAGCCAGAGCCAAAATTCTGTCTGACTTGCACAAATAGAACAGATTTGTTGGAAAGTAGTAGATTCAACAGAAGTGCTCTTTAACAGGGAGGGTAAATTGATGGATTTGTTGGAACATAGGAACCTGCCTTGTACAGTGTCAGTCATTGGTCTGTCAACTCGAAGGTTTCATGCAGGATTTTTCCTAGCCCTAGTAGTGACCTTGTGTTTCAACAGATGGTCTCATCCAAATACTAACCAGGTCTGACACTGCTTAGTTTTTAAAACTCAGTCAATAATAGGTATATTCACGGTGGTATGATGGTAGTGAATTGACAGCACTGGATATTTATTCTTCAGACTGCAAAAAAAAAGCAGAAATGTACTGTGAACTAATTTCATAGCCTATCACACTTCCACAGAATCAATGGTGTAGTGGAACTAGGTCTTGCAGGCTCAAAGCCCTGGGACTTTCTGCTGCACCTGCACATTTCACGGTTAGGTGCTATTCTACCAGTAGCTGGGGGGGAAACCAAATGTGCTTTGTGATGTATTTGAGAATGGATTGGTCTTGAATAATAACTAAGATTTATTGACTAGGAAAAACTTCTCTTTATTCTATGGATCTATCCAACGGTTTGCATCTTTGGATGCTCTTTGTAAAGAAAGGTGGCAAAGGGACTCTGATGATGAATATCTGCTCTTCCAAAGTTACTCCTATACTATTGGCAGAGTGGTATTTAGCCAAGTGTTAGCCACAAGCTTTGTTATGTAAAGTATGGTTTACCAAGTGTTTGAGAAGCAAAGGTGCTTGAACATAGCAACAACAGCAAGATGTTTATTGATCTCTTTCATTGTGAGTTGACACATAATCCACTTTGCTCTGGAGCTACTCACCTGTGTTCTATTTAGTAGATCACAGGCTTTGGAAGCTTATCTCCATTCATACTTAGAATGCCACAGAGGACTTTACAGAACCATCAAAGCACTGTTTCACTTTATCTGGTTGTAATTTCACTGCTGTAAACATGTGGGTATCCTTTTTAATGAAAACAGATTTGTTCTAGAGAACTGCATTTTTAAAGTTCAAATGAAGGGTCTAACTCAGGGGTTTCCAACCTAAGGCTCACAGGCTGGATGCGGCCCGCAGCACCATTTCATGTGACACCCCACACCCCCAAGGGCTTTGAGAAACAAAAAGGGGGATCTCTTTGATGCTGTTGGGACAAAATGGCCACCCGCATCGTGCAGGCAGAACAAAATGGCCATCTGGCCCTTAAAGCTGACTGAGAGAGCATTACCCAGCCCCCAACTTGAAAAGATTGGGAACCCCTGGTAACTCTTTTCACTTTGATACAATGATAAAACATGTAGAAGTTTCAAAAGGTGCAAAAACCTATGTATTTGATTCATTTCGTTTAATTTTTAGATCAGAAATGTATATATCACTGTTACAGTTTTATAAAGTTTTCACATTTATTTTTAGTCTCAAGTTTTTTAATATGCCTTTTCACATTTGTAAGACAGTAACATTCAAAATTATTTTTAAAATATCAGCTGGATTTCTGTTTGCGTGTTTTGCTGCAGCTAATTTATTGGGTGCTGGGACACATCTGGGTTATACAAACAGATGTTTTGAGCAGGCATATATATTTATTCATTTTAACTTTTCTAATACACATATCATCAGTTTTCTGATAAAGCAAATATAACAAACAAAGGAAAGGGTTATAAGTTCCATACGTCAATCGTCATTGATTTCAAGGGCTCGGCTTGAAGCTTCTGAAGTGAGGGGCATCTAAGCAAGCTTCACTATAGCCATAATATTTTTTAACCTTTGGAATATTTTTAATCAGAATTTTTATACAGCTCTTGATTTCTAAATAGCCCTTAACTGTGACATTGAATTGTAAAAAATAAAGTTTTAAAAACTATTTCATATCAGAAGGATGTTTGCTAAAAATTTATAAGAAATAAAACAGTAATGTAGAATACAGTTGGAGTTTATTATGTTATGTTTCTGTCCTCTTGATATTTTAGGTACAATAGAATCTAATGAGGTTTTGCTATATTTTATCATATGTTATAGCCATATTTCTGGGCAGAATCTAAATTCAGACAGGTTGCTTGTTTATGAATATGTTACAAGTTGACCTCCAGTGATCCTCCAGGGAAGGGACATGCTTTGTCCTTGGTACCCCAGGCATTCCATTTTCTTGTTATCTTGTTCTGTTGTGGTAATTGTTGCACTGACAAGTTAGAATCCTCAAGATATCTTACTTGTTTTTATATAGAACTAACATATTTGTGCCCGGCCAGCCGGGCAATTTTTAATGTGTGTGTTGTTGTTTTTTGGTCAGGGGTGGTTTGGGTGGTGGTGTTTTGAATTTGTGGTTTTATAATTTATTTGAATTCCTTTATTTTTTATTATTTAATTATTTTTTACTGTTTTTACTCTTCCGGCCTCTAGGTGGAGCTGTGGTTAAGAGTATTGCGATTGTTTTTTCATTTGGATGTTATAATTATGCTTTTGACTGTTTTTACTCTCCCGGCCTCTAGGTGGGGCTGTGGTTAACAGTACTGCGATATTGTCCTTTATTCAGTTCTGTTTCGGCAGCATGGAGAGAAGATGTCTCTTGTAAGTGCTCTTGGTTTATTTTTATTTTTTTTCTGGGGTGCTGTGCAGGGGGGGGGGTTAAAGTAGCGAGTTTCTACCCCAAGTGTTTTTCTTGGTTTTTTTCATAGTTTTCCTAGGTTTTAGATGTGTTGTATTTTTTAGGATTTTTTTGTGTGTAATTTTTGTTTTGATTTTTTTTGTATCAATTTGTTTAATTTGTGATATTTTTGTTGGTGGAGTTAGGTGTTTTTAGTTAGTTTTCTTTGGTTTTGGGGGTGCTTGTTGATTTTGTTTTGTGTTTCTTTCTGAAGTATTTGTTTATTCATTTGCATTTTTTTGTTTTTTGGCCTTTTGTTGATTTGTTTTTGTTTTTTGCTGTTGTGTTGGCTGGGAATGAAAGTTTCATCCCCAGCCAACCCAGAGAGAAGCGATTCCTTCTTTCCGGGAGGCAAAGGCAGCACCTTTATCTCCTGGAGAGAAGGAATCTCCATCACGGCTTAGCTTCTCTCTGGGTTGGCTGGGAACTCCGTTAGGCAAAGAGGAGCAGCAGCCTCTCCTTTGTCCCTGCGGGCGTCAAGGCCATGTTGCCCTCAGGGACGAAGGAGAGGCCGGTGCTTCTCCCTATGCAGAAGGCTGCACCAGGAGGGAAAGAGTTTTAAAGACCCAGGTTGGGGCCAGCAAAAGGTAAGTGCGGTCGTTGGGGGTTATGGAGTGGGGGGGAGCAAGGTGGTGGGGTGGGGTAGCATGGTTACCGGGGCCGTGCCTCCCTAACCCCCCATGTCCGCACTTACCTTTTGCCAGCTGGGTCTCGGCGTGGTTTTTATTTTTAAACCGCCACGCCATCTGCCCAGCCTCCTCCATGCTCACGCTCTTCAGCCTCTGGCTGAGGGGTGGCGCGGCATGAAGGAGGCTGGGAAACGTAGGATTTTTGTTTGACTTCGTGGGGCGGCTGCCTCACTGGTGACTGCCGGACCCTTGCGGTGTTGTGCGGGCCGGGTAAAGGTGAGTGCAGGCAGCTAGGTACAGGACAGTATAGACGGGTGCGGGAGCCTTTGTTACATTCCAACTGTTAACGTTCTTCCTTATAGGTATAGATCAATGGAATTCTGAGGAATTTAATTTAATTTAATTTAATAGTCATATTTATATATGCCGCCCACTCAGGCAGAACCCGACTCAGGGCGGCATTACAACAAGTTTTAAAAACACATAAAAACACTTTAAAAGACCCACATCCCACCCACTTTAAAAGACCCATATCCCACCCACCCATCCCACCCACTATAAAAAGAAGAAGAGAGAGTTCTTAATTCTTTACATAAGCCAGCAGGCGGGGACCGTGTTCCCATTCGGGCCCCACACCTGCCCTGCCAGCCAGGTCTTCAATCCTCTCCTGAAGGGCAGCAATTCTCTTTGAAGTCTTAGGAAGCTGAGTTTGGAATGAAAGGGACAAAGCACAGCCATAGACATACATACATGTGGGGTCCCTAGGCCAGGGTTTCTTAACATTGGGCTTCCAGATGTCCTTAGACTTCAATTCCCAGAAGCCTTGATAAGCAATTGTGCTGACTTGGGCTTCTGGGAATTGAAGTCCAAGAAAACCTGAGGGTTGAGAACCCTTGCCCTAGGCCAGTGACGGTGAACCGTGGCACTCCAGCTGTTTTTGAACTTCAGTTCCCAGAAGCCCAAGTCTCTGTGAATCCACACAAATGGGTTTACTGCACATACACACAGAGAGACTTAGGCTTCTGGGAATTGAAGTCCAAGAACAGATAAACTGTCAAGGTTCGCCATCATGGCCCTATACCATTTATCTGACCCTCAGGCCTCCTTCACTCTATTTTTTTCTAGCAAAAACAGTGAATTATAATTCTTGGAGGCCAGCAGAGTAGAGTAATGTACTGTTTAAATGTGTCAGAACTCCTTCATGCACTATTTAATATTTTTTTTAAAAATCCACACTTTTCAAAGGCAAAAATGAGATTCAGCCTACTTCAAGTTCATATTCTTGGCCTTTGTTGATAATTTGGATGGGCCTGGTCACGCTCCAAAGGACCTGGAGCTAAAACTGGATTTACCAAAGTTACCTGACCTAGGTAAACACACAGGATTGTGCCATTGAACAACTTGGTCAGGATAGGAACTTGGTCTCAAAATGTACTCTTTTAAAGCACGACCATTAGGTGAGTGAGGCAATAGCAAAGACAGCTCCTGGTTCTTTCCTCCGAACTTCCTGATGGTTCCTCCTTGTTGAAGGCCACACAGCCTGTCCTCAGACCACAAAAACAGCCTCCATTCTCAGGTAGGGTAGAGAATATACGTACTTGTAATGCTATTATAAGAGGTAACGCAAGTTTTGATTGCCAGGCCAGTCTCCATACATGGAACAATGAAGGGCACTACTGTATCTTACTTTTCATGTCAGGTAGCAGAGTCGTGGGCCAAATATGATAACAAGTACGGGTGTACCCTCTGCCCACCAGCCCAATGAGAGTGCTTCCTGCTTCCCCCTAGGACAGAGTTCGCCCAGCCCCTCTGCAGCACAGACGGCAGCCTGTTGAATTTGAGCACTCGGTCTCTAAAAGGTTTGGGGTCACTGTCCTAGGCACCCCTGTCAAATGAAAACATTGTTGAAGCATGTTTTTAACTTGCTGAAAATAGCTGTCCAAATATGCACAATGGATACTGTATCAATCAGAATGAGGTTTCAGAATGAAATGAAGTATGCGGTTCCTCCCAGAGCTGCCAATAAAATTCATCTAGAGCACAAAGCTTTCTTTCAGTGCAATGAGAGGAAACCCCAGCCATGAAAACTATTGGGCGGGGGGAATCTTTGTGGTAAAATCTTTCCCTTCAGCATGCTTGTTTCCCGGCTTTGAGTTTGTTTCCTTGATCCTTTCTGTTTGTATATTATCTACTGGGTGTGGGGAAATATACACTAACTGCTGATTAGGATGTTTGTATGCAAGTTGAAAGGTTTAAGCTGAGGATCTGTTTCCTTGACCTCACACACTGCAAGAGATTTAAGTCTCATGCAAGGCGAGGGAGACAGAGAAGATTATGTCCTGGAATGGCGTTTTGACTGGGTGTTTTTTAGACTTCTTGGAAAGGAAGCAGATGACTGAAAGGCTAGACAAATTGTGTGGAATTCATGGCATGATTCATGTGTGCCATACTGTAAATCAGCGCAAATTGTGTAAGTTATGGGTGTTGGGTGGCCAGTTATACTCGAGCAGAAAAAAGAAAGCACATAGCTGAAAACAAGACAACGAAAGTATACATGGGGGGGGGGAGTATATGAATGTATTGGTATAATTGCCTGTGCAGGAATAATGACTATAATTAAAGTAGACAGTACAGTGATACCTCATACAACGTCCAAACTTGGTTCCACAAGTTTGGACTTTATACAGATTTGGACTTTGTATGAGGCATGCAAAATCCTAGCCGTGATGCCTCATACAATGTCCAAATCCTTGCCGCGATGCCTCGTACAACATCGTTTCCATAGAGATACATTGTACTGTAACAGCACAGACTTCAGGGCAAAGTCAAGGAAACAGACAGGAAACTGACAGAACTTTAAGAAATCATTGTCTAAAGGCTAAAAACATTACAAAAACTTGTCAAACAACCCTGATTGTCCAAGAACCTGAAGAATGCTGCAAAAATCCCAGGAATGCTTCTAAAAATTCTAATGAAAAATTTAAAAAAAATCCAAAATCACACTCAAAACCACTCCTAAACACTCTTTGCCTCGTGCAAAACCCACAAGAGCAATGCACGCATGTGTCCTGCCTTTTATACTGCCCAGGCACAATGCAACCTGGGGAAAACCCCAATGCCTCATACAAAGTCGCACCAACTTTGTATGAGGCAACTTTTTTCAAGGAATTAGGCGATGTATGAATTCGATGTTGTATGAAGCGGACTTTGTATGAGGTATTACTGTATATTTTGTCATGGTAAGGAAGACTGACTAGGTGGCTGAATGCCTGCTCAGTCTACTGTCTCTAGATCAGGGGTTCTTAACATAAGGCCTGTGGGCTACATGCGGCCCATAGTGGCATTCCATGTGACCCCCCACCACTCCAAGGGCATTTGAAAAACACAATGGCCACCCTTTGAAGCTGTTGGGACAAAATGGCCACTGCCATCATGCAGGCAGGGCAAAATGGCTGTCCGTCCCTCGAAGCTGACTGAGAGTGTGTGTTGTGTATGGAACTTGTGCCTTTAAGAAATGTAACCTTGCATTCAAAGTAACCTTGTATCCGAATGAACTGTGAATGAATCCCGGTGATTACAATGTAACTCAGCTGTCCTTGCTAGTGATTCAGCTGCCACTAGAGGCAGCTGCAGAGCTCAGCCCACATGGTTCAGATCACCCAATCACTGAGTAGCGCGGGAAACATTCCTGCCACAGGTAAACCTTATAAGGTATTGGTGGGTCAGGGGATTTTGGTTCTGGTGGACTCCGCAGAATGGGAGACACCGATTGTTACTGCTTTAAAATCTAATGGGGAGGTTAGAAATTGCGCAGATTACAAATGCACGATTAACAAGGCTATTTGCCCTAATGCATACCCAGTGCAGGTAGTTAGCCATTTACTAGCCACTTTACATGGTGGTAAATGTTTCACAAAGCTAGACTTAGCTCAGGCCTATCAGCAGCTCACGGTAATTCCTGCTACAGCAGCTGCACAGATGATAGTAACTCACAAAGGTGCCTTCAAGGTGACGTGCCTCCAGTTTGGCATAAATTCAGCCCCTGGAGTATTCCAATCTCTCGTGGAATGTCTTCTAAAGGGTCTCCCCAGGGTACTTCCTTGTTTTGACGACGTTTTGATTACTGCAGGGAGTGAGTCAGAACTAGCAAAGAGGTTGGACAAAGTTCTAACAGTATTCGAGAAAGCAGGGTTAAGATTGAGACGGGATAAATGTGTGTTCCTGGTGAGGGAGGTAGAGTTCCTAGGGTTCAAGATAACCCCCGAAGGAGTTAAGCCCTCCGACTCAAAGGTTGCGGCTGTTCGAAATGCCCCTCGCCCTACCGCGAAACCAGAACTGCAGTCCTTCTTAGGACTCCTAAATTTCTATCATTCCTTCTTGCCAAGGAAAGCTCCCGTAGCAGAGCCTCTGCATCGTCTTTTAAAGAAAAACGCAGTCTGGCGGAGTCAGGAGAAGGCTTTCAAAGAGTTAAAACAGCTCCTCTCCTCAGAGGCAATCTTAACCCACTTCGACCCAAAGAAGCCCGTGGTGTTAGTCTGTGATGCTTCACCAGTGGGGGCGGTGCTGTGCCACGTGCTAAAAAAGGGGCGGGAAGCCCCGGTTGCCTTTTACTCAAGGTCCCTTTCAAAGGCAGAGCGCAATTACGTGCAAACAGACAGAGAGGCCCTTGCGATAGTCACTGGAACTAAGAAATTCCACGACTTCCTTTATGGTCAGGCTTTCACGATTGTGACCGACCACAAGCCACTGCTGGGCATCTTCACTACGTGCAAGCCCACACCCCAGATTCTGTCCCCCAAGATGCTACAGTGGGCCATATTCCTTCATGTTTACCAGTTCACACTGGTCCACTGCCCGGGCAAAGAAATCAGCCATGCTGATGCCCTTTCATGGTCCCCTCTTCCCGAGCTTGGGGAACCCAGGTGCGAGGTTGAGCAGGATCACCAAGTATTGCTGATCGGGTCCCTCAACTCACCCCCAATTGTGCCCACAGATCTCGCCAAAGCTACGGCGAAGGACAAGGTTCTGTCCCTAGTTATCTCATGGGTTAAGAAGGGGTGGCCCACGACTCCTCCCACCGAGGAGTTCAAAGCATATTTCCAAAAGAGGTTCGAGCTTTCGATAGAGAGGGGTTGTCTCCTGTGGGGCCAGAGGGTGGTAATCCAAGATGTACTGCGGCCAAAGGTACTCAAATTGCTACACGTTAGCCACCCGGGAATTGTTTGCTCAAAGGCTTTGGCCAGGAGCTATTTCTGGTGGCCCCAGATAGATGCAGAGTTCCTGATTTTGGTTTCACCCATCCTTTACAGAGAGACTGGGAAGAATTTGAGAGCCCAGACCGCGACAGTTTAAATCCTGAGTTACAGGATAGGGGGGAGTTTTTAGAGTGTTCCCCCCACTCACCCAAGCGAGCAGCGGGGTTTTGATTTCTCCCCAGCAACCCCCCGTCCTCTACTTTTCGAGTCCACCTCTACTCCCATGCAAAAGAAGCAGTTTTCTGTTGAGTTCCCCCCCCCCCCATTCAGAGTAACAGGCAGGAAGTTCCTTTGAGTCAACCTCGTCCTCTTCCAGGTTTCGATATACAGTATTCCCTCCCGGGTTTCTCTCCTGATTCGGGCCAGTGCTCCCGACACGCCACTAACACTCCTCGTTTCCCCTCTGCAGGACGAGAGTCTGCGGAACTCGGAACACCCCCCATTCCTCCGAGCTCAGCCTAACTGCTGCCCGGCCCAAAAGAACATGCAGGGCACCACAATGGTTGATGGACTTCGTCCCATCCTAGGGGGGAGGGATGTTGTGTATGGAACTTGTGCCTTTAAGAAATGTAACCTTGCATTCAAAGTAACCTTGTATCTGAATGAACTGTGAATGAGTCCCGGTGATTACAATGTAACTCAGCTGTCCTTGCTAGCGATTCAGCTGCCACTAGAGGCAGCTGCAGAGATCAGCCCACATGGTTCAGATCACCCAATCACTGAGTAGCGCGGGAAACATTCCCGCCACAGGTAAACCTTGTAAGGTATTCAGCACGCCCCAATGACGTCACTGATACCGCAACCAATAGGCACCCACAGGGCGAAATTCAAATGTACTGTAAGCATATATAAGGAGCTGCGTCTCCGCCATTACCTCATGTTCAGATTGCATACCTTGCAATAAAGATGTGTTTGGCCCCCTGACTGCTGCCTACTTTGTATCAATCTGCAAACATCAAAGAGTGTGACCTGGCCCCCGGCTTGAAAAGGTTGATGCTCTCTTTTGATATGCAACTTAAAGGTCCTTGCTCTCTCTCTCTCTTCTCCTTTATCTTTCAAATGAAAGCATTCCTCTAACAGCCCTTTAGTGGAGGACTGTTCTCTACCAGCTCTTCAAAGAGAGAACTGTCCTCAGTAAAGGAAGGCATTGGCTTGGAATTAGCATTCAGAGCTTGAATGAATTACCTTTATTTACACATCCCAGAATTCCTCAGTTGGGATTGTAGCCAAAAATACAAACCTGCACTCCTTTACTAGGTAGGTGTGCCTTATACACATACTAATACACCATTTTGGCAGGCAGGCAGACGGCAGACAGGCAGACATTGAAAACAGGGAAAATAAAGGAAAAGTAGAGGAAGATCTCTAGGGTGCAAAAATCACTGTAAATGGGGATGGGTGGGGGTGATTTCTTCAAGCAATGTGTCCTGGAGATGCCCATGACCTGGGAGAGTCGCTGCTGTTCATCTAGTGGCAAAACAAAAATAACACACACTGGCAATACATTTCTTATAAAATGTCTCTTGCTGTGTTTTTAAAATGAAACTTCTCTTGTACTCCCTAAGTTTAAAATATTTGAGAGGATGTGGGGAACCTAGTTGTGGGAGCTACCTGGGGGGGGGGAATAGGAGAATGGCCTCCCCAATCTCTGAAGACGGTTTTGTCATCCAAGAATATTCCTCCCCCCAAAAAATAATTGTTTTATTTTTTTTAAAGTGCAAGGGTAGCCAAAAATTGGGCCGTGTGATCTGCTTATTATTGAGTGACGGCTTGACCAGAACAGAGGTCCCACTGGCCAGCTGTCACATGGTGCCCCCTCCATGTCAAGTGGGCTTCTTTGCAGTATTCTATATTCTGGTCACTCTGTGCCCCCCTTCTGTTTCTGCACTTTAAAGTTTGTAGATAATTTGCTGACTAAACTAGAAGTCACCAGACATTTGCTGACTGTTACCAGATAATTTGCTTAGTGACAAAAACTATTTTAACTACACATGGGGATATGCTGTCATTTCTTTTTTTAACAGTCATGAAGTTCTTTAAAAAAATCTATTTTCCTCTTCCTATACCTAAGGGCATGTCAAAGGTTAAGGAAACTCAAGGAGCTGAGTCTTATATCCTGAGGCTATAAGAGAAACAGTGGGCATGATCCAATGACTGAGAAATGTTTTACTGCCATGAACAGCATCGTTATATGATTTCATTTGAAGAGGAGTTTATTTTTTCACCATTGAATCCGTACCTTTCTCATATAATTTTTTTTAAACGATTTATAGATGATTTGTTTTTCATTCTGGATGATCTAACATTAGTGGAGGGGTTTGTCAAATGGATCAATAATCTTAATCCTCACCTGTGATTCACTCATAATCACAGTGATTACGCAATCTCGTTCTTAGATGTTACTACTTACATAACCGCTTCTCGTAATGTCAGGGTTAAGCTTTTCAGAAAACCCATTGATAGGAACGCGTATTTGAACTTTGCATCACATCATCCACACAATCTCAAGCAGAACCTCCCCTTTGGGCTATTTCTTAGAGCCAAACACAATTCATCCACAGATACTGACTTCCTCACAACGGCTAAGATGATCAGTCATTTTCTGACGCAAAAGGGATACCCAGAGCAAGTAATATTGTCTAACTTTAATAAGGCGCACGCTGTACCTAGATGCCAATTATTTTCTAAGAAGGTTAGAACCACTGTGGATAAGATTCATTGCTCTTTCCACTACTCACCCATAGCTGATAGAATTAGAGGTATCATTAACAAGCATTGGCATATTGTACAACATCTTCCAGATTGTTCTGTTTTACCTATGATTGGATTTAGAAAGACTAAGTTCATTAGGCAAGTTATTACGGCTTCTGACCATGAGGCATGATCACGCTCGACCTGCCTTGCCCTTGTTGGACATTATCGCTGTGGTGATTGCGTAAACTGCCCTCTTTCTTGGCAAACGAAAGTTGTATCTATAGCGAGCAGTAACTTTTCTTTAAAGTTACAACATTTTTCTAACTGTAAAACATCCAATTGCGTGTACTTTTTTGTGTGCAAATGTGGTTTGGGTTATGTCGGGATTACCACCAGGCAAATGAAAACCAGGGCAGTGGAACATCAATCGAAAATTTGAACGGGTAATTTGACAGCTCCGTTGGTTGGGCACTTTAGAGAATTTAATCATAGTGAGCGTGACTTCAAATTTGTTATCTTGGAACGCCACCAACCAAGACCCCTTTGTACGCTATAATGTGGAACAGATCTTCAGGCAATGAGAATGTTTCTACATATTTTGCCTTAATACTTTATACCCACATGGTCTTAATGTTGATATGGACTACTCATGCTTTTTGTAATTAACTGATTACAACTCAGCTGTTCTCACTTGTAATGCATTATTTATGGAACCTGGTTATTCTTCATTCTTCGATGTCCGTTGACACTGTAAGAAACCCCGTTTGAGGTCTGGGACGCGCTTAAAATAATGAGAAAATAATGAAAATTTAAACTTACTTTTGAGAAAACACTAAAGTTATAAAAGGTAATTATGTTTCTGATGGTCACTGTCTTTTTTAATGAAACCAAGAATGTAGTTGATTTGTATATAATGTGTAGTTATTTATATTTCTGTATGGATCTTTATAGTAATGAGGTGTAATTGTTAACCAATTCTCCTTATTGGTTCTAGCCATCATCCTAGCACAGCTCTTATACTACACTGGTTTAATGTCTGTATTGTCTCACTTTTAATTACAAATGATTTCTGTGTTATAACTGCCTACAGCAAGTTCTAACAGTGTAATTCTAAAACAAAGGGATAAACAGCAGTTTGTCTGTACTAAAATTAATTGTGCTGGTCTGTACAAACAATAGGCTCTTCCTGTAAGATGCACATCAAATCCCATCATCCTTGATATTTGTGGAGGACATATGTTCTTACCCTGCATGAAACAACACACTGTTTTTCACACATGTTGGACATAACATTAAGAAGTTCATATCCTAACATTCAAGCCATAATAATAAATACACAGGTTGCTCCTAAACAAACAAGTTATGTTGGGAAAGCGATTTCCCCATTGTGATGCCAAGAGAAGAGTCAGTCTATGTAGCTTTGGCCAGCTGTCCAGTCCCAAGGCACCCCCAGAAGAAGGGAAAATAATGCTATTTCTGTATATGCTCTACCTAGAAAATCCAAGAAAAGGTCATCGTAAGTTTGAACTGGCTTGATGGCTAACTATTATAATCATTCTAGAACAAAATGGGGTGTCTGGCCAGGTTATTCTTCTATGGTAATAGAGTAGACCAGGGGTGCTCAAACTATGGCCCATGGGCCAGATCTGGCCCCTGACACCAATTCATCTGGCCCACGCCACCCTTGTCACTCCCAGTAGTAGAAGTAAAACACGCCCATACAGCCACGCTTTACTCCCACTTCTGGGAGCAATGAGGGTGGCGTGGGCTGGATGATTTAGAGTCAAGGGCTGGATCTGGCCCATGGGCTGTAGTTTGGGCACCCTGGTATAAACAGAAAATGGCATCTTAAAATCTCATCCTGTTGCAAAACAGATTGCAAGGTGCATTTTACTTCCAGTTCTGGTGGGAGGAGCCATGCAACTGGCCCACTGAACCACATGACCAGCCCGCTGAACCACGTGTCTGGCCTATGGCCCAATAAGTTTGGGCACCCCTGGAGTAGACCATACTGCCAGTGACTCAGCACTGATCATCAGGCAGCAGTTAAGTAACCTGACAACCCTGAGACTAACGGCCTTGGGTGCTGAAGTCCACAAGGAAGGGTGAGGATCAAATCCCACTTGAATCCATCTTGATGGAGGGCAGTAGCTTCATCAATACTGGCCTGGAGCTGAGGAGGACTTTGTGTGGCCAAAAGGGTTCAGGACCAGAAAGTGACTCACAGAACTGGATCTGTTGTGCAGGTGTCAAGCTGCAATGTGGAAGGCAGACGGATGGCCACTGTCTTTTACATTGTTCATAGGACAATCTTCATGGCTGATCACCATGACGATAGCCAACATTCAGAATCAGATATGGCACTTGAAGAAGGGCAAAATAGATGAGGTTTATAAAATAGTGTAATGGGTACAGTATTTCACCCATTGTACACTTTAATTCTCAGGTTGGTTAAGAAAAATTGTCAAGGGCTATGGAACAGACATAAGACAAGAGTGGAGCATTCCTATCCATGCTTCTGAATGCCAGGGTGGAAGAAGGCACTAAATGAGGTCAATGTATGACTGGCTCTCACATACTCAGTCCTGTAGGAAGAAATGTCAGTTATAACACTTGACCTGCTTCAGGTTAGGCTGAATTCTACAAGAGTGACTAATACTCATGTTTCATTTGTTTACAACAGGGTGGTGTAAGAATTTCTAGGTTGCAATAGTTCTGCATCCCCTTTCTATGTTATGCAATGTATCCTCCTGGTGTCTGAGGGTATCAAAATACATCAGTGTTGTAATTTGCAGCTTAAATAGACAGTTTTTGAATTTCCGGTTTCATGTTGCAAATGCTCTCATCTATTCTCTTATTTTAGCTGAGGGCAAAGGAGAAGCACTTGAAAAGAAAAATCAAAATGGAGAAAAAAAGTTATACAGTGGCCTAAATATTGTCTTATAGTTATGCCGGTGGAAGAAATATGAGCTAATGTGCAGCAGCTAGTTGCCGGTAATTAATGGGTGGTTAAGACACTGAACATGACGACAGGTCAGCAGTTCAAGACCTGAGTACTGCACAACAGAGTGAAAACCCACCTCTGTCCCAGCTCCTGCCAATCTAGCAGTTCAAAAGCAAGAAATTGCAAGTAGATAAATAGTTACCACTTCAGTGGGAAGGTAATCAGCATTCTGTGCACTCCGGTATCTAGACATGCCTGCCACATGTCCTTAGAATCGTCTACAGATGCAGATAGCTCTGGCTCTTTGGCTATAAACAGAGATGAGCACTGAACCCTACAGTCGAATACGACTGGCTTTCGAGCAAGTGTGACCTTTAGTAATGGTCAAGCTTCAGGGGCTATTGGGGCTCACTGTCTAATTCCTATTGAATTAGAATTCCTACTGAATCCTGTGCCAAGATACACATGGCTAAAACTTATTTTATTTGCAGTTGGACTTCTGCTGAAATATCTAGAGCCGTGATGGTG
Organism: Bradypodion pumilum; assembly: GCA_035047305.1. Taxonomy (NCBI): domain Eukaryota; kingdom Metazoa; phylum Chordata; class Lepidosauria; order Squamata; family Chamaeleonidae; genus Bradypodion; species Bradypodion pumilum. Next base: position 37,181,760 of record JAWDJD010000002.1, on the reverse strand, counting down.
AACCTTGGCACTCCAGATGTTCTTGAACTTCAATTCCCAGAAACCCAAGCCCCCATGAATCCACACGAAGGGATTTACTGCGATTCATCCAGCCCATGCCACCCTTGTGGCTCCTGGAAGCGGAAGTAAAACACTCCCGTATGTGAGTGTTCTGTACACTCAAATGTTGTGGCATGCCTGCCACATGTCCACGGAAACATCTGCAGATGCAGACAGCGCTAGCCCTTTGGCTATAAACAGAGATGAGCATTGAACCCTACAGTCGGATATGACTGGCTTTTGAACAAGGGCAACCTTTACCTTACCAAGTCATGGGTAAGCTGCATAGTCCTTGGATGTCCCCAGAAGAAGATAATGGTAAACAACTTCTGTCCATTTTTCTACCCAGAAAGACCTAGAAAGGATCACCATAAATCAGAATTGACTTGAGGGCACACAATTATTATTAAGTTACATGAAACACATGTTTCCTATTCTTTACACATGTAGTTCTTTCAAAACTCTGCACCTGAGCAACTAGACCTTTAAACATATTTACCTCCAGATGAAGAATCACAATGCAAAAGCAATCTAATTTTTTCACATATGGCACAAGGCAAGCAAATTCTTGGATTAACAATAGCAATTGCCACCCCACAGCTGTTAGTGCACTCTCTGGGCAGTTAAGTTAATTAGCATTTTGCCCCCAACATGCTGGGTACTAATTTTGCTGACCTCAGAAGGAAGGAAAGCTGAGTCATCCTTGATCCCCATCAAGATTGAACTCACAGTGTTTTGGCTGCAGTTCAACAGTTTAATCACTGCACCACCAAAACCAGGAATTCTCAACCTGCGGCCCACGGCACCATTTCATGTGCCCCCACTGCCTCCACCACATCAGGAAGTGCCATGTGGTGGAGGAAGGGCAAAATGACCATCCAGCCCCTGAAACTGTCTGAGGGAGGGTGACCTTGCCCCCAGCTTTAAAAGGTTGAGAACTCCTGATCAAGACTTTCTAACAAACCTCTTTTCTCTTTTAAAGTAGCTCCACTTTTAAATGACATGTTAATTCTGGCATCTTGTTTGATACATAATAAAGCATCTTAACCATTGTAAGTTTGGATTTACCTTTTGGAAAAATTTCTTGCATTTATGAATTATGCAGAGCATATAGAAACAACAGTGGAGAAAAAAATGGTAGTACTGTATACATAATGATAGACACACCATGAATGGTGCCATCTTGCTTTAACTTTGCATCTTCCAGGTTTGTTGGATTTGTTAGGCCATGGTGGCTGGACGTGAGTGATAGGACTTGTAGTCCAGTGCATCTGGAGGGCAATGGGTTGAGGAAGGCTGCCTCATTTAATAAGGTCTGATCCAGCTATCTCTAATTATGAGTCACCAGAGTAAACATATGTGTATCAATGTCTGCATAGTGCTTTAGTGATTATGGCTAGCAAAAGTTCATCCAAGAAATTGTCTAGTCTTTTTGGAAAAACTGAATTATTTCCATGTGTTTGTTTAATCTCATTTTGTATTTTTCAGAAAGTACTGAAGTCAGAATACACTAAAACATAGCCATGAACACTTAACTATCAGTAAACAACATTTTCCTCGGAAAATCCTCAATACTTTTTTAGTAAAAGAAAAGAAAGTCAGTTTATTTCCAGTCCACAGCAGTATCCCATGTATTTATTCATAATCCATTCTGTTCAACATCTGCATTAGGTATGTGATCTTATGCTTTATATCTGATCAGTATTTTAAGCTATCTTCTCCTAAGGATGTCTAAATGTGATTTCCATGAAACAATGCATTTCTAAATGGAGTTTGTTCTACGTACGTGTTTCTGTAATGCATATTTTGGTATTTTCCTTGGGATGAGAACTGAATCCCAAAATCTGGAGAAATGCAATACATCAGGGATAGTTGCATTCTGACCTGTACATTAATTCAGAGGTATGATCAATTAGATTTAGACTGAAACTAATAAAGAGACCATTTCTTAAGCGCTCTGCAAGAAACACATATATAATGTCTTGAAGCTCCCCGGTGGCTCAGTGGGTAAAGGTGCTGTGGTTAGAGACCAGGACAGGGTTCAAGAGCTGCACAATGGGGGACATAAAAGAAGCCTCATTCGGGTGTCCCCTGGAAAAATCCTTTCAACCCAGAGTAATCCCTGACACACAAAAAAAAAACACATAATGTCGTCACATCCAGCAGTTCCCCTATGAATATCATCTATTGAATTACTGTAGAACAAGATGGAGGAACATTGAACATAATAGCATCAGATGAAACATGTCTTGCTCTATAACATGGGACAGCAGCAGGTTTCCGTTCCATGGTCATGTGGCAGACATGACTGGATGCTAGAGCTTATGGAATGCTATTACCTTTCCCACCAAACTGGTGTTTATTTATCTACTTGCAATTTCTTGTTTTCAAACTACCAGGTTGCAAGAATTGGGACAGACAACAGGAGCTCAGTCCATCGCGCAGCACTCGGGTCTCAAACTGCTGACCTGCCGGCCTTCCAGTCATCATGTTCAGCATCTTAATCACTCAGCCATGGCAGTCCAGAAGACATTACTTCTTGGCAAATTATAGACATGTTTAAAAAAGTTTTTATAAATTGGATTAACAAAAATTAAAATCTAAAAGAGAGAGAAAGAAATACAGTAAAACCTTGAGATATGAAATTAATTCGTTCCTCAAGGTTTTTCGTATCTTGTAAAATTCGTATCTTGAAATGTGGTTTCCCATAGGAATGCATTGAAAAGCAAAAAAATCTGTTCTGGAGCTCAGGAAAACACAAACCAAAAAAGTATTTTTCTGTTCAAAACTCTTCATAAAGTGCACTTTGGAATTTTTTTTTGCTGCATTTTGGCCAATTTATAAAGAGATTTGAACAGATAAAAGATGTTTATTTGGTGTTTTTCTGAGCTCTGGAACTTTTTATTTTGGTTTCCAATGCATATTTGTCACATTTATGACAGCACCCTCTAGTGGCCAGCTCTGGTAATTGCTGGCTCATTACCTGACTACCAGTTGTTGAGGGGATGGGGGAATTTTCAGCACTCGAGACCATGGGCCACATGTTAGCCATTCCAGCATTAATCCTTCCAGATATACATTGTCCAACATTGCTGTGGTGGCTCAATGATTAAGAAGCTCACCTTGTTAGCTGGAAAGCTGGCAAGTCGGCAATTCGAGACCATACCTGTCAAATGCAGCTCCACAAAATACACGGAATTACTGCGTATGCGTGGACACGCGCATGCTCAGTAACCCATTTGTGGATGCACACTGTGGCTGCGCATGCGCAGTAACTCATTTGTGCATGTGCACAGTGGCTGCACATGCACAGTAAGCCCTTTCACCGCCATTCAAATATGGGACGGCAGCGGGAAAGGGGAGGAACAAGCACTGAAAAATGGGAAATCCTGGCCAATACGGGATACTTGACAGGCATGTTCAAGACACAGGTACTGCATGTCGGATGGAGCGCCCGTCTCTGTTCCAGCTCTTGGGGACATGAAAGGAGCCTCATTTGGGTGTTTCTTTGCAAAAATACTTTCAACCCAGAATAATTTCTGTCATGAAATTATATTATTGTCCAACACAATCAAACTCATCTGTCAGTTTTGAACCCATAAAACTCATTAAAAGATAATCACACGTGCTTTAGTGCTTAAGCCAACTCAGTCTCTAGCTGTGAAGCTGCCTGTTTGTCACTTCTGTAGGAAAATTAAGACAGATACATCCATCTACTCCCATTCAGGGGTGTGCTGGGCACCTTGGGAGGCCAGTGGACAGGAAGTGATGGGGCGCCTATTGAGGGGGCTGGGAGGAGAAATCCCAAACATTCTCATTACCTCTGCCTGCCTCTGGGGGGCACCAGTCACTGGGGCACACCAGGATGAGTCCCCCGCATCCCTGTGGGCCAGCACACCACAGCTCCCACTATGAGACATCCGCAGGTCAGGAAGATGAGGGAGATGCCTGCTGCTAACTCAAGTAATTGGTGGTAAGCATAGAGTTTTTGCATTGGCTAGAATGTATATAGAAACTAACACTCTAGCCATTGCCCATTTTGCTGGCCCATAAAATAAGGCAGTCCATGGAAGGGCAACCCTAAAGAATGTGAGGACTGCGAACAGATTCAAGCATCCCCTGGGCAAAGATAGCACTTAGTTGGCTGATCCTTCCATTCCAGAAGTATTACTGGATTACTTGGCATAAATTTTTGTTGTTCAGTCACACAGTCGAGTCTGACCCTTTGCAACCCCATTGTTCAGTCACATCAGGCTCCTCTGTCACCTGCCACTCTCTGTAGCCTGCCCAGATCTACACTCACTGCATCAATGATGCCATCTAGCCATCTCATCCTCTGCCACCCTTTAGTGTATGAAACTAAGACACAGGACACAGCCTCGGGCTGGGTTAACTCAGGTTTATTGCATCGTGGACAGAGGGAACATGAGGTAATGGCGGATCGATAGCTCTTTATATACAGTAGGGATACATTTGAACGTGGTGCCATGGTAGCCCATTGGCTACTGTCTGCGTGACGTCATTGTGGGTCACGCCCTTCTTGTCCAGGTGTAGGTGGTGGCGGGAAAACTTCCCGCGCTGTTGCCTTTGATGAGTTCGGACCAAGAGAGCTTGGACGCTCGCTGCTGCCAGCTGGTGGTCATTAGCTCGCGTCCTATTACAGGGTTTATATGATACAGCTGAAGGTTACATTGTTGCTATAGGCAAGGTTACATTGGCTCAGATACATTGTAATTCATGTGAAAGGTAAAACCATTAGAACACAACACCCCTCCCCCCTAGGACGAGACAATGTCTCGAGCCCACACTTCAACACACTCCCCCCCTTAGGAGACAAAGTCTCTCAGCCAAGATGGTTTATTTCGAACACGTTGGGGTCTCGATGCGGGCTGCCTTTCCCCGGGTTTGCTACCTCCTCTTTGTCCCCTGGTTTCCTGCCCTGTAATTTGAGAGGGAGACTTGTTAGTGACTTGCCGCGGCTCCACGGCGTTGTTGGGGTGTGTGCTCTTTCTCGGGGAAGAACCGGGGGCACTGGGGGCTAACGAAAAACCCCTCTTCTCGCTTGGAAGGGTGGGGGAACACTCCTGAAAACCCCCCCGGCTCGCAAGACCAGAATCAAAATCAAAATTACATTCGGGGGACGCGGCGGCGGCCGCACATTCCTTTTCCCTCCCCCCGGGCTCTGATAGAACTGGGGTATCAAAAGGATATGAGTCGGGATCACTGCTTTCCCCCCCCGGATTCGGACTGATGTCCCTCATTTTCTCCCCCTTGGGCTAAACGGGTGGGGGAGAACCCTATCGCTGAATCCTGTTGCTGTGCCCCACTGACCGGCCCTTCACTCACTCGGCGCCTCAGTTGGTCAGCGTGTCTCCTCCAGAGGAGACCGGTGCTCGTTTCCACCCGATATGACACTGGCCCTGTTTGTTCTACTATCGTTCCTGGCACCCAGGCTGGCCCTGCGCTTGCATAGTTCCTGCAGTAAACAAGGTCGCCGGCGGCGAACCCTTTCGAGACTGCCAATCCTATGTTTTTTCCTTTATCCTCGATTCTCGTCGGGTCCAGCCTGGTCAGAAGCGTGGTCAGTTTTCGCCGCATCAAGAGTTCTGCCGGCGAGTAACCCGACGCTAAGGGGGTCACCCTATACGCTAACAAGAACTGACATACTTGGTGATTTAGGTCCCCCGGGCCCATGCGCCGAAGCGCATCTTTTGTTGTACGCACCAACCGTTCCACTTGGCCGTTCGTGGCCGGGTGAAACGGCGCGGATGTGACATGCCGAATGGCGTTTGCTCCCATGAATGCCTCGAACTCCGAGGAGGTGAAGCAACTCGCGTTATCGCTGACTAAAGTGTCGGGTAAACCGAACGTGGAAAAGACTCTCCGTAGCTGGCTAATTGTTGCGGCGGAGGACGTGCTCTTTACTGGGATAACCTCCAGCCACTTGGAGAACGCATCCACCACCAGGAGAAACATGGTTCCTCGGAATGGGCCAGCGAAATCTACATGTACTCTGGACCACGGCCCCCTTGCTGTGTCCCATTCCCTATGCGGGAGGCGGGCCGCCTCTGGTCGGGATCCCTGGCATGCCCCACAAGTGCCGACCATGTGCTCAATGTCCGCGTCCAGCTGTGGCCACCAAAAGTAACTGCGGGCCAGCGCTTTCGAACGAACGATGCCCGGATGGCTGACGTGCAGCAGTTTGAGCACCCTCGGCCGCATGGCTGCAGGAACCACCACCCGTTGGCCCCACAATAGGCACCCCCTTTCTAGGGACAACTCTAGCTTTTTCCGAAAGAATGGGTCGAATTCCGTGCTTGGGGACGATGCCGGCCACCCCTTTTGTACCCATGAGCTGACTTTCTCGAGTGTCCTGTCCTTGCCTGTCGCCCTCGCAATATCGGCTGGTACTATTGGGGGTGCATCTAAAACCTCAATTAGTAACACCTGGCGGTCTCTTCCTACTCTAGCCTTCTGGTCGTCCGACAAGGGCAAAGGGGATCTCGAAAGTGCATCAGCATGGCTGATCTCTTTTCCGGGCCGGTACACCAACTCGTGTTGGTAAGCGTTGAGAAAAATGGCCCATCGCAGCATTCTCGGTGATAGGATCTGCGGGGTGGGCTTGCTTGCCGTGAAAATCCCTAACAGGGGCTTGTGATCCGTCACGATTTTGAACGGGCGGCCATACAAGAAATCGTGAAACTTTTTGGTCCCCGCTACAATTGCCAATGCCTCCCTGTCGGTTTGTGCGTAATTTCGCTCTGCCTGGGACAGGGACCTTGAATAAAATGCAACCGGGGCCTCCCTTCCGTCATCCAACACGTGGCAAAGTACTGCCCCCACCCCCACCGGCGATGCATCACAGACTAGGACCACCGGCCGTTTGGGGTCGAAATGCGTTAGAATTGCGTCAGAGGTCAAGAGTTGCTTTAATTCTTTGAACGCCCTCTCGTGCTCGTCACCCCACATCCAAGTCTCCTCTTTCTTAAGCAACCGATGGAGCGGTTCGGCCACGGACGCCTTCCGCGGAAGGAATGTATGGTAAAAATTGAGGAGCCCCAGGAATGACTGTAGCTCGGTTTTGGATGTGGGGCGAGGGGCCTTTTTGATGGCTACTACTTTGGATTTGGATGGCTTGATACCCTCGGGTGTAATCCTGAACCCTAAGAACTCGACCTCGGTTTCGAAAAAAACACATTTGTCCTTCCTCAGTCTCAGCCCCGCTTTCTCGAACACCGTTAGTACTTTGTCCAATCTCTTTGCCAGTTCGGCCTCACTCCCCCCAGTTATTAATACGTCATCAAAATAAGGCAACACCCCCTCCAGCCCCTTCAGGAGGCGTTCCACAAGCGACTGGAAAAGGCCGGGTGCCGAGTTCACGCCGAACTGTAAACGCGACACCTGGAACGCTCCTTTATGTGTGACTATCGTTTGTGCCGCGGCCGTGGCGGGTGTTACGGGAAGCTGCTGATAGGCTTGTGCCAGGTCGAGCTTAGCGAAACACTTTCCCCCATTTAGCCTGGCCAAAAGGTGGCTGACCACCGGCACCGGGTATGCGTTAGGGCGGATCGCCTTGTTAATTGTACACTTATAATCAGCGCAAATGCGCACCTCCCCGTTAGCCTTCAGAGCTGTTACAATTGGAGTTTCCCACTCCGCGGAATCAACAGGAATAAGAATCCCCTGGCCCACCAATTTGTCCAGTTCCGCCTCTATTTTGTCCTTTAGTGCGAAGGGCACCCTGCGCGGTTTGAGTCTTATCGGGCGGACCTCCGGGTCTAGGTCGAAAGCTACAGGGGGTCCCTTGAATTTTCCAAGTCCTTTTTCAAAAACGGCGGGATGCGCATCACACACCGCTTGTATTGGGTCCACCCCCACTGCATGTACTCCCCCTATAAACAGGCCTAAGGGCTGGAACCACTGTGTCCCTAGGAGGCTACAACTCCCCCCCTTGAGGACAACTAGGGGCAGCTCCGCAGAGTGTCTCTTAAACTCAACCCGAAATTTCCCGACCCCCAACACCGGAATGCTGTTCCCCTGTACATCTCGTAGCGTGGACCTCAATGTTTTAAGTTTGGGCCGCACGTGGGGGTCGATTTTCAAGAACTCTTTCTGGGGAATTATGGAATAGGAGGACCCCGAGTCAATTTCCATCCTGATAGGGGCCCCTTGTACTAGTACCTCAACGAAATAATGGGACTGTTCCGCGGACACACTGAGCACTGGGACGTCGTCCTCGCTGCCGTCCGAGACGCGGCCCACGCCGTCCTGCTTCCTCGTGGTCTGGACGCCATCTTTGGGCCTCGCTGAACGGTCCGGTCTGGTCGAACGGTCCGGTGACTGCCTCCGGCCCTCCTTCCGTTTTCTGCATGCCTTGGCGATGTGCCCCCGACGGCCGCAGGTGTAGCATTCGGCCTTTCTGAATGGACACCTCGCACGCTCGTGGGCCGCTCCGCAACCATCGCAGCGGCGCCCCCCCTTTCGGACCTTCTGGACCTCCTCGCCGTCGCTGCCTTCCGAAGACGACTTTGAGGCCCGTTGAGTTGCGTGCACCGATTTTTCCGCTTTACCGGCTCTGGGACGCCACTCACGCCACTGGTGCATCTCGTCCACTCCAGCATTCGTGGACTCTGCGGCCTCCGCGGCCTCGACGACCTCTGCCAGCGTTGGTGGCGGCTCCTTATTCATCAAACTGCGCTGCACCTCCTTGTCTTTCAGGCCACACAGCACGCCGTCCCTGAGGGCCATTTCTAGGATGTTGCCCCATTTGCAGGGGGCGGCGGCTACCCTCATGGCGGCCACGAATGTCTCGACCGACTCGTCCGGCGCTTGGACTCGCCTCCAAAACGCGCTCCGAGCGGGAAACATCGCCCTCGAGGGTTGGAAGCGCTCCCGAAGCAGCTTCATGATGTCGTCCGCCTTAAATTCGCTCACCTTCTTCGGGGCGATGATGCCCACCAGCGTCCGCTTGGTCTCCATTCCAAGCATGCGGGTGAGGATGGCCCTCTTCCTCTCCTCATCGTCTTCCTTGACTTTGAGTTCCACCAGCGCCGCATGGAAGTCCATCTCAAACAACTCCCAGTCTTGCGGTTTGGTGATGTTGAACCCGCTCTGTGCCCTGGCTGCTCCTTGGGGATCCATTATCCCATCCTCGTCGCCAATTTAGTGTATGAAACTAAGACACAGGACACAGCCTCGGGCTGGGTTAACTCAGGTTTATTGCATCGTGGACAGAGGGAACATGAGGTAATGGCGGATCGATAGCTCTTTATATACAGTAGGGATACATTTGAACGTGGTGCCATGGTAGCCCATTGGCTACTGTCTGCGTGACGTCATTGTGGGTCACGCCCTTCTTGTCCAGGTGTAGGTGGTGGCGGGAAAACTTCCCGCGCTGTTGCCTTTGATGAGTTCGGACCAAGAGAGCTTGGACGCTCGCTGCTGCCAGCTGGTGGTCATTAGCTCGCGTCCTATTACAGGGTTTATATGATACAGCTGAAGGTTACATTGTTGCTATAGGCAAGGTTACATTGGCTCAGATACATTGTAATTCATGTGAAAGGTAAAACCATTAGAACACAACACACCCCTTCTCTTTTTGCCTTTGATTTTTTCCAGCATCAGGGCCTTCTCTAGTGAGTCCTCTCTTCTCATTTGGTGGCCAGAGTACTTGAGCTTCAATATCTGTCCCTCCAAGGAGCAGTCAGGGTTAATTTCCTTTAGGATTGACTGATTTGATCTCCTTGCAGTCCAGGGGACTCTCAAGAGTCTTCTTCAGCCCCACAGTTCAAAGGCGATTATTCTTGGCATAAATAGAGAAGTCCTTTTACTTTTTGTGGTGTGTGTGTATGTATGAGAGAGAGAAAGAGAGAGAGAAATGGCACACAAATCCTTTGTGTTCTTCTTTCATCCTAACATTTTGTCATGGAAGATAATTTGCTTGTTCATGGACAAGGATTCAGATTTTCTTTGCTTCCATGGCTCTACAGTTCTAGGAATCATTCAAGCACTGCATTGCTATGGCTGTAATGCACAACAGATACTTGCAAGCAGGGGACATCATCTAACATTTTTTAAAAAGGAGGAGAAATGACCTTGGATTAAGTGCTCCTAAAAAGCCATTTCCTCCCCTGCTGAGCTAGTTAAATGGAACAGAACAGGAAGCTCTTCTAAACTTAAAATAATAAACAAGATTTTATATATGAAACCAACAACCTTAGTACTGTATGTGCTGCTTTGAGGGTATGTAAATAATTTTATGGTGTTAATTGCCAAATGGGTGGAATGGAAGTAAGAGAAGGGAAAACAGCTGCTTATGCCAGAGAAAACCAAAGCTGCAATCCTGAACACAATTGTATCCCATAAATCCTGTTACTGTAATTCCAATGGAATTTCAGCCGTCAAGGTAACACAATGAAGGATTACAGCCCGAATCTGAACAAGGGGTATCATGAAAAGTTTCAGTTTGACAAACATAGTTGGGTCCTGGGGAATAGGATGGCATATATGACATGACTTTCCATACTCTCCCATTGCCTTTTCAGCAATGGTCTCGTCAGAACAGCACATGAGGATGGCCACCAATCACAGATGGGTTTGGGTGTATTTGAAGTGAAGTCATATTCCTCCCTGCCCCCCAAGATTCAGAAACCTGGAAATAATGTGTGTTAAGATGGGGGGAAGGTTTATAAGACTATAAAGTCTGTTTTAGGGTTCATCCAGATAGGTGGAAAGCCCTTTCCTGGTTTGCTTCTGTTCTTTGTGGAGAGTCATAGGATTCAGACTGGGCTTGTATGAACCTATCGGGAAAGGTTGCTGCCCAATCGGTGACCTGGGCAACCCACAGGGCTAATGCTGGGTAAGCAAGCAAGCAAATGGGCACTAGACTCTGTTGCCACTCCCACATATCTTCAGAGAGGCATGCAGGAAAGAATAACACAGAAAGGAGAAAAGTGAGAGAGAAGGGGGGGGGGTAGTCAGCTATCCAAATAAGAAATAAAACTGCTAGATGGCATTGAGAAACCAATTTGCAAGATAATTCTGTTCATTTAATATACTACAACCCCAGTGGTCGAAGTATGTGTGAGAGAAATACTATTCAACATTTTGCTGCCACGTTTCATGGATGTTTAAGAGACGACTGACAGTGCCCAGGTCATAGGCAGCTGCAAATGACATAAAGAACAGGACCTAGAGCAACCAGGTAACAGGCCAAACAGTAACTGTATCAATTCAGAGACCAGGTCCAACTGAAGCCACAGATACAGGATTGGTTCCAGACCACAAAAATGGAGTCCAAATGAGCCAGAAGACAGGTAATCAGAAAAACAGACATGGCAGAATGCTCTCAGGGGCTGGAGCAAGGCAAGGATGGAATTACAGGATTAAGGATCCATACAACACACAAGAACAGTCCACAGGAACCGGACAGAAGCCACCAGGAGCACAAATCAAGAACAAAACAGGAACTCTAACAATCAAGCAACTGCAAGTCTGCCAGCCTCTATTACTGAGACAGATTCTAGGAGGAAGGGTTGGTTCTTATATGGTTAAGGCATTCAGGGTCCCCAGGTGGAACATATGAACATCTGGAACCTTCACAGGGCTCTCAGCTGGAGATTAGCAGCTGCAGCAGGGTGAGGGTCCATTCTTTAGGATTTAGAGGAGCAGCTGCAAATCCTGACACCTACTCACACAGTGGTACTATCTTATTTTACATAATTCTGGGAATGGGGCAGGTAGATGAACATTGCTTTAATATGAAGACCTGCAATGGAAGCTGTAGTTGTATTGAGCAGAATTCAGTTACACTGTTTCTCCAAGCAGATTCTTGTCATGGAAATGCTCTAAGGACATTCCATGCTTACAGGTTTTTGGTGTATGCAAACCAAGACACAGGACACAGCCTCGGGCTGGGTTAACTCAGGTTTATTGCATCGTGGACAGAGGGAACATGAGGTAATGGCGGATCGATAGCTCTTTATATACAGTGGTAATACATTTGAACGTGGTGCCATGGTAGCCCATTGGCTACTGTCTGCGTGACGTCATTGCGGGTCACGCCCTTCTTGTCCAGGTGTAGATGGTGGCGGGAAAACTTCCCGCGCTGTTGCCTTTGATGAGTTCGGACCAAGAGAGCTTGGACGCTCGCTGCTGCCAGCTGGTGGTCATTAGCTCGCGTCCTATTACAGGGTTTATATGATACAGCTGAAGGTTACATTGTTGCTATAGGCAAGGTTACATTGGCTCAGATACATTGTAATCCATGTGTAAGATAAAACCATCAGAACACAACACCCCTCCCCCCTAGGACGAGACAAAGTCTCGAGCCCACACTTGACACACTCCCCCCCCCTTAGGAGACAAAGTCTCTCAGCCAAGATGGCTTATTTCGAACACGCTGGGGTCTCGATGCGGGCTGCCTCTCCCCGGGTTTGCTACCTTCTCTTTGTCCCCTGGTTTCCTGTCCTGTAATTGGAGAGGGAGACTCGTTAGTGACTTGCCGCGGCTCCGCGGCGTTGTTGGGAGGTGTGCTCTTTCTTAGGGAGGAACCGGGGGCACTGGGGGCTAACGAAAAACCCCTCTTCTCGCTTGGATGGGTGGGGGAACACTCCTAAAACCCCCCCGGTTCGCAAAATCAAAATCAAAATTACAATCGGGGGCAGCGGTCGCGAACTCCTCTCCCCCTTCCCCGGCCCCTGATAGGACTGGCGTATCAAAAGGATATGAGTCGGGGCCGCTGCTTCTGCCTTCCCCCCTTGCTTGGGACTGTTGTCCACTGCTGTCTCCCCCTTGGGTTAAGCGGGTGGGGGAGAACCCTAACGCTGAATCCTGTTGCTGAGCTCCACTGACTGGCCCACTCACTCGGTGCCTCAGTTGGTCTGCGTGCCTCCTCCAGAGGAGGCCGGTGCTAGTCTCGACCCGGTACGACACTGGCCCCGTCTGTTCTACAACCGTCCCTGGTACCCAGGCTGGCCCTGCGCTGGAATAGTTCCTGCAGTGAACAGGGTCACCGGCGGCGAAACCTTTCGAGACTGCCAACCCTATGTTTTTCCCTTTATCCTCGACTCTCGTCGGGTCTAGCCTGGACAGGATCGTGGTCAGTTTTCGCCGCATCAAGAGCTCTGCCGGCGAGTAGCCTGACGCTAAGGGGGTTACCCTATACGCTAAGAGGAACTGGCAAACTTGGTGATTCAGGTCCCCCGGGCCCATGCGCCGCAGCGCCTCCTTTGTTGTACGCACCAGCCGTTCCACTTGGCCATTCGTGGCCGGGTGAAACGGTGCGGATGTGACATGCCGAATGGCGTTTGCCTCCATGAATGCTCCGAACTCAGCGGAGGTGAAACAACTAGCGTTATCGCTGACTAAAGTGTCGGGTAAACCGAACGTGGAAAAGACTCTCCTTAGCTGGCTAATTGTCGTGGCGGATGACGTGCTCTTTACTGGGATAACCTCCAGCCACTTGGAGAACGCATCTACCACCAGGAGAAACATGGTTCCTCGGAATGGGCCAGCGAAATCCACGTGCACTCTGGACCATGGCCCCCTTGCTGTGTCCCACTCCCTATGCGGGAGACGGGCCGCCTCAGGTCGGGATCCCTGGCAAGCCTCGCAAGTGCCGACCATGTGCTCAATGTCCGCGTCCAGCTGTGGCCACCAGAAGTAACTCCGGGCCAGCGCCTTTGAACGAACTATGCCCGGGTGGCTGACGTGCAGCAGTTCGAGCACCCTCGTCCGCAGGGGCGTAGGGACCACCACCCGTTGGCCCCACAGAAGGCACCCCCTCTCTAGGGACAACTCTAGCTTTTTCCTAAAGAATGGGTCGAACTCTGTACTCGGGGACGAAGCCGGCCACCCCTTCTGCACCCATGAACTAACTTTCTCCAGCGTCCTGTCCTTGCCTGTCGCCCTAGCAATGTCGGCTGGTACTATTGGGGGTGCGTCTAAAACCTCAATTAGCAACACCTGGCGGTCTCTTTCTGCTCTCGCCTTTTGGTCGTCCGACAAGGGCAAAGGGGATCTCGAAAGCGCATCAGCATGGCTGATCTCCTTTCCGGGCCGGTGCTCCAACTCATGTTGGTACGCGTTGAGGAAAATAGCCCATCGCAGCATTCTCGGGGACAGGATCTGCGGCGTGGGCTTGCTTGCCGTGAAAATCCCTAACAGTGGCTTGTGATCGGTCACGATTTTGAACGGGCGGCCATACAAAAAATCGTGAAATTTTTTGGTCCCCGCTACTATTGCTAATGCCTCCCTGTCGGTTTGTGCGTAATTTCGCTCTGCTTGGGACAGGGACCTTGAGTAAAACGCTACCGGGGCCTCCCTTCCGTCCTCCAACACGTGGCAAAGCACCGCCCCCACCCCCACCGGGGATGCATCACAAACTAGGACCACTGGCCGTTTGGGGTCGAAGTGCGTCAGGATTGCCTCAGATGTTAGGAGTTGCTTTAGCTCTTTGAACGCCCTCTCGTGCTCGTCACCCCACATCCATGTCTCCTCCTTTTTAAGTAACCGATGGAGCGGTTCGGCCACGGACGCCTTCCGCGGGAGGAATGTATGGTAAAAATTGAGGAGCCCCAGGAAGGACTGTAGCTCGGTTTTGGATGTGGGGCGAGGGGCCTTTTTAATGGCTGCTACTTTGGATTTAGACGGTTTAATCCCCTCGGGTGTGATCCGGAACCCTAAAAACTCGACCTCGGTTTCGAAAAAGACACATTTGTCCTTCCTCAATCTCAGCCCCGCTTTCTCGAACACGGTCAATACTTTGTCCAACCTCTTTGCCAGTTCAGCCTCACTCCCCCCTGTTATCAACACGTCATCAAAATAAGGCAACACCCCCTCCAGTCCCTTCAGGAGGCGTTCCACAAGCGACTGAAAAAGGCCGGGTGCCGAGTTCACGCCAAACTGTAACCGCGACACCTGGAATGCTCCTTTATGTGTAACTATCGTTTGTGCCGCGGCCGTGGCGGGGGTCACAGGAAGTTGCTGATAGGCTTGTGCCAAATCGAGTTTGGCGAAACACTTTCCCCCATTCAGCCTGGCCAAAAGGTGGCTGATCACTGGCACCGGGTATGCATTAGGGCGGATCGCCTTGTTAATTGTACACTTATAATCAGCGCAAATGCGCACCTCCCCGTTAGCCTTTAGAGCCGTTACAATTGGAGTTTCCCACTCCGCGGAATCAACAGGAATAAGAATCCCCTGGCCCACCAGTTTGTCCAGTTCCGCCTCTATCTTGTCCTTGAGTGCGAACGGCACCCTGCGCGGTTTGAGTCTTATCGGGCGGACCTCCGGGTCTATGTCGAAAGCTACAGGGGGTCCCTTGAACTTTCCGAGTCCTTTCTTAAAAACGGCGGGATGCGCATCGCAAACCGCTTGTATTGGGTCCCCCCCCACGGTATGCACTCCCCCTATGAACAAACCTAAGGGCTGAAACCACTGTGTCCCTAGGAGGCTACAGCTTCCCCCCTTGAGGACAACTAGGGGCAGTTCCGCAGAATGTCTCTTAAAATTGACCCGAAATTTCCCGACCCCCAACACCGGAATGCTGTTCCCCTGCACGTCTCGTAGCGTGGACCTCAACGCTTTAAGTTTGGGCCGCACGTGGGGGTCGATTTTCAAAAACTCTTTCTGGGGAATTATAGAATAGGAGGACCCCGAGTCAATTTCCATCTTAATAGGGGCCCCTTGTACTAATACCTCAACGAAGTAATGGGACTGTCCCGCGGACACGCTGAACACTGGGGCGTCGTCCTCGCTGTCGTCCGAGACGCGGCCCACGCCATCCTGCTTCCTCGTGGTCTGGGCGCCATCTTTGGGCCTCGCTGGACGGTCCGGTCTGGCCGCACGGTCTTGTGACTGCCTCCGGCCCTCCTTCCGTTTTCTGCATGCCTTGGCGATGTGCCCCCGACGGCCGCAGGTGTAACACTCGGCCTTCCTGAACGGGCATCTCGCGCGCTCATGGGCCGCTCCGCAACCCTCGCAGCGTCGACCACCCTTTCGGACCTTCTGGACCTCCTCGCCGTCGCTGCCTTCCGTAGACGACTTTGAGGCCCGTCGAGTTGCGTGCACCGACTGTCCGGACTTCCCGTGCACCGAATTTTCCGCCTTGCCGGCTCTAGGACGCCACTCACGCCACTGGTGCATCTCGTCCACTCCAGCATTCGTGGACTCTGCGGCTTCCGCGGCCTCTACGACCTCTGCCAGCGTGGGTGGCGGTTCCTTATTCATCAAGCTGCGCTGTACCTCCTTGTCTTTCAGGCCACACAACACGCCGTCCCTGAGGGCCATCTCCAGGATGTCGCCCCATTTACAGGGGGCGGCGGCTATCCTCATGGCGGCCACGAATGCCTCAACCGACTCATCCGGCGCTTGGACTCGCCTCCAAAACGCGCTCCGAGCGGGAAACATTGCCCTCGAGGGGCAGAACCGCTCTCGCAGCAGCTTCATGATGTCGCCCGCCTTAAATTCGCTCACCTTCTTCGGAGCGATTATGCCCACCAGCGTCCGCTTGGTTTCCATCCCGAGCATTCTGGTGAGGATGGCCCTCTTCCTCTCCTCGTCGTCTTCTTTGACTCTGAGTTCCACCAGTGCCGCCTGGAAGTCCATCTCTAGCAGCTCCCAGTCTTGCGGTTTGGTGATGTTGAACCCGCTCTGTGCCCTGGCTGTTCCGTGGGGATCCATTATCCCATCCTCGTCGCCAATTTGGTGTATGCAAACCAAGACACAGGACACAGCCTCGGGCTGGGTTAACTCAGGTTTATTGCATCGTGGACAGAGGGAACATGAGGTAATGGCGGATCGATAGCTCTTTATATACAGTGGTAATACATTTGAACGTGGTGCCATGGTAGCCCATTGGCTACTGTCTGCGTGACGTCATTGCGGGTCACGCCCTTCTTGTCCAGGTGTAGATGGTGGCGGGAAAACTTCCCGCGCTGTTGCCTTTGATGAGTTCGGACCAAGAGAGCTTGGACGCTCGCTGCTGCCAGCTGGTGGTCATTAGCTCGCGTCCTATTACAGGGTTTATATGATACAGCTGAAGGTTACATTGTTGCTATAGGCAAGGTTACATTGGCTCAGATACATTGTAATCCATGTGTAAGATAAAACCATCAGAACACAACAAGGTTCCACTATAGATCTGTGAATTAAACATGAAGACGTTAAGTGTGTGTGTGTGGTGATTGGAGGTAGGATGAAGCTTATACGTGTGCTCCCCACCCTTTCAGCCCAAACTGAATCCAGGAAAAATGCTTCAGTAAGGCTACATATGGAGCCACTTTAAGAAACATATGCTCACATATAATCCCCTGAGCTCAATGGAGCACATGTTGGGATAGTGCAGCCATATACTGAAGTGCTCCTTGAAAAAAAGGAATATAAAACTTTGTATAGGCTCTGTACAAATTGGCTTAGGAAACCAATATGAAAACATCAGCTGGAATCCTGTTGCATGGATTGTACTGCACACTTCTGATGATGCCATGACCTGTGGCAATGCTGCACACAATCTATTTCCCCATATAATCATAACCTAAGATTTTTTTAAAAAATGGGTGGTGGTGGTGGTGGTGGAGAGACTTTTTCATCAGTTTTACAAAAGTTTATCTGCATGGTCACCCAGAAGTAGTATCTGCTCATGAAAGGTAAGCAATTATTATTTATCAAAAATAAATAAATACCCAACTCTTATTTTCCATGCCTTTTTTACCTCTCTAAGTGAGCAAGTGTCTGAAGATTCGCAAGATGTGATGGTTTCATGGGAAATAATTGAAAGAAGCAATAATCACGGGTAAGAATTAATAGTAATGCACTAGTGTCTTAAAAGGACAGTATTTTGCAAGTGTGTTGCTAATCAGATTTTTTTATTTTTTTTATTTTTTGCTAGTTCTGAACAGGTACTTGTCATCACCTTCAATTCCATTATTCATTATTTTGGCCATAATCCGAGAAGGCCAACACCCTTCTATCTTGCATCAAGAGCAGGCAATTCTTGGACACCGTTCAACATCTCATTAAATAATTAAGCATAACAAATGCAGGAAGCAAGCAGCTTGAATGTCAAAAATGTCCAAGCCTGCCAAAGTACACATTTATAACTTACAGGAGGTGGTAGGTGGTAGAGGAAAGAGCAGCATGTACATTGAGACCAAGTAAAGCTCAGCATCAAAATGCAGAAGAAGTAATTCTCAACAGAAGTTAGAGCTGTCTCTTAAAAAATAAAACCAACAAACAAAATTCTAGTTATTGTTACATGCCAGCAGGTTGCCTCTCACTTGTGGTGACCCCTATGAATTAGCATTCTCAAAAATGTTCTGTCCTGAACAGCCCAGCCCAGCCCAGCTCTTATAAATTTAAACCCTTGGCTCTATCTCATGTGGTCTTTCTTTTTCTTCAACCATTCCCAGGATTATTGTTCCCCCTGCCCAAGAGAATCTTGTAGTTCCGTGATGAGCTTGAAGTAGGACAGACTGAGCTTCAAGTAGGATAGACCAAGGGTTCCCAAGCTTTTCAAGCCGGGGGCCGGGTCATGCTCTCTCATTCACCTTTAAGAGCCGGATGGCCATTTTGCCCTGCCTGCAATATGGGGGTGGCCATTTTTCCCCAACAGTTCAAAAGGGTGGCCATTTTGTTTCTCAAATGGTCTTGGTGGGGTGGGTGCCACATGAAATGGTGCTGGGGGACCAGATCTGGTCCACAGGCCTTAGGATGGGAACCCCTGGGATAGATTTTGCCTCCAGAGACAAATCATTGATTTGCCAGCCTTCCAGCTAACAAGACTTGATTTACTACAGGACCCACTTGGTTGTCTTTCTGGCAGTCTGGGTTATTTGCAAAGCTCTCTTCCAGTACCATATCTCAAAACAAATCAATTTTTTTTCTGCCAGCTTTTTTGTACAGTCCAACTTTAATACCCATACATGGTTTGGCTTGGAAAACTAATGATCTTGGGCTTGATCTCTTCTAATTCTTTCATTGCTGCCCTTCTAAGTCTCCGTCTTTTTCTGATTTCTTGGCTACAGTCTCCATTTGAATGAATGATTAAATCAAGCATGAAGAGATGACCTTTGGGGTAGCAAGGACAACTTTCTCTGTCTCCTGGCAGCATGCTTCCAAGGAGCGCACCCTCCAAAATAGAGTTATGGCTCCAGACGGAATTGCTGCCCTTTAGGAAAGATCTTAAAACATGTGGGGCACCGATGGGAAGGTGATCCCTGCCCGTGGACTTGTATAAATTGTTCCCTCTTATGTGGTTTGGGGTGGGTGGGTTTTTAATGGATTGGTTTTCGATGAGTTTTTATTGAGGATGTTTTTATGTCATGTTGTGAGCCGCCCGGATCACTTCGGTGAGCGGGCGGCAATATAAATTTTATAAATAAATGAATGAATGAATAAAATAGGAAGGACTCTTTGGCCACATCTTATGCCTGCCTGCCCTTCCTTCTTGATAGCTGACCTGACTGATTGCCACTCTCTGTCTGCACCCAGTCATTTAAGAACCAGGAACTTGGCCTAATGTCCCAGAACATCCAGTGAATGTCACAGCTCTGAAAATGGCTTTTAAAGCAAAAACTTTTTGCCTACAATTCAATTATAAGAATAAAGGGAATGTAATCACTTCTAGTTTAATATATAAATGAGTTAACAGAGTGCAGGATATGATGATCAATATTTGTCTTCTGTATTTACATGTTCAGAACTTTGATACATAAGTTTGCTGTGATGATCTGAGGAGGTGCTAATCAGTCACATTACCAATTGTGCATCCTGGTCAGATTGTCACAGCAGTTTCCACAGCTGGAGCTCTATGCATGTGAATATTAAATAAGTTTATTTCCATTGGGTATAAGAGCATTGGTGTCTGGCCAGGTTATCCTGCTATGACAATAGAGTAGACCATACTGCCAGTGTCTCAATACTGAGTGTCAGGCAGCAGTTAACTAACGTGACAACCCTGAAGACTAATGGCTTGGGTGCCAAAGGGCGATGGTCCCCAAGTGGATTAAATTCACTTGAATCCATCTTGAGGGATGGCAGCAGCTTCATCAATACTGGCTTGGGGCCGATGAGGACTTCATGTGCCAAAACAGCTCAGGACTATAAAGTGACTCGTATAGCTGGATCAGTGGTATGGGTGTCATGCTGTGATGTGGAAGGCCACTGCATTATATTCTCAGGACAGTCTTCATGGCTGATTGCCATGAGGATCGCCAATATTCTGATTTGGATACGGCAGAACAAGAATAAGAGCATCACCTCTTGGAGGAAAGTAGAGCCTAATATTATGGAGGACAGGAGTTGCATTCAGTCTGTCTTCTTTTATAGGGCATGTGAGGTACAGTACAAGGATTTCAGTAAAACTAGAGAATACAGTGTTTTACGGAATCTGTTTCCTTAGCTTTAGTGTCTTGCATGGAAGACAAAGAAGGAGTCGCAGTGAGGACTAACACAGGTTTATTGGTTGATGATCAGGATGAACATGAGGTAATGGCGGAGGTACATCACATTATATACAGTAGTGCAATACATTTGAATCTTGTTGCACGGTAGCTTATTGGCTGCTACCGGCGTGACGTCGTCCAAGTCACGCCCCTCTTCCGAAGTAGTTTGCTAGTGCGGGAGAGTTCCCGCGGCTGCCGGTGATTTGAGGAATGAGAACCATGTGAGTTGAATGCTCGCAGCTGCCCTCTATGGGCAGCTTACTCGCGTTCCTTTAACAGCTGGGCTACATTGTAATTGTGGTCAGGTTACATTCATACATTTCTTAAAGCAACATTGTACATACATAACATCCCTCCCCCCTAGGATGGGACGAAGTCCCTCAACCATTGTGGCTTGCCGCACGTGCGCCTGGGGCGTGTGGCCGCTTGACTTAACACAGGGGAGCCTGGTTCTGCGGAGTCCTGTCCTGCAACGGAAAGGGGGGACTCATTAGTGGTTCGGTGGGGACCCTGCGACAACCTTGCATTGGGGGATGGGAATGGAATGAACAGTTGGGACGTGAACCCCTGCCTACCGCTTGGGGAGCTTGGGGTTCCCCCCAGTATGAACCTCGGGACTGACGAAGAGGCCCTCGTGGCCTCGCCACCCCCCGTTACCTGCCCGGGAGTTCTAGAGACTGTGGTGGGCGGACTCCCCCCCATTGCCTGTCTTGGGGGTGTTGGTCTCCGGGGAGCTGGAGCTATGGTGTATTCTAAAACAAAGGGACTGGGGGGACTGGAGGTACCAGGGGCTGAACTGAAACCCCTCTTTTCGCTAGGACGGGTGGGGGACCACTCCGCTACACCCCCCTGGTACTGCAACTCATAATCATAATCAAACTGATCCCTCTCTTTCAAAGTATCCTCCTCTGTGGTTGGGAACCCAGGATATGCATTTGTATCCGTGGGTTCCGCCGTGTCTCCCCTTTGGGTAATGCGGGTGGGGGAGGACCCTAACACTGATTCCCCTTCACTGGTGACTCGCCTTCTGAGTTGGTCGGCGTGCCTTCTCCAGAGTAGACCCGAGCTAGTCTCGACCCTGTAGGATACTGGCCCCGTCTGCTCAATGATTGTCCCTGGTACCCACGCTGGTCCTGAGGCCGCGTAGTTTCTGCAGTGAATCGGGTCCCCTATCGAGAAACCTTTGGAGCTCTCTCCCCCTAAGTTAATATTTCTTCCTTCATCCTCCACCCTGGACGGATCCATCCGGTCAAAAAGTGTTACCGGACGCCTCCTCATGAGGAGTTCGGCTGGGGAAAATCCTGAGGCTAGGGGGGTTGTCCTGTAACAGATGAGGAACTGACACAGCTGAAGGTTCAACTCACCGGGACCCATGCGCCGCAGTGCGTCTTTCGTAGTGCGCACTTGGCGCTCTACCTGACCGTTTGTGGCGGGGTGAAACGGGGCAGCGGTAATGTGCCTGATGGCGTTCCGCTCAATTAACGTCTTGAACTCTGCAGACGTGAAGGTACTAGCGTTATCGCTAACAAGGACGTCTGGCAGGCCGAAACAGGCAAACACCTTGCGCAACTGTTTAATGGTTGCCGCAGAGGAGGTGTGTTCATGGGGATTACCTCCAACCACTTGGAGTAGGAGTTGACTACCAGCAGAAACATGGCCCCGCGGAAAGGGCCAGCGAAGTCAACATGAATCCGGGACCATGGCCCGCGGGCCGTGTCCCATTCCCTATGGGGTAACTGGGACTCCTCGGGCCGAGAGCTCTGGCAGCTCTCACACGTGCCCACTAAACGTTCTATATCCGCGTCTATCTGGGGCCACCAAAAGAAACTCCTGGCCAGAGCCTTGGAGCGCACGATCCCCGGGTGACTGGTATGCAGTAGCTTCAGTACCTTGGCCCTCAGCTTCTCTGGGATAACTACCCGCTGGCCCCAGAGTAAGCAGCCCCTTTCCAGAGAAAGCTCTACTCTACGCCTGACGAATGGCTTGAACTGTTCCTCGGGGGGAGTAGTGGGCCACCCTTTCCTCACCCAGGAACTAACTTGGGCAGCATCTTGTCGGCCGCTGTGGCCTTGGCGAGGTCGGCCGGGAGAATGGGGGGTGAGTCGAGAGACTTGATCAGCAGGACTTGGTGGTCCTGCTCTACCTCGCATGTGGGGTCCCCTACACTTGGGAGGGGAGATCGGGACAGTGCGTCCGCATGGGAGATCTCCTTCCCTGGGCGATAGACCAGCTCGTACTGGTAGGCGTTGAGGAAGATGGCCCAACGCAGCATCCTGGGGGAGAGAATTTGCGGTGTGGGTTTGCCGGTAGTGAAGATCCCCAGAAGTGGCTTGTGATCCGTCACTACCGTAAATTCGCGGCCGTATAAAAAGTCATGGAACTTTTTCGTTCCCGCGATGATGGCCAGGGCCTCCCTATCAGTTTGCGCGTAATTGCGCTCGGTCTTCGAGAGGGACCTTGAGTAGTACGCTACCGGGGCTTCCCACCTGCTCTCCAACACGTGGCATAGAACCGCCCCCACCCCCACTGGGGACGCATCACAGACTAGGACTACTGGTCTCCTAGGGTCAAAGTGGGTCAGGACAGCACTCGAGGATAGGAGTGCCTTCAGCTCCCTAAAAGCTTTCTCTTGCCTATCTCCCCACCGCCAAACCGCCTCTTTCTTCAATAGTGTGTGCAGTGGCTCAGCAACGGATGCCTTCCTCGGCAGGAAGGAATGGTAAAAATTTAAGAGCCCTAGAAACGACTGCAGCTCCGGTTTCGCGGTGGGGCGAGGGGCGTTTTGCACAGCCGCGACCTTGAACTCGGAGGGCTTGATGCCCTCCGGGGCTATCTTGAACCCAAGGAACTCGACCTCCCTCGCAAAGAAAACACATTTGTCCCGTCTCAGTCGGAGGCCCGCTTTCTCGAATATTGAAAGGACCCTGTCTAGCCTTTGCACTAATTCCGACTCGCCCCCCGCTGTTATCAACACATCGTCGAAATATGGGAGGACGCCTGGAAGCCCCTTTAAAAGGCGTTCCATGAGAGATTGGAAAATTCCGGGGGCCGAATTCACGCCGAACTGCAGGCGCATTACCTTAAATGCCCCCTTGTGCGTTACAATTGTTTGCGCGGCGGCAGCAGCCGGGGTTTCAGAGAGCTGCTGATATGCCTGCGCCAGATCTAGCTTGGCAAAACACCTCCCCCCATGAAGCGTGGCCAGTAAATGGCTGACCACAGGCACCGGATATGCATTTGGCCGAATGGCCTTATTGATCGTACATTTATAGTCCGCACAAATCCTAACCTCCCCGTTTGATTTAAGGGCCGTAACAATCGGCGTTTCCCACTCCGCCGAATCAACTGGAACCAAAATCCCCTGCCCCACCAATTTGTCCAGTTCCGCCTCGATCTTGTCCTTGAGGGCGAACGGCACTCTTCTTGGCTTGAGGCGTATGGGTCGGATTTCTGGATCCAGGTCAAAAGAAACTGGGGGCCCCTTGTAAGTCCCGAGCCCCTTCTTGAAAACGTCCGGGTGTGCGTTGCACACGTCCCGCATTGGGTCAGTCTCTATGGCGTTAATGCCGGACAGTTTGATTCCTAGGGGAGCAAACCACTGCGTTCCCAAAAGGCAGCATCTCCCCCCCTTGAGGACCACTAGGGGCAGTTTCTCGGAGTAATTCTTGAACTTCACCTTGAAGTTCCCCACCCCCAACACTGGGATCCCGTTCCCTTGCACGTCCCGTAGGTGTGACCTCATGGCCCGCAACTTGGGCCGCGCATTTGGGGGAATGCGCATAAACTCTTTTTGGGACAGGATGGAATAGGATGACCCCGAGTCTATCTCCATCCTCACTGGGAGCCCCTGTAACTGTACCTCTACGAAAAAACGCCGGTGCTCCAGGCCCACACGGTTCACGCCTGCCATGTTGTGGTCGTCTGAGACCCTCCTGGTGCCGGCCGCCTTCCGCTGGTGCGTCTGGGAATGGTTCGGATTGCCCTTGTCCTTGACTCACCCACGCCTGCACACTCGGGCGATGTGCCCCTTTCGGCCGCAGTTGTGACACTAGGCCTTTCGGAACGGACTCCTCGTGCGGTCGTGGGACGCCCCACAACCGTCGCAGCGGCGGTCTTGCCGCTCGCGGGTCTGTCGCTTCTCTCCTCGCTTCTTGACCCGCTGGACGTC
This sequence comes from Bradypodion pumilum, assembly GCA_035047305.1. NCBI lineage: Eukaryota > Metazoa > Chordata > Lepidosauria > Squamata > Chamaeleonidae > Bradypodion > Bradypodion pumilum. The sequence goes on along the minus strand of JAWDJD010000002.1, from coordinate 37,157,109 downwards.
GTCGTCCTCGCTGGAGCAGGGGTCTGCCGTAGTGGACGACTCCTCGGATGCCGTTGGTGTGCCGGCGGGCGGCTTGGGGGCCCACCAGGCCGTTTTCGCTGGTGTCCGCCGGGCCACCTGTACTGGTGACTTGGCCCCTTCGGACGTGGCCCCTCGGGACTTGAACACTCTGACCCCGCTCCTGGCCGCTTCGGCCACTTGGGCCTCCCACAGTACCTTGTTGAACGTGAGGCGGTAGTTGCGGGTCATGAGCTTCCGCTGAAGCTCCTCGTCCCTCAGGCCACACAGCATGCGGTCTCAGAGGGCCTGGTCCAGGTCGTCCCACTGGCAGTGCACCGCTGCAAGCCTGAGGGCCGCCGCGTAGGCGGACACGGATTCACCCGGTCGCTGGTCCTGCCTGTGGAACGCGACCCGGGCCGGGAAGATCAACATGGGAGGCTGGAAATGCTCGCCCAACAGCACCAGAATGCGGTCGATGGGCACCTCTTCTACCTTCTTGGGGGCCACCAGGCTCATCAGGATGCGCAGCGTGGCCGGCCCCACCTGGGCCAGGAAGTAGGAGCGCATTCTCGCGTCGTCGTCGACGCCCGCGGCTTCCATCGCGTGCCGAAACTGGCACTCGTAGAGCTCCCATTGTTCGGGCTCGCTAACATTGAACTGGTAAGGCTTGACCTTGGGATTCGCCATTATCCCATCCTCGTCGCCAATTTAGTGTCTTGCACGGAAGACAAAGAAGGAGTCGCAGTGAGGACTAACACAGGTTTATTGGTTGATGATCAGGATGAACATGAGGTAATGGCGGAGGTACATCACATTATATACAGTAGTGCAATACATTTGAATCTTGTTGCACGGTAGCTTATTGGCTGCTACCGGCGTGACGTCGTCCAAGTCACGCCCCTCTTCCGTAGTAGTTTGCTAGTGCGGGAGAGTTCCCGCGGCTGCCGGTGATTTGAGGAATGAGAACCATGTGAGTTGAACGCTCGCAGCTGCCCTCTATGGGCAGCTTACTCGCGTTCCTTTAACAGCTGGGCTACATTGTAATTGTGGTCAGGTTACATTCATACATTTCTTAAAGCAACATTGTACATACATAACATTAGCTGAACCAACCTCAGTGCTAACCTAGCATGTCAAATGTATGTGCACACCAGATTTCCTTTAGAAAAAATAGGCTGTATGAGCCCACATCAGCAAATATTTGAAGGACCTGCTATGTTTATGAAGATATAATGGCTTACATGTGTGGCTAGTCGCTAGTGGCATGTGTGGCTAATGTATCACAGCTGCCTATTGAATGTGTTCTTGAGTATTTTATTACCACATAGATATGACACTTGGGCCATATTCAGAGTATCCTCTCCCTTTCATAAATCATGGTTGAGGAAGCTAAATAAGATTGTTCAAACCTGGCCATAAGGTACATGAAAAATTTCATACCTTTATTTATTTTTTAGATTTGATTTTAATTTAATAATTTTAATTTAATAATAATTGAGCACGTAATTGAGAGAAACCCAGATTAACAAGAGAATACATTTAATTTATATTAACAAACTCATGGTTTGACGACTTGTATGCCTTTTTCACCATAATGATTTCGTGACAGAAATTATTCTGAGTTGAAAGGATTTTTGCAGGAGAAACTCCGCACAGGGAACACCCAAATGAGGCTCCTTTCATGTCCACAAGAGCTGGGACACAGATGGGCGCTCAATCCATCATGCAGTACCTGGGTTTTGAACTGCCGACTTGCCAGCCTTCCAGCTAACAAGGCGAGCTTCTTAACCATTGAGCCACTGCAGCCCTTTTCACTGCAAGACTCAGCCTCAGTCCTTTGATCTCCGCACAGAACTGTTTCTTCTTAGCTAACACACTACAGAACACAGCTTCTTCTATATGAGCACAGCCTCCTATAAATTATCGCACTGCGCTTCTTGACAACTGGTTTTAATATTTCTTTCTCCACCATCTGCATCTCATTGAAATCCTTTCTACAATATAACATACACTCAGGCTGGGCCCATCTTCCTAGCTCATACCTTTCAACCCACAGAGTTGACATCGTGTCAACTTCTCATGAAAATAGAAATTTCTTAGTCGAATAATGCTTTAAGGATAAACAGTCAAGACATGTAACAATTAGGGATGTGCTATTTGTGTTCTTGGATTGCTACTCCCAGAATTTTCCAGGAATTCCTCAGGCAGAATTTTTGCGAGGTGATGCCCTGAAATGAAATAATCACATCTATAGGTTTCCTCTAGAGAAGAGCTTTCAGGTTATTTACCTGCACCCTAGGATTCTCTAGTCTTTACTTCCTGTTGATAATTTGTTGAAAGAAAGAAAGACAGACAGAGAGACAGACAGACCCCATAGTGCTTTCTGGGAATCATAGATCTTCAGGTGCCTTCTACAAAGCCTGATGGGTAGTGAGACTATGACTTCCAGTATCCTTGAGACATGAAGGACTCTGAGAATCATAATCTTGCTGTCCATAGATGGTGCTACCCAAAGAACTATGTGTCCCAGGAACAATGGAATTAAGCCTGTATCTATCTCTCCTCTCAGGCTTCCCTGTTGTCTCTGAGCTTGTCACAGTAGCTGAGGGAGTAATTGATTTTTCCAAGAAGAGTATATTCTTCCAAGCACTCTGTGTGGCAATGCAAAGCATATAAAAATGGATTGGTACAGAATGGACAATTTATATGTTTTTATTTATTTATTTTAAAAGAACTACTTCTGGTGCCAAGAAAATCTGCTGAAATTCATATACCAGTGGTACCTTGGCTTACAAATTTAATGCATTCTTCGGGACGTTTCGTATTGTGCAAAAACTGATAAACCAAAATGTGTGTGGGGCAGTGCTATAAACCTTCCAGGTGCAATGCATCCTGGGGAAACTTGCTTCGTATTGTGAAATAAAATTCATAAGTTGAGGCATTATTTTCAATGGATTTTAATTTGTAAACCAAAAATTACATTAACTGAGGCGTTCATAAACCGAGGTACCACTGTACTGATTTGACAGATCAAGATCAGAGATCTGTATGTGAATCCCTATTTAGCCATGGAAACCCATGGAGAGACTGTGAAACTGCTAACATCCCTCTTTAAACATCTTACTTATCTTGGAAGGCCTACAGGTATTAGGATTATTAGGGTTGCTGTGAGTTGGCTCCAACTTGATAGTACATAATATCTGTGACAGCATCCGTGGGGTGAGCCGTGGACAGCAGAGAGGCACAGTGGTTGAGACAGAAGGTTTGCACCTGGGGAGATGTCTCCCTTCCTTGTGAGAGTGACACAGACAGACAGGCCTTGGCTTTGGTGAAGAACTTAAGCAGCTTTACTCAAAAGCAGATAGTGCAAAATATATACAGTGCAGTAATAGAAAGTCAGTACATTCCTCTGCGTTTCTCAGTTAGCTCCACTGAGAAACTATAATGGCGCAAATATATGTACAAGTCTTTACACAGTCTCTACACAGCTTGAGAACAGTCCAAAGAGAAGCTGTGGCTGAAGGCCAAGTTAGACAGCTTTGCAGCTTACCCCGAGTAGTCCTTCTTTGCAGCAGACAGGCAAGTCAGGCAAAAGCCTTTTCTCAAAGCAGATTGAAGACTCAGTTTTTGCAGTATGTTCTTGAGTTCACAGAACTCCTACTCCAGGCAGTTGGCAGAAGAGTGAAGCAGCTGGGCATCAGAGCACCGGTATGGTGAGCTTAGTATCCCAGGTTGGGCATTGTAGCCAAGGTCAGCATTGAAGCCGAGGTCAGCATTAGAGCTAAGGTCTGTGGCTTTGCTCAGTCATAAATACATTGGCCACAGATCTCTCTAGAAACACCACAACACCTGTGTGCTTTCCACAGCCAAGCCCTAAAGCACCAGAGACATAATATGCCTTACAACCCAGTTGGGGTACTAGGCAAAGATTTACATCCCCAACAATCTGCTTAGTACTTGCTTCATATTTTCATCAAATTCTTCTCTGGTCTCTCTTCACATCTGAATATTTCTTACATAGCATGCAATCATCTCAAATTTCTAATGGATGCCACCTCAGCTCAGGGTGGTAAGAACTACCAAATGGACCTTCCATGACCTCCAATTATTACTGTTAAAACCAGTCACTGAGAAAGGTGTGGTATGAGGCACTTTATCCCTCAGGAAAATAACCATTGAGCTATTATAGAACAGTCACAGGGTCAAGCTCCTCCTGAAATGTACCTCTTATTTCTTAGTGAACTGAAACACACACCCTATCCAGGCCCAAATAAAATATGGCCTGAACAGCTTGTGAAAATTTACTACCAGGAATTGGAACCTTACCTTTATTCCTGCAGTCTGGAGTCCATTTACCAAGAAGTAAGAGGTATGTTTTTTAGAGTTGTTACTAATTTGGTACTTGAATGCTGATTCAGTCCATCTTGGAAACCTTTACAGGTTTTTAAGACATTGTGTGAGGTTGTGCCAGTTTTAAAATGTATTGTGTTTTTTATGAGAAGAAGCATATCCTATTTGTCAGTTATAGCTGAAGAATTCAGTATACCAATGAATAACTCATGTACCAGTGGAAACATCTCTTTGCTTTGAGATTTTTTCTCTCTAGTGTGACTCATGTTTTGCATAATGCTTAAAAGATGCCGCCTTTTCTTTTTGCATTCTTTCAAATATACAGGGAAGGCATTTACAGTCCATCTGATGCCAGATTTATTGCAGGCATGCATACCGCTGGAGCCTCTGTCATTTCTTTATGTCTGGAACTTTTGTAAATGCTGAGACTTCCTATGACTTGAAAGCTGGCTATATTTTAGCTGTTGTCGAAGCACATTTTAAATGTTTGGAATGTTTTGTTTTTAATAGTGCCTCCACAATGTCTCAATTGCCCAATAATGTCCTCTGCTCTGAATACAATCCTGGCATCCTACAAGGTTAAATCTTGCTCTAAATTTGCTTGACTTTGAGGATTCCGCGTGCCCGGTTGGGCATCGGTGGCCTCTGGCAGAGGTTAAACCAGTGAGCAGACTCCTGGCCTCTGGCCTTTGTCGGCGAGCAAGGGGGGAGATTAATGGTAGGGATTAATCCGGCCGCTTATTGCCTGACCAGCGATTCTGCGAGGAGCTCATCTCGCTGACCCCAGTTACCCATTAGAGTAATGACTCATCTCTTACCCAAGGTTATGCCCGGTGCAAATAAGGGCTATGTTTGCCCCTGCCTAATCCCTGAACAATGGGACTCCTAAGTCCATGTTTGCCCCAGTCGATTAACTTCCCTTTGAGGTGTCCCCCATTAACCCGGGTACGTGGGTGAGGTAATTTTCCTGTCAGATGACGGTTCTGCCACCGTTGCGCTTTTTTCCCTATAAATGATGTTGCCTTTTCTCAATAAAGTACTGATCTGATCTCGCTCCGTTTGCCTCGTGTCGTTACTTGATCAGTCCTCCTCCGGGCTCCCCGGCCCCCCAGTGGCCCTGATTCCTTCATCTGGTGACCCCGACGTGATTTACTCGTGAGTAAAGGGACCCTGGAGAGGTCTACTCGCGAGTAACGATCCACGCGGTCCGGTTCTGCGCTTGAACCGCGACCTGTCAGCTTGGAGGACAGCGCGGCGCTCTGGTCGGCAGCCAGCCGGACAGAGAGACGGCCAGCGGCGAGGCATTCCAAAGAGGCATTCCTACAGCTTGCTCCCAGCTTTCGGGGAGGCTTGCGCAAAGGGAAAAACGCGTTCCGCTCAGGGCAGGCTGTGAGCCCCTGACAGCGCAGAGGCCGCCGAGGGCCCGTGGCAGAAGGTCCACGCTCCGAGGTCTACCCCAGACACCCGACGCCCGAACCTGTTGCCTGCAAAGACGCGTCGATCTTCGTCCCGAGGAGGAAACTTCAGAGGACCATCGCAGGTAATATGGGGACTTGTTCTCATAGACCAAGTCCGTCCGCTAGCCAAAGAACTCGGGAGCAAGAGTTCAGAATCCTGGCCAGGGTATTTCAGTTACGATTTCACAGCAGGGAACTAGCGAGACTTTTGGCGTACCTCAGGGAACACTGCCTACTTTACCCAGAAGTAGGTACGTTAACCCTGCAGCTCTGGGATCAGATAGGAGACTGCATTCAGCAGCCCCCCAAAGCTCCAGGAGGGATAGTTCGTACTTGGAGGAAGTGTAGGAAGCTCTTAGAACAGATCGAGCCAGTCCGGATAGAGGCCAATGAACCCCCGTTAGAAAAGTCATCAGGCAGGCCAGTCGAGCCGACTGCGCCCACGGCGCTCTATCCGTCAATTAGCTATCAGCATAGTAGCGCAGGGAGCATTCCCGCGGTGACAGCTGCAGACGTCACCGAAGGAATGCAAGGAATGAGAAGCGCAGGCGCTTCTCTGACAGCTCCAAGCTCCCTAGTCGTGAAGAGTGCCCTTCAGCGCACGGCAGAGATAGAACTCAAAAAGGGGGAATTGTCAGCGGAAGAACTAGCTGAGCTTAGACAGATATGCCCAATCCGAATGGAGATGGACGCGCTCACAGGCGCTCAGCAAATCGTCCATTCCCCAGTCCCGTACAAGCTTCTCATGGCTTTGCGGAAAGCAATCTCAGAGACAGGGCTCCAAAGCCGTTTTACCAGGGGCACGCTTCAGCAGGCGTGCGAGACCACCATGTGGATTCCCCATGACTGGAAAGCCGTCATGAGGATGATGCTAACCCCTAGCCAGTACATGATCTGGGACAGCGAGTATCGGCTCGAGGCTCAGGCCAGAGCCGCCAGGATGGGAGGCGCGGTAATTGCTGAACAGCTATATGGTTCAGGTGCCTTTGAGTCAATCAATGCTCAGATCAACCTGCCTCTCGCCACTCTCGAGATGTCAGCCGAGGCAGCCTTTAGGGCTTACTTCAAGATCCCAGCCACCGGCAAAGCGGCTAAAAATTACACCTCCATTAAGCAGGGAGCCCAGGAGCCCTACATGGACTTCATCAATCGCTTGGAAGAAGCAATCACCAGGCAGATCGATAATGAGCAAGCCCAGCAAGAGCTCATGATTAAGCTAGCCAAGGACAATGCCAACTTGGACTGCCGTAAGGTTTTGCAGTCGCTAGGCAATCGTCCTGACTTGACCTTAACGGACATGATCCGAGCATGTGCTGACGTTGGCACAGATTCCTATAAAATGGGTCTGCTAGTGGCAGCCGTGCAAGGGGGTAGAAGATCTCATCCTAATGGAAAGACCAAAGGGGCATGTCACACTTGTGGCAAGGTCGGCCACTTCGCTAGGGAGTGCCGATCCAAGGGAGGCGGACAAAAGTCCGGCCATTCCAAGGCTCCGAATACCCTCTGTCCGAAGTGCAAGAAAGGTTATCATTGGGCCAGGTTTTGTCCGAGTTCGGGAAACCGGAATCCGGGCACGTCTCTGGCCCCAGTCCAAACAGAGGCTTCCTTCACCCAGATCCAGAACTCCCCAGAACTAGACTAGATTCTAGGCACATTCCAGGCACTGCGAGGGCACAGGCCAGCCCCAAGGGTAGTACAGGGCTAGACTTGACTTGCCAGGCGGACGTTACATGCGACCTGCCAGGCACAGTCTATCTGGTCGATTCCCAGTACATGGGACCCCTGCCCAGAGGCTTTTTAGGTTTAGTTTTGCCCCGTAGTGTAGCTGGAGCACGCGGAATTTTCATAATTCCAGGAGTCATTGACTCAAATCTTTCAGGCGTTCTCCAAGTTCAGCTTTGGACACACCTGCCCCAAACCATTCACAAGGGAGACACCTTAGCGCAACTGATCATGGTTCCTTGTCACTCGTCAGCAGGCAGCCAGGGAAGGCTCAGTGACAGCGCAAGTGAGGCAGTGCAAGGATACCAGGTCTTAGCGACAGTGGAGACCAACATTGAGTGGAAACAGCGCCCCGTTATCGAGGTATTTTTGAACAAAAGAGTGTTCTCAGGGTTACTCGATACCGGAGCGGATGTGAGCGTGGTAAGCAGGAGTCAGTGGCCTAGGGAGTGGGCCATTGAGCCGGTCTCCGATGTGTGGGGGGTAGGTGGAGTTCAGGAAGCATTTAGGAGCCGAGAGTGGGTGGAAGTCACAATCCCAAAGGCTGAGGGCACCGCGGTAATTCGGCCGCACATTCTTGACGTGCACGTCAACCTTTGGGGGCGAGACATTCTCCAGCAGTACGGTGCCACCCTTACCTCCGGGTAATGGCGTTGCCACTTAAATGGCTCACCGATACTCCGGTCTGGGTAGAACAATGGCCGGTAGTGGGAGAGAAATTAGTTGCTCTCAAGCAGCTAGTGAAAGAACAGCTAGACGCAGGACATATAGAACAGTCCACGAGTCCTTGGAACTCGCCAATTTTTGTGATTAAGAAGAAGTCGGGGAAGTGGCGACTCCTCCACGATCTCAGGGAGATCAATAAATGTATTCAGCCGATGGGTCCGCTCCAATGCGGCATCCCTAATCCTAATATGATTCCCGAGGGGTGGGAGATTCTAGTCGTAGATCTCAAGGATTGCTTTTATACAATCCCCTTAGACCCCAGGGACCGGGAGAGGTTTGCCTTTACGGTGCCGGTCGTGAACCACAGTGAGCCCACGCTCCGTTACGCGTGGAAATTTTTGCCACAGGGCATGCTCAATTCGCCCACCCTGTGCCAAATATATGTTCACAACGCGCTGGAAAAGTTTCGAGGCCTTTACCCACAAGCCATAGTTTGTCACTTCATGGATGATATATTGGTAGCGTTGCCGCAGCTTGGCAGCGAAATGTTTTCAGACCTCCAGGCCAGCCTGGGGGACAAAGGTCTACTCATTGCCCCGGAAAAGGTGCAGAAGTCCGAGCCCTTCTCATACTTGGGTCATCGGCTTCTCCGCTCTTTTGCAGCGCCAGTCTTGCCTCAGATAAACCTACAGGACTCAGTCACCCTCGTAGAATTACAGCAGATTTTAGGAAACATTAATTGGGCCAGACCGTATTTCCGATTGGATACGGATCTTCTAAAACCGCTCTTCTCGCTGCTAACTTTAGGTAAGCAGCCGGCAGACCGGATAAAAATCTCTCGAGACGCGCGCTTGGCGCTCGAGAAAGTGAACCAGGTTCTCAGCCAGAGGTGGGTGGATAGGATCGCCCAGGGGCCATATGCCCCGATCCTGAATTTGTACATCGTACGGTCAGGATCCATGTTCACTGGGGCGCTAGGAGTAGACTCAGAGAAGGGAGCGAAAATTGTGGAATGGGTCTACTTGCCTAATACATCTTCACGGAACGTCGTCCCGCCTCAAGAACTGGTCTCCGCGGTGGTCTACCGCAGCAGGCTGAGAGCTAGGGACATTTCAGGAAATGATTTGGCCAAAATTGTGGTTCCGTTTACTAAGGAACAAATTCATCAGCTGATGCAGCTGGGTGACTCGCTCCCGATAGCCTTGGAAGGTTTCACCGGCAGTTTAGCATATCATTTGCCCAAAGACCCCAGACTCGTCTCACTGCAAACAGGAACAGTCAGCTTGTTCGAATTGCTCTCGCTGGTCCCGCTTCAGGGGGCCAGAACAGTTTTCTCTGATGGCGGTCGCACCTATGGTGTTCTGACCTGGCAGGAGGGCAAAGCTTGGCACACGCTGTTAACCCTTCCACAGAAGTCCGCTCAGCGGGCGGAGTTGGCGGCCGTGAACCTTGCCTTGCGCACCTTCGCCAAAGAACGGCTAAATATCATTACTGACAGTCTGTATGTAAGGAATTTGCTTCACAGTCTACCGGGAGCTTACATCACTCCCGCGATAGACAAAAATTTGCTTAGTCTGTTTCTCACCGCTCAATTTCACTTGCGAAACCGCACGGAGCCGCTCTATATCGCCCACATTCGAAGTCACCAAGACCTACCGGGTCCGATTTCCGCGGGCAATAGCAGAGCGGACGCGGCCGCAAAGGAAATTCAGCAGCGTTCAGTTTTGGGAGTTTTTACTACTCCAATCCAAAGTCATGCCTTTTTTCACCAAAACGCCAAGGCACTCGCCAGACAGTTCAATCTGCCACTTTCTCAAGCCCAAGGCATAGTTCGCTCTTGCCAGCATTGTGCAGGGGCACCGGGGGGGCCCTCGTGGGGGGTCAACCCACGAGGGACAGAGGCTAATCAGGTGTGGCAGATGGATGTCACGCATGTGCCACAATTTGGGAGGTGGCAATACATGCATGTCTGCATAGATACCTTTTCACAGTTCGTTTGGGCTACGGCGCAGAAGGGGGAAACTGCGACCCATGTGGAGCAGCACCTCCTTTCCTGCATAGCTGCCATGGGCAAACCACGGCACGTGAAAACGGACAACGCACCATCTTACAGCTCTAGGCAGTTGGCCGCCTTCATGGCAACATGGGACATCAAGCATACTTTTGGAATTCCCTACAATCCGCAAGGGCAAGCGATTGTAGAGCGGGTCAATCGGACGCTAAAGTCCTATATTGACAAACAAACAGAAAGGGGGGAGCCACCAGCCCTCCCCAAGTCACAGGGAGAAGCACAGATGTGCCTCAACAAGGTATTGTTCACTTACAATCACCTTAATGTTTTTTCGGATTGCACGCCGCAGGAGAGGCACTTCCGCCGTTCGGAAGCTCTCCCGCGACCTATGGTCCGGTACCGAGTGCCGCCAGACCCTTCTTGGAGGGGCCCGGTGCCGCTCATAACCTGGGGAAGAGGGTATGCTGCAGTTATGTCTCCTACAGGTGTCGTTTGGATTCCAGCCCGGTGCGTCAAGCCTCACTTGGAACCTCATGGCGTGGACCCAGACCGACCCGAGTCCGATCCCGGAGATGGAGGACCTCACTCTGATCGAGGAGACCCACCGGGAGACGCGGCGGCTGCGGACCCCGGCACAGAGGATCACCTGGGGGATGGTCAAGACCCTTTGCTGTGAGGCCCGGGCCGCCCTCCAACGCGAGGGGAAGGAGCCGACGCCGGAGAACTTCGTTGCAGCTGTCTTTGCCCAGATTCACATCAATTCTGTGATCTACACCATCATCCTGGCCCTCCTCCTGCTTTTGGGGGGAGGCGTTCAGGCCGCTTCACTTCAGGCCAACGGCTTGCCGCCTGGTGAAGACCTCTCAGCACGGATGCGGTACAACTTGTGGGAAAGGTTGGTGGGTCTCGTCAACCAGTCTGATTTTTGCCTACAGCAGGACATTGGTTCTGCATCTATCCTCAGCACCTGTCTCATTCCCGTGTGCCACACTCTGGACGCGCGCACCAAGGATGGCGACTGGTTGCTGAAAGTGTTCTTTGGCCCACACACTCCTACCACCTTCTCAGCATATGCACGCTGGGGGGGATTGCGACTTGCACCAACCTTGCCGGCTGACGCCGCCACTCTTCATACCCCTCGAGTGGCAATCAGCCCGGACGCTGCTTGTACCCGAATGACCGGCTGCACCTCAGGCGGTCAGACTCGGCGCCGCTGCCTCGACCCCGGCAGCGGCAACTGGACTTGTAATAAACCAGAGACACTCATCTCGCTGTACGCTCATGTCACCCTACCCTCAGGGTGGTTTTTCACCTGCAACCAGTACACATGGAACTATATCCCTGCGAACCTGTCGGACTCAATGTGTTGTATCAGTCGTTTGACACTGTTACTTCCTACCAAGGACATGATTGCCCCAAGTGTAAATGACACAAATGTGCCAAATGTTGATATTTCCCCACTCATACGACACACGCGCACAACCCAGTTAGACAGCTCTTGTGACAGCAGCTTTAGGGTAATGAGTCCCGCTGAGTATGTATCTCTAGCAGTCAGCCTTGTCGGCGTGCCAGGCTTGGCCGTCGGCAACGCACGGAGGATTGGCCGCTTCGCTTGCGGTCTGGCCAAAGCCATTAACCATACCTCCACAGCGATAGCGCTCCTCAATCAGGAGCAGGCAGAACTTCGCCATGCTGTTCTTGACAATCGAGCGGCTATCGACTACCTCCTCTTGCTGCACCACCTGGGTTGCGAATCTTTTCATGGAATGTGTTGTTTCAATCTTACTGATAACTCCCGTAAGATCCAAAGCCAGATCACGAACCTCCACACCATAGTTGCAGGCATTACAGAAGGCTCCGCGTGGGGAGCTTGGTGGAGTTCCCTGTGGAATTGGATGTGGTCGTGGATTCCCTGGGGGTGGCTGCAAACGGTGCTTAAGGTAGTGGTGGGGATAGCCATACTAGGCATCACGATTTGTTGCCTTGCTCAGTGCATTCCCTCGCTGATCTCTAAGTGCCACCCCAAAGAGAAACTCCGTGACGTCATTCACGCCCAACAGCTGATGCCGCTTTTGCGCGGGATCGCCGGCCAGGCTCTTAAATTAAACAGAAAGGGGAGATGAGGATTCCGCGTGCCCGGTTGGGCATCGGTGGCCTCTGGCAGAGGTTAAACCAGTGAGCAGACTCCTGGCCTCTGGCCTTTGTCGGCGAGCAAGGGGGGAGATTAATGGTAGGGATTAATCCGGCCGCTTATTGCCTGACCAGCGATTCTGCGAGGAGCTCATCTCGCTGACCCCAGTTACCCATTAGAGTAATGACTCATCTCTTACCCAAGGTTATGCCCGGTGCAAATAAGGGCTATGTTTGCCCCTGCCTAATCCCTGAACAATGGGACTCCTAAGTCCATGTTTGCCCCAGTCGATTAACTTCCCTTTGAGGTGTCCCCCATTAACCCGGGTACGTGGGTGAGGTAATTTTCCTGTCAGATGACGGTTCTGCCACCGTTGCGCTTTTTTCCCTATAAATGATGTTGCCTTTTCTCAATAAAGTACTGATCTGATCTCGCTCCGTTTGCCTCGTGTCGTTACTTGATCAGTCCTCCTCCGGGCTCCCCGGCCCCCCAGTGGCCCTGATTCCTTCATGACTTCAAGTTACAAACTATACAAACGTTAATAAACGAAATACCGTTCTGTTCCAACCTATACAGTGTTCTAGGCAGGTCCAAAGATGAAATATGAAGGGTAGGGGTGAGTAGGTCTTGAATACCCAGAATCAGAATGGCCACTAAATAGTACTGGGTGTAAAAATTATACTTAAAAAGACCCCATAAATGTTTCCCATCTTTGCAAACATCTATACTAGACATCACTACAGAATCTCTCTCTTGAGAAGGTATCTCAATATCAGATAGAGCCTCCTCGAAAATTGTGGTATTTTTGAACCCTCTTCAGGCATACCCTGGCAACAGCAACCTTGTGTTGCCAGCTAATCTTTCTCACACTAGGTCAGGTGAAAGGAACTACAGAATGAACTCACGAAAAGGTGCCTTCATTTTGGCAGTTTCACATCTGGCCTAGACATGGAAGAAGAAGAAGGCATGAATATAACATGGTTTTTACACACCATGTCTAGCACTGATGGGACTCAGTGGCAAGATCAGGAGTAAAAGCTAAACAGCTGCTTTATAGCTGCTAGAGTAAGCCTTTCCATGACCAGGTGCAAGGAGGCCATTTCTCCCCCACCCCACTGCAACTGATCAGAGGTTTCCCCCATCAGCTGCAAAGCAGCTGCTAGAGGGGTGATGCAGCTATAGCCCCATCAGTAAAGCAAAATGCTATCTAGACATGAGGATCACGTGAAACCGCATTTTGCTCCTCCCTCCAACCTCAAGTGTTTTTTTTATTAAAAAGAATAGCTTATTGTTTGTTCTTCAGTTATTGTAGAGAATCCAGTACTTTGGACTAACCTTGACCTTTTATATTGTTCTGTATTCTTTTTTAAGGATTGCTTTGTGAACATTTGTTCTGGCTCTAAATGTGATTTTAGGACTAGTGAGGGCTGGAATTGTGCATCTGATAAAAGTAGTAGTCCATTGGCCCAGCTGCTGATGTGACTAACCTGCCAAACTGCATTTCTTATGCAAGATTTCCTTGTTGCAGTGTCGTTGCTCAGGCCAGCTACAGAATTGCTTCCTCCAGAGTCAGAGTTCTACCCTTTAATTTAAATATGAATGTGCAAACGCAGCCTTTTACATCTATTCTCCACTAAAGTGCAATTATGCTACATTACTGAACAAACAAATTAGAAACCAGCTAGCAGAGCGCAGAATTTCTTTGGCTGCAAAGAGGAATTTAATACTGAAGGGCATAGTAGGCAGTAGATGAGAAAGGACTAGACTGATTTCATATGAGGTGAGGCCTTTGAATGAGGCTTAGAAAGGTAAAGGCTTGTTGGATATCATGCTCAACTGTCTCCTCCTGTCCTTCCCACAATTGTCAGGAAGGTTTAAAAAATGGTTTCAGTGTCCATTAAGGCATGTTACCACATTCTTTACATTGTGGGATCTATTTTTAAGGTTAAAGATCAAGGTAAACGTCCCCCTTGCTTGAACACCAGTCTTATCCAACTCTAGGGTGTGGTGCTCATCTCCATTTGTAACCAAAGAGCCATGGTCAAGTAGCAAACATGACTAGACACCAGAGCACATGGAACACTGTTACCTTTCCCACCAAAGTAGTACCTATTTATCTACAGGACTTGCAATTTCTTGCTTTTTAACTGCTAGGTCGACAGGAGCTGGGACAGATGACGGGAGCTAACTCCGTCATGTAGCACTTGAGTCTCAAACGGATGACCTACCTCTGGCTAAAGTCAGATCAGCTGAGAAGGGCCTCCCAGGATGTTAATAGATAACTCATGTATCTGAAATAGCACTAGATTAGATGAAGTATGGATCAACCAATTGAACTCCGTTTCCAGTTGGTTGATGCAGAGCAATACCTGATTAACTCTACATTATGAAAAATGCCCAGTAATAGACCCTGAAAGACTCACACACTTGAGGCAAACAACAATAAAATGCTGGGTTGATAATTTCATTGTCTCTGTTAATCGGGACTAATATCATAAAAATTGTTTGCATATTGTTAACCAATCAACCTGGTGCAATATTTTGTTTTTGTTTGAAAGTAGGTGAAAAGTTAAGCCCCTTGTGTTATCATGACCATCTGTAGACGTCTTTTGTTTTGGAACAACAGGAAACATACATTACAGCAGCTGCTACCCATTTCCCATTTCCCCACT
The DNA here is from genome assembly GCA_035047305.1 of Bradypodion pumilum. Lineage (NCBI taxonomy): Eukaryota > Metazoa > Chordata > Lepidosauria > Squamata > Chamaeleonidae > Bradypodion > Bradypodion pumilum. The sequence goes on along the minus strand of JAWDJD010000002.1, from coordinate 37,142,100 downwards.
AAGAATTGCTGTAATTACTGTATATGATTTAATGAGATACCATGTTTAACATTCCTGGTAGCAGCACTGTGATGTTTGCTTATAAATATAGAAGAGTGGCATGCCAAATGAAGAAAAATAGGGGACAAAGGTCCTAAAAAGTCATACTGAAGTAAATCTGACCATGATAAAAAGGATTAGATTGGAAATACTGTAATTTGATTTTTGGCAGAAAAGGAGTGGAAAAGCAACAAAGTGGCTAGAGTCAAGATACAGACCCAAAGCCTAGACTGGTCTATGAATCAGGGGGGAAATGCATTGGCCCTTTTGGTGAGGGCTGGTGAAGCTGAAATAGGGTCAATTGAGGTTGGCAGTGAGGAATGATGTACCATTTGGGGGTAATCCTTGCATCCAAATGGCACATTGACCTCAAGCAATCTTATTTCTGCTATTGTGAAGTAGCTTATTAAATGAGCCACTTCAGGATATTGGCAAATTGAACACTTCCCCATCTGCTCTGTGGAGAGACAGGAAAATGGAATTAATTTTTTTTAGTCCGCTACATCATGGTTTATACAGCTTCCCTGATGACTTAGTGGTTAAGATGCTGAGCTGGAGACTGGAACGTTGGATTTCGATACCTGAGAGCTGCACTTGGGGACATGAAAGGAGCCTCATTTGGGTATCCCCTGAATTGAGTTTCTCCAGAAAAAAATCCTTTCAACCCAGAGTAATCTCTGACACGAAATTATTACCATGGATTTACATACTGGATTGCTTAGATTAAATTTTTTAAATATTTTTCTTTCTTTTGGCAGTTTCCCAATTGGTTCTACACACAAGGAAAATATTTTTTTTAAAAAAAATCTAAGTGAGCCAACGCATAAACCATAGAGTAGAATAACAACAACCACAACAACAATGCTGCCGATCATGATGATTGTGATTTTATTTATTTATTTTTAGACTACCCACTATGCATTTTAGACCATGATGATGATGATGATGATGATGATGATGATGATGATGATGATGATGATGATCATTATTATTATTTTACTTCTCCTGCCCATCGGCAGTGGAGAGGAAAAGTGTTTTATTTGCTGATATCCTGGAGTGGTTCACTTTACAAGACCAGAAATTGACACTGGAAGGAGACTTTGACAACTGCAAGGCTTGACCTGCTCCTGTAGTGCTCCAAGTTAAAGGTCACCCTTGCTTGAAAGCCATTCGTATCCAACTCTAGTTTACAGCCAAAAAGATGGCTCTGTCTGTGTCTGCAGACATTTCTGTGTTCATGTGACATGCATGACTAGACACCAGAGTGCATGGAACGCTGTTACCTTTCCACCAAAGTGGTACCTATTTATCTCCTTGCAATTTCTTGCTTTCAAACTGCTAGGTTGGCAGGAGCTGAGACTGAGACAGGACTTCACTGCATCATGCAGCACTCGGGTCTCAAACTGCTGACCCTGCTGACCTTCATGTCATCAAGTTCAGTGTCTTAGCCACTAAGCCATATACCTGCCTGTCAATCACCTGTTTCCCATAGCAAGGAGAAATATCTGAAGGGCTAAATACAAACACCAGATAAATGTTACAATTCTAAACAACCAGTTTCCTTTGAGATTGAAACCCATAGTCTCTTCCATTGTTTCTTCCCAGTGATTTCTATAAATTGGCTTGCCTTTTTTAAGCATATAAACATTTCCTTCATAAACAGATTCACGTTTATTTCCTGTTGCAAGGTACTGTGATGGGCTACATCTAACCTGGATCAGATATTGCTGGTGGCTCTCTGTAAGGGTTTTTGCTTCCCTTAGTATTTTGTGACCCTTCCTGTCCCTGTAAGGTAAGGGTCCCCAACCTCTTTTACACCACAGACTGGTTTCATGCCATCCACACCGTTCAACTCGGGCAGTGAGGGCATTGCACACAGGCAGGGGGCAGAGCCCTGCTGTAGTTAAGCAATGTGGAGGAGGGGCCCAGCCTCCTGCCTATCTGCTGTATCTGACGCCTGTGCTCTTGCTCAGTTTTCTGGGCAGACCCAGTGGAGCACGTTGAGGGGAGAAGGCTGCCATCTGGGCTCCCAGTGCCACCACCCCGGTGGCCCAGTTTGGTATCAGCCCATGGGCCAGTACTGGTCTGCAGCCCGGTGGTTGAGGACCCCTGCTGTAAGGCACCAGGAGCAGCACTTACTTGATAGTTGTGCTTCCTTACCATATTGCACTGTCAATATTGGGTCTATTTCAAATGGCTAAGATGCTGACTGGAAGGTGGGAGGTCAGCAGTTCAATTCCTGAGTACTGCAGGACGGTATGAGCTCCCGTCTTTGTCCCAGCTTCTGCCAGCCAAGCAGTTCAAAAGCAAGAAATTGCAAGTAGATAAATAGGGACCACTTCAGTGGGAAGGTAACAGCGCTCCATGCACTCTGGTGTCTAGTCATGCCTGCCACATGACCACGGAAACATCTGCAGAAGCAGACAGTGCTGGCTCTTCAGCTTTGAAACAGAGATGAGCACTGATCCCTAGAGTTGGATATGACTGGCTTCCGAGCAAGGGAAACCTTTACCTTTACCTTGGTTTTAATCGGTACAGTCCCATTACCAACTCAACTTTTGTATGCCTTGGTTTGGCAAGAGTAGAGCACTGAAAGTCTTCACTTCAATATCAGGGGAAATTCTCAGTGGCTTAGAGTCCAATAGGAGGAGGATTCTTTAAAAAAGAAAAAGTCGCACACAAACTCACAAAGGAAAGAGGGGTAAATACAGCTCCTCCTTCTCTTATTGCAGCTGGCATAAACTTGGCAGAGTTCTGGATTCTTTAGAGGGACCCTCCTCCTCCACAGATAATAGCTCTGCTGTTGTAATGCTTTTTATCTATTCCTGGAGCTACCTTGTGAGAAATTGGTCCTAAAAGGCAGAGAGTAACTGTCTGAATGAAAGAAAGGCATGCATTGTATCACAAGAGTCCTTAATTTAAGGGCTTTCAACATTATGTGATGACTACTATGAACATGCCGTAAATCTGTGGTTAGCAGGAATTATTTTTATTCAAAGCCTGTAGAAATCCAGGCAGTGATGAAATGTAAAGGCTTTCATCTCCTTTTGTAATGGTATTTTTAAGTCTCTGAAATGGAACAGAAGGGTAGTGTTTGGTTTACCATAAAGTTTTTCATTTGCATATGTGGACTGATATTTAAAAAAGAATTACAGATTAGCACTTTTGTATTGCCTATATACTTTCCCATCATAGAAGAGACCAAGTAGAAAGCTAGTAGGAAATCTGACTTGGCAGACATTCTTTTCTTTTTTTTTTTTTTGTATAAATTTTTTATTGATTAATTTTCAAAAAAAATGCAAACATATATATAATAAGACATAACAAAAATACATAAGCTTCATAAAAAATAATCACGTAAATGATAATTGCATTGTTATCTGTTATAGTACACATACCATTTAATAAACACATTAAAAATTAACACAGTGCCTATAACCAATTCATAAAACCTTCCCACAATACTGTAACTTTTTTGCAACTATCAAATTTTAATTTTCAACTACAAATCACCCAGTGTTTATTTACAATGCCCCGGAGAGTTCGGACTCAATGTTATCTCCAAAAACTACTCTGAGATGGTACAGGTCTGCTATATTCCATACCCATGAGGGAGTGATCAACAAAGGGCTTCCAGATATAAAATCTATTTACCTTCAGTTTATCTCTTTTTACTTTTATCTCCCATGTCAATTTATCATTCAATGCTAAATTCCACATTTCCTTATACCACTCCCCCAGTTGTATAATGACATCATTTTTCCAATTTCTTGCGATACATTGTCTACCCGTGGTTAACATAATTTCTAATAATTATTTTTTCTCCTTATTTAAACACATACCTTCCACATCCGTTAACATAATGGTACCTGACACCAGTTTGATTTTCTTACCCATTATTTCCCCTACCTCGTTTTCTATTCTTTTCCAAAAGTCATTTATCATTTTACAACTCCACCACATATGTTCATAGGTTCCAACAGTCTCTTTACATCTCCAACATAAATTATCCCTTTTATTATCAATCTGATGTAACCTCTGTGGTGTCAAGTACCATTGCCACAGCATTTTATAATTATGTTCCTTAATTCTTACTGACATAGTTCTCATTATCCTCTTTTTCCACTTATTTCTCCATTCATCATTTCCTAGCTTTATATTCAAATCCTGTTCCCACTTCAATTTCAAATCTTCCTGTGGATCACTCCCCTTATTTATTAAAACATAGAGTTTGCTTACTAGACCCTTAATGCTCTTATCTCCTTTTTGGATTTTCAAAACCAATTCTTCAAAATCCGTCATTTCCCTATCTATACATAATTCTCTTCCGTATTTTTTGTTCCAATTGTTAACCTTCAGTTTCTGAAACCAGTCCAATTTTAACTGCTCAAACAATTGTTCTTTCTTAGTTTCATCTCCACAACTTCTTAACCATTTTTTCACCAAAGAAACTTCATTTTTATCCAATATTTCCTTTATTTTTTAATCTATTTTTATCGGAAAACACACCATATCTGCCAGTTCCAAAATTGGAGAGGCACCCGGAGCCAAATCCTTCTTTAATCTTTTCCACACATTCATGAGTCCCCTCATCATAATATTACTGGAAACTGTCGTTTTGACTTTATCCCCTTAAAAAATCATTTTACCAATTTTCCTGTAATCATTCATCTCAATCTCCTCCCAAATTGCTTTTCCCCTCGCCAAAATCTTCACAACATTCTTAATTTGAAATGCCAGGTAATACGCTAACAAATTTGGCATTCCCAAACCCCCTTCTTTCTGAGGCAGGTACCAGAATTTCTTTGGCAATCTAGATTTTTTACCCCCGTTACAAAAATTATTAAACATTTTTTGAAACTCACTAATCTCCTTTTCCTTCAATTGGATTGCAAGTGCATCAAATAAAAAATTAATCCTCGGCAACAACATCATTTTGCACATTGCGATCCTCCCAAACCATGACAACTTCAACTTTTGAAAACTTTGTATTTTAATCTTAAATTCTGTTTTCAGGCTGTCGTAGTTCAATCTTTTGAGTTCTTCCATTTTATTTGAAATAATTATCCCCAAATATTTCAATTTATCTTTAATTTGTATTTTAGATAACCCCTCCATCCTTTCCTGCTCCTCTTCCCCCATATTGCACAACATCATTTCTGATTTGTCCCAATTTATCATCAACCCTGTTATATCCTCAAAATCCTCGATTTGTGCTTTAATCCTATCCATTGCCCCCTCCGGATGCTTCACCATTAATAATGTATCATCTGCATACATACTTACTTTATTACCCATTATCCCTTCTATACTTAAATTCTCCCTTATATTTTAGCCAAGATTTCCATTGCCATGATGAACAAAATAGGGGACAAAGGACAACCCTGTCTAGTACCAGCCTCCAGCTTTACCTCATCTGTAACCTCATCATTAACTCTAATCCTAGCAAACCCTTTCTGATATAACAAATCAATTACCCTTCTAAATCTATCCCCAGATTCATAGCTTTTAACTACTTCCTTAATTGAAGACCATTGTAGTGAATCAAATGCCTTAAAAATATCCAAAGATATTAACCCCACCTTTTCCTTCATTTGGTTAACATTGTCAATTAGATCTAACACCCTCCTAGTCAAATCAGCCATGTGCCTTCCTTTTAAAAAACCTACTTGATCAACATTTATATATTTTCCCATAAATTTATTTAAATGATTAGCCCATATTGCTGTGAAGATTTTGGCATCCTGATTTATAAGAGAAATTGGTCTATAGGATTCCACTTTTTCCAGATTTTTCCCCACTTTTGGCAGCAGAACGATTATAGTCCTATACCACGAAGTCGGTATTTGTCCACCATCTAAAATGTAATTATATAGCTTTACCAACTTTAGCACCACAACATTTTTGAATTCCTTATAAAACTCAGTCGAGAGTCCATCCTCTCCCGGAGCTTTCCCCAGCTTCAGACCGCTGATTACTTCCTTTACCTCTTTCTCTGAAACATGTTCTTCCATTTTATCCCGATGATCCTGCTTTATTCCACTCCCTAATTGCCTTTCCAAAACCCCTTTAAGCTTCTCCACATCTATCTCTTTTTTTTGCATATAATGTTTGATAAAAATCCTTCACAATTTTGCATTTATCACTAACTTTATTACACCTTATCCCTTGTTTGTTAACCAAAACCCCAATTTCCCTTTTTTCCTTTTTAACTTTGGCCGCTCTTGCTAATAATCTTGAGTTCTTATTGCTAAATTCGAAATACTCTCTTTTTAGATATATCAAAACTCTTTTTACTTTTTCTATATCCTTACCCAATAATTCTGCCTTCAATCTTTGTAATTTAGCAAAGATTTTTTTATCCTTCTTTTTTTAATGTTCTTCCTGTAGTTGTTTTATTTCCTTTTCTTTTTCCTCCTGTGCTACCTTATACATTCTATATTTGTTACTTGCTAACTTTATACTTTCCACTCTAAAAACCGACTTCATGGCATCCCAAACCACATTAAAATTTACCTCCCCATTATCGTTCCACTGCCAACTTTCCATCCAACTTCCTATAATTTGATCTTTACATTTTTGGTCTTTGAATAGATTAGGATCATATCTCCAACTTCTTCCTCTCCTACTATCCTTTTGTAACCTCAGTTCCAAAAACACTTTAGCATGATCTGATTCCTTAAAAATTCCTACTTCAATTTCCTCAATGTTTTTAACCAAATTTTCCGTTAAAAATACATAACCTATTCTGGAGTAGGACCCATGAACATGTGAAAAATAAGAGTATACCCTTTCCGACCCCTTAACCTTTCTCCAAGAATCCTTCAGCCCCAGCGCAACCATCCAGTTATCGAGAACATTCCCTTTCATACCTGCTCCACACCTTGCTAAATTCGTACAATCTAAATTTGACCTAATCAGATTAAAATCTCCAGCCACAATCATCTTTGCCACTTTTTCTAAGACCACAATTTTGCGAACTTTTTCTAAAAATTCCACTTGATGTTCATTTGGAGCATAAATATTCACCAAAAGTATTTCCTCATCATCAATTTTCCCTCTCACTATCAAATACCTACCCTCCTGATCAACAATACTTTTTATTGTCTCAAATCCTAATCTCTTAGAAATCAAAGTTGCGACTCCTCTCGGTTTTGAAGTACCAAACGCCATTTCATAATGTTGCATCCACCCCAAAAAAATCTTATTTGTATCCTTTGACTTTTGATGCGTTTCCTGTAAAAACACTATACTGGGTCTATCCTTCTTCAATGCCAACTCTAAGCTCCATCTCTTAAGAACGGAACCTGTACCTTTTACATTCCAGGTTAATACCTTGATACTACTCATAATCTGTTACCATTTCACCTTCTCTAATTTCCAAACTCTCCATTAGGCGTGCTACCACCAACCCCCTACCCCCAAAAAGAAAAAATATACAAAAAACACACAATATCACTCTCCCCACTTTCTTCAAAAAAAAAAAAGCCGCCTTCGATATCCAAAGAGAGGAGAGGGGGAACATGGAAGATGTGCGTAGGAATTAATGCATCGCGCCACCTCATCTTTCTACATTCTTAGATATAAAGAATTGTTACATCAACACTTATTACTCACTGCTCCTTACTTGCCTCCTCCTCCACCATGATCAGTGACAACTCCTCCTCCTCTCTCCCCTGCTGAGCCCCACCCGTAGCACCACCGGCATCCGCCCCCTCATAATCTCTTCTTATGACCCCCGATTCCAGCAAATCTTTTCTAAGAATTAACCACTCCTCCGAACCCGCCTTAACCAAATCAAGCAAACACAGATACTCCAATGGATCGGTCCTCTCATCAATAACTTGCATTTTCTTTTCAAAAAAAATCGCAATTGCTGTGGAAATCTCCAATTGTACCTTACACCTTTAGTCATCAACAATTTGGTTACCGGTTTCATCTTATACCTCCAAGCTCTTTCCTTAATAGAAATATCATTATACACTTCCACGTCAGAACCATCAATTTTCAGGGCGCCAGAACCTGCTTGTTTTAAAAAGGCCATTACTCTAAGTTTGTCTCCCCAATTTGCAAATTTAACCAAAACATTTCTTTGGACCACTTTCCCTCTTCTTGAGCCCACCCTGTATGCACTCACAATGTCTTCCTGCACAAATTCCTTTCCCATACTCAGATTGTTTAACCACTGGACCACCCTCTCTCTTAGGAGGTCTGGCGTCCGTTCAACCACATGACGTATAACGATATTCTGTTTTCTCATCATATCTTCCATAGCATCAATCCTTTTTTACTGTTCCTCCACTTTCACTTTATTCTCCCTCAACCCCTCCTGAGTCCCCTTTATTTCATTTCTCATAACCTTCACCTCATTTTGAACCAACTTCACATTTCCTTCTATTTTTTGCAAATTTAATTCTACTTTTTTTGTTAAATCCACAACAGATGCTACCACCTTATCTTGCTTTTTCAACATTTCATTTCTATCCTTCACTCTTCCATCTTCCATCTTTTCAATCTTCTGAAACAATTTACCAATTTCCACCATAATTTGAGTTTGATCATAAGGCTCAGGTGGTGGTGATGATGACGGGGGGACCTCTTCCATTGGTAGTTTTTCCTTTCTCTTTGTTTTCACCACCGGCTCCTCCTCCTTTGCTTTTCCTCTTGTGCCCTTATCCATGATGACGCCCACTGAAAGTTCTAATGCTGCAATGCACTATATAGTTATTAAACACTCCAATTGAGCCTGGTCCAATGCAGCCAAAGCTGCCAGCAATCCTTTGAATATAGTATAACCTAATTAATGGAGGAGAGCCAGCAAATCAATTGTTGTAATCCACAAGAAGCAGGAAGCAGGAGCCAAACAACCAATAAGTATTTGTAATCCAGCGGAGCCCACCACCAAAATCAACCAATAAACATGCCCAGTATTTCCAAGGAACAAATGCCCCAATGTATCCACTTGTATTAGCTCAGCAGGGGAGAGAAAAAGAAAGGAGAAAAATTCCCAAGAAAAAATTAAAAGCTATAATCCACACAGCGAAGGAGTAAAAAAGAAAAAAGTAAATCCACTCTTAGGGCAAACGAAACGAAACACCTTTTCCCAGTGGCTGCGACGGCTTCAGGCTTCAAGGGGGAAGCCCCTCCTCCTTCTTCTTCCTCAACTCGGCAAACTTTTTTTTAAAAAAAACCCCACTCTTCTTTACTTCAGCTTCGGCTTCAAAATGCTGAGATGACTAGCGCCCCAAAACCAAACACTTTTCTTCAATAGCCACTTCCACACACCTCAAATCGATCTGCAGCTCCCCTGGGTCACTCAAAAACCATTGTCCAAAAAGCAAACTCCACTTTCGAATTCCAGGATCGCCGCCATTATCGCCTAGTACAACACCCCTCTGTTCTCTTCTGCTGACTCTTACCACCTCCAATCACTTCAGGGCAAAACAGTCCGCTGCCACCTCAAGCTCCCATCAATATATATATATCAGTTGTTTAACTCACTTTCTTGCTGATGCCACTTTTATCGGTTCACCACCGTCTCGCCATTCCCGTTCCCAGCTCCTCGGTTAGGAGAAACTGCGGCTTCCATCACTCCCTCTCCCGCCGAGGATACCTCCCGAACTTCGACCGCCCTGCAACAGCTTTTCCCACCAGACAAGAAGGAGACTTATCGCGACCAAAATATCTCAGTAATTTGCCCCGTTAATTCCTTATTCTCTTTAATTACCACATTGATAAGCGCGAGCGCATAAATCAAGATGTTACTCGCCGGCCATCTTAGCCACGCCCCTTGGTAGACATTCTAATGCAGGGGTGGCCAAACTACAGCCTGTGATACCAAATCATCCAGCCCACACCACCATCGCTGCTCCCAGAAGCGGAAGTAAAACATGCCCACGCATGCACAAAACATGTTTACAACAGCCACAGATGCATTTATGGCAGCATTTTGCACATGCGTGGGCATGTTTACTTCCACTTCCGGTGGGAGGAACCACGTGACCAGCCCTCTGAACCATGTGACCAGCCCACGCCTCGAAATGTTTGACCACCCCTGTTCTAATGTCATATAAAAGGAAACAATATTGATCCTAGATTTTAAGAGTTGCTGATCTGTTACAGAGATAAAGAAGATTCATGTTTCAATCAGGGACATCTGCAGATAGAACTTGAAATGACTCACAATCTGGAACTTTAGAGTAGGCATTCTCAATCTATGCCTGTGGACTGGATGTGGCCTGCAGCACAATTTCATCTGACCCCCCACCATCTCCACCACACCAGGAAGTGACATGTGGTGGAGGAAGGGCAAAATGGCCATCCGTCCCCCAAAACTGTCTGAGGGAGCGTGACCCGGCCCCCATCTTTAAAAGGTTGAGAACACCTGCTTTAGAGGACCACAGTCAACCCAACATTGAGTTAGTTTGAACAACAGTTCGCATCAGTATAAATCAGGTTACTACGTTTCATATCTAGTTGAGTCTTGGCCAAGTTCTATTGTGTGAAAGCTTCTTTCACATTACTGTCTCCTATAAATCACTGCTATTTCCAATTCAGAAAACAAATACCTTGTCATACAAATTATACCCTGATATGGTAGATAAGGTTGCAGAATATAGTGGACAAGACAATGATCTAACTCACTCGTTCATAATTCTCATTCCTGAATTGTAGGAACAGCTTACATTTGCCATGTGGAATGTGACCATTCAGTGATATTCATGAATCATCTGTCTAAGTCTCACAGCAGAAAGCTGAACTTAATGGGATAAAAGAAGACTGCTTTAAAAGAAATTTAACAACAGCTATATCCTGATAGTTCTCAGTTTCATTTTTAAGTGTTTCTTTATAGTCATCTCAAACAAACTCTTTCTGGCATGGTATTGAAGTTCCAGTACTTGAAAAACTGTGTATTTCTGGCACAGTTTAAGGTCTGACCAAAGGACTATTTCATCTCTCATCTTGTACCTGAGATGCCCCATCCAAATGTTTCTGGAACACCACAAGTGAGACATAACAACAAATGGCTCTCTTTTGCTTTTCCCTCAGGAAGGGGTTCAAAAATATATTGCCTCTGAAAATTGGGGTTCTATTACCTAGCAGACATGGGATTTTTATAACCATATTCTTATGGATTTTTTGTACTTGGAAGCCATTAATTGTTTCCAAATTAGTGATTCTTAACCTTGATGCTCTGGATGTTCTTGAACTACAGCTCCCAGAAATTATGGCCAGCATAGTTAAAGTTGAAGACTTCAGGGAGTGTTAGTTCAAGAACATCGAGAGTCCCAAGGTTAAGAACCACTGCACTAGATTATTTTTATAGCCAAGATTGTCTGTAATCTTTTGTCTTGAAGTTGTCCTGTCCTCTAGCCACCAGTGAACAACCCGTTACAGACACAGTCTCTTAAAGGTAAGCAGCTGCCAGACCAGGTTGTGGTTTAAGTTCAAACAGGCAATAACCAAGAGAATTCTAGAAGCTGAGGGCCACGAGATTCCCTACCGGAGAGGCCTAGAGAGGTGAGATTCTTCTTTGCTCTTTATATTTAAGGACATTAGTGCTGTCTGGCCAGTTTATCCTGCTATAGTAATAGAGTAGACCCTACTGCCAGTGACTCAGTGCTGAGTGTCAGGCAATGGTTAACTAACCTGACCAACCTGAGGACTACCTGCCTTGGGTACCAAAGTCCACAGGGAAGGGTGATGGTCCCCAAGGGGATTAAATCCCACTTGAATCCATCTTGATGGAGGGCAGCAGTTTCATCAGTACTGGCCTGGGGCTGATGAGGACTTTACTTGCTAAAAGATTCTGCAACCCCACCTCTCTGTGGGTCTCAGACCATTGGAGTGTCTGTCTGTACTTCTGTGCCATCAGACCCTAGAAGCTCAGGGCCTTCATCTGAGAAGAATTCTTTCAGAAGAGGCATTACAAAAATATGAATTGTGGTAACTAGGAATGTGAGTTTCATATTCAAGACATGCCCTGAGTTCTCCTCTGATATCAATTGCAATTCAAGCTAAAGAACAATTCCCAGAGATTTTCCTTACTTCCTTAGTAATTTGCTTTCTTCTTACCATAGTTCCTAGAGTTCCACAGATGGTGGGGCAGATTCATTGCTCCTATTTTGCTTCTTCCTTTACATGAGAGGTAACAAACCAAGAGGAAAATCTAATATTATGTTTAAATACAGCCAAACTGGGATGACCATAACACAACTCTAAACCAAGATTTTATGAATGATGGATTCCTTGGGTACACACACTCTTTCCAATTTGTTTACCTGTTTCAATGTAGGGGAAAGTGAATGGGCTACTTGCCTGGCCCTGTGAGATTGCTCTCAACAAAGCATCCACACTCAAAATGTGCTGACTGTAGTGACTTTGGAACGGGCAGCAGCCTCTTGTGTTGGTGCCATGATCCTTGTGCTAACAGATATAATCTTATGCTAGCAGAATCCATTTGAGTTAGCTCATCTCAGTAATCTGCCAGCACAACTGCTGTTCTGGTTAAGATCTAAGAGCAGATGAGCCAAGAAAAGGGAGCAGGGGAATAACTGTTATACCGGATTTAAATTTACTCTGGGCCAGGGACACAGACATTTTCCTAGGAAAAAGTAAGGCCAAAGTGAGGGTAGTCTTAAATGGATTTTCAATATCCTTATATTGATAGGATTTTGGATTCAGTACAACTTGAGCTGGCCTAACTAGATCTCAGCAATCTTAGATAGCTAAGACTATGCTCTAAGCCAGATTTCTTGGACTGATGTGAAGTGTAAACATGGCATGTCTCTCTTCCTCAGATCCTTACCTATAAAGAATAACAATCGACTGCCTTGCGGTGTGGTTGATGAGAAGATTATATAGCATTTCACACATTGGAAGTGTCATAAAGAAACACATGGAATGAATTCCAGCAAATCTTTAGGGGGGGGGGATATACCCCCAAGAGAGATGAATTTCATTACAAACTCTGCTGTTTAATCAAATACAGATTACACATAATGCCAGTTCAGGAGTCCAGTTAAGGTTCACTTGCAAAGGGAGAGTGCACTGTAGTGAACAAAAAATATAATCAAGCCCAGTCACAGGCTTAGGGTTACTGAAGGGAAACTGTAAAACCTTGAAGAAATGGGAAAGCATAAATCAGGGCTGTTTATTTAATAAAAAGCAGCTTTTGGCTTAGAAAGGAAAAGAGTTCTGTTAGTATGACTCGTTAAATAAATAGAAATGTACCAGACATACTGCATTATTGCTGGCATAAAAATGGAACAAATGACTATTTTGGACTTAGCTTTTAAAAACAAAAAGTTTAGTAAGTTTAGCAGTGAACATTTGTACTAAAGATAATTTTGTTATTTTATATCAAATGAGTAAACTAAGAGGCTGACTTAGATATGTTATGTTCCTGGAATCCAAAGTAATATGCTTCAAGGAGTGGCCACTAGGTCTTTCAGCCATGGACTGGAATAGAAGAACACATTTCCAACTGAGAGGCATTCCTTTAAAAAAGCAAAATGAAGCACTCTTCACTGTTCAGAATAAATGTTTTCCCATATAGGTCCTTGCATATTTTGCCGTTCACAGTTTGAGTCTGATTTCTCAACTCTTTTGTGGATGAATCTGGAGGAATGTTAGTGTTTGGAATGAAAAATACTGTTGCTAGGTTAAAAAATTCAGTCACAGCTGAAACAATAGCAGGGGATCATCCCCATGCCATCTTTTATATATATTGTTGGAGTGAAAATCCATGATTGGCATGCAAAGGTAATTTTCCAAAGCCTGATAACTATGAATTATTTCTACCTAGTCTCTAGAATAGTGGTGGCCAACCTTGGCACTACAGATGTTCTTGAACTTCAATTCCCAGAAGCCCTGATCAGCAGGTGTGTTGACTTGGGCATCTGGGAATTGAAGTCCAAGAGAACCTGGAGTACCAAGGTTGGCCATCACTGCTCTAGATCAACAAGCACATAGGCTTTTTAGGGCTTTGGCACTCAGAACCTTGAAAAATTAGCTGTTTTTAATTATAACTCACAGAATCTCATAGCCAGTATTCTCCTTGTTTTTGCAGGCTTGCAGATTCTGAATGTGGTAATAAAAATATTTTCCCAAGCTCTGAGCAAAAATCAACATATAACAGGACATGAGCAGCATCGTTTTAGGCTACAGGTAAGAGCATTTCTTCAATTTAAAATCTTCTTCAAATGGAAAATTAGTTAATTAGTTATTTTCTTTCAGGTTGGAACCAATTTACAGGGACCCTTATAGAGTTTCCAAGGAAAGTGAGATATTTAAGGAGTGGCTTTACTAGCTCCATTCCCCCAGTGTGTTTCTATAGCTGAGTGGGGATTCAAATCCTGGTATGCAGAGTCCTAGTCTGTTACTATATCCACAACATCATACTGGGATAATTGGAGGATTATCAAGGATAACCTTCCACATCAAGAGGCAAGGTATTAATCCAATAATCTATCTCCTTTGCTAGATTTTCTCCTACAATATTTAAAAACCTGAAAATAATAATCTATATCTATTAAACAGAGATGTCCCTGTGTGGGTCCTGCATACAAATCCACACCCCTTAACTGTCTGTGACCAAACTCTGCACACACTTACCTGGCACATCAGAGAAGGTCAACGTCGGGGTGTCAAGTCCAGAGGGGGGCACGGGCCCCACAAAATGGCAAAAAATGTGGAAACTACAACCCCCATAGTGTCTTGTGTGCCAAAAGGCACGAGAGGGAAGGAGGTGGGGCCTGAATGGACATTGGTATCAGGGCAGCGTGAGCAACTGTACGTGCATGAGGAGGGGGAAAAGGGCAACCATGCTGCCACTGCTGCCACCGCCTCAACAGCCCAACACAGTGGCACAGTATCTGGCATGGGACACAGGGAAACCTGCACCACCCATGAATCATTGGCCCAAAAAATGGCTGTGGTCACGATCAGCGACCACAGCTTCCGACAGCGTAAAAGGGCCCCTGAAAGGTAAATGAGGCAGGTGAGGTGGGGGAAGAGGCAAACATGGTGAAAACTACAACTCCCAGAGTGCCTTGCATACAGTAAGAAAGGACAGCCCCACACAGGAATGAATGCAGCAGCCTGTTTATAGGCACAGTATCTGTGGACTTGGTCCACAGAAACACTCAGTAAAATACCCCCACCAACACAGAGGCTATTCACACACACAGCTAGGAGAATTGGGAGCCTTTCCACTCTGCCATTCCCTCCCCACAAACCTCCCCCATGTCCCTTCATCGCTGTCGCAGCCACACCCCCGCACCCTAACACCCCTCCCGTCCAATAAACCCCAGTGTCGGAAGAACCACCCCTTCTTTCCCCCTTTCCTTCAGGACGGTCCATCGCTTTCTCTCTCTCTCTCACTCACTCACCCTCTCACGCAAGACCCTTCATTGCAGCTGCCCCACCCCAACACCCCACCTTTGGGACATCCACCCCTTCCCCCTTTCCTTCAGGGAGATCCACCTCTCTCTCTCTCAGATCCCTCTGTCGCTGCTGCCCCCAACCACAACACGGTCCACCTCTCTCTCGCACTCTGTCACTCACTCTCTCTCAGGTCCCTTCATCACTGTCGCTGCCCCCACCACCACACCCATCCATGAAGACCCACCTTCGGAACTTCCACCCCTTCATCCACCCACCTTCCTTCAGGATGGTCCACCTCTCTCTAACACACTTTCTCTTTCTCTCTCTCTCTCTCTCTCTCACACACACACACACATGCATGCAGACACAGACACACACATGAGGGGCAGAGAGAAGGAAAACCAACTCAGGAGAAGGAATACTCACTCTCTCTCTCTCTCTCTCTCTCTCTCACACACACACACACACACACACACACACACACACACACACACACACACACACACACACACACACACACACACACACACACACACACACACACACACACACACACACCGCAGAGACGAAGGACAGGCCGGTGCTTCCCCCAATGCAGAAGGCCGCGACGGGAGCAAAACAGTTTCAAAGACCCAGCCAGAACTGGCAAAAGTTAAGTGCGGTCAGTGGGGGTTAGGGAGTTGGGGGGTGGCACGGCCCCAGTAACCACCCCGCCCATGCACTTACCTTTCACCAGCTGGGTCTTTCCCACAACGCGCAGTCTTCTGTGTTGGAAGGCACATCGGCCTTTCCTTTCAACCCATTGGGTGTGCAGGCCTCCATGCCCACAGAGACGAAGAACAGGCCGGTGCTTCTCCCAACGCAGTAGGCCACGCCTTGTAGGGAAAGACCCAGTCAGGCAAGTCGGCAAAAGGTAAGTGCGATTGGTGGGGATTAGGGAGTGGGGGGAGGCAAAGCCCCAATAACCAAGCCACCCACCACCTTGCCCCCAATCCCTGCCCCCCATAACCTTTGCTGGCTGGTCCGTTAGACCGGGGAGGAGACCATGGCCGAATTCTTCAGCCATGTGTCCTCCCCGGGCAGCAGAAAATGCAAGGGTGCCAAAGGCGGCTGCAGCACACTCCCCGTTCACCCAGGAATGCAGGGCCGAAGGATCCGGCCAGTGCCTCTTCTGTGGGCAGCGGGGAACGCAAGGGTGTCCAAGGGGAACACAAGGGCACCCAAGGGGAATGCAGCGAACTTCCTGTTCGCCCGGGGAGGAGACAGTGGATGGGTCCTTCGGCCCTGGGTCCACCCCGGGCGCCAGCCAAACAGCCCTACCCTAAAAGAAACACCCAAAGTACAAAAAAACAAATAAACAAATAAACAAACAAACCAAACAAGTAAACAACAAAACAATAAATCACAAACACAACAAAACACATCCAAAATACAAAAAAGAAACAGAAACACATGAAAAACTCACTAAAACCACCTATCTTCAGCAAAACACCACCACG
Source organism: Bradypodion pumilum (assembly GCA_035047305.1). NCBI lineage: Eukaryota > Metazoa > Chordata > Lepidosauria > Squamata > Chamaeleonidae > Bradypodion > Bradypodion pumilum. Next base: position 37,125,175 of record JAWDJD010000002.1, on the reverse strand, counting down.
AAAAACCCTTACTAAAAATCAAAAAACAACACAATGAACAAAAATAAATGCTAACAAATTCAAAATAAGAAATAACCAGAAAACCAAAAAACCACATAAAAATCCAACCAAAATACAATAAACCAAGCGAACACACTAAATTAAATCAACAAATACACTAAATTAACAAATACCCCTCAGCCCAAAATCCCAAAATAAAAACAAAATAAAAACAGAATAAAAAATCAAGAGCACTCACCAAACACGTCCTCCCTCCATGTCTTGGGAACAGAACTGAAGAAAGAAAGTAAATCCCAGTACTCTTAAGCACAGCCCCACCTAGAGGCCGGAAGAGTAAAAAAACAGCCAAAAAAATGAAAAATCAAAATAAACAATTAATAAAATAAATGAAATGAAATAAATTCAAAAACCACAAAATCAAATCACTACCACCCAAACCACCCCTAACCTAAAAAACAAACAAACAAAAAATAACTGACCGGCAAGGCCGGGCACAATATGCTACTATATTATATATTGACCCATCTGCACCGTGAATAGGCACAATCTATTCTGTCACCTCAGAATTCTGTCACTACAATCCCAATCCAGTCTGCTACTTGCATAGAGGAACCCGACCATGATCCCAAAGTGATTAAGGTTATCTTCTTCTCCCTCTCTCTGGCTCTTGATATATCCTGTTGCCAAAGCTTTCTTCCTTTGCCCCAAGGGAATAGCTGTGTTAGTATTGCTACCATGAGAAGAAGAGTGAACCTGGAGATATCTGAAAGATACTGGAGCTGTGGTGGTTCAGTGGTTAAGAAGCTCACCTTGTTAGCTGCAAGCCTGGCAAGTTGGTAGTTCAAGACCTGGGTACTGCATGATGGTTTGAATGCCTGTCATCTGTCCCAGCTCCTCCCAACCTAGCAGTTCGAAAGCAAGAAATGGCAAGTAGATAAATAGGGACTACCTTGATGGTAAAATGATCTTGGGAAAATGAAAGGAGCCTCATTCGGGTGTCCCCTGAGTGGAGTTTCTCCAGTAAAAATCCTTTCAACCCAGAATAATTTCTGACACAAAGTTATTACCCTAACCTGGACAGGGTGTTAAGTTCAACATACTGTATATCACAGAAAGAACAAACTTCTGACAGGGTAGAGGAAACTGTTACCTTATGGGATAGGGTAGGGAAAGAGATATTTCATAATAATCCAATTGTAAATATCTCCGAACATGTCAGAAGTCAGCATAACAAAATTTTAAAAATAAAAAGGGAGGGAAATATTTTTTTAAAAAATGCCTACTTCAGTCCATTCTCTACTGTGTTTGTTTTCTGCTTACATGGAACTTTACACAAAAGAACATCAAACATGGGTTTTTCCTGCTTACAGTCTGAAGTAATACATTCCATTCTACCAGCTCATTCTCACCTCATCCCACTTCATAACTTAGTGACTTCATCTAGCATCAGATCCTGGTTAGGAAGGCAGGAATGTAGCTCAAGTAACAGATAATTTGGAAACCAAAGTAGCAGTCAAGGCTGTTCTAGGACTATAGATCTTGACTGAAGATGTCCTTTTCTCTATTCTCTAACAAAATCGCACCTTGTAGCTTCCACTAGTATTCTACAGAGAATGTTTGCCATCTTTCAGACATGAAGAACATTTCCTGCCATGTTGTCAGTATTCTTAAGGTGGTGATGTTAAATTAATGAGTAAATACAATTCCAATGACATGTTTTAAACAACCATGTGAAATGTTTGTGTCCCAAAGTATAACTTGATATGGCCACCATAACTGGGAGATTCTAGTCCAAAACATGTAACTCTTCTAAATCCTTCATTTTTATACAAAGAAAAGTAGGATCCGAGGCCTGCAGGTCTGTTTATTGTGTTTCTCCTTGTTCTTAAAGCTTTTTAAAAATTAATAATATTCCTTAATTCGAGTGAACTCTTGTTGTGGTTCATGATGCTCTTTCCTTTTAAATATTTATCATTGGTTGGGTTTAAAGTTGTCTGTTAATTCACAAGCAACATTTACCTGATGTACTTTTATGTATTACAGATAACATTGCTATATGTAATGTGTTACTTCTGAGCTCTGGGGACAGTATCCCTTTGACTTTCTGATCAATACATAATACATTATTGCTAATGCCAAAGTTTTGTGGACAGGTGGGACAATAAGCAAACCCGTTTTTTTCACATTGAATCTGTTTGTTTCAATTGACTGTTATTTTACAAACCTGAAATACGTTCCTGGCCATTAGACTACAAGGCTCTAAGATAGGAGTACCCAAACTTTTCATGCCGCGGCCCAGTCACATGGTTCCTCCTGCTGTAAACGCTGTCATAAAACTCATCCATGGCTGTCATAAATGCGTGGGTGCATTTTACTTCTGCAATGGCATTTGAACCATGATGGGACCAGATTGCTGGCACTCAACATCAAAAAGGCTGCAGAGCAGCTTTTAAACTGATAACTGGGGGAAAGCCGACAGGAGCTGGGCAGCATCCGGTTCGGGAAAGTGTGTACTTGGGTAGTGAGGAGGATGCAAAAATTACTGAGCAGAGCGAGGAGCTAGTCACTAGCATTCTAGCAGAAGGATGCAAGAGGCAGTCTAACAATGCAACTGGACACAAAAGACTGTGTCAGAAAAGCATATATAAATGCTTGTATACAAATGCCAGAAGCCTCCGGAACAAAATAGGGGAGCTGGAATACTTAGCAATAGATAAGAATATTGATATTATTGGTATCACTGAAACCTGGTGGACAGATGATAACCAATGGGATACAGTTATCCCAGGCTACAAACTGTACAGGAAGGATAGGAAGGGGCAAACGGGAGGTGGTGTGGCCTTGTATGTCAAAGAAGTGATAAAATCGTATGAGTTGGAATATCTAGCTGATCTGGAGTCACCATTAGAAGCTCTGTGGGTAAGAGTACCAGGCCACAAGGATGGTCTAACAGTAGGCATATACTATCGGCCTCCGACCCAAACTCTTAAGGGAGACTGGCAGTTCGAGAATGTTGTAAAGGAGGCATCCAAGAAGGGAAGCCTGGTTATAATGGGGGACTTCAATTACCCTCACATAGACTGGGTGAACTGTTGTTCAGCACATGATAAAGAGATAAAGTTCCTAGATATGCTAAATGATTGTTCCCTGGGACAGATGGTTGAAGACCCAACTAGAGGTACAAGAATCCTTGACTTGATCCTGAGTAATACTCAGGATCTGGTGCAAGATGTTAATGTGACTGATCCAATAGGGAACAGTGACCACAACTCAATTATGTTTAACTTGATCATAGACCGCAAGTCACTGATAAAATCTAACACAGAGACCTTAAATTTTCAAAAAGGAAATTTCCCAAAGTTGAGGAAACTAGTAAAAAAGAAGCTGAAAGGGAAAATTAAGAGAGTCCAAACTCTCCAAGAGGCATGGAGGCTGTTTACAAAAACAATAACAGAGGCCCAATTGGAATGCATACCCAAAAGGAAAAAGGGCACTGCCGGGTCCAAGAGGACTCCGATGTGGCTTACAGGAGCTGTTCGGGAAGTGATCAAGAGCAAGAAAAGCTCATTTAGAAGATGGAAGGCTTTTCCGAATGAGGACAGCAGGCAGAAACATAAATTCTGGCAGAACAAATGCAAGGCAACAATCAGGAAAGCAAAGCAAGACTTTGAGGAGCGTATAGCTAAAAATACTCAGAGAAATAAGAAAGACTTCTTTAAGTACATTAGAAGTAAGAACCCAACTAGGAAGGCCATTGGACCATTAGATGACAATGGAAGGCAAGGGGTTATTAAAGAGGAAACAGAGATTGCAGAGAGACTCAATGAATTCTTTGCTTCAGTATTCACTGAAGAAGACAGAGACCACATGCCCAAAACAGAGCCTATCTTCGTAGGGAGGGAAACCGAAGAATTAAGCCAGATAGAAATAACCAGGGAGGAGGTCCTTGCATGTCTTGTTAAACTAAACACTAACAAGTCACCAGGACCAGATGGAATCCATCCACGAGTTCTCAGGGAACTTAAAGATGAAATTGCTGATCTCCTAGCCAAAATATATAATCTTTCCCTCAAATCAGGCTTTGTGCCTGATGACTGGAAGGTAGCGAATGTAACACCAATTTTCAAAAAAGGATCCAGGAGTGATCCAGGAAATTACCGACCTGTCAGTTTGACATGTGTCCCAGGTAAAGTAATGGAAACCATCCTAAAAGATAGAATTAATAGGCACATAGAAGAGAAGGCGCTGCTAAAGGAGAGCCAACATGGCTTTTGCAAGGGCAAATCATGCCTCACTAATCTGTTGGAATTTTATGAGAGTGTCAACAAGCATGTGGATAAGGGGGATCCAGTTGACATTGTTTATCTGGACTTTCAGAAGGCTTTTGACAAGGTCCCACACCAAAGGCTCTTGAATAAACTTACCAGTCATGAAATAAAGGGACAGGTCTTGTCCTGGATCAGCAACTGGCTAAGGGACAGGAAACAGAGGGTAGCACTAAATGGACACTTCTCCAAGTGGAGGGAAGTAAAGAGTGGGGTCCCCCAAGGTTCAGTACAGGGACTCCTGCTTTTCAACCTCTTCATAAATGATCTAGAGGTAGGAGTAAAAAGCAAGGTAGCCAAATTTGCTGACGACACTAAATTATACAGGGTAGTGAAAACTGTGAGAGATTGTGAGGAGCTCCAGAGGGATCTCTCGACACTGGGGGAGTGGGCAAAACAGTGGCAAATGAGTTTCAACATTAGTAAGTGCAGAGTGATGCATGTTGGGGCAAAGAACCCCAATTACATTTATAAACTGATGGGGTCTGAACTCTCTGTGACAAACCAGGAAAGGGACCTTGGTGTCCTGGTGGACAACTTAATGAAGGTGTCAACCCAGTGTGCCTCAGCAGTGAAAAAAGCAAACTCAATGCTAGGGATCATTAGGAAGGGTATAGAAAATAAGTCAGCAAGTGTCATTTTGCCTCTTTATAAATCTATGGTGAGGCCCCATCTGGAATACTGTGTACAGTTCTGGTCACCATACCTCCAGAAGGATATTATGGAGCTGGAAAAAGTGCAGAGGAGGGCAACCAGAATGATTAGGGGACTGGAACACCTTCCTTACCATCTGAGGCTGCAACGGTTGGGCCTCTTCACTCTTGAACGACGACGTCTAAGAGGTGACCTGATTGAAGTTTATAAAATCATGCACGGTGTGGACAAAGTAGATAAGGAAAAACTGTTTTCCCTATCGCATAACACTAGAACTAGGGGACACTCCATGAAACTTTTGGGTACTAGTTCTCAAACAAACAAGAGAAAGTACTTTTTCACCCAGAGGATTACTGGTCTATGGAACTCCCTGCCAGAAGAAGTGGTGACAGCTGTCAGTCTTGACAGCTTTAACAAAGGATTAGACAAGTTCATGGAGGACAAGAGTATCAATGGCTATAATTATGGATACTTAAGGACAACCTCCAGGTTGGAGAGATAGGCAGGATATCTCTCAATATCATTTCCAGGGAATCCTAAGCAGGTGAAGGCATCTGCTTGGGAAAAATACCCTGAAGGAAATGGTGAGCCACTGTGTGAGACAGAATGCTGGACTGGATGGGCTGTGGCCTGTTCCAGCAAGGCTGTTCTTATGTTCTTATGCTTCCAGTACTGGCAAGGGTGGCATGGGCTGGATGATTTGGCGCTATGGGCTGGGGCTGGCCTGTGGGTCATAGTTTGGCCACCCCTGCTCTAAGAGAACTTTCTTTGCTTAAATATTTTGCAGATAATTCTTATATATTCTGTTTTGTCTATTGCTATGCACTGGTTCATTTTCATGTAAATGTTTATCTTATGTTGCCATCTAGATTTTTTTCACCTAAAATGAAAATAATCTACTTTCGTATAAAATGCTATATTTCTTGCACCAGTTAATATGTAAATGTTCAGCCATAGTTTATTATACTTTTCATTTTTCTTGGCAGAAAACTCCACTTATGATCATTGTAGCTACAAACACCTACTATTTTCTTTTCCATGCATAGAATTTCAGAATGGCTGCCATAGTCTTAGATTTCACTCCAAGCTTTGTTCTGGGAAGAAGCCACACCTTAAATTTCTTTTAAAACAATTTTATGAAGTTGTTTTTTTTTTAGCCAATTACTTCCTATGCTACTACACTCAGAAACAAAGTTGACTGATCTCTGTTCTGATCTGATATATTTTTAGTCAGCTCTTAAGTTCAACATCATTTATTTCCAAGGGATTGCAGTGGCTTAGTGGTTAAGGTGCTAAACTTGACAACTGGAAGGTTGGTAGGTTGGCAGTTTAAGACCCGAATGCTGCACGATGGAGTGAGCTCCCATCTTTGTGCCAGCTCTTGTCAACCTAGGAGTTTGAAAACAAGAAAGTGCAAGTAGATAACTAGGTACCACTTTGGTGGGAAAGTAACAGTGTTCTCTGTGCTCCAGGGTCTAGTCATGCCTGCCACATGACCACAGAAATGTCTGCAGATGCGGACAGCACAGGTTCTTTGGCTGTAAATGGAGATGAGGACCATCCTCTAGATTCTGATATGACAGGCTCACTAAGTATACCTAGGATTACAATTTTAATCAGCTGAACATTTAACTAGATATTTGTTTCTTATTTATAAAATAGTCTGACAAGTCAGAACTGGGGTTTGGAAATATTATTAGCAAATCATAATTAGAAAGTAAAAAAAGGATTTTCTTATCTGTTCAGCTCATCAGTTGTTGTTTTTTGATATAGTTCACCTGAGAGCCAGTATTGCTGTGCTGGTTAGAAGTGGGCTGGGATTTTAGCTGTTTAGTGAGGTCACTTTCTCACAGCCTGATTTACAAGTTTGTTGTGGGCATTTATTGAAGCGAGGAGAGCCAGATCTGTCACCATAACCTCAAGGTATAAAAGGTGGGGTATAAATGTGGTGAAGCTGGTTAAATACTTCAATGAGTTGAGGAGCCAGAGACTGGGAGTTCAATTCCCTGCTGTATCTCTCAGGAGAAGAATGAACTAAGTAGTCTTGGACAAGATGCACAGCCCCAGAGCATCCTCGGAAGAAGGGAATGGTAAACCACATCCAAGTACTCTATACCTAAAATAACCCTTGCCATTAAGTCCAAATTAACTTGATGGAATGTAGTTATTATCAGTATAAACAGAGTAACCAAACAGATACTACTTCAAAAGCTAGATATGTCTGCGACAGAAGCAATGGCATACAGAACAACTGCATTCACTCATCTTAAGTAGTACTGTACCTAAATACTGAAATCTTATCACTGCTTGAGTAGAATCCACAGTATTTGAGTAAGGAGAAGGTGGATGAATTACACTGCATCCCCCAAAAATTAAATATTGCTTACTACTTGGTCTAATCCATGTATCAAGTGTGCTGAATCCAAATCTGAAGTCCATTTCTGCCTAGGATGTCAGGAACTTAAGTTAGCAAATCTCATCCTCTTGGTTAGGTTCTTGCATTGATCACACAGGGTATATTTGTCACAAATGTAGCAAAAATTATCTGTTTATTAACACAGCTGCACCTACTCATCTTTAGCTCAAAACAGACTCACTTTGGCCTAGCTGTACTATCCAAAAAGATGGTTTCACACTAGAGACAAACCCTTGGTCCATCTCACCTTATATACCTATTTCTGACGTCAGCTCACTGACATGCCCAGCTGCTGCTGGAACATGCATGCCATCAGGGGATGTGATTCAGCTGAGGTGGCAGCAGGCATAGTGGTAGCTACAAGTGCTATAATGTTCCCATGTAAAAATACATTACTCAATTACCAACCATTTGAACAGCTACAGCATGCTTTAAAATCAGTAGGTGATAGGCAAATTCTGAGTTCGGATTTGGAATCAGCACAGTCAATATGACGTAAATCACATGTGTTATTCCCAGTAGCAAAATTGTTGTTGTGCAGTGTAATCTTTGTAAAAAGGATACTATAATGATCCTTTTGAGAGAATGTTAGAGCTTCAAACTTTAAAAACAATAAGAAAGACTGCTGATCCATCAGTTCAAAATTATTCTAATCCTGCAGGTTTAAGAGAATCACTCACAATTTCTCCCAACATAAATTATGCTAAAAATTCTGCACCACTGTACCTGATGTGTATAAATTGATGCCATGCAGCCTCACTCCTATGTCTGACTAAGTGGACTTGATCCATGAAAGCTAACATTAAAATAGAGCAGTTAGTCTTTAAAACGCTGCAATGTTTTTATTTTTATTTTTTATTTTGTATACTCTCTGATATAGTTTGGCTGGTATTTCTCTCCCTGCCAGCCTGTCAGTATGTATTCATACATATTGGGAGCAAGCTGTTGTTTACTTAAACATCCATAAGCAGTCGGTTTGAAATCAACGCTGGTTACATCTATGTTCCCTTCCTAGCCAGAGGACACTTGAGACAGAAAAGCAAGTATGAGGTCAATTTGATTTCAGCATTGCACTTTTTGAAAGCCCAGCTTCCTTGCCTTAGCAAACCTCTTAGTTTCTGTTTTCACACTCTTAATTTAGAATTTGGAAATGGGATATATATGGTCTTCAAACAATCCAGATGGTATGACTGTTGGCAACACAGGCAGTGATTATCGAGTGATCAATAGGTGATTGATGTCAATAAATTATGAGAGATTTGTCAAGGGGATTTTTAAAAACATGTCAGAAATAATATCTTTTCTGCTGGTAGAAAATAATGATTGTACTGTACTAGGCACGAGCATACCTGTCAACCTTTCCGGATTGGCCGGGATTTCCCGATTTTCAGCGCTGATTTGTGCCATTTCCCGCTGGCAGTTGCCCAAACCCCAGAATTGGTAGCGGGGGGAAACCGGTACTGCGCATCCCTTCTGCGCAGATCGCCTTCTACGCATGCGTAGAAGGCTTTTATGCTTGCGTAGAACCCTTCTACGCTTGCATAGAACCCTTCTACGCATGCGTAGAAGGCAATCTGCGCAGAAGGGGATCATAGAAGCCTTCTACGCATGCGTAGAAGGGTTCTACGCAAGCGTAAAATCCTTCTACGCATGCATAGAAGGCGACCACGCAGAACCATATTTTTCGGAGCCACGGTTGACCGGTATGGGCACAAGCAATTATAATAAAAGGAGTGTAACATATGCCTCCACATACATATATTAAAAGCAAAAATGACTAAGTTTACGCTATAGTACTTTGGGCATGTTGTATGAAGACAAGACCCAGTTGCAAACTTATTACACTGACACAGAAGTTTTGAAAAATGTGTATTTTCATGAGATGTGTTTTATCTCTCTTTAACTGTGAAGCTGCTACCTTGCCTATTTCCATCTTTAGTAATTTTCTCAGCCTACTTCTCTTTCCTTCAAATTTTTATTTTCTTTAGCTGGTTTTTCACTCATTCACTTCTTTATTCTCCCTCATTCCCTCATTTGCCACAACTTTCATGATTGCCATTTTTACTAAATACTTCTTCCAGCTTTCCATGAGGTTTTTCCTTTTTGGCCATCAGCTACACACAGTAGCTACTCATTTTAGTTAGGATGTGGTGAAATTGGAAATGCTGTAATACCTTTCTTTATGAGCCTCAATGGTCTAATTTTAGTAGCTTGTTGAAAGTGCCATTCGCTTGTTCAGTTTTCTCTGATATGTTAGCCCAAATCCAGAAACCCCACTTTTATTTACGGTTATTATTTTTTTACATTTTATTTTTCAATAAAAATACTTTTAACCTTTATTTTCCACACACACCCCACACTCTATCCATTAGGCTGAGGTATCCATAATCACTACATTGTACACACACCCATTCACAACAATCACAAATACATAATCATGATCCCCCTATCTTTAATTAATATTTTAAAAAGTCAAGCCACAAAATAAAAAGTCCCCCCCCCCCGCAAGACAGTTAGTTGAAAGCAGTTTCTTTGAAAGCCACCCAATGAGAGTCAATGGAGTTGGGACGGCAGGCTTTCAAAATGCCCTTGCCATTGCCTTGCATTGGATGGGGAGTTTGAAACTGCAATAAGAGGGAAAGTTAAAAGGGAAAGTAGTTATCTTTTCAAAGGAGAATGCAAGCGCGGCGCCAGAATGGCCGCCGCGCCCTTTGCGGGCCCCCCCCCACAGGACAGAGAATCCGGGTAGTTAGGGGCGTGGCCAGCTCCCTTATAAAAGGGGTGGCCACGAGGCAGCCAAGCTGCCATTTTACCTCAGCGACGGAGCGGAGAAGTTTTTTCCCCTGCGTCTCCGTCGCTCGTTAGCTTAACGGGAAGCCTTTTGGTAGCGGTTCTGCCTTTCCGGCTTCCCTTTTTGCTCCGGTGGAGATGCCTTCGAAGAAGAAGGCAGCTTCGAGCTCAGCTCGCGTTGTTAGGAGGCGCAACCCAGGTCGGAGGACCGCGGTGCCGCCTCCTCTGCAGCCACCTTTGCCAGCCCCGGCCGGGGCCGGCGGAATGGGGTCTATTGCCCCTTGGCCCGGGGTGGGTGATCAGAGTGCGGGCGCGGAAGGGGTTCCGGCCCGCGGCCCACGAGCGGTGGACACCGCTCCTGCTCCTGCCCACTCTGTCGGGCCTACTCCTCTTGGGCTGCAGCCTCTCCCGGGGCCCTCTAGCCTTGGGGGGTGGTGCGGCCCCCTGCCTTGGCAGGTTTCTCCACCAACCCTGCCGGGATTCGGTGCTGGCCAATGGCCATATGCGGGCCCCGGGGTACAGGGACCTGTACCCATGCCTGGGCCAGGCGGGCCGGCCGGCCCTTTGCCCATGGTCAACGTGGACACCTTGCTGGCCCGCATTGCGGCCCTGGAGGCGTCGTTGGCGCGGGCCAGTCAGGCGGGCGCCCCTTTCGGGGTTCCTTTGAGACGCTGTCGGCGGGAGGACAACAGCCGGCGGGGAGGGTCGAGCTGCTGCAGGCGTGTGGCGCGGTTTCGGCCACTGCCTCGCAGCTCCCCAGCCAGCAACCAGGTGCGGGTCAAGCCCCGGTGATGAGCTCTACGTCGGTCGTGAGCTCCGACACCCCCAGTGGGCCGGAACCCCCGGTGGGGGCGGCCCACGGGGGTGCAGCGTGTGAGTATACGGTGCAAGCGAGTACATCCACACACATTCCCAATCTAGGGGGGGCCTTTCAATGGCCTTGGCCTCGCGCGGGTGGTGCGGGGGCCATGCTGTCGGCAACCCACCCGGCGACGACGACTGCCACCTTGGGCACTGGGGTGGGCATGGGTCCTTACAATACAGGGAATGTTCTGGGGGTGGCTGGATTAGTTCAGGCCCCTTTTACCAGGCCGGCTGTCCCTTTTTCGGCCTTGCCGACGGCAGGGTATTCCTTGCCATTGGGTGATCACCTGGCACAGGCTACTAGGGATAAGATATGGCGAGGGGAGTATGTAGATATCTTCTCACTCCTGAACAGAGAGCCCACCAAGGAGGAACGGGAGGGTCAGGATGAGAAGGACAAGGAGCAGGCACGCCGCCGTAAGCCGCCGCGTACCTGGGCCAACTGGCTCCCCGCTTATTTAATATACATGGCGGTATATCTGAGGGCGCGGCCGGATTTAGCTATTCCCATGGTCCAATATTTGGACAACATATATAGGGCGATGGTCGATTTCCCGGGCCCCTCATGGCTAGTATATGACGAGGAATTCCGTATGAGGATTCCCCTTCACCCCGAGATGAGATGGGATGAGCCGTGCCAGAGGCTTTGGCTTGTGTATATGACACCCACACGCCCTGCCCCGGGGGATAGATACCATTGCGGACATGCGGTCCAGCGAGCGGCTCCAGCGCAGGTTACCCGCCAGGCGGCGGGGCAGGGGGTTCCAGCCCGCCTGCTGTGCTGGACTTTCTCGTCAATTGGTTCCTGCAATCGAAAGAACTGCAGGTATAAGCATGAGTGTCCCACATGCTCTGGCCCCCACGCAGCCTCTGTTTGCCCCAAGCCTGGGGGGGCGCGAGGCAGAGGGAAGGGTGGACTGTGGGCTGGCAAGGCTGCCACGGATGGAGCTAGTTCTCCAAAAGGCCCCCTCCCCAATTAAGGTGGACATGCTGGAGCGCAGGCTCGCATCGTACCTGAAGGGGGAGGACAGGGAGTATATTCTTCAAGGTTTTAAGCAGGGATTTCGTATCCCTTTTGGGGGTGATAGGTCCCCTCAGGATGCTCCCAACCTTTTATCCCTTAGAGGAAGGGAGGAGGTGGCTGCGGCCAGCATTCAAAAGGAGTTAGTCGCGGGCAGGGTCGCTGGACCTTTCTCCGTACCCCCGTTTCCCAATCTTAAGGTCTCGCCACTGGGTTTGGTTCCCAAAAAGTCCCTAGGTGAGTTTCGCCTTATTCATCATTTTAAATTTAAGGGGGAATATTATTTGGATAAGGCCATGCCTTTTGGCTGCTCCATATCATGCTCGGCTTTCGAGCGTTTTAGTACCTTCCTAGAGTGGGCTTTCGCCCGCAGGTCAGGGTCCCGGTCTGTAGCCCATTACCTGGATGACTTTTTATTCGGGCGTAAACGGGGCTGGGACACGTGCGCACGTCTCCTCAACACATTTCAGACGCTAATGGAGGAACTTGGTGTCCCTTTAGCGCCCGAAATAGACCGTGGGCCCATCGACCAAGCTAGTATTCCTGGGGGTTGAGATTGACACAGTAGTGCAGGCTCCTAGGTTGCCGGGTGATAAGGTGTCCAGGATCGTGGCCCTTATCTCGGAATTGCTGGCCAAGCGTAAGGCATCACTGAGAGAACTTCAGGTGCTACATGGGCACCTTAATTTTGCTTGCAGGGTGGTCGCACCGGGCAGGGCTTTTGCCCGGCGCTTATGCGACGCCATGGCAGGGTTGTCCAGGCCCCACCACAGAGTCAGGCTCACCCGGGGTATCAGGGCAGACATGTTCGTCTGGTTGCAATTCCTGAGGGAGTTTAATGGGGTCTCATTTTGGAGGTCTGACCTCCTGGCGTCCCCCAATTTCCAGATCCAGTCTGATGCCTCAGGATCCCTGGGTTATGGGATGTACTTCGATGTGAAGTGGGGCCTGTGGTGGGTGGCCACCGGCATGGGCAGGCACAGGTCGCCTGCGGGATCTCACATACCTGGAATTTTTCCCCATTCTGGGGGCTTTGATGCTATGGGGCAAACTGTGGGCTAATTCGGTGGTGCATTTCTGGTGTGACAATGCTGCTGTTGCCCACATTGTCAGTGCACAGACTTCCAAATCGCCCAGGGTCATGAACCTAGTGCGCCATTTTGTGCTGCGCTGCCTGCGCCTCAACGTTTTGTTCAGGGCCAGGCATGTCCCAGGGATTAATAATGATATTGCTGACGCTTTGTCCCGCCTGCAGATCTCCCGGTTCCGCGCCTTGGCCCCGGATGCGGAGGAATTTCCCTCGCCACTCCCGGACGAGATGTGGACTATTGGCAAGGAGAGGTGAACCGGGCGATTGGCCTGTCACTAGCGCCACGCACGCGTAAGGCGTATCAACAAGCATTCAATTCTTACAGGGCATTTGCTACTCAATTTCTTTTGCCAGAGACCTGGCCTATCCCGGCGGACCATGTTCTGCGGTTCATGGTTCACCTGCATGCACAGGGCCTTGCACCTCGCACCATAGCATCCAAGCTCTCGGCGTTGGCTTTTGTGGCCAAAGTGGGAGGTCATGTGGATACCACCTCTGACTTCCGTGTGCGACATGTTTTGGAGGGGTGGGTGCGCGAGCGCGGGCGTTGCCCGGATGACCGGCACCCTATTTCCCCAGGGGTTCTTACCCAGTTGGCCCGGGGCTGGCCAGGCCTCTGTTTTGATCATTATGAGGCAGCCCTTTTTCACGCAGCCACAACGGTGGCATTTTTTGGAGCGCTCCGCGTCAGCGAACTCGAGATGCTGTCTAAGGCGGATGCAAGTGGTAGGGCACTGGAACTCGAAGATGTCTACGTAGCCAAAGACTGGGCCCAGTTGAGGATACGCTCCTCTGAAACAGATCAGCATGGCGTAGGCAGTGGTGTAAGGCTGCTACGTTGTTCTTTGGCAGACATCTGTCCGGTTGGTGCCCTACAGGAATTCCTGGCACTGCGTGGCGTGCACCACGGCCCGTTTTTTCTGTCACCAAGATGGGTCTCCCCTTACTAAATTTCAGTTTTGGAAGGTGACAGCCAGAGCCCTCACCAGGGTGGGCCTACCAGGTGCCCGTTATGGCACACATTCGTTCCGGATTGGTGCAGCCTCTACAGCAGCTGCTTTTGGGTACTCTGGGGCTGACATACGCAGCATGGGGAGGTGGGGCTCGCGATGTTTTCAGTTTTATGTGCGCCCACTCCCGCCATGAGTACCAATCCAGTCACCTTACCGCCTTTTTTCTCAATTTTCTTACAGACCCTGGGTGTCGTTTTACACCGGTGACAGTATGGCTGGTGGGCCACAGCTATGTGCACAGGGCAGCGCGTTACGCTGCGGCGACAGAATGGGGACCCCGACTGGGACTGGGTGACCACGCCAGTCTCGCATGGCATGGTAAGCCTGGGATGTTATGGCGGGAGCTGCGGCCTTTCCTTTTTTCTGGCCTGGGTGCTGACCCGCCTGACATTCTAATCATCCACCTGGGGGGCAATGATTTGGGCCAGGTCACCGGCTTATCGCTTAAGCATGCGATTTGCGAGGACCTCGCCCACTTGCATTATGTCTGGCCTGCCACAACCCTGGTTTGGTCGGACATTGTCCCGCGCCATTCTTACAGAGGGGGCGTTAACCTCCTGGCCCTTGACCGCGCTAGGCGCGCGGTCAATAAGGCAATGGCGCGGTTTCTTGCCAACGGGGCTTGGGGACGGGTTAGTCATCACCCCGATATTAGTCTACAAAATTATGACTTGTACGCAGGGGATGGGGTCCATCTGTCGCGAGGAGGTATGGACCTCCTGTTGGGTGATTGGCGAGCAGGCCTGTTGACCGAGCTGACGGTCTGGGGGGGGGGCGTCAGGTCTTCTTTGAAGCCCCTCCGTGTGGCGGGTAGCACTGGTAAGGTAAACAGTATGACCCACAAGTATCCGGCAGGTTCGCAATTGACTGGACAACACTAGACAGGAATAAATTAGTTAAACGTTGTCCGGTCAACGACGAACCAGGCGATGGGGTGATGACGATTGCTAACCAGCATGCATCACCCCTGTGATTTCACGGATACGCGTCAGAGGGTGGGGTCATAAGTTAGTTATTGACTACGGTCAACAATTTGTTTGTTGTCAACAAACAAATTGATACAAATTGATACATTGTAACCAATTGCCGTTGGCAATTTTGGGGTGGTACCTTACCAGTGTTACTTCGGCCTGCTTGCCTTAGGAATTACGATTGGTCGTTTTACCAATGCAAATTTATAATTCGGACTAGGGCATTGAATCAATAAATGTGGCCCTATGCTGTTATCCACTTTCAATGTTGTCTGTGTCCGTTATTGGGGGGGTGCGCCTGCAATGGGTTACGTTGCTGGACATTGTGCTGGCTCTGTCTGGTCAGAGGGCTTTGGCCGGACATAGGCAAGTGCGGTCCCCTCAAGAGTAAGCTTCTCAGAGGGTTACTCTTGCTAGGTTAGTTTAAGTCTGTGGCCAGTTCAGTGGCTTGACCGCTGCCACTGCTAACTTAACCCCTTCACTCCCGGTTATGTCAAATGTGTTCAAAAATGAATTTAAAATGTTTCCATGTATGTTAACATGTCAAATCTTTTAGTATTGAGACAGGAAGGTTCCAGACACCCATCCAACATATCCAGAACTACTAAAGCTGAACCAAAATTTAATTAAATGAACTCTTTACTTGCTAGTTCGTTCTTTTCACCCCCGGGACAATCTAATTGGTGGATCTCCAGTTTCCTCACCTCAAGATATCTTTTAATTGCTGTGTGTCTTTGTTTCGGGCTCAAACAGATGTTAGGATGTTTGCATATGTATTGATTACTTTTCCTGTCTAGGGGGGGGTGTTATTGAGGTGTGGACAGGAGGAAGGCTATGGGTGGATATGCACGATTCATCTCGAAGAGCTCGGAATTGCGTCCATCCATTGGCCAACCAGATCTACCACTTCTGACGTTCCTGTGTTCCATTGGGTGCACATCTGCTGGATCAGTGTTCCCATTGGGTGTATGCCTGGAAGATTAGAGTTTTCATTGGCCAGGCATTGTGCCATTGTATGCATTTCCGATTTACCATAGCTCCTTAACTTTTTAAAATGCATTTCAATAACTATGAAAACTTTTGTAATTATCTTTTATTTGCATAAATATTGATTCTATGTAACCAGTGATTGACTTGTTTTGTGTTTGATGTAATCACCTGCTGGGGGCCCCTTTGTTCTATAGTATAACTATCCCAAGCTAGGGAAACTTAGAGTGCACATGTAGAAAAAGTATAAAAACCTCATTGTGAATCCAGATGACAGCTCTTCTTTAAGAAATTAGACAGGAAAGCTCATTGTTTTAGAGGGTGGATTTTATTTTGATTTTGCTTTATATATGGCAATTGTCAACTAAAATGATAAGTACAGTAAAACCCTGACTTACATATGCCTCGAGTTCCATAAAATTCGACTTACATAATGATTTTTGCACTAAAACCATCTCCCGATTTACATAAATGTCCTGATTTACATAACACAATTTCCTATGTGTTTGCTTTGAGTTACGTAAAAAAAATTTTCCCTATGGGGTTGCTTCGATTTACATGAATATCATTTTCCTATGGGTTTGCTTTGAGTTAAGTAAAAAGTTCATTTTTTCTATGGGTTACTTCAAGTTATGTAAAAATTTATTTTTCCTATGGGTTTGCTTCGAGTTAAGTAAAAATCCAATTAACGTAAAAGCCTATGGAACAGACTTTTTATGTAAGTAGGGGTTTTGCTGTAAAGTCTTTTCTTAACCCTGAATTTTGAGTCTGTGGTTTCTGGGCTCTCTGCCAGCACCAAACTCCTTCAACAATTCAAGGTATTTTCTCCATCTGCTGGTGACCAGCTGCTCCACTCTACCAATCAAATTTCTGGCTAGCAGAGCCTCCAGCTCTGGTCCTGTGGCGAGAAAGAGAGTGGTTTTTTTTTAAGGTAACACATAGTTTATACTAAGAAATAATTCTTGTAACTATGGGTTCCTTCCAAGTGAAAAAACTTCCTTGTCTTCTGGAAGCTATTCTTGCTGTGCACAGAGAGCCAGTAAAATTCTATTACTCTTGCCCTAAAACCCATGGTTAAATTTGAGCATAGCTATCAAGTGTCCCGTATTGGCCGGGAACCTCCTGTATTTTACCCTCTTTCCCGGCGGCGTCCCGTATCAGTCAGACTGCAATACCCTAATGCCGCCACTGGAGGGCTGCATAGGATAAGCATAGCTGTCAACTTTCCCGTTTTGTCTGGGAAATTTCCCTTATTTTCAAATCCAAAACTTGACTGCTATGAATTTGAGTAAGGGCTTAGTCATCTCAGGGTCAGAGCATGCCATTAAGGCAAATACATATTTCCTTCTATTACTACAGCTTCAGAAATATAAACAAAGCTGTGCTATCTTTTAAATGTCAAATTACAATTTGAAAATGCTTATTGAGGCAAGCACATGTTAGTGCTAGAACACAGTGAGTTGTTTTCCTCTTAAAGCAGTTCTACTTCTCATTATGTTAAAGTATATTCCGTAGTTTGGATGCTTGACTCTCTTTTCCAGCATATGGGCAAAGGTCAGCAGTTCGAGACCCAAGTACTGCATGATGGAATGAGCTCCTGCCTCTGTCCCAGCTCCTGCCAACCTAGCAGTTTGAAAGCAAGAAATCAAAAGTAGATAAATAGTATCACTTCAGTAGGAAGGTAAACAAAGTTCCATGCACTCTGGTGTTTAGTCATGTCTACCACATGTTCGTGGAGGCATCTAGTCCTCAGAGTTGTCAGGTTACTTAACTGCCACCTGATGCTTGTCGTTGAGTTGCTGGCAGTATGGTCTACTCCAGGGATTCTCAAACTGGCTGGATGCGGCCCATGGAGCAATTTCATGTGAGCCCCCACTGCCTCCACCACACCAGTGGTGCCATGTGGTGGAGGAAGAGCAAAATGGCTGTCTGGCCCCTGAAGCTGTCTGAGGGAGCATAACCTGGCCCCTGGCTTTAAAAGGTTGAGAACTCCAGGTCTACTCTATCTCTCTGTCTCTCTCACAGTGCCTCTGTGGCAATATGGAGACAGTGCTATTGTTTCGATTACAATAAAGTAGGAATTAAATAGGCACAAAATGTCATCCTTCTGGAGGAAATTTGAGCAGAAAGTTCTCTAAGACTGAAAATATTAAATAGACATGTTGCTCTTTTACATCTCAGTGGAACCATAATAATTAGTTTGCCAATTTGCCTAATGCTTCAGATGGAGTGTACCAGCCAATCTTGAATAAAGCTGAGTGCAGATAATGGATTAATCAGTGTAAGCGAGCTTAATGGAAATGGCCTCGGGGGAACAGGAAGCAATGTGTATGTCTTTTCAGGCACCGTGCCCTAACATTGCCCTCTTTGTAAGAATCTCACCATGTGTTATGCAGATATCATGTGTGGCCCAGTTCCACTTACTTGGACAGATGCATGATTACGATGCACAGACAGGTTAAATGAATCTTTCCAAGGGTCATGTTAGCCATGGATATTTTCATGCATCTTAATTATAACCAGTGAATTTACTCTTGCTCTGTGAATGACGGTTCCGATCTTTTTTCATAGCTTGCCTGAATAACATAGGCCAATTTTGTTTTTTAAAAGACAACCATTTCTTAAAATTTCATCTTATGAGTCCTTAGGAGGAGTCTGGCCAGCTTACCCTGCTATGGTAATAGAGTAGTAGATCATACTGCCAGCGACTCAGCATTGAGCGTCAGCTGGTGGCTAAGTAACCTGATAACCCTGAGGACTAACAGCATTGGCAAAGTCCACAGGGAAGGGTGATGGTCTCCAAGTGGATTAAATCCCACTTGAGGCCATCTTGATGGAGGGCAGCAGCTTCATCAATACTGGCCTGGGGCTGAGGAGGACTTTGTGTGCCAAAAGGGCTCAGGACCAGAAAGTGACTCTGGAACTGAATCAATGGTACTATGGGTGTCATGCTGCAATGCAGAAGGCAGATGAAAGGCCACTGCATTATATTCTCAGGACAGTCTCCATGGCTGATTGCCATGAGGATCGCCAATATTCAGAATTGAATATGGCACAAGAAGAAGAAGAAGAGCACTTAAGAACATAGGCATGTCATGATATCATAGGTTCTATTTACAGATGTGTGTAACAAACAATGAGCAGCTCTTAAAGATGCAGGAGAGATAAATCCCTTCCATTTGCATCGTCATAGACCTTGGTAGGTTACAGCCACTCTGTCTTCATAAAGGAAACTAGAAAGTTGCTTCTGATTTTGAATAAAGGATAGACCATTTTCAGCCTAAAACAGGTGGTATGAAGTGAGGACTTTTAAATGATTGATTGCACATCTTGGAGGTTTCTGGGCCATGATTGGATATTTAAAGTCCAAAATTGCTTTCAGCATGCAAGATATCTGAGGGGTCTCTAGGGGAACATGTGCTAGTCTTTGGGGGCTGTGTACATAAAGCCTGTGGCT
Source organism: Bradypodion pumilum (assembly GCA_035047305.1). Lineage (NCBI taxonomy): Eukaryota > Metazoa > Chordata > Lepidosauria > Squamata > Chamaeleonidae > Bradypodion > Bradypodion pumilum. The sequence goes on along the minus strand of JAWDJD010000002.1, from coordinate 37,105,587 downwards.
AGTATCCTGTTTGTGAGGATTGAGTATACTGTTCGTTGTTATGCAAGCTGGAGATTGCAAGTTGAAGTGAATGGGACGTTTCACTTGCAGAAGGAGGATGTCTCAGAAGAAATCTAACTGTTTGTGCAATGTAGAAAGAGGACGGAGGATTTTTGTTTCCACAATAAAATGAAGACATGCTTTAAATTTGGTGCAGGTAACAGCACGCTTGGGAGAAGGACCCCCTGGATCTGCTGGATGATGGGGTTGATTACAGTGTACAGTATCTGGAAAGCTCTCATTTGTGGAATGATGGACAGGGCAATCACATAGTGAGTTTTCCATCCTATAAGTGATTCTTGCTAGTGACAGATAAGAACACCTATTGCTTCAGAGCCCTTACTCATAAAGTAGATCTGCCTCCACTGGCAGCTAAGCTTCTTTTATAGCTCCCAACTAGAACAGTGGATCCCAACCTTTGGGTTTTGGAATTCAACTCCCTGAAGCCCAAGTCAGTACATTGGCTGATCAGTGCTTTGGGGAAAGGTGAACTTAGGCTTCTGGGAATTAAAGTCCCAAACCCAAAGGTTGGGGAACACTGCACTAGACTACATTATCACTATCCTTTCCCCTATGAGTTGTCCTCTGAGTCTCATGGCCAGGATGTCGATCATGGTCTCTGCCTAGGTCCCACTTTCCTAGGACTGACCAGGATCTGCTTCTACCACTCTGTCTTCCAGACCCAAGCTTCATTAAGGATTGAACAGGAGTCTTGGGCCCTGTGCTAGAGCAAGAAGGTGCAAAGACAGGGGTATCCAGGCTCCTGTCCTCTTTACAGTGATCAAAACGCATTTTAAAAGGTAGATTAAACTTGCGATCCAATGAAGAATCAGAAAAAAATTAAGTAGCTCAAATCACAACTGCGCCTCTGTGCCTATTTAAAATATGCTGGGTTGTTATTGCTTTTATTGTTTTTAATTGGCAGAAAGTGAATCTGGAACAAATGGAGAGAGAGGAAGTTAGAGTACAGAGTAACTAAAAGGAAAAAAAAAATAACCAGGAAGATTCTGTTCATCTTTCTCTTCAACGTTGCACAAAATATGCCACTGAAGAAGGAAATAGTTTTTTTCTCCATGTCCTTTTGTTATTTGTTTATAATTTAAAGAGTGTGAACATTTGTTGTGGCCTAGAAGAGAACGTTCATGGTCTTGTTCTTTCTGTCTTGTTCTCTTTTTTTGCAGAAAAAAACACCCTAAAACACAAATCTCTTTTATTATTATTTTCTAAATTCTATCAGTTCTAAAATGGCAACAAAGAGAACAAAGAAGTAAAATAAATTAGAGCAAAAAGAAGACAAGACGCAAAACTGGGAAAAGATACTGTTTTGGAGGGTAGCTCCCAGAATCCCTTGGCCAGCTGGCTGGAGGATGTTGGGAACTGGGATCCAAAACAACAACATTTCCGAACACTAAAAGAAAAGTTCGGTTTCACTTACCAGTGATAACTTTCGTTCTTCGAGTATATAGTTTGTGAATACACACTCATGGGTTATGCGCCTGCGCAGAACGGCCGATCGGAGGCTTGAAAAGCTATTGGTCAAAAGTTTTGGCGATAAGACCGCCCACCGTACCGCCCACCCTGAGGCGCCCGCGCGCCATTTTACCTCAGTTCCATACTTAAGCCAAGCACAGGATAAACCAATTGATCTCATCCGTGCAGCTCAAGAGGGGAGGCAGGGTGGGTAGTGTGTATTCACAAACTATATACTCGAAGAACGAAAGTTATCACTGGTAAGTGAAACCGAACTTTCTCCTTCGTATAGTTTGTGAATCCACACTCATGGGAGATTAGCAAGCTCACACTTACTTGGCCGGTGGGCAGTCGGATGAGATGATCCCACGATGAAGATGATGACGGTCAGGCAGGGTGAACTGTCAAGGGCGATGGGCCCGGAGACCCCGAGTGAGGACGACACGGCCAAGCCTGGCGTCCGCAGTGGCTCTGGTGTCCACCCTGTAGTGCTGGACAAATGTAGAAGGTCTGGACCAGGTGGCAGCCTTACAGATGTCCTCAAGCGGTGTGCCCTCCAGAAAGGCCGTGGATGTTGCAACCGCTCTGGTAGAGTGCGCCCTGACATGCGGTGGAGGGGGCAGCGATGCCGACTCGTAGGCAAAGTAGATGGTAGAGGTGATCCATTTGGAGAACCGCTGCGCTGAGATGGGTTCACCTTTGGACTTGCCCCCATACGCCACGAAAAGGCGTTGCGACTTCCTGAACTCCCTTGTCCTGCTGGTGTAAAACAATAAAGCCCGTTTGACATCCAGCGTGTGCCAAGTCCTTTCTTGGGCGTTAGCGGGGTTCTGGAAGAATGTTGGCAAGGAGATAGTCTGTGCCATATGAAACTGGGAGACCACCTTGGGGAGGAAGGTGATGTCCGGTTGGAGCACCACACGGTCATTGAAGAACTGGAGAAAGGATGCGTCCGCCCGCAGGGCGACCAGTTCACCAGCTCGTCGTGCAGACGTGATGGCCACCAGAAAGGCCGTCTTCCATGTGAGGAGACGAGCATCCGCGGTAGCCATGGGCTCGAAAGGAGTCCTGGTGAGCGCGTTAAGGACGGTAGAGAGTGACCATTGGGCCGTCGGAGTCCTGACCGGCGGGAAGGCGTTCCGCAATCCCTTGAGGAAGCGTTTCACCGTTTGGTCGCGGAAAGCGCCAGAAGCGGGTAAGCCAGCTGGAGAGTGAGCCACCACCGCTGCGAGGTGTACTCGGATGGAGGCGATGCTGAGGCCAGACTCCGCCAGATGGAGGAGGTAGGTCAAGACGTCCTGCAGTTCCACCTGCAAGAGGGGGGTCTGCTGAGATGCCAGGAAAGCACAAAAGCGTCTGTATTTGGAAGCGTAGGACTTCCTTGTGGACGGGCGCCTGGCTAGCTCCAGGATCCTGGACAGTCTGGGGTTATCCTCCACGCGGTGAGGTGGAGGCTGGCCCTGCTCCATCTGGAGGAGCGTCGGTGACTCCGGTAGCGTGCGATACTGAGATGACATGCGCAACAGCAGCGGAAACCATGGTTGGCGAGGCCATGCTGGGGCCACTAGGATGGCTCTGGTCCTGTGCTGGAGCATTCTGGTGAGGACCTTCTGGACCAGGGGAAACGGAGGAAAAGCGTAGAAATAGTCCTGATCCCACCGTTTCATGAAGGCATCGCCCTCGGAGTTGGCACCGATGCCCGCCCTGGAGCAGTACCTGTGGCATTTCGTGTTGGACTCCGATGCGAAGAGGTCGATGTTCGGAGTCCCCCAGGCCTCGCAGAGCGACTGGAACACCTCGTCGTTCAGTTCCCATTCGTGGGTCGTCGAGGTGAGGCGGCTGAGATGGTCGGCCAGGACATTCAGCTTGCCCTGAATGTGCACTCCAATCGGGAAAATGTGCCTCTCCAGGCACCACTCCCAGAGTTGCACAGCGAGGTAAAGAAGGGTGGTGGATCGTGTTCCTCCCTGCTTGTTCAGGTACGCCACAGCCGTGGTGTTGTCCGAGGCCACTTGGACCGCCTTGCCCATGAGCAAGGTCTCGAAGGAACGGAGGGCCTTCCAAATGGCCAGCAGCTCCAAGTAGTTGATATGGTGCACCATCTCCTGAGGCGACCAAGGGTTGTTGACCGTGAGAGTCCCGCAGGCAGCCCCCCAGCCGAGGTTGCTTGCGTCGGTCAATATTTGCAGCGAGGGTTGCGGGGGGTAAAAACTCTTCCCCGTAGCCACGTTGAGTGGTGTCGTCCACCACACCAGCTGGTCCCTCAGCTCCGGGGACGGAGTTAGCCGTTTGGACTGACTCTCCCGGAGCGCATCGAATTCGTGCAGAAGCCACGACTGTAGGGACCGGAACTTTAACTTGGCGTGAGGGACCACAGCCGTCGTTGAGGCCATAAGGCCTAGCAGTCTTTGAGCCTTTTTCGCCCGGATGCACGGTTTGGTGCGTAGGTCGGTCACTCCCTGCGCGATGTCCTGCAGGCGCTTCTGGGGTGCAAAGGCTCTGGTGGCAAGCGAGTCGAGTACCACTCCGATGTACTCGACGCGTTGAGAGGGGATCAGCTTCGATTTGGTGAAGTTGATCCTGAGGCCGAGACTCTCCATGAGGTGGACCGTGAACTGCATGTCCCGAATGGCCGACGAGCTGGTGGGGGATACGATCAACCAGTCGTCGATGTATGGGAAGACCCTGATTCCCCGCTGGCGAAGGAAGGCGGCCACCGGAGCCATGCATTTGGTGAAGACCCGCGGTGCCGTGGCCAGACCGAACGGTAGACATCGGTACTGGTAAACCGAATCGCCGATGCGTAATCGAAGGAACCTCTGGTGCTCCTCGAGGATGGAGACATGGAAGTAAGCGTCCTTGAGGTCTATGACTGTGAACCAGTCCCCTTTGTTGATGAGGGGAAGGACGGTCTGCAGGGTCACCATCCGGAACTTCCTGGTGTGGATGCATTTGTTGAGGCGGCGCAGGTCCAGGATCGGGCGAAGTCCTCCGTCCTTCTTCTGGACCACGAAGTACCTCGAGTAGAAGCCGTTGTCCCAATCGGGCAGGGCCACCCGCTCGATGGCTCCCTTGGACAGAAGAGTTGATATTTCTTCCTCCAAATGGGGGGATGAGGTGGTGAAACGATGTCTTCCTACCCGAGGCGCCCGCACGAACTCAATGGCGTAGCCAGAGGACAAGATCCTTAAGACCCACCGGTCGTCCGTGATGCCCGACCATACCTGAAGGAAGTTCCGGAGGGGGAGGTACGGGAGATGGAGCGTGAGAGACTCGGCCGTCGCAGCTTCAAACGTGCGACTTGGACTTAGCGTCCGAACGCTTGCCGTGTCCGTAGGGTTGGTAGCGCGGCTTGTGCTGGCGTCGTTGTTTGTAAGAGCCAGATCTGGGCTGCTCTACGGGGCCACCCTGTTGTTGCGGGTTCCCCTGGTAGCGCCGCGTGAAGGGCTGGAACCTCGGCCTGGCAGGCGGAGCCGGCGTGGTGAGCCCCAGAAACTTGGCAGTGGAGTTGGTCTGCCGCATTTCATTGAGGACCTTGTCCGTGTCTTGCCCAAAAAGGCCTTGCCCGTCAAAGGGAAACTCCTCGATGAGCTTCTTCATAGCGTCATCGAGGGAGGTGCCCCTAAGCCAGGCGTGGCGGCGGAGCAGGATCGCAGACGACATGTCCTTCGCCGCATAGTCATTTATATGCCTGGCGGTTCGCATCTGTTGCTCCGCCAGGAAATCGCCCTCGGATGCCAGCGCGTCGATCCGTTTCTGGGCGTTGGCAGGTAACGTCGCCGTTTCGGCCTTCACCCGCTCCCAGAGGTGAGACTGGTACAGGCCCATGGCAGCCGAGTAGTTGGCGGCATGGAGGAAGAGGGAACCGGTGGCGTAGAATTTGCGGCCCACCGCGTCCAGCTTCTTCCCCTCCGGGGTCGACGGAACCGGGAACCCGCTGGTGGCCGTCCTGTGTTGGAAGGCCTTGACCACCAGGGAATTCGGCAGGGGATGTGCCTGCAGGAACTCGACGTTCTCGTCCAGGACTCTATACATGCCGTCGAGCCTGGACGAAACGGAGTGCGCCGACACCGGCTTCCTCCATGTTGCCTTCGCCGACGTCAGCATGGACGGAAGCATGGTGATATGGACCGGCCGTACCGCACAACTGTCCAGTTTTGCGGTCATTTGGTCCTCACCTTCCAGTGGCGGCTGGTCCACCTTCAGGTTCAACGCGGTCCCCAGGCGCGTCAGCATGGCCGTGAGCGAGCATTGATCCTCACCACGCGGTGGGTCAACTGCGCCGATGGCCTGGTCCGGCGTCCGCTCGGCGTCGACGTCTCCCTCGTCCTCCTCCGAAGAGGCGCTGGAGTCATCGGAGGACGAGGGAGGAACTCTTACATCCACGTCGGGACCGCGCCAGTACGGCCTGGGCGGGCCGACGGGATGGGAGTCCACCGCTTCAACGACTGGACCAACCCACGACGATGTGGGTGGGCCAGCGGAGCGGACACTCGACCCTCGGGAGGTCGGTGGGGCCACAGCAGGGCCAGCATCCCTGGGGCTTGCGGTGGTTGGTACCGGAGCCGCAGAGGCCGCAGGCATGGAGGTCTGAAACCGGTTGGCAAAAGTCTGAGCCATGACCTCAAACATCTCCTTCAGGAACTCCCTGTGGGATGGGTCCCCCACCGTCGGGAGCGACGAAACGGTGGCCGACGAAACGGTGGCTGGCTGGGTCGGCGACGAAACGGTGGCCGGTAAAATCGGCGACGAAATGGTGGCCGGCATGGTGATGGTGATACAAGATTACAAGATTGTAATCACTGAATCTTGTTCATTGGGACTTAGAAAACCATTATGACATTAATGTGGATAAGAGACTGAAAATGCTGTATCTTGGAATACAGGAGAATCCCTCAGGCAGCTTGGTCACTGTTTGTTATTATACACTGAAAAATCCAACTTATTAATAACCAGAGTGCATAACCCCTACTTTGCTGCTTTGTGGTTTATTATAAAATGCCACAATCATATTTTATTTATTTGGCTCCAGTACATTACAATGGCCGGTACAAAATAGATTTGTTGGGATGTTCTTGTAAGTCTGTCTCTTTGTTGATTCTCCAGAAAACATAGTTCTAGAGAACAATAGAGCATGAAGGCCATTGTATAGTGATGGTTGGTGAGATGGCATCTGTAAGGATAATACCCCCACGTTATCCACTATCATTGGACTCATTCCACCTTCCAGAGACCTGTACCCCTTCCAGAAGCCCACACTACTTTTGTGGTGCTAGAGAAATCTATGATATGTTTTAATCACTGACTGTTTATGCTTACAAATTAGCCAGATCAGGTAGGACATGCAGTGTGAATTAACTTAATGGTTAATTTCATGTCGCCTGCCATCCTCGCTCCCACCGCTGCTGCCGCCGGAAGTGGCAAAAACAGCACCTGCGGATGTCGTAGACGCATTTACAACAGCTGCAGATTCATTTTATAGCAGTATTTATGGCAGGAGGAACCATGTGTCCAGCCTGCTCAGCTGCCTGAGGGGGCATGGTCTGGCCTGCGGCACAAAAACATTAAGAACCCCTGGTCTTTGCCATGAGGTTACTAAACTTTTCTCCTTCCTCTTGGTAGGCAAAAATAGCTACATGGTGTTGGCCTCATTACAGGCCTTAATAGGAAAAAAAGGCTATTTTTCTAAAAATGGCCTGTGGGAGCTTTGAGAATAATATATGTATCTCAGGAGGACTGCCTGAAAAGCTGCTTGAGGTCAGAATGGAGCAGCAAAATGCCATTTGGTGTGAACTACATGCCCAGACGGCATTTTGCGCCTCAATGAGTGACTGTAATTGATATATTATTTCAGAGTTACGTTTATTAATTTTAAGATTTAGGGCCTTTATTAGAGACAGACCAGAATATATTTGCTCACATCATTGCTCAGTTATAGATGGATTTAGCATGCCATTATACTAATTCTTTTTAGAAACAACTCTGGGTTTAGCTGCACCGCATTTTAAAGGGTTGGACTCTGTGATACCTCTAAGTTAGGTGTCTGCTTTTTCTTAACACTCAAGGACTTCTGTCCTCTGCTCAGAGCCTGTTGTGATCCTTCTGTTGTCTCTCCCTGATTGGCATGGCTGGAGCTCTTTTCATCCCAGTAATATCTTTATTGCGTAGCACAGAGGTTCCCAACCTACAGTTTGTGGCCCGTCCCCATCCTATGGCGCCATTCTATCCGACCTATCGCCACCGCCACCAGAAGTGGAAGTGGGCACATTTACATCAGCCGTAAAATGCACCCATGCATGTGTACATGCCCGCGGTTGTAATAAATGTGGAAGTGGGGGGCATTTACGACTGCCATAAATGCTGGGACTGGGTGTGTGGTCAGGCCCACTCAACTGTCCGGAGGGCTTGGTCAGACCCACATCAAAAAAAGGTTGACCACCCCTGGTGTAGCACATCACCCCCGCTAGGTGAGAGCCTTGTCAGGGCTTGAGTGGTCTAACTAGGCAGTGTTGCCCACCTCTTGTCAATGGTGTTAGTCCAAGACTAAAACTCACCAAAGCGTCCTCCATTGGATCCCTTGGGCAAGGTGAAAGTGGAGGGCACACGTCATGGTCCACCTAGTCACCGGGTGTCATGATATCCCAATAGCTAAGAAACCACATGCAAATAGGCTTGATTTCTCAGGTCCATTTGCATGTGTGGAATATCGTCACGGAGACGTCCACCAATGCGTGGACTCCTCACTGAATAATGACTCCAAGGTAGCACATCAACCCTGCTATTCTACTATGCCTTTATGAAGCAACCTCCACCTAATTTTGGTCTTCATTAAAGCCTTTTTTAAAAAAAAAAAGTAAACCCTTTAGCTAATTCTACCACTGATTCTTAAAGACGAAAACTTTAAAAAATAAATTTCTTCCCTCCCCCCACCTGTTTGAACTAAACCTAAGCAGCCATCTTTATGCGGTAGTTTCGACTTTGATAACAGATTAAATCACAAGGCTTTTTAGTACCACACTGAAATCCATCTGGCTTTCTGTTACAATAATCTCTGCTCTAAATATCCTAACCATCTCTCCTGTAATCCTTTATCTAATCTAAATCTAATCCTAACTACTCGACCACTATCAAAACCTATCTAACTCTGCCTCTTCACCCATCAGTCTTTCACTGCTTAGCAACCACCTACTGTGCCCTCCCCGTTAGAGGACTGGGGAACACAGCCAATGAAAAATAAGGTTCTGCATAGGGCCATTTCCCTCCCCCTCCAAACAGCCATAATGGTCTTATCTGGCATTCATCCTGTAATCTTCTCCCATTTCAGCCTGTTCATTTTTAACAAACAATTGATGGTGATGACAGGACTGTGGTGGCTCAAGTGGTTAAGACATTGAACTTGAGGACTTGAAGGTTGGAGCTTGATACCCAAGCACTGCATGACAGAATGCAGAGTGAGCTTCCACCTCTGTCCCAGCTCCTGCCAAACTAGCAGTTTGAAAGCAAGAAATTGCAAGTACATGTACATAAACAGGTACCACATTGGTGGGAAGGTAAACAGCGTTCCATGCACTCCAGTGTCTAGGCATGCTTGACACATGTCCACCGAACTGACTGCAAATGCACACAGCACTGGCTCTTTGGCTATAAACAGAGATGAGCACTGAACCCTAGAGTCAGATACTACTGGCTTTCAAGCAATGGTGTCCTTTACCTTTACCTATCTGCCTCAAAACATGACTTTGTGGGGGACCCGTTTGTTCCTGACCCTGGAAATCCTGGTAGCATGGTTAACTTTCAACCCTGGTCCCCAAGTCTCAGCAATCATTATCGGGCAGTCTGAGACACATAGTCCGAACACCGGTGGCCCTTTACCCAGTCTTGCTAGGTCCGTGGCTTCCACCTACCGCTGCCTCTTTCTAGTTGGTGGAGTCATATAAACTGCCATTGTTTTTACCAGCACTATAGTTGGGTCAGGGGTTGGCATGGACACCAGGCTTTGGTCAGTCTTTAAGGTCTCACCTAAGCAGTCTGGCTCCTCCAAAGCTGGTAGGTTGGCATGTCATCTATTCCAACCCAGGTAGCATTTCCAGGAATCTGTCACTGCGACTAGAGTTGGCTGACCTGGGATGTGACAAAGGTACGAAGGCACTGCCATGGTATAGGAATCTTCTAGCTTATCCAAGACATCTGTGCAGTCTCTTCTTTGCTCTTCTTCACCCATCGGGTCTTCTTTCCCCTTTATATTTCCTACTGTGCCAGGTATAGCACAGTATGCCCACGTCTTACCGCTGTTGCAGCTGCCATCTTCCTCAGGCACTCAACCAGCCATAGTTAGAGCCTTGACTCCCAAGTCAACTGGTGGTAGACATAGCAACAAAGATCCGAGATTTCCTCCAACTATCTTGGTCCAAAAGGATGACACAGTTGACTTTTGCTGTGGGCTGCTATCTGCCCTCTTTCAGCTAGTGTGTCATTCTGATTTACAGCAACCCTTTCCAGAGTTTACTATGTATAGAATAAAAAAACCTGTCAATTACCTATACAGTGGTACTGTACTTCATACGATTTTAATCCTTCCACAGGGGCTCAATGTTGTACGAAGCAGTTGCTATACGATACATGCATCGAATAGCGATTTTCCCTATGGGATGCACCGTACAATTTTTTTTGCTAAGTGGTTTTTCCCATTGAAAAATTGTATGATTTTTTCCATAGGGAAAATTGTTATGTAGGACACCATTTCCCCCAAAACCTAATTGTTATGTGATTTCATTGCTATACGGGGCAATTTTTGTATGAGGTTCCACTGTATATACACCATTCATAAACCATAACAGACAGGAGGTGTCTGAATTCTTCAGAACCCCTTTGGTTTTGGAGGTTAGGTTCCGTCTTTTAGCAAGTATGTCTTCTCATTGAGTGAGACAACTGAATAAGTGATTTGCAACAGTAACGTGAAGCAACAGCCCAGAGGGATCTCTTGACACTGGGGGAGTGGGCAAAACAGTGGCAAATGAACTTCAACACTAGTAAGTGCAGAGTGATGCACGTTGGGGCAAAAAAAACAACAACCCAATTACATTCATAAACTGATGGGGTCTGAACTCTCTGCGACAAACCAGGAAAGGGACCTTAGTGTCCTGGTGGACAACTCAATGAAGGTGTCAACCCAGTGTGCCTCAGCAGTGAAAAAAGCAAACTCAATGCTAGGGATCATTAGGAAGGGTATAGAAAATAAGTCAGCAAGTGTCATTTTGCCTCTTTATAAATCTGTGGTGAGGCCCCATCTGGAATACTGTGTACAGTTCTGGTCGTCATACCTCCAGAAGGATATTATTGAGTTGGAAAAAGTGCAGAGGAGGGAAACCAGAATGATTAGGGGACTGGAACACCTTCCTCACCATCTGAGGCTGCATGGTTGGGCCTCTTCACTCTTGAACAACGGCGTCTAAGAGGTGACCTGATTGAGGTTTATAAAATCATGCATGGTGTGGACAAAGTAGATAAGGAAAAGCTGTTTTCCCTATCGCATAACACTAGAACTAGGGGGCACTCCATTAAAATTTTGGGTACTAGTACTCAAACAAATAAGAGAAAGTGTTGTTGTTGTTGTTGTTGTTATTGTTGTTGTTGTTGTTGTTGTTGTTTAGACTTCTATACCACTTTCCTTCCCATAAAGGGAACTCGAAGCGGTTTACAACAATAATGCCAAATAATATAAAATATGATACAAATAATACGTCAGAATACAATACAATAATAAAGAAGCATGAAAAGTAAATTCAGTACAATAATCAATAGTCAATAATAAACATAATGTTAGAAAACAAAATCAGTATAATACAATAATAAACATCATAATGCAATATACAAATTTCAAAGCAATAAACAATACCCAATTCAAGATTAAACAGTACATATTTCAAAGCAGTACACAACACTATACAATAAATACATTACGAAGACTCAGTCCACTTCCCTTCATGCTAAAACAGCTGAGGGGGAGAAAGTCTGACAACAGTTCCTGATGCGAAGGCATCAACGGAGCTAGCGGAGAGTCCTTTGCCCCAGGTATTTCTCGGCCCCTCTAACCCGGCTGGACAGAGGGTGGGCGGTGAAGGCATCAGTGGAGCTAGCGGTGAGAGTCCTTTTAAACTCACTGTGCCTTGCCCCAGGTGTTTCTCGGCTCCTCTAGCCCGGCTGGCCAGAGGGTGGGCGGTAAAGGCATCAGCAGAGCTAGCGGTGAGAGTCCTTTTAAACTCACTGTGCCTTGCCCCAGGTGTTTCTCGGCCCCTCTAGCCCTGCTGGCCAGAGGGTGGGCGGTAAAGGCATCAGCAGAGCTAGTGGTGAGTCCTTTTAAACTCACTGTGCCTCGCCTCAGGTGTTTCTTGGGCCCTCTAGCCCGGCCGGCCAGAGGGTGGGTGGTAAAGGCATCAGCGGAGCTAGCGGTGAGAGTCCTTTTAAACTCACCGTGCCTCGCCCCAGGTGTTTCTCGGCCCCTTCTAGCCCGGCTGGCCAGAGGGTGGGCGGTGAAGGCATCAGTGGAGCTAGCGGTGAGAGTCCTTTTAAACTCACTGTGCCTTGCCCCAGGTGTTTCTCGGCCCCTCTAGCCCGGCTGGCCAGATGGTGAGCGGTGAAGGCATCCAATGCCAGTCAGCTGTGCTCCTACCTCCCCCGCTGGGCGAGGCAGGGGAGGGAGCCGGCGATGGAAGCATGTACTTTTTTACCCAGAGGATCACTGGTCTATGGAACTCCCTGCCAGAAGAAGTGGTGACAACTGTTAGTCTTGACAGCTTTAAGAAAGGATTAGACAAGTTCATGGAGGACAAGGGTATCAATGGCTATAATTATGGATACCTAAGGACAACCTCCGGGTTGGAGAGATAGGCAGGATATCTCTCAATGCCATTTCCAGGGAATCCTAAGCCGGTGAAGGCATCTGCTTGGGAATATCCTGAAGCAAATGGCGAGCCACTGTATGAGACAGAATGCTGGACTGGATGGGCTGTGGCCTGTTCCAGCAAGGCTGTTCTTATGTTCTAACAGTTGTCCAGTCAGTGACAATATGCTGGGGTGTGGACCTCTGTCACACTTTAGTGCGGTCTACTCCATAACATTTCTCAATCATGAAATTTTGGCTTCCTGCTTCAATTTGCAGAAGAAAAGCAGTCATCAACTGGAACTCAACTTCCTGAAAAAATACCTGAATAACCCATTCTGTTGAGATCTTGAATAAGCTTATCTTGGAAGGAAGTCCTTGCATTACTGATCATTTTGAGACAACCAGATGGTCATTATTTACAGAATTTTGGCATTTTCCACGTTGTTGACATTTTGTACCTTAGTTACCAAAGACAAAACAAAACATTCTTTACCAGTTAAGACTGATAAGAAACTGATTCCTGTCAAAATGCCCTTTAAAAGTAACTTTTGAAAATGACTTGAAAACATTGCTTGTTCAATTAAAAAGATAACTTTTGACTACTTAAATGACTGTGGATATGTAACTTGGTTCTTCCTCATTACTCAAAGGTAGCTAGCAAATGTAATGAAGCCATTAGTAAGGTTGTGCCAAGCATGCTAAGCAATACACAAATTATGCCTAATTGTCTTGGCATAGCCAGAAGAGGTCTGCTGATGTCTAGAAAAGTGACATGTCAGCAAACTGGGATTTTTGCTGGTATTTTCATATCTCTCCTTAAATGACACCTGTAGTTAATTATTGTCTAACATCATCCCATTAGTGCTGCACAGTATTTTTTTCCATTTCAAGTCTTTATTCACTACGTTGCAAAAAATATATTCTTCTGCTTGAGCCAACTGCTATAATAAAGTGTTCAGTTTTCTTTTTCGCATGGGAGGTTGCACTTGGAGAGGCGCCAGCATTGGAATGCAGGAAACCAGACAGTGTGTTGTAAGATTTTCTTCTTATTGCAAAGTTCATGCTTATGAGGTTCCTGGTACAAGAATAACCACAGCACGACACAAATCCTGTTTTCTTTAGTCATCAGATGCTGTCAGCAAAATCAAAAGATCTCTCAGCAATGTTCAACACAAAACTCCTGTAACTACTATAATGTGCCCTGCTAATTAAACAATTCAAAGAGTGTTTGGTGGTAATGATTAGAATTCCTTATTTTTCCACCTAACCAGCACCATTTGTATAAACTCACTCATTTCCCTAGCTTTCCTTAAAAAGCATCACGGATTTCTTTCTGCTGAAATCTGATTCCTAGATTTGCTTTGATAGAGATTGTAGAATATCTTTATATACTGTTTTTGGCCACCATAAGACGTTGGATGGTTTTAAATTCTTTACTTCTTGTTCCATCTCTTATTTTTGTACTACTTAAGACTGCTGAAGACTTTGAGGAAAGCTGAACATTGGCAGTCTTCTGGCATTTTAGCAAGTCCCAATACAGTTATCATCTCACCATGGCATTAGTTAGCTTTCCATTATTGATTTCTTTATTTCAAGAAATGGGCATTTTAAGTGAGATAAGCAATATCCAATATTATTTCCGTGGCTGCTTATGAACTATATTAAGACTGCAAACGCCCACTTAAGTTATTTACTGGAAAGCAAATGCTGATTCTTTTGGCATAAGGAAGATGGAAAATTTGAGGAAGTAGCACTCTTAACACACATGCCTTAAGAGCAGCCAGACTCCTGGGCTGATCTGCAGGGCAGCCCACGTCATCAGAAGGTTTTAGAGCGGTGGTTCCCAACCTTTATTTGGCCATGCCCCACCTAAGCATCTCTAAAATCCTGATCCCCCCCTCTGTGACGTATAATTCTTATTATTCAAAAAGTTAACTCCTCTTCATGTGGAGGAAAGGCTAAAAGGCTATTCACTGTTAATAACTCATTCTTGAATTACCCCTCATAAAAATCAAATTGCTCCCCTGTGGGATATTTGCATCACGTTGGGACCCTCTGTTTTAGAGGAACAGGACAGAATCTAGTCTTGAAATAACTTAAAAGACTAATAAGTTATATTTTCTGTACTGCAGCCCACATTATACAATGACAATAAAGATTTATCTATCTATCTATTATCAAACACATGATTTTTTTAAAAAAAAACCTAAGCAGGCAGATATTTATAGACATGCTTTGGTGGAAGATAAAGGGGAATGGAAACAAAATGTACAAATAATGGTGGCTGTCTCCGCAGTGGTCACTTAGCAGTTCTTCGGAGTGAGGGCATATTAGAATAGGTAAGAACAGTTATCCAATCCAAGTGCCACCATTAATTTCTAGATAAACTCTGGCGGAGGGAGATTGAAAACAAAGGCCAGCAGGATGAGAAATGAAAAAAGTATAGGCAGGGAAAATTGCTTAAAAAGTCACCAATGAACAGACAAAAGCTATGTGATAATGCAGACATTTCAGTACAGGAAGTTATCTGGCTGTTTGACATATGATGATTGCATCTTTAGTGCTCATTTTCTAGTTTAAGAAAGAAAAGACTGACCTATCCGTGACGCAGTCTAATGGCCAGGAGCAAAATCTCTTCAAGAGATGTTACATTGGGAAATGTTGGGAGTAAAGGTAACTTTGCACACCAATGCCCTGATCCCAGTTTCTTTTTAAAGTGAAAATGTAATAGGTTGGTCCAAAACCAGCTCCAGAGTGATATAGTTTGAGCTTACTTCATAAAAGAAGGTTCTATAGACAGTGCTTTTTACCTACGTATATGTCATTCCTTTCTCATGGTGCTTGACCAATCACTGTTAAATTTTATGCTGTCTTTTAAAGGTTCTCTATCCTGCTTTGGGAGGCCCAAGTAAGATCAGACTGTTAATTGGGGACCAGAAACAGCTTGTACCCCCAGATGTCAGAGCTTTACTCAGTATGGCAAAGGATAGATGTGGGCAGCTGCAATATACCAACATCTGGAGACTCAGCAACCCAATGCCTTTTGCAAACCTTTCAGATATGTAAATATGAAGGCTGAAACACTTGCAAATGAGGCATTTTAGCTAGTTATTAAACGTCAATCAAGTTATCTTTGAGATTCAAAAGCTAGATATATTATTGTAACAGTGCATGTTCCATCTATAAAAGCATAATGGAAATCCAGTCTGTCCCCAAGCCAAATTTGGAAGGTCCAATATCGGTAAAAATGTTTTAGGATTCCGCAGGGAATACGGTGATTAATGTATTTTATTAGTTCTTGCATCAGCAAGGCAATCAAAGACTGTTTTAAAATGTTAAATAGTCTTATCACTGTATTAGTTAGATAGAGAAGAAGCTGAGAGTGGAAACTTACTAGTTTCCCACAAAAAGAACCAAGGCGTTTTGAACAAGAATTAACTTGTGGTTGCTGGCAGGGGGGAAAATTCCACTGGAAATAGTAACAAGTCAAGGAATGCAATTAAACTGAGATGCTGTGCCAAAGCTAAGTAAGTTTTCACTTACTTATCAATCTTGAGAATCATACAATCTGGAAAAGTCTAACATCAGTATTTAGTAAAATGTAAGCAATTCACTTGCCATAAAGCCTTATGGACTTGTATAACTTAAAAGAATGGTCTAAGGCAGGGATTCTCAACGGGCCAAATGCAGCCCACAGCACCATTTCATGTGGCCCCCACCCTCTCCACCATACCCGGAAGTGCCATGTGGTTGAGGAAGGACAAAATGGCCATCCGGCTCCCGAAGCTGTCCGAGGGAACATGACCGGACCCCTGGCTTAAAAAGGTTGAAAACTTCTGGTCTAAGGAATTGGAATACTGTACTATATTGGCCCAACTCACATATTTTAGTTAAAAGGATTGGGAAAAAAGAGAAAGCTCTCTATATAGGACTGTTGCTAAATAATTTACAGCTTTTTCACTGCATCCGTAGATAACTATTCCTTCAGCAGAAAACAGTCTCTTCCAAAGGATGGTGCAAGCATCTCTAACTTGGACAATGAAGCACACAGGAACAAATTTTGAAGGACATACCAAAAGCCACAACTCTGTGGTGTGTAAGGATTTGCAGCTACTGTTCTAAGTCCTGCAGCCTCAAGTTTGGGCACCCCTGTTCTAGCACATGAAGGAACAGGCTGACTTCAATTCTTATCTGGAAAAGTTAGATGGGCGAATAACTTATTAAAGAGTAAGAAAGGGGGACTGAATTAAAAGCAAAGAATTCTAATCAGTGATGGCTCATGCTATAAGCAAAATGTCATGAGGATTTTTTATTGGTTCTACCATCACCGACTACTCATTTGGAAGCTACTATCTATGCTCAATATTTGCATTTTTCATGGAGTGACAGGTCAGAAAAATAGCAATGCACCGTGAATAGATAAGGGTCCTACATAGAAGCGGAAAGGTTGAGTGGAGCATTGAACAATCTACTTTACTGGGGAAAGTAGAAAATTATAACAATAGAAGGATAAAAAGAAATACTGTGCAAATTTTTGAAAAATAATTTAAAAAACATGAACAGTATTACATCCACAGCATGAGTCGTAACTCGCAATCCAGTTTGGTTCGGTTTCTATACCCACTATTACTTACATTACCCTATTTACAAGTCACACTTCAAGATATTCAGTCATGTTTTACAAGTGGAAACAGGCTTCATGTATTCTAAAATGCTCATTTAAAAATGTGTTTGCATAAATATGCATATAAAATATGCATATGGTTAAAACACTCTTCTACCATTATGAACATAAGGAAAATAATCCCATGATGTCTTTAGTCAGACATCTGCCCTCCTACACATTTCCTTCTACCAAACAGCAATAGTTTCTTTTTTACTTCCTTGTCTGGGTTTCAGCCAAGATCAGCACTGCAGAGCAGCTTTCTTAAATTTTTGGTACAAAAATGAGCTGTCACTATAAACAAGTTTCCTACTACATGTGTAAACATACAACATAGAAAATATGTATTTTATATTGTATCACTGTGCAAAAAAATTCAAAGACACAAGACTATTCTCCCCCCACCCCAAGTATCCTGCTATGGTAATAGAGTAGATCCTACTGCCAGGGACTCAATGCTGAATGTCAGGCAGGGTTAAACTAACCTGACAACCCTGAGGGCTAACAACCTTGAGTGGCGAAGTCTGCAGGGAAGGGTGATAGTCCCCAAGTGGATTGAATCCCACTAGAATCCATCTTGATGGAGGGCAGCAGCTTTGTTAATAGTGGCCTGAGGCCAATGAGGAGTTTGTGTGCCAAAAGGGCTCAGGACCAGAAAGTGACTCATGGAAGTGGATCAGTGGTACAGATGTCACGCTGCAATGCAGAAGGAAAATGAAAGGTCACTGTATTATAGACTTAGAATAGTCTTCATGGCTGATCGCCATGAGGATCGCCAATATTGGGATTTGGATATAGCAGAACAAGAAGAAGCATTATTAGCTTTCTCCTCCTTTAAAACAACAACAAAATGGGCAACACAATGCAAATGCAAATATATACTGGCTAAAGCAGGTTTAGAATGGTAAAAGCCTCTTGTAGGAACACAACTGTCCTTGTGGTGATACAATCCATTTGTGCTGGCTGACCTCAGATATTATGGCACAACTGTTATGCTAGCAGAGATCAGCTAGCCATAGTCCAAAGTTGTGCGGAAAAAAGGAAGAGGTGGAGAGGTGAATAAAAACTGTTAGGTTGTACATATGTATTACATGAGACCTCTTCAAAGTGTCTCAAGGAGATTCTTTAAATAAAAAAGTTCCCGACAGAGGAGCTGCTAGAAACCCAAGAAACAAAATACAAAAGAAGAACTAGTTGTGCTCTTGTGTGGATTGTACTCCATTATATTAAAAGGGAATATTCCGATTGTGATTGCACCATAGATAAAGTTAAAGGTTCCCCTTGCTCGAAAGCCAGTCATATCCAACTCTAGGGTTCAGTGCTCATCTCTGTTTCAAAGCCAAAGAGCCAGCACTGTCTGCTTCTGCAGTCATTTCCGTGGTCATGTGGCAGGCATGACTAGACATGGAACACACAGAATGCTGTTTACCTTCTCACCTAAGGGGGTCCCTATTTATCTACTTGCAATTTCTTGCTTTCTTGCTTTCAAACTGCTAGGTTGGCAGGACCTGTGACAAAGGCAGGAGCTCATTCCGTCCTGCAGTACTTGGGAATCAAACTGCTAACCTCCTGCCTTCCAGTCAGTGTCTTAGTCACTTGAGCCACTGCAGTCCTTTAGATGCGTGTACAGAGGCATTATGACACTAGTAATCTTACATTTGATTTCTTTCTTAAAGATTTACTATCTTCTGAAGGGAATGGTTCCCTTTAGTCACCACTGTTAGATTCAACTTGGGAAATAAAAATGTTTATATTATGAATACAATGAACTGAAGACATCAGAAATTTCTTTTCACAAGTGAACTATTGTTTTCAGGGAGTGCAGATGGAAAATGATCCCAAACAAAAGTAACAAAGAACGAAGGTTATGAGTTAACAGCAAAGCACATAGTAATTGGGGTGGAAAGAAGGCATTTCCCTCAAGGAAAGCTGTTGAGTTTAATTGTATGTAAAATATTGCTAAAAACAGCCTTTGTGTTATAGATGGTCAGATATCTCTGTAAAAGTGTTAAAACCTTGATGATTTTTCTGGAACCCAGAAACCTATTTTAAGATACTCAAAAATAGATGAGCTGCAGAATTCTACAGACCAGTTGCTCTTACTCTTTATCATAGTGATGAACCTACATTTTAAAATCCTACAGCAGGGGTCCTCAACCACAAGGTCGTGAATTGGTGCTGGGCCATGGGCTGTCCTGAACCAGGCTGCGGGGGGGGGGGGGGTCGTGCTCAGAGCCCCGATGTCAGCCTTCTATCCTCAGTGTGCTCTGAGTCTGCCCGGTGGGTGGGGCAGGGGTTCAGGCTTCAGACACAGCGATGGCCGGGTGGCCGGGGCCCTCCTCCATGTTGCTTAACTGCAGCAGGGCTCTGCCCCCGCCTGCGTGCAGTGTGATGCCTTGCTGCCCGAGTTGGGCGGTGTGGCTGGCAGGCCTTGTTTTTGGGCTGCAGCAGAGCTCCTCCCTCTACCTGTGCGCAGTGTGCACTTTGTCATATTCTCTTGTGCACTTGCGCTACCTGGTCCCGCCGGCCCCACTTGCTGGTCCGTGGAAAGGTTTGGCATGAAGCCAGTCCGTGGTGTGGGAAAGGTTGGGGACCCCTGCCCTACAGGGTGAAAACCACATGGCGAATGTTTGTGTGACTAATCTAGAATGGGAAAAACAGTAAATAAGGAAAATTAGCTCTCCCTCTTGCCTGGTGCTTCTGCTCCCAGTGTATCCTAAAATGACAACTACACATAATATATCACTAAATAAGAGGAATCACTAGAAATGGTGCTCATTTACATTGCTTTAAAACATTTAAATAAATGAATAAATGCATAGATAAAGACTCCATCTGGAACATACATGTGAATGATTTCAAACTATCAGTACTACATACTAGATACTGTATAGATCTGTCAAAAGCCGTTAGTATTTTCCTTCTATCCAATCTGTAATTTCACTGATTGGTATTGACAGGTTGTGGTTTGCAAAAAAAATATATCAATAAAGTGGCAATCTACGTGCATATTTAGAGTAAAATAAATTAACCACACAAGATTTGCAAACAAGACAGACAATGCACATATGTGAATCAATGGTCTTCAACTTTTATCTCACTAATATTCTTCAGTATTCTTTTATTAGGCAAAGTGGTCCAGGTTTCTATTTCAAGATGTGTTACATTGAAATATGTTATGGTGCCATATTAAGAAGGGAAATACAGCAGTGCTGTATTGTATGTATGTTTAAAGTTCTGGTACAAATAATAAATAGTATCTATAATCAGTACAAAGTCTAAAATGGTTTTAAATCTGGAGTGTTTTTTTCAATCAACACTTAACTTATTATCTAGTGTGCAAGTTATATGACAAGTCACCATGAGGTTTGAAATCAGGCCCTATTAAGGGTGCCAATCCTTCATTCAATCAGTCATAAAAATGTGGTTCACTAGAAAAAATAATAATGAAAATTGTAAGTCTAAAGGCACAAAATAGCATAGCTGCGCTAATAGAAATTTGTAAACAGAGAACTGGTTGAATTTGGAAAATTCAAACCAAAGAGAATTTTCAGAAGGCATTTGAAGCAGGCTTTTCCCTAGCCAACTCCCTTAAAGACCCAAAAGGTTTTGAATGTCTACAACAAATGCACTAAAATACCATATTTCAAAAAAGCAGTAAGGCAAATAGTATAATCATTATCTCAAAATATTACAATGGTAGTGTAGGCATTTGGAGTATAACTTAGTTACAATGTATGGTAGAGACTCTACTAAACAGATATAATTATTTCCATCTTATGCAATGATTAGGTTCTGCTGGAATCCAGAAGAATCATCCTGGTAAAGCACACCAAGAAGTTCCAACAGTATTTGAGGATGGTGTTTGTCTCTGCTGCTTACTCCATTGGCAATCCAAGAAATATCCACCATACCAAGTTCAAGAATTAAGCAATATTAAACACTGTCATACTTGTGAAGAGCTTCTTCTAATTTTTGTGTCACTTTTTGGAAAAAAATTATTTGCTGTTGTAAGAAATGCTGCATCTGCGATTTGAAGTCCCTAACTCGGATTTTGTGGAAATGGTGAATTTCTGCCAGGGTGGCAAAAGAAATAATATTGCAACGATCTTGAATGCCATCAGCCTTCTGGGCTTCCATCTTCCCTTCTTCGACGTGCCGCTTACTTTCCTTGACTTTGGTAAGGGCTCCTGCATAATGAAAACAAAACAAAATATTAGATTAAAAGGCAGGAGGAATATACCGTAATTTAAAAGCATGTTACTATATTTCAGGAGTTCTCAACCCCGGTCATGCTCTCTCAGACAGCTTCGGGGGCCAGATGGCCATTTTGCCCTTCCTCCATGACATGGCATTTCCTGGTGTGGTGGAGGCTTTGGGGGGCAACATGAAATGGTGCCGTGGGACGCAGGTTGAGAATCCCTGCTATATTTGCTGACAGAGGTCTAAAGAACTCTGAAACTGTATCATAATGAGCAAAATGTAATAGCTCCATTGATGCATAGTTATAACCTGTGCTTGTCTTCTTGCAGTTACAAAGATGCTTACGAAAGGGTTTTCATGGCGGGGAGGAGGGATTGTCTACTTATTCCTTTACATGTGTTTAAAATTATTTTCAAGAGATTTTTATTAAGTACTTTTTAATTAATGTTATTTGATTTCCAGGATTTTCTAGGTACAGTAAAACCCCTACTTATGAAAAAAAGTCCGTTCCATAGGCTTTTGCTTAAATCGTTTTTTATTTAACTCGAACCAAACCCATAGGAAAATTATTATCTTACGTAACTCGAAGCAAACCCATAGGAAAAATGAAATTTTTATGTAAATCAAAGCAAACCCATAGGAAAAAGAATCTTTATGTAATCTTCTTTTAAACCAGGGGTTCTCAAACTTTTTACGTTGGGGGCCGGGTCATGCTTCCTCAAACAGTTGAGGGGGCCGGACTGGTGGTTTCCCCTTTTGTAAACACTACCGTTTACACTACCGGGACTGCAGTGGCTCAAGTTGCTAAGACGCTGACTGGGAAGCGGAAGGTCAGCAGTTCGATTCCCGAGTACTGCAGGACGGAAATGAGCTCCCGTCTTTGTCCCAGCTCCTGCCAGCCTAGCAGTTTGAAAGCAAGAAATTGCAAGTAGATAAATAGGGACCACTTCGGTGGGAAGGTAACAGTGCTCCATGCGCTCTGGTGTCTAGTCATGCCTGCCACATGACCATGGAAACGTCTGCAGAAGGAGACAGCACTGGCTCTTCGGCTTTGAAACAGAGATGAGCACTGAACCCTAAAGTCGGATATGACTGACTTATGAGCAAGGGAAACCTTTAATGCTCAAAAGTTGCATGCCCTGCTTTTGGTGTTTACATAAGCATTTGGTTGGCTCTTGTGGGAAAGAGAATACTGAGTTAGAAAGAGCTTTGGTCAGACACAGCAGAGCGTTCCTTCTAGTCCTGAATACATTACAATATAAAGGTCAGACTAAACTATGAAACTGAACAACAACAACAACAAAGTATGTAGTATGAATTAAATAGGTACTGCAATGGCTCAAGTGGTTAAGACGCTGAACTTGATGACAGGAAGGTCAGCAGGTCAGCAGTTCGAGACCCAAGTGCTTCATGATGGAGTGAGCTTCCGTCCCTGTCCTAGCTCCTGCCAACCTAGCAGTTCAAAAGTAAGAAATTGCAAGTAGATAAATAGGTACCACTTCGGTGAGAAGGTAAACAGCATTCCTTGCACTCTGGTGTCTAGTCATGCCTGCCACATGTCCATGGAAATGTGTGCAGATGCAGACAGGGCTGGCTCTTTAGTTATAAACAGAGATGAGCACTGAATCCTAGAGTCAGATATGACTGGCTTTCGAGCAAGGACAACAAATAGAGCTGAATTGGAGTCCCATCAATTCTTTCTACTAAATCTCACTAACATAAGCTGGATATGACATTTTATTGCAGACTGTGGACAATCTGCTTGCAAAAAGCAACAGTATATACAGTATTGTACATAGCCCAAAGGTCTGTTACATGAATGTTAACAGCAGTGTAAGACAAATCGGAAGTTATGATGCAATTGATTAAAAATGTCCTTCCATCATGAGTTTCCATTTCCCTTTATTTGTTACAAGTGTATTTTGCTTTCAGAACTTCTTCTTACCACAGTAATACTTGTAAATAGTAAATGTTAAACATTTTCCTTTTTTTCCTCTATTTTATTGTTTGCTGTACTATTTTTATTAGACTTAGATAGCACTGCTAGAGCTTAACTACTTGTAATAGTTTGGGATCTGTTGACTGAGCTTCTGAACTTTTGAAACTTAATTACTCAATTACTTAATTACTGTAGGGTTCCTCACATTTCTTATAGGGTGACATACTACTTAATTCCCAATGCTCCTAGCTTCAAAAACAAAACAAAACACGGTTTGCATTACAAACTGTATACAAATTCCAGAAACTACCTTAATAAACCATTCCACAGCAGAAACAGATCTACATCTTTTCCGGTAATGATCTAATTCACACAGCTGATTTCAAAAATCTACACAACAACATGAGTAAAATCAACAGATTAAAATTACAATGAGGTGGATGCTCTTTATTTATTCAATTATCTATACCTATAAAGGAAAGGCATGACCATACGTGTCCGGCAGGCGTGGCCACACCCCTGTAGCCTATCCCGTAATACTCGGCACACACCTACCTTGTTTCCCGGACATCAGCCCCGCGAGGGTCCGGAGGTGGGGCCTATGCCCCACAAAACTGGCGAAAACGGCTGCGTACGCGTGAGGCGGCCACGTGCAGGGGAAGCGCGGAGCACAGAACGTTTGCAGTGGGTAAAATGTCCACCAACAGATCCATGGCTCCTCACACCCCAGCCCAGTTTAAATAGAGAGCTTGCACACACAACAAAGGTACAATCGTCATCCCTCACCAGGGATGCAAAGCCGCCAGAGGCAGCCGCAGCACCCCTCCTGTAGCTGCCGCCCGCCGCCCACCACCACGTAAGCGCTGCTACCCAAGGCATCCTTGGGCTCGCCTCATCCCCGCTGCCCGAGCAAGCCTCTGCTTCGCCATGACCGGGAACGCAAGGCCGCCAGAGGTGGCCGCAGCACCCCTCATGCCAATGCGGCCCGCCCGGCAGGCTGCTTTCCATCAGGGGATGCACCTCCCCGGACAGATAGCAGTCTGTCAGCTTCCCTCTCCGCCTCGCTGTTTCAAAGCCAGCTACAAAACAGCGACGTGGAGAGGGAAGATGCTAGGCAGGCTGCTTTCTGTCCGGGGATGCACCTCCCCGCACAGATAACAGCCTCAGCCTCCCAAAACAAATTACATTTACAGCATCCTCTCTTTAACATAAATTGAAACAAAACTCTGCTAAAAAAAATCACTTAACAAATATCACATATCAAATAACAAGCCTCAAAATCACAGGAAACTCGCATCCAAAATACACACACAGATAAATACACAACAACCAGATAAACATTTCATAATAAAGCATATACTTTCCCACAATAAAAAAACAATATAAAACCCCTAGTTTATGTACAATTTCTTGCTGAATGATGCGGCCATCTCAGGGAGAGATGTGAAGAAGGTTCCACACAGACCTTGATTTGTCTATGCTAAATTCAAGATGTGTATATCAACTTTTGTTTACCAGTTTACAAGGAAGCACGTAGT
Organism: Bradypodion pumilum; assembly: GCA_035047305.1. Classification (NCBI taxonomy): domain Eukaryota; kingdom Metazoa; phylum Chordata; class Lepidosauria; order Squamata; family Chamaeleonidae; genus Bradypodion; species Bradypodion pumilum. The sequence continues at coordinate 37,080,853 of JAWDJD010000002.1, read as the reverse complement.
CTCCCCCCTCCCCCATCTTGCTGATGCTCTACTTGTTGATATGTAGGCTTTACATATAAGCAGGGAGGAGAAATGACAGATGAAGAAGCAAAGCTAAGCACTCCCTTATAACTAAAGAAAAATAGTAATGGTAAAGGTCACTCTTGCTAGTCGTATCCAACTCTAGGCTTCAGTGCTCATCTCGGTTTCATAGGTTATGTGGCAGGTATGACTAGACACCGGAGTGCATGGAACGCTGTTTATCTTCCAGCCGAAGTGGTCCCTATTTATCTACTGTACTTGCAATTTCTTGCTTTCAAACTGCTAGGTTGGCAGGAGCTGGGACAAAGATGGGAGCTCATTCCGTCATGCAGTATTCGGGTATTGAACTGCTGACCCACCGCCTTCCAGTAAGCATCTTAACCACTTGAGCTCTACTTGCAATTTCTTACTTTCAAAGTGCTAGGTTGGCAGGATCTGGGACAGAGACAGGAGCTCACTCCGTCATGCAGTACTCAGGTCTTGAACTGCTGACCGGCCGACCTTTGAGTCGTCAAGTTCAACCTCTTAACCACTAAGCCACCAGACTTGTGTGCTAGTGCCTGAAAAGGGCTTGTGGCTTGATGAATGTTTTAAACAAGCCAGCTGTGTCCAACTCTCAGGGATGGTGCTCATCTCTGTTTACAGCCAAAGAGCCAGCACTGTAAGCATCTGCAGACATTTCCGTGGTCATGTGGCACACAATGCTACCATCCCATCAAAGCAATACCTTAAAGAGGATGTTCCCCTAAATTCCAAGTCACTTCCACAAATCAAAAAGCATGAGTGTGCTAAGTGCCTTCCCCTTGAGTTACAACGTCTATTTATTAAAGGTTAGTTTTTGTTGGAAAGAATGGGCTGGATTGAATCCATATAGTTATACTTAGAACAGACTTAGTGAAATCAAATGGTCCTTAAATTACTCATGAATAATTTAAGACTATCGATTTCAAAGAGTCCGCTCTAACTATGACTAAGATAGGAATGAGCCAATCCAATGATCATTAGATGGGGGAAGTCTGGTACTGTAGTAACAATCTCTACAGTGGAACAGATGTTTTTTTACAGTAGAATAGATGTTATGACAGACTGATATTGTAATGGATATTAACCTATTAGCAAAGTTCCTAGAAATCTTGAAAAGGACAGGTCAAAGATAGCAAAAGTGGACACTTGCATTTATAAAGATGTTTATCCAAAACATTTATGGTTTTAATTTCAAAGTATGTTTTCCACAATAGTATTTTTATAAAAGCTGTGTACTGCATGTCAGGAGGAAAAACTATTTATCATTGCTACAAACAGGGCAGTGAATGTTTCACTTATTCATTAAAAGGAATAGGACCAAATACCAATTAACATAGAAATTATTCTCTGTTAGCCACTACATTGTGAAAATAAGATGTGTAGCAATATATCTCTTCTAGAACTGGTGATAGATGGAAATTCTGCTAAAAAAAATTTCCTCTGAAAAATTTAGACAGCATTGTCTTGTTGACTCTAGAAAGCTGTGAAACATAAAAATAAATAATTCACAACATTCATTATAGTCATACTATGGGCAAATAATAAGAATAGTAAATATTTTCATCTCAAGATTCTATTTGTCATAGTCCACAACAAGTAGCTTGGTAGCAGGTTTGCAGTTTGGAGTACAGTGAATTCTTTTTCTGAAGAATGACAAACATCAGTTCAAAATGGATACATTATGATACTACTACAGTAAAACCCCGACTTACATATGCCTCGAGTTACATAAAATTCTACTTACATAATGGTTTTGTGCTAAAACCATGTCCCGATTTACACGATTTCCTATGGGTTTGCTTTGAGTTACATAAAGATTCTTTTTTCTATGAGTTTGTTTCGAGTTATGTAAAAATAAAAGTTTTCATTTTTCCTATGGGTTTGCTTCGAGTTATGTAAAAAAAAATTCCCTATGGGTTTGCTTCGAGTTACCTAAAAAAACGATTTAAGCAAAAGCCTACAGAACTGACTTTTTTTTCGTAAGTAGGGGTTTTACTGTACTGCCTTTGCAGCATGTTTCCATTTATGTATCTACTAGCAAGGGTTGCCCGGCGTTGCCGGGCTTTTCCCCCCGTGTTTTTTAATTAAAAATGAGCCAAATTTTTTTTTTTGCAATAGTGTTACATTGTGTTGGAAGGTTAAATTGTGTTGTTTTTTTTTAAAAATTGCTTAGTCTGTAATTTTAATTTTTTAAATGTTTATTTATGTTAAATTTGTTTGGCTTGGCTGTTATTAACTGTGATCTGCTTTTTTGGTTTTTTTTTTAGGATTAATAAAAGAAGAAAGTATGATATAATAACTCAGCACAGGATTTTTTAAAGTTTCTATTGTATTTTATTGACATATATTTGTGATTTGTGTGAAAGTGTGTTTAGTGTAATTTTTTTACTTGTTTTTTTTGGTGTGACCTTTTGTGTAAAATTGTGAATTTGTGTTTTGTTTGGGGCTGTTGTGTGTTTTTGAATTGTTTTTACTATTGTGGCCAGCAGGTGGTGCTGGTAGGGGTTATTGTATTTTGACTTTTGTTTCTCTCCTGGCCTCTGGGTGGAGCTTCTTCTGGTAAGTAGGGTCTTTCTGTATTCATTTCTTTTCCAGTCCTGGTGGAGGTAGCACCTGTTTTGGTAAGTTTGCTTGTTTTCTTTCTTTTGTGTGTGTGTGTGGGTGGGGGGGGGGAGGGGGGGTTGGAGTTTGTATTTTTTGTCTGTTTGTTTTGTTTTTGATTGTGTCTTTGTTTACTTCGTATTGTTTTTGGTGTTTTTGTTTTTGTGTATTTTTGGCTGTGTTTGAGTGTTTTTAGTAATTTTTAAAAAAATATTTATTTGGTGGTGGGGAAGGTACGTGGTCATTGGGGGTTTGGAAGGGTGGGCTAGGTGGTGGGGAGGGGGCATGGTCGTTGGGGGTTAGGAAGGGTGGGCTAGGTGGTGGGGAGGGGGGCATGGTCATTGGGGGTTAGGAAGGGTGGGCTAGGTGGTGGGGAGGGGGGCATGGTCGTTGGGGGTTAGTAAGGGTGGGTTAGGTGGTGGGGAGGGGGGCTTTATTGTTTTATGGTGCTTTTTGTGTGTAGTTGTGAAAGTAGATCGGGGTTTCCCCTTTAATATCAGTGGGTGGGGCTTGCGACCCCCCTCTCCGCTTGCTCCCTTGGGGTTGGGAGGTTTGTGGGGACAAAAGAGGTATGTCCCCCCAACTCTTCTGGACCCAGTAGACCAGGCACAGTGGATCGATTCCCTCCCCCCCTCCTGAAAACAACTCCGTTTTTAAAGAGTAGGAAAGACGGAGTTTTTTTAAGGAGGGGGGTGGGAATCGATCCCCTCTCCCTGGTGTCCTGAGTCCAGAAGGGTTTGGGAAACATTCCCCTTTTGTTCCCACAAACCTCCCAACCCTAGGGTAGCCAGCGGAGAGGGGGATCGCAACCCCCACCCACTGATATTAAAGGGGAAACTCCAGTCGGGTCCTTCAGGCGCCGTGGGTGAGGGATAGAAAGGCGGCTGGTGTGTGTTTGGCTGTGACGCGGTGAGTTGTTTTTCTTTTTAATTTTTCGGGCGCCATTTTCCTCAGCGTTCTGCGTGCTCATGGCGCGCAGGACGCTGGGGCTTGTAGTAATGGGTTGGTGCTTTCTGTTTGTGCTGCGTTTTTTTAAAATGGTTTTATTTTGATTGGCTGCGGCGCGTTTCCGAACGCTGCCCTGTGCGAGAGCCTCTCAGCCTGATTGGCTCTGGCGCGGCGCGGCGCAAGGAATGTTGGGAAGTGAAGTTGTTTCCCTTTCTTCGCGTTTGTGGGGCTGTTGCCCCACTGCTGGTTTTTTCAATCCTTCGTTGACCTGCGTACCCAGATCGGCCGTGTGCACGAAGGGTGAGTGCAGGCAAGTAGGGCGAGGCATAGCAACCTATAGCCAGTTCCAACGGTTAACCCTTGGATTTATAGGTTAAGATAAAGATATAATAGAAGTGAAGTCATAGGATGAAACCCTGTTGCCAGGAAGATAATTAGCCATTAGTGTTATTCAGTAGCAAAATACTTTTATCCTACTGCTTTTATGGGTTTCACAGAATGAGATTACAGTACAGTGATACTTCATACAACGTCCAAACTTAGTTCCACAAGTTTGGACTTTATACGGATTTGGACTTTGTATGAGGCATGCAAAATCCTAGCTGTGATGCCTCGTACAATGTCCAAAACCTTGCCGCGATGCCTCGTACAATGTCGTTTCCATAGAGATACATTGTACTGTAACAGCACAGACTTTAGGGCAAAGTCAAGGAAACAGACAGGAAACTGACAGAACTTTAAGAAATCATTCTCTAAAGGCTAAATACATTACAAAAACATTTCAAACAACCCTGATTGTCCAAAAACCTGAAGAATGTTGCAAAAATTCCAGGAATGCTTCTAAAAATCCTGACGAAAAATTCAAAAAAATCCAAATTTGTGCTCAACATCACTCCTAAACACTCTTTGCCTCATGCAAAACCCACAAGAGCAATGCACGCATGTGTCCTGCCTTTTATACTGTCCAGGCACAATGCAAACTGGGGAAAACCCCAATACCTCATACAAAGTCACAGTGACTATGAGGCAACATTTTTCACGGAATTAGGCGGTGTTGTATGAATTCGATGTTGTACGAAGTGGACTTTGTATGAGGTATTACTGTATTTGCAAGTCAGTAAGGCCACAGGATTGAAAGTGAAGTCTTTCATCTCCAAAAATCTTCCCCTGTTAATGACATCTGCAGGCATATCTGTATCAACAGGATTTTAGCCACAAAATAGCTATGAAACACATTCTAGTACATTCACTTCTTTTCTCATTAATAAATAACTTTCTTCTTCTTACTTGGCAAGTTGTAAACTATAAAGAATTCCTCATAAACCAATATACATACAGTAAAACCGCAACTTACAAATGTCTTGAGTTACATAACATTTGACTTACATAATGATTTTGTGTTAAAATCATGTCCCGATTTACACAATTTCATATGGGTTTGCTTCGAGTTACATAATTCCCCCCCCCCCTTACGGGTTTGTTTCGAGTTACCAAAAAAATCGATTTAAGGAAAAGCCTATGGAACAGACTTTAACTTCATCTATGTGGAATGTGAGAAGATAATCGGTTTCAAAACCAAGTCTTAGTCTTTTGATTTAGGACAAACATAAATTTCAAAATAAAAAAATCCTATCCTATTAAACAAGCATTTAAATATGTGTGAAGTGAATTTCTTAACTTTTTTTTAAGGCCAGCAATGAAGATCCATTGGGCTGGATACAGTTTTGGGCTGTACACCCTCTTCCTCATTTGGTTTTATCATAACATCTTTTCAGAATCTGTTGCACACAGAACCCAATAAACTAGTCCTCAAACATTTGTGAGTTCAAAAAGCAATTTCTGAGCTTCTCTTTTTTAAACAGAATATATTGAGGATTGAGAATAGATTAAATCTGATGTGGAAGAAAATATTTTACTCACACCACTGGGAATTTCTTAATTAGAAAAGGTAAATTCCCCCCCCCCTGTACTTACATCATTCTAGCACCTGCACTGAAATTCCTTTTAAACTGCTCTTCTACTGAACTCATTCCTTCCTGCAGTACTTGGGAATCGAACTGCTGACCTTCCGCCTCCCAGTCAGTGTCTTAGCCACTTGAGCATCTGCAGACGTTTCCGTGGCCATGTGGCACACAGAACACTGTTACCATCCCATCAAAGCAGTACCTATTTATCTACTTGCAATTTCTTGCTTTCAAGCTGCTAGGTTGGCAGGAGCTGGGGCAGAGTCGAGAGCTCACTCCGTCATGCAAAACTTGGATATCGAACTGCTGACCTGCCAACCTTCCAGTAAAGTTCAGCGTCTTAACCATTAAGCCAATGTGGACCTCAATTTATTCTTGTACTTAATGCTAAATCCAGTGATAAAAATCTTGGTAAACAAAACTTAAATGTTTAATCTAAGTGCTTAGTCCAAGGATTGGAATTTTCTGAACTGTAAATCAGTTGTGAACCACAAGAGCTTTACGTTTATATGTTTTTTTCTGCACTAATCTCTAATTTATGATGCATTTTTACAAGCAAAGAAGACCTTTCTCTTCAGGCAGCCTTTCTCTCCATGACCATCTAGCTATGTAAGAGGGGGTTGTTAAAGCAAGATTGTCTGTATTTTGCTGCTTTTAAAAGTCTTTTTAGTATTGTTTTATGTACTCTTTTTCATATGTCTGTTTAATTCTCTTTTAATATATTTACAGCAGGGGCTGTGGGGGCTCAGTGGTTAAGAAGCTCACCTTGTTAGCTGGAAAGCTGGCAAGTTGGCAGTTTGAGACCCGGGTACTGCATGACGGATTGAGTGCCTGTCTCTGTCCCAGCTCTTGGGGACACGAAAGGAGCCTCATTTGGGCATTCCGAGCAGAGTTTATTCCACAAAAATCTTTTCAACTCAGAATAATTTCTGACACAAGATCATTATTATTACTGTATATTGTTACGGTTGTTAGCTTCCATACTGTCTTTTAAATAATGTAAGACAACTTTTAAAAAATACATTAAAACAATAAATCAATAATGAATATCCTGAATAGAACTGAATTGCGGTTTGTAGGCAGGAAATGGAACTGAGGATCTCTGGAGGTAAAAAGCTATTACACAAATTGAGGTGTGCTTTTAGGCAGGAGAGCTGTCACATGGAACGGAGTTATGTTTTGCAGGCAAGAGAGTGGTTGTATGTGCTCGAGTATGCCTTGCAGGCAGGATAAATGAAATGGCACTGCATGCGCAACATTACAATAACAATTTTGAAGTTCTTTTATAAAATGCAAAAAAAGTTTAATGCTTCATTTCCAACAACACAAATGTTTTAGTCTGGCTTCCTAGCAAGGTATAGTTGATTGCTCCCTGTGAGCCTCAAATCTCACATCAATAAACTTATAGGACATAAAATAAGTCTCATATTCATTAATGAGCATCATATTTATGCTCATTTGGTCTGCTAAAAATGTAGTGCAAAATGACAGACCCAACTTTTGCATTTCTGAGATTGCTAAGAGGTTGGTTAAGAGGGTTTCTCAATATTCATTGAGAAATATTTATTAACGCTGAATGAATTAGTGGGGGACCACTCACACAAGTGAAAAGTAAGTGTCCATGCATACTATTAAATGGAATTTCAGATACGTCTACATATCCTTTTTTGGCAAGTGACACCACTTGGAGAAGGTTTAATTAATGTAAGCTATTTCACAGAGCTAAGCATGGACCTTCAATCAGCTTTGGCCCTTAATAGACTTGGTAAAGTATAAATATAGGTATATCAAGATAAATAGCTTTTGAAAATGATAGCACACTAAAAAGCTGTGCTTCTCCATTTTGTCAAGAATCTGATCAGTGACCTGAGAACAAAATTCTGACCTAACATGAACCATTTTTAGCAGGCACATAAATAGTTTCAGATAATGCTTCAGCTGGTATTTGAAATATACACTACTAGCAAAGGTTGCCCGGCGTTGCCGGGCTGTTTTAAATGGTGTTTGAAAGTTTTTGTTGTTGTTGTTGTTAATGTTTGTAAAGAAGAGGTTAATCTATATTTGAAATTTTTAAAATTTTTATTTATACAAATTTTTTTTGATGGCCTGTTTTAAACTGTGATGAGTTGTGTTTGGTGTTTTGGTTTTGTGGATGAAAAAAAGAATAAAGGATGAGATACTTTTTTGAAAAACTCTTGGGGCCTTTTGTGTGGGGCTATTGTGTCTTTTTGAATTTTTTTTATTATTGTGGGCAGCAAGTGCTGCTGGTAGGGGTTATCTTGTATTTTGACTGTTTTCTCTCTCGTGGCCTCTGGGTGGAGCTTCTTTCAGTAAGTAGTCTCTTTCTTTATTTATTTCTTTTCCAGTCGTTGTGGTGTGAGGTCGTGTTGTGGTGAGTTAGCTGTTTTTCTTTATTTGGAGTGGTGTTGGTGGTTGGATTTTTTGGTGTTTGGCTGGGGGCTGGGTGTGTTTGGAAATGTTTGTTGTTGTTTACTTTTTTGGTGTTATTTTTGTTTGTTTTTGTGTATTTTTGAATGTTTTTGATTGTTTGTTTTTGTGTTTTTTGGTGTCCTGGGGGGGATCCCCTCTCAGACAGACTCCTTTGTTCCCCCCCACCCTCTGAACCCCAGGGGCACCAGTAGAGAGGGGGATTCCCCCCCACCCTGTTTTTAAAGAGAAGAAACCACTTCTCTTTTACATGGGGCATGTGTGTGTGTGTGTGGGGGGGGGTGAGGGAATCCCCTCTCTGCCGGGTCCCCTGAGGTCAGGAGGGTGGGGGAGACAGACTCCTTTTGTCCCCCCGCCCTCTGAACCCCAGGGGAGCCAGTAGAGAGGGGGATTTCCCCCCCAACTCCGTTTTTAAAGAGAAGAAACCACTTCCCTTTTACATGGGGCGTGTGTGTGTGGGGGGGTGAGGGAATCCCCTCTCTGCCGGGTCCCCTGAGGTCAGGAGGGTGGGGGAGACAGACTCCTTTTGTCCCCCCCACCCTTTGAACCCCAGGGGAGCCAGTAGAGAGGGGGAGCACAACACCCCCCACCCACCCAGTGATATTAAAGGGGAAACTCCGATTAGGAGCTTCAGGCGCCGTTGGGGAGGGGGGCTTTGTTCCCCGCGGCTTGTCGGACTTGCTCTCCCGGTGTTTTTGTTTTTGCTTTATTTCTTGGGTGCCGGCTTCCTCAATGTTCTGCGCGCTCATGGCGCGCAGGACGCTGGGGCTTGTAGTTATGGGTTGGTGCTTTGTGTTTGTGCTGCGTTTTTTTAAAATGCTTTTCTTTTGATTGGCTGCGGCGCGTTTCCGAACGCTGCGCCGTGCGAGAGCCTCTCAGCCTGATTGGCTCTTGCGCGGCGCGAGGAATGTTGGGAAGTGAAGTTGTTTCCCTTTCTTCGCGTTTGTGGGGCTGTTGCCCCACTGCCGGTTTTCTCAATCCTTCGTTGACCTGCGTACCCAGATTGGCCGTGTGCATGAAGGGTGAGTGCAGGCAAGTAGGGCGAGGCATAGCAACCTATAGCCAGTTCCAACGGTTAACCCTTGGATTTATAGGTTAAGATATAATCTAACTTGCTTTAATAGCTACACTGACACAAATTATGACCTGAATCAGTGAGTCATCAAGCCAAATGCAGACCACCTGTCACATACTGTATATTCATTCACCAAGAGGTCAATAATCCTTGTTTTCCCCCCATTACTCTTCCCATCTTTATTTCTCTTGCCACCTCTTGGATTGCTAAATTGCATTTAGCATGGTGGGGCACAAATTGTACAAGCTTAATCTACAGGACGTCCCAAAAGTCACCATAGGTAAAGGTCACCCTTGCTCAAAAGCCAGTCATTTCTGACTCTAGGGTTCAGTGCTCATCTCTGGTTGTAGCCAAAGAGCCAGCACTATCTGCGTATGCAGATGTTTCCATGGACATGTGACAGGCATGATTGGACACCGGAATGCACAGGACACTGTTTACCTTCCCACCAAAGTGGCCCCTATATATCTACTTGGAATTTCTTCCTTTCGAAATGCTAGGTTGGCAGGAGCTGGGACAGAGATGGAAGCTCACTCCACCATGCAGTACTTGGGTCTCAAACTGCTGACATGCCAACCTTCCAGGTATCAAGTTCAGCATCTTAACCACTAAGTCACTGCGGTCCCTAAGTCACCATAAATAGGAACAATTGCATAACAACAGATACGTTGCCACGTGTTAGCCATGAGTGGGGGAGAAGATTTCGTGTGTGTGTGTGTGTGTAGAAAGAGGTGGCCAGCATGTAGAGAATATTTTGTAAAATTTTGCAATGAATATTTTGCACATAAAGGTACACTTAGTTACAATTTCCCATTTTTCCTATGCATGGTGTCGTTTGGGACACCTGCTACAACATTGAGATAATGACAGAAAAATGATCTACAGTGGCTTTACATCTAGGCTGATTAACATTCATGTGCATGTGGCCAAGAACCTGTTTCAACATTACCTGAACTACAACTATTTCCCATTTTTAATAGACTTAACACCTGCCATCATGAATCAATGGCATACATTAATTCTTCTTAGGTGGTCTAAGTTACAAGCTATTCTTTCGAAGGGTTGGCAGACATCCATACTCTTAGCTTCAAGATACTGTATAGTCCCTACCTCCATCTGTGCAGCTCTGATTAGCATTTTTGTCAATAATCTATCTACAAGTATTGTTCTAAGGGAATGCATTTTGTATTTTCTGGCATATAAGACTACTTTTTAACCCCGAAAAATCTGTGCCAAAGTCGAGGGTCGTCTTATAGGACAGGTACTTAACTGCAGCTTGTTTCCCCTTGCTTCATATGTCCGGCGCATATGGTGGGGGGTGCCGCGGCCGAGTCCCTGCTCTGTGCGGGGAGTATGAAGCAAGGGGAAGCAAGCTGCACACATCTTCCTGTACCTAGAGGAGGAGAATGTGAGCGTGGATTGGCTCTCCACCAGAACCTGCCCATTCGACTCAGAGGGCTGCACGTCTTCGGGTTGAGTGTGGGTTAATTTTTATTTGGTGTGCATTGGAAGAGAGGTAGTCTTATACAGCAACTATATTCCAAACTCTATATTTTAACTGGAAAAGTTGGGGGTCGTCTTATATGCCCAGTCGTCTTATACGCCGGAAAATACGGTATTTAAATACTTAAAATAAATCTACATGCTATTTCAATGTAATACAGAACCTAACACTTGAGATATTTCTTCAAAGAACTCTTTCTACAAAAGTTTGATATATGTTGTAACCAAAAATGGTTTTGCCATAGTGGAGAGTATGTCTGGTGGCTTAAACTGACACAAGACCTCCTGCACTCTCTAGTTTTCCAGTCCATACTCCAGTGATGGTGAACCTTTTAGAGTCTTGAGAGGCCAAACTGCAACCAAAACCCACTTATTTAGCGCAAAGTGCCAACACAGCTACAGGGAAGGGAGGAAACTTCCATTGGATTGCTGGACAGAGCAAACTCTGTGCTGAGGGGAGGAAGTGTTCTCATCAGACTGCTGGGCAGAGTAAACTCTGTGCTGGGGCAACTGCATGGGTGCCCACAGATAGGGCTCCGAGTGCCACCTCTGGCACACGTGCCATAGGTTCGCCACCACTGCCATACTCCATTTTCATCCAGGTTGCACAACACTTTGAAACGTTTGTATCAGCCTGATCAGAACAAGTGTAGACGTGTGTAAGTGGTTAAGGAGGATTTGTGATAACAGAGTTGCCCTAAATTAAGAGAGTGCAAGCATCCCAGTACAACCTGCAGAGGATCTACATTTCTATAAAGAGGAACACTAACATTGGATTGTTCTAGTGGTCTTTTTATACACTTTTCTTATAGAATGGAGTTTAATTAATTTAGGGCAGAGGTTCCCAACATTTTCCCGCCAAGAGCCAGACCTGCTCCCAACACTCAGCTGTGAGGGCCGAGACACTGCTGTAAGCTCCGCCCAGCACCAGAAGTCCCCAACCGCTGTGGTTTAGCTGCCGAAACCCAGTGGAGAAGCAGCAAAAGAAATTCCAAAATGGAGCAAAAATGCTCCAAAAAGCCTCCCACTGCCCTGGGAAGTAGCAGAGGCTGTGCAAGAAGCTGCAAAAATGGCGTGATTGCAGCAGCCACCACAGTAAGTGACATATTGGGATTTCTAGTGGTGGTGGTAGCTTCTGGAGGTCCTGGGGTGGCTACAGCAGGCCGTATTAATGAGCACCATAGGCCGGATTAGGTCCATGGGCCATAGGTTTGGAAGCCCTGATTTAGGGTAGCAATATTTTAAACAATGATTTAAGATATGCAAATTACTGACAGAAAACAATAATAACTTGAGACAAACATCAATGAAAGTGTCAAAGCAGGGCTGTGTTTGAACATTAACAAGACGAAAAATCATGACTACAGAAGAATTGCACAACTTCAGGGTTGACAATGAAGAAATAGAAAGAGTGAATGACTTAGTATACCTAGGTTAGTATACCTAGGTTCAATCATCAATCCAAGCAGGGATTGCAGCCAAGAAATCAGAAGTCTGAGACTCAGAAAAAATCATCACATGTAAGGAAATCTACCAATTATGCCCACTCCTGGACCGGGACTCCCTGCTCACAGTCACTCACACTCTGGTCACCTCCAGATTGGATTACTGCAATGCGCTCTACATGGGGCTGCCCTTGATGACTATTCGGAGGCTGCAGCTGGTCCAGAATGCGGCTGCCCGGGTGGTGATGGGGCGAGGGTGTTATGCTCATGCCTCTTTGCTGCTCCAGGAGCTGCACTGGTTGCCGGTGTGCCTCTGGGTGCAATTCAAGGTGCTGGTTTTGACCTTTAAAGCCCTTCATGGCAGTGGACCAGGATACTTAAGGGACCGCATCCTACGAGGGTTGACCGGAGAGGCTCTGTGGTGATCCCATCTACGAGAGAAGCACACCTGACTGGGACCAGAAGAAGAGCCTTCTCGGTGTCTGCCCTGGCCCTGTGGAACCACCTGAACTGCCCCTCCAAACAGAGCTGCTCCCAGGGAGGCACTGAAGACCTGGCTATGCCAGTGGGTGTGGGGGCTGACATGGGAGACAGCCCAGTCCCGCCGGCTTGTATAGTGGTCTTAGCTTGCTTCAGGGTTTGGTTACAATTTACTTGCCTGTTTTTATCTTCCTCCCTCACCTCTCTTTTTTATTTCATTTTATTTTTTATCTTTTTAAGGGGTTAAGGAGCGTATTGGTGGGTTTTAAATGTTTTTAAAATTGTGTATGTTTTTAAATCCTGTGGTAGGCCACCTTGGGCCATCCATGGATGAGGAAGGCGGGATATAAATGTCACAAACAAACATCACTGGAGACCAAGACCACGATCTGCCACACAACTGTATTCCCAATCGCCATGTACTGGTGTAAGAACTGTACAATAAAGATGATAGGATACCCTGTATTGCGAAAAAGACAAACAAGTGGGTTCTAGAACAAGTCATGTCTGAACTGTCTCATGAGAAGGGAAGACTCTATGGAAAATACAATACAGTAAAACCTCGCATAAAGAGCACCTAGTTTAGAGACTAACTCGCTTAAAGAACAGAATTTTCTCTGAATGGTCGCCTTGCTTAACAACTAAAACCAACCAAAAACTCACTTAACAACTAAATCAGGGTTCGCAACCCCCCCCCCCACACACACACACCAGAAGTCACAATTGTTCACTTACAATGGTGTTTTGCTTAAAGAGCAAACTTGCTTAAAGAGCAATCCCGTGGAACGCATTATGCTCTTTAAGCGAGGTACCACTGTGATGCTGGACAAGGTAGAAGGCAGCAGGTAGCGAAGGCGGCCAAAAGAAAGAGGGGTTTATTCCCTAGGGTAGGGATTCTCTACCTGCTGCCTGCGTCACCATTTCACGTGCCCCCCCCAACGCTTCTAACACACCAGGAAGTGTCATGTGGTGGAGGAAGGGCAAAATGGCAAGTGACACCACTTGGAGAAGGTTTAATTAAGCTGTCTGAGGGAGCGTGACCCGGCCCCCGGCTTAAAATGTTGAGAACTCCTGCCTTAAGGGAACTCACAGGCTATAATTTGCAGGAGTTGAGCAGGGCTGTCAGGAGACGACAGGATATCTCATATATTGTGTCACCATAAGTCAGAGACAACTTGGCAGCATGTAACAACAACAATAACAACAACAGTATTTCAAGACACTTTATCATCAATCATTTATAGCAACACGTACAACTCCATATGTTGATGAACGACAGACAGCTCAGAGCACTTTTCACAATTAGCTATGCTGGTCAGAGATGATGGGAGATGCACTCCATCAAATGCTGAGGGCTATACGTAGCCCATTCCTCATATAAAGAGGAGGGAAATCATACAGTAAGCTCACCAACTGGCACACAATCTGGTCCTTATTAGGGAGAACAAAGTTTCTGACATTAATATTTATTAATCTACATGCTAATGACTAATCATGCCACATGGAAAGAGTTTATTAGCAGTTTCTTTATAGGCTTAAAAACACAACACTCCAGCTGCAGCTTAAAAAACCAATTATATACCCACACTTTCAAATTTGTTATTTCATAATGCAACATGTGCAAATTTTCATTTCTTTTGTATCTGTCTTCTCAAATAACATTTCTGTATTTAAACCAAATGCAATTATCACCTTTATTATCAACAGCACAACGGATGGTGTTTTTAGCCTTGCCTCTTAATATCTGGGATACACTAATTTATGGAACTTCGGATACTAGCCTGGGTTCTAATTTTGCAAGACTAGCTGTATAAATTAGGTCAAACTGCTCATTGTATCAGGAGTTCAATAATCTCAACAGGGAGAGAGCACCTCACTCCAAAATTAAGGGTCGAATTCTCTCAGTGCTAATATCATGGCCCATATGTGCATCACCTAGTTCTGAATTACAGTGTACATGTATTAGATTCCCTGTACTTTTTCACTCACATACATTGGCCTAAAATTATGTAATGAATTTCTAGGTCTGTGGGTGGAAATGGACACAAAGAAACAGGCAAAGAGAACATAGCATACTTTTAAAAAACAAAGACCTTGCAGTATCAGATACAAAAAGACTAGACCCAGAATTAAATCACAGTTACAGTAGACCAAAATTAATTGCTTTATGATACATACTATTTACTAACTCGAACTCCACTGATTTCAAGTTTTTTGCTTGGTAGAGCAAACAACAGATGTGCCAAGTCAACTCTGACTTATGGTAATGCTTTTCAGGGTTTTCTAAGTAAAGAGTATACAGAAATAGCTTACCATTCTCTTCTAGTCTAGGGTCATCCTGGGACTGTGCAGCTTGCCCAAAGCCACACAGGCTGACTGTTCTGGTAAGCACAGTGGGAAATAGAACTCCTGCCCTCTGGCTCCACAGCCTTATTGAGATATCCATTCAGCTTTATAATACCATAGTATAGTTAAAATAGTATAGTCAACACTTAGAAGGAACTACTTACTACTTAAGAATGCTTGTTTTAACTATGTTGTTTTAACTATGTTAAACAACAACAGCATAGTTAAAACAAGCATCCTTAAGTAGTTCCTTCTAAATTTTGAGTCATCTTATTGGAAAACATATATTTCATTTTTAAATGGTATTTTAATCTTGCCCCTTAATGCCTAGAACACATTAACAGGTTAAAACTGCACAGAACAATTCCAATATTTTTAATTAAAAAGCAAGTCTCATGGGATGTTAAAGATTGATTTATGGTGCAATATGCTTTAAGCAACTGAACTGTGTAAGTGTACACTTAAGGCTGCAACCTGAAACCTTCTTCATTTGATGGGCTTCAAAGACAGTAAAGGCAAACAATGAAATCAAAGCCCAGAAGTAAAGCCTCCATTGTTTCTGTGCAAAGGTTAATACACATGAGTAATCATTCACTTTCCTCTAGGGGCCTCAAGAGTCTTTCATTTTGCTCTTCTTCTGGAATATTTTATCAATAATACACAGAGAAAAAACTAAGGTGAGGCAAACTTGCATACATCAGGTTAAAAGAAATGTTAATACGTTACCTTTCTGGACATGGATTATGTCTGGGAAATTGGCCAGATGTCCTTGATACAGAGCTAACAAATCCATCACTGGGTCAAGATCCTGTCTTGGCTGCTCTGCAAAAAGTTCACCAATAGCATCATAAGCTTCCCCAGTGAAGGCAATTGCCTGATTGAGTCCAATCGAAAATGCCTGCTGGTCCATCTCAAAGGCTTGACTGAGACCCTTGAAAGAATGTCCCACTTTCTGGTACTCCTTCTTGAAGCCAGTGACCTGCTTGCGGGCAAACTCGTTGGCCGTCTGATTCAGCTGGATGGTGCTCTCGTCCATCTTCTTGGTGAAGCTCTTGAAACCATCAATCTTACCCTCCACCTCTTGAAGGTCCAGAGACGTAGGCCCGCCGCCGCCAGGGACAGTGATGGTCAAGAAAAAGTTGGCGCCCACCATCTCATCCTTCTCAGCCTTGCGCTTCCCTTGCTTCCAGGTCTTCTCGTCCGTGCTGGGGCAGGTCAGAAAGTGCTGGAAGGCATCGCATTGGGCCAGCACCGGGTGACTGCACATGTGGTCCATCCACCAGGCCAAGCCTTTGCGCCGTTTGGAGATGAAGTCCTCCTCAAAGCGCCCGGTGGCCTGTTTCTCCGGCAAGTGTGGCACAGAGATGACGGGGAACTTCTCCACCAGCCGCCCGTAGAGCCAGTCGAAGTGCTTGTAGCGCCGGTGGACCTGCTGCCCGGTGTGGCTGGGCACCAGCTTGTAGGCGATGTAGCTCTTCATCCCTTTGAACTTGGTCTGCTTGGTGGGGTCTTCGATGGAGCACTGGAACGGGTACGGGTTCTCCTGCCACTCGGGCCCATAGGGGCCCAGCACCACGCAGAGCTTGTCCCCGTCCTTCACGAAGCCCGAGGCTTCGCCCAACACAAAGGCTTCCCCTCCGGACTTCACGAAGGTGGAGAAGCGGTTCAGGTTGCGACTCACCGTGGCCGAGCTCTTGGGGCCGCCCGGGGGGTGGGGGTGGCCGCCCGGGTGGCTCCCCCGGGAGCTGAGCGAGAGGTCGGAGCGGGTGGAAAGGCGGTACCGGCTGCTGGATGAGCCCCTGCCGCCGAGGGGGGGCCCTGCGCCCCCCAAGCCCACGTTCTCGTAGTAGTCCGGGTAGGAGCCGCCGCCGCCCCCCAGGGGCTCGTCGGCCACGGTGGAGCTGTCGTCCCAGTCGTCGTCCCAGTCATCGTCGCTGCCTTGGCTGGGCTGGTACGGGGAGCCGCCGTAGGAAGAAGACGGAGGAGGAGGAGGCACCGCTTGGAAGGAGGAGGAGGAGGAGGAGGAGGAGGGCGGCAAAGGCAGCTGGAAAGGCTCGGCCCCCGCCGGCGGCTGCGGCTGGACCTGGACGGGCGGCGGGAGGAGGAAGGGCTCGAAGCCGCCGGCAGTAGTGGTGGTGGGCACGTTGGCGTAGCGGGCCGGCACGGGCAAGGGGGGCCCCGGCAGAGGCGGCGGCTCGGGGGCCCGCAGGACCTGCACGTACGAGGCCGGGAAGAGGCCCCGGTCGCCCCGGCTGTTCACCCCTTCGAACCAGCCCTCGATCTCCTGGTCGCTGCAAAGGCTCAGCACCTCGTGCTCCCGCAGGGAGATCTCGCCCGGGTTCTCCGACTTGAAGTCGTAGAGCGCCCGGGCACGGAGCAGAGCCATGGCCGCCACCCACCACCTCCTCCTCCCCGACACCCCACACGGCGGCTGCTGATGCCGGGGATGGAGGGGACGGCGGGCCGCAGGCAGGCGCAGCAGCAGCGCCGCCCACGGTCCCTCCTACCCACCCGCGCCCCCTTTCCCTTGGCCTCCCTCTCCGGCAGACCCGCCCGCCCTCTCTTCCCTCTCGGGCGGGAAAGGATGGGGGAAAGCGCCCTTTCTGTCTCCCCAGCAGCGGCCTATCCAGGCACCCACCGAAGCGCCAAAGCCCCCGCTTGGCCCGGCTGGGTGTGTGTATGTGTGTGTATGTAGAAAAATCCGAACTAGGAGCGTGTGTGTGGATGGAAGGAAGGAAGGAAGGAAGGGGCAGGGCCGCCCCGGGGGACTCTTCCCTTCCCACCCACACCACGTCGCCAGTTTGGCTAATCTAGAGCCGAGAGAGGAAGGCCTGGGGAGCCGAGCGTAGAAAGGCCGCCCCCATCGATGGGACCAAAAGGCCAGACCCGGCCTAAGGCGGGCTTCTTGTAGCCTTGGGTCGGGCTCGGCTGCTTCCCGCCACCCCCGGGCTGCCCTCTGGCGGTTGGCCGGGTCGGGCGTGGAGCCGCCGCCGCCGCCGCCGCCGGCCTCGGAAGTGGGAAGGAAGGGAAGGGGGCGGCTGAGGAGAACTGGCTTTTGGAAATAAAAGGGAGTAAACAAAAAAAGACCCCCCCAAAAAAGTTGTGGCACCTTAAAGACTAACTCCTGTATTTAACTCCTGCCAATCTAGCAGTTTCGAAAGCAAGAAATTGCAAGTAGATAAATAGGGACCACTTCGGTGGGAAGGTAAACAGCGTTCCATGCGCTCTGGTGTCTAGTCGTGCCACAGCGCTGGCTCTTCGGCTTTGAAACAGAGATGAGCACTGAACCCTTGAGTCGGATATGACTGGCTTTCGAGCGAGGGAAACCTTTACCTTTACCTGTATTTAAATGTGAGCTTTCATGGAGTTAGTCTTTAAGGTGCCACAACTTTTTGGGGGGACTTTTTGTTGTTGTTGTTTTGTTTATTCTCTGATCTGCTTGCATAGACCAAGGGTTCCCAACCTATGGTTCGGCCCACAACACCATTCCATCTGGCCCATCGCAGCCTCCACCATATCCAGAAGTGGAAGTGGGCACATTTACATCAGCTGTAAAATGTGCCTATGCATGCGCAGATGCACAGTGGTCTGGCCTGTTCAGCTGTCTGGGGGCATGGTCAGGTCCGCAGCATAAAAAAGGTCCACCCCTGGCATAGACTAACATGGCTACTAATTCAAAAAATGGAAATAAAAGGCCCTCACAGATACAGATTAGGCGACCACGGCTGCTGGTGAACAACACTGGGCTTAAAGGTAAAGGTAAATGTTTCCCTTGCTCGAAAGCCAGTCGTATCCGACTCTAGGGTTCAGTGCTCATCTCTTTCAAAGACGAAGAGCCAGTGCTGTCTGCTTCTGCAGACGTTTCCGTGGTCATGTGGCAGGCATGACGACACCGGAGCGCGCGGAACGCTGTTGCCTTCCCACTGAAGTGGTCCCTATTTACTTGCAATTTCTTGCTTTCGAACTGCTAAGTTGGCAGGAGCTGGGACAAAGACGGGAGCTCGTTCTGTCCTGCAGTACTCGGGAATCGAACTGCTGACCTTCCGCCTCCCAGTCAGAGTTTTACTCCTGAGTAAATGTGGCTCCACCTAAGCTTGGCTTCAGTTCTAGGCCACTGAACCCAAGGGAGTAAGTTCAGTACTGTTGTAGGGTTTACTTCCCAGTCAGCCATAGACTGCACTTGTAAAGAAATGACTTATTGGTTTGCTTAAATATAAAAACGTTGATTTAAATTCCAAATTCTAGGCTGAGGTGAGGCTAAACAAAGACCCCGGAACAAATAAGTGCTTGGCTTGAATAATAGTGTTTTTTCATCCGAGGGATGTGAGAAAGGGGAAAGGTTGGCTCTTCAATCTTTGTTGCCTGTGCCTTGTTTCAAAACGTAGTGGTGGAGGAATGGTGTACAGAAATGACATCCATGATAGTTCCTGGACAGCTAGAGCGTTTGAAGCCTTTGGTTCTCCATCTTAAATAATTTTAAGTTTTCACAGTGAAGTCAAAGTTTTATCCATCCTTTCTGGGCCTACAGAGGTCCTTGAGGGGAAATAGTTCATCCTCTCTTGTTTCCCAGATGCTAACTTTTAATACATGGATATGCAGAATTTTCTAAAGTTGTATCCGACTCTAGGGTTCCCTCCGAAGTGGACCCTATTTATCTACTTGCATTTTCTTGCTTTCGAACTGCTAGAAAGTGCTTTAAATGCAGATTCCAGACATGGAGCTAAAGAAAAAAAATCATCACTTCTTATGGACAACTTATAACCTCATTATTAATGAACTCATCTAAGCAGGGATATTTGTATTACCACCATGTTTATCTTTTATCGTCATCGGCTGCTACTCATATCCAAGTATACATTTTTTCCCTGGAAGTCATTTTCGAATGACAAGCAGGAAAGATGCTACTGATATGAATTTGTTTAAGGTGGATCCCAGCTTGCCATTAAGTGACACACTGTGATCATGGAGCCATCTCCTGGGGCATATATGAAATGAGACATGCAGAATTTAAAACTGGGACTGCAGTGGACAGCTGCACCCTTCAAGATATTAATAAGATGAGCCTTCTTCACAGCCAATCCATCTGGCATGGCCTTTTCCGCCTCCATGACCATTGGGAATCAGGATGGTTCATCCTCCACTCATTTTGCCATTGGGCCCAAATGTGATGGTTTCCAGTGGTATTTCCTCCACTGAGGAGACCATCACCCAACCTGAAGTTGCTCACCCACCCATTGGCCCCTTAGGGGAGTCAGGTTATTTACCTCATAGGGGAATCAGGTTATTTACCACCACCCAACACTCGACATTGAGTTGCTGGCTGTACGGTCTACTCCATAATAATACCACCTCTATTTAAGCAATTCTGACTGCTTGTCATATTGTATTTGTTCCCTCTGGCCATTTGTTGTGTCCCTTTTTACCAGCCTACTCTGGGCTGCCTCATCTCTGAGGCCCAGGAGAAGTTGGTCCCGGAGAGCCTCGTCGAAGTTGTGCCATGCCAGTGGCATGGCAGCATGGCGAAGGGCCGCAGCATACTCGGTGATCGGTTCTCCCACCTTCTGGTCATGACGGTAAAAAGCCAGTCTCATCGGGAATATGGAGACTTTGGGCTTGAAGTGGTTTCTGAGGATGGCAAGGATGTCCGTCAGTGGAGCGTCATACAGGGCCCGTGGCAGCAGTAGGTGCACGATCAGCTCTATCGTGGGCAACCCGCAATGGGCCAGGAACGGTGCCTTCTGTCGCTCGTCCCCTCCGATCTCCGTGACTACGAAGTTTTCGAACTGGATCTCGTACATGGGCCATTTCTCCGGTTTGGAGATGTTGAACAGTCCCATGGAGAACGCGGCGGCTGCCATCCCACCTTCGTCACCAATGTTGAGTCCGGAACAAGGAGTACTCTAACCAGCAGGATCGGGTTAAACTCTGTGATTCTTTATTCAGCTCATACTTTGGACTGGGGACTATGTACAGGGGTGGCCTCTATATATACAGTGATTTGACCATTAGAGAACAAGATACATTTAGGCAGGATTCCAGAGGATAAACAAAGTTCAACTTTTCCTGCTTTGACATGCATTTGAATTTCGCGCTTTTAGAAATGGTGCGTGTCTGTTCTTCTGCTTTGGCGCGGCTTGTCTTTTAAACAGAACTAAGCTTTGGACACAACACCATTCTAGTTACAATCAGTTATTGAAAAGCCCTTAACTATACAGTGCTATCTCTTACAATAGGATTGTACTAAGACTCTCCATATGTGAATTTGCCTATTTAGAGGCTGTACTAATGATGAACTTCCCCAATTTTCATCTCTCCTATGCCAAGTTGTGTTCTGATTGTGAACCACTAATGCAGAAAGGTGGTTTCATTTTGCCACACGAAAGTATGTACACAAACCTCACATTTGAGCTTTATACCGAATATATACAAAACACATTACTTTCAAATCCCCCCAAAGTATGTCAGTGTTTTATTCTAGCGTTGCCCCTCTGTATTCCACAAACTTCATGTTTTGTTCTACTGCAGGACAGAATGTACTAAAACCTCATGATTGGTGCAGAGTTAATGCACACAAAAAACTTGTCTACTCCCATAATATCTAAATCAAATAGATGCTCCCATTTCCCCCATCATACCCCCACCCCATTTAAAGCATGAAACATATACTTCAAAACCAATCCTAAATATTTGTGGTATTTAACATCAATGCTACTTAACATGGGCCATAAACCTCTAAATTTTTTTTTGGAGACCAGGAATATCTGGATATACAAGTGACATGTTACTGTATACTATATAAGCTATTTTAGGTAGCAAGATACAATACTAATCAAGTGGCCCACCCTGAACCTTCAATCTACTTGTTGGAAATACTTTTGCTTCTATTACTTCTACCAATACTTGGCTCAGAAGCTGACTAGTAAGACTCTGTGAGCTTTATGTGAAACCCAGTACAGTAGACCCTTGCACAACGACATTACTTGGTTCCCCAAGTAGCGTTGCTAAGTGAATTTTGTTGTTATGCGGGTTTCTATGGAGTTTCCCGCATAACGACGTTTTTAGCGTCGTCCGCTTATTTTAGCGTCCGGACAATGACACTAAAAACGTTATGCGGAGGAACACGTGGGGCGTAATGACGCATTGTTAAGTGAAAATGATGCTATACGAACGCGTTGCTATGTGCGGGTTGACTGTAACTAATTGGAAATCAGGGCAGCTGCTGTGAATTTTTCTCAGAGAACTCTAGTGCTGCCATTTCTCTTCTCTGAGAAAACAACAAAAACCTGGAGGCTCTAGCACACACTTGGAATGTGGTTAAAGAGTAGGACTGCAACACCAAAAAAATTTGATCCCATGTGTGTATGTGTCTAGGTATTCATACCATTAGTCTTTATGTCAGACTACCTCAGGGAGTGCGGCAAGATTTTGGAGCCAAATTTAGCTTCCTGAGAAATGATATTGCTTAATGCTAGAACAGCCTAATATGATGGGACAGAATTGCTGAACAGGTGAGTTGCACCTGAGAAATTGGACTGTAGCCATTCAGTCATAAAACATTAATGAGGCTAAGGCACTAAATGCACCTGTCATTGCTGTGGTGCTTAGTAAAACTGAAGGGGAATGAAATGAAGTCTAGTCTGCCAATTGAACCTAAGTACCTGTAATTAAAAAATGTATTGCAAAATAGATTTGGAAGTACAGGTATTCCCAAAATAGCAAGGGAAAAGAAAGATTGAAATTATAGCCTTGTTCAGAAGTCATGGAAAGGTGTGGTATCATTGCTTTCCCATGGATGGCAGAGGAAATTAAATAGAATGTCACTATGACAGAGAGATTTGGGGTAACTAGCAACTATTTCCATGTCTAGCAGATCAGTTAATTAAATTATTACATTCAGCTCTACAATAGACAGGTGTAATGGTACTATTCTATAGATCAGGCATATCAAAAAGTAAAAACAAAAAACACTGCAGAACTTTAAAGACTAACTGCTATATTTTAATGTGAGCTTTTGTGGAGCAAGTCCACTTCATCAGGCATAGGAATGGAATAGCAAGACATGGTAGAGGACAGAGGCGCCTGGAGAACAATGGTCCATAGGGTCGCAAAGGGTCGGAATCGACTGTGCGACTGAACAACAACAAAAAAGCAAGACATGAACTTATATACACCAGATACAGAGTCATAGAGTGATAAAATCAGAATGACTATGACTATGAATCATAGAGTGAGTAAATCAGAATGACATCGTCATGCAAATCAATACAGCTTCCCACAGCTGGCAGTGGTAGATGATCTCTGGTAGTTATTCAGATCAATGTTAAATGTCTGAATAATAACCAGATCTGATGTCATTCTGATTTAATCATTCTATGATTCATAGAGTCATATTATTGGGCCCAATGGCAAATGAGTGGATTTATGAAAAGTTACTCCATTTATTAAGAACAATTTAAACAGAGCAGCAATAAAGTTCATAACTTTACTTTAATTTGGAGTTCACCCATTCTGTTCTTTGTTAATATATTATAAACGTGATATGAAGTTGCTAAGAAAGGATCAATTTCATTTTCTGTTTGCATAGATCTGAATGAAATGCAAATATCTGCACTTGGATTATATTTCATACATGTTGATAACAGATTCCCAGAATTGAGATTTTTGAAATGGTAGCCATGTTAGTCTGTGTTTCAAGCATATCAGAGAGTAAACAAAGCAAAAAGACAAAAAAGATGATGTATATTTTTGTCTTTTAAGACACTGAACTTGATGACTGGAAGGTTGGCAGGTCAGCAGTTCGAGGCCCGAGTGCTGGATGACAGAGTGAGCTCCCATCTCTGTCCAACCTAACAATTAGAAAGCAAGAAATTGCAAGTAGATAAATAGGTACCTCTTCAGTGGGAAGGTAAACAGCATTCTGTGCACTCCAGTGTCTAGTCATGCCTGACACATGTCCACGAAAATGTCTGCAGATGCAGACAGCGCTGGGTCTTTGGCTATAAACAGAGATGAGCACCGCCCCCTACAGTTGGATGTGACTGGCTTTCAAGCAAGTGTCTGTCCTCATTAGTAAAATAAACATTTCTTTACTTGGCAAATTAAATTTGGTAAAATAATGATAGCAAGGTGAGTTTAGGATCATAAACTGAATATTTCTGTTGATGATTTCAGTCCATTGCTCAAGAATTCCACCATCCCCAGATGCAGTAGACCCTCACATAATGGCGTTGCTTGGTTCCCCAAGTAGCATCATTATGCGGAAAACATCGTTTTGCAGTTTCCTATGGGAGATATCCCGCAGAACATCAAAAAACCGTCGTTATTCGCACAACGACAGTAAAACGTCGTTATTCGATTAGCGACGTTTTTTCGTCATTGTGCGGGAGATCACGTGGGGGGCATTGGTAGCGTCATTAATAGAAAATGACACTATTCGAATGCATCGTTAGCCGGGGGTTCACTGTGCTTGTATTTTTCAAATATGTTTTGTAAATTGTACCAATGGAAAGAAGAGTTAAGTTTTCAATTTGTAGACAGAGGGTATGATTTCTCTTTCTTTGCTTGTTTCTTTAGTACCAGTAGGGAAACATCAAATGTAGCAATAGCGTCTTTGACTTGTGCTTTATTATCTCTCCAGTGCTCTCCCTTCAGTGTTTGAGACTAAAAGAATGACTTAATATATGTGTAAGCAGTTAGATTATATTTTGACTTGTTTTGCTAATTGAGATCATATTCCACAGAAGTGATAAGAATATTTCACCTTTCACAACTTTTTCCAATTGGCACTCTGTTATGTCCGGCCCTTGTAAGAAACAGTCCAGGCAACGACGAACGAAACAGCAACTTGGTTTATTCAACAGTCTTACAGAGGTTAAGCTTACAAGACGCCCCGGACACAGAGATGGCATACAGTCCCAATGAAGTCAGTCCCTCTGGAGTCTGCCATGCAGGAGAGGCAGTGGCTAACCTAACCGCGGCAAGTGGCAGCGTATGGAGGAGACCCAGGCTAGCGCAGCGTGGCTACCTGTATGGAGTAGGGAGTATAGATCCGGTCAGGCCACACCCATGTTGACTCGTGGTCTTATATAGTGTCTTTTCAGCGGTAGCTACATGCTACAAAGTAGCGACCCGCCAGTTATCCCTAACTAACCAATCATAAAGGAGTACATGCACAAATAACCAATAAGGAACAGGATCCACAACTGTCACCAATCACAGGGCTTGTATTAGCATACTGAATGCGCCCTGTGGCATGGAGGGAAACCACCATTTTCTTCTTCAACAGCGCTACCCGTGCTGTTTGCAAATATACCTTGATACACAACACACTCTTCTTTGTTTCTGTTTCTCATTTCTAAAATAAGCAACACATGAAAAGATTGTGCAGTATCATATCCTTGAAAGTCCTAAATGAAATATATTTCTGTTTTTCCCCTTTTGTTTTTCATCTCTTCAGTAGTAATGTCTTAGGTCAACTTAACTGTCTCTGAAGGAATCACCACAGTGCAAGAAAGGTTTGGTATATGAGCAGTGGCTCTCTATGTGCGAACCCCACCCCACAGGGGAAATTCAATTCCTAGAAGCCTAAGTCAGTACATTGGCTCATCAGTGCTTTGGAGAATTGACTTAGGCTTCTAGGAATTGAAGTCCAAAAACCAAAGGCTGGAAAACACTGGATTAGAGGAAAGGACCTAATGTTGCAAATTTTTATATACTCTGTGTACATAAAGGTAAAGAACGCCCTTGCTCGAAAACTAGTCTTATCTGACTCTAGCCTTCAATTCTCATCTCCGTTTATAGCCAAATAGCTGTAGACGTTTCCGTGGACATGTGGCGGGCAAGACTAAACAGTGCATGGAACACTGTTTACCTTCCCACCGAAGCTCACTCCATCATGCAGCACTTGGGTCTCAAACTGCTGACCTACCGACCTTCCAGTCATCAAGTTCAGTGTCTTAACCACCAGGTCACCACAGTCCTGTGTACATAGCGGAGGTCAAAACGTTAGGGGTTTGTGGCCTGAGCCAGAATGTTAACCAACATTAATATGAACCAACACAGATGTTTAGTATAGCCTTGAGAGAGGAAACTGGCTGGATAGGTCAGTCAGGTATCTACCTGTAGAATTAGAGGTTGGGAGTTGGATTCTGCACTGTGCCTCCTGTAGAAGCCATCCTGTGTAGCCTACACCAGCTATACAATTCCAGGGTGCTCCCAGAAGAAGAGAATGGTAAACCACTTCTGAATAATCTACGCTCAGGGTGGTTGGTAGACCAAACTCTGCTGAGGTAATGTGCAGTCCAGGCTTACCCAGGGAGCTTAGTAGATCAGGCCTGTGGTCTGTATTAGAAGAGGAGATGGTTTAGGTCAGGGGTTCCCAACCTAAGGCCTGTGGGCTGAATTTGGCTCTCAGCACCATTTCATGTGCCCCCCACCTCTCCAAGGGCTTTTGAGAAACAAAATGGCTGCCCCCTTTGAAGCTGTTGGGACAAAATGGTCACTCCCATCATGCAGTCAGGGCGAAATGGCCATCCAGCCCTCGGAGCTGACAGAGAGCGTGACCCGGCTCCCAGCTTGAAAAGGTTGGGAACTTCTGGTTTAGGTGGATGGTTTAGGTGGATCGTGGGAAGACCAAACCTTCCTTGTTGGATGGTATACCCTAGCCTAGTTTCAGTAGAGCAGGCCTCTGAGCTGGAGACTGTGTGCTAAACTGTCTGTCCTCCCACATATAGACATTATGTTTGTCATTGTAGCCCTGACAGGTGTTGCAGTTGATTCTGGATGAGGGGACATGATGGCCAAGTGTTCATTCTTGTAATTGCTCCTTGTATTATTTTCGCACCATGGATTATAAATTTCATTTGGTTGTGCATTTACCTGGGTTGATCAACCAATCTAGCTCAACAAACCCTTTTACTGTGGTAGAGTGGCTCCAGCAACATTCGTCTTTACCAGCAGAGAGCAGCAAAGAGTGAGTATTATGCTATTTCGGATCCATCTCTAGGTGTTTTTTTTAAAAAAATCGTGTCAGAGAAGGTGCCTTCTGGATTGAAAGGATTTTTTGCTGGAGGAACTCCACTCAGGGGACACCCAAATGAGGCTCCTTTCATGTCTCCAAGATCTTTTCCCACCGAAGTGGTCCCTATTTATCTATTTGCAATTTCTTGCTTTCTAACTGCTAGGTTGGCAGGAACTGAGACAGATGCTCATTCTGTCATGCAGTATTCGGGTCTCGAACTGCTGACTGGCCAGAGCCATAGCCAGGATTTTAGATTATTATTATTATTATTATTATTTTGGGGGGAGGGCAGCGATGAATTTTTTTTCAGGAGAGACAAAAAAATTTCAGGAGGGGAAACAATGTCACACTCACATATATAATTGGCACATGGGTTGGGTTGGGGGGAGGGTCGGGCTGTTAGCTCAGGAGGGTTTTAGCCCCCCTCCTGCCCCCTAGCTATGGCCCTGTGACTTGCTGACCTTCCAGCTAACAAGGCAAGCTTCTTAACCACTCAGCCGCCAATGCAGTCCCATATTACCACAGAGATAGAGAGGGTAGGATGGTGCTCTTAGCCCACGGGTGCATACATATTTTGATAGAGAGGCCTGTGAGTAGTTCTCCACTGCAGAAAAACAATAATTTTCCTTCCTTGAATGGAGAGAGTAAAAAGGAGCAATTAATTGTCTTAGAGAAAACATTACAGGAAAACTGCACATTGTTGTGACTTTTGTTGTCTTCATAAAAATCACTACACTAAAATGAATTTTTGCATTTAATTTAATTTAATTTAATTTTTCAATTTCTTTGCCGCCCACTCAGGCAAACCTGACTCAGGGCGGCTTACATAATCTAAAAACCCCACCCAATAAAAACAGTTAAAACCCCCACCCACTTTACAGAATCCCACCCACCCCAAGAAGCAGAGAGAGGGTGCATCTTATGGTAAAAGTCAGCGAGCAGGAGCTACATTGCCCTCAGGGCTCCACACCTGCCCCGCCAGCCAGGTCTTAAGTCCTTTCCTGAAGGGCAGCAGCTCCATCTGCAACCATAGCTCTACTGGCAGGAGGTTCCAAAGGGCCAGAGCAGACACGGAAAAGGCCCTTTTTCTTGTGCAAGAGAGGTGGGCCACCCTGGCTGATGAAACAATTAGGGAACCCCTCCGGTCCGCTCTGGTTGGATGGACAGACTTCTTAGGGCGATGCGGTCGCTTAGTTATCCTGGCCCACTACCATATAGGGCTTTAAAGGTCATTACCAGCACCTTGAATTGCACTCGGAGGCATACCTGTCAAGTTTTGGATTTGAAAATAAGGGAAAGTTTGGCCACACCCCTCTGCACTTTCCTGGGAAGCAAAGTGCAGAATAGTAAACCAGCCCCCTAGGGTTACCAACTGCTTGTAAGCAGCTTGGTTTAATGAACTAGCCCTTCTCATGGCTAGACCCCCCACCCACCCCCATTAGGGTGGAAGAGCAAGGGATGAATTTCCCCAAATTAACCAATCTATTTGTTCCTCACTGCAACCAATTGAAGCACCAACACCTGAGAATGTCGGATCCATCTTAAGGAAGGGAATTAGTAAATAAATAAAAAGCAACCTCTGTAGTTTCCAAGCCTCCCAGCAGCTGAGGAGTTAATCTTCCTTCAGATGGTTTGTTAGAAGGTGGGGTGCACTCTCTGTTTCTCTCTCTCTCTCTCTCTCTCTCATATAGTGATCAAGCAACGTTTTCCCCCTCCCAAGTTAATTCTAGAACAGAAACGAACCCCCCCTCTCTCATATAGTGATCAAGCAACAAAATCCTCCAGCCAGGAGGCAGGGCAGAAATAGCTCAATAAACCATGAGAGTGAGAGACCAAGAGTTGATTTGCCCCTGCATATATGAAACATCGCTTACCTAGAGTAGACTCCCCGTCCATACCTGTCAACCCGCGGCTCTGGAAAAACGGGACCTGCGCATATCGCTTGTGCGCAGGTCGCTTTCTATGCATGCGTGGAAGGGTTTTACCATGCATGCACGGAAGCGCTACGCCGCTTGCGTAGGGGCTGCGCAAGCGGCATAGCGCTTCCACGCATGCATGGAAAGCGTTTTCCCCCGCTGCCAAATTATGGGGTTTTGGCAGCGCGGGGCGGGTTATGACGTCAATCGACGTCAAATTACGGGGTTTTCCAGGCCAAATCGGGATGGTTGACAGGTATGTCCCTGTCCCATGGTGGCTCCGACCAGGTCAGCAGCAAAAACGAAGCAAAGCCTCCATGACCATGTGGCCGGGAAGGGAAATGAAAGAGAAACTACAGAAGGCCCCTCCCACCACCTTCTCTCTCTCCTTTCACAAGAGAAAAGCCACAGACGGCGGCCTCTCGTGGCAGGAAAAACATACTGCAGCTTCACCTGTGAGGGCTCCAGTCAGGATTTTTTTTTAAAAAGGGATATTCCGGGAAAATTAATGAAACGGGAGGGGGGCGGGAAGAGGGGTAAAAATACAGGGTTTTTCTGGGGAAAACGGGATACTTGACAGGTATGCTCAGAGGCAAACTGGTAACCAGTGCAGCTCCCAGAGCAGGGGTGAGGCCCGGGCATAACGCCCACACCCCCTCACTACCTGGGCCACCGCATTCTGGACCAGCTGCAGCCTCCGAATGGTTGTCAAGGGCAGCCCCATTTAGAGCGCATTGTGGTAGTCTAGTCTGGAGGTGACCAGAGCATTTGACCGTCAGCAAGGAGTCCCTATCCAGGAGCGGGTGCAACTGGTGTATCACACGGAGTTGTGCAAAGGCGCTTCTGGCCATGACCGCTACCTGTTCTTCTAGCAGTAGTCAAGAGTCCAGCAGGACCCCCAAGTTGGGCACTGGGTCTGTCTGGGACAGAGTAGCCCCTTCCAAGACCAAGGATGGCAGCTCCCAGAATAGCGTAGGACCTCAAACCCACAGCCACTCAATCTTGCTGGGATTTAATTGTAACCCATTGGCCCCCATTCAGACCCCCCCCCCCCAGCATCCAGGCGCCCAGATAGGACTTTGACAGCATCACTATAGTCCCCACGGGCCGAGATGTACAACTGAGTGTCATCCGCATACTGGTGGTACTGCACTGCGTGGGAACGGATAATCTCACCCAGCGGCTTCATGTAGATATTAAATAGGAGAGGTGAGAGCACCGAGCCCTGAGGCACCCCATATTGGAGGGGCCTAGGACTGGATTTCTCCCTCTCCAACCACACCAACTGGGTATGGCCCTCCAGAAATGAGGAGAACCAGGACAACACTGTGCTCTGGATCCCCAACCCCTTGAGCCATCCCAGAAGGATACCATGGTCGACGGTATCGAAAGCTGCTGAGAGGTCAAGGAGAGCAAGGACAGATGGATGACTGCCGTCCCGCTCCCACCAGAGATCATCCATCAGTGCGACCAATGCTGTCTCCGTGCCATACCCGGTCCTGAATCCTGACTGAAAGGGGTCCAGATAATCCGCTTCATCCAGGACACCCTGTAACTGACATACCACTGCCCTCTCCAAGACCTTCGCTAAAAAGGGGAGGTTGGAGACTGGCCTATAGTTAGATGGTACCGCTGGGTCAAGAGATGGTTTTTTCAGGAGGGAACACACCAAAGCATGTTTCAAAGCTGCTGGAAACACCCCCTCCTGCAAAGATGAATTTATTATTGCTCCAACCCAGTTACCTGTCACCTCCTTGGTGGTCTTCACCAAAACAGCTGTCTTTCCTTTAGGGATAATTGTATGGATTTCCTTAGGGTTGATTGGTCACCGAAAATGGAGTGTTCATCTCCAGCTGTGCCATAAGTAAGCTTTTGTTATGTCTTACACAAAATGTTTTATTTTAATTTGAAAGGTGATATATTTCAAGGAATGAGCTGACTAGTCAATCTTGTGTTTTATTTAGTCTTATTCTCAAACTCCTGTGCTTGCTGTAGCATCTTCGTGAATTTGTGCCTTTGTTGTGACAAGAATTAACTAGTCAGTTGTTCGAAATATATAAGCAGGAAATTATTGATTGATTGATTGGCTGACTGACTGAATGACTTCTCCATCAGCTCTATGGACTGTGGTGGCCGAGTGGTTAAGAGGATGAACTTTGCGACCAGAAGGTTGGCAGGTCAGCAGTTTGAGACCTGTGTGCTGCACAATGGAGTGAGCTCGTTAACCCTTAGCTGAGGGACCGTTGGAGTGGCTGTGGTATTTTGTATTTTAT
The DNA here is from genome assembly GCA_035047305.1 of Bradypodion pumilum. NCBI lineage: Eukaryota > Metazoa > Chordata > Lepidosauria > Squamata > Chamaeleonidae > Bradypodion > Bradypodion pumilum. Next base: position 37,049,790 of record JAWDJD010000002.1, on the reverse strand, counting down.
TATGATGTTTATATTGCATATTGCATTTTGTATTGTTTAGTTAGTTAGTTTAGTTTATTCGATTTATACCTCGCCCTATTCAGCACAGGCCGACTCAGGGCGGCTAACAACATATACATACCCCCAAAGGGTTTACATACAAAATATGAAATGCAAAACAAATACATGCAAAGTACAAAATATATAGAAAAAATACAAGTAAAATAAATAAGTATACAATAATACAATGTGTCTCAGCTGGAGGCAAGGCTACATAGAAATATCTATAATACAATATATCCAAATGCACAACAATTACAAAGTTACACAGAACAATATAGCCCCCTCTCAACCATAGTAAGTCCCAAGGAGCAGAAACATCGGCATCTTCCCACTTCTCCCACGGCCAATGCCTGACTGGGAGAAGGAGCCGTGGCGTCCGTGTTCGGGGCAGTTTTTAAAGTCCCCGCCGCCCCTCCACCTTCTCCCACTTCTCCCGCGGCCAATGCCTGACCGGGAGAAGGAGCCGTGGCGGCGTCCATGTTCGGGGCAGTTTTTAAAGTCCCCGCCGCCCCTCCACCTTCTCCCACTTCTCCCGCGGCCAATGCCTGACCGGGAGAAGGAGCCGTGGCGGCGTCCATGTTCGGGGCAGTTTTTAAAGTCCCCGCCGCCCCGCCGCCCTTCCACCTGCTCCCACTTCTCCCACGGCCAATGCCTGACCGGGAGAAGGAGCTGTGGCGGCGTCCGCATTCGGGGCAGTTTTTAAAGTCCCCGCCGCCCCTCCACCTGCTCCCATTTCTCCCGCGGCCAATGCCTGACCGGGAGAAGGAGCTGTGGTGGCGTCCGCATTCGGGGCAGTTTTTAAAGTCCCCGCCGCCCCTCCACCTGCTCCCACTTCTCCCGCGGCCAATGCCTGACCGGGAGAAGGAGCTGTGGTGGCGTCCGCATTCGGGGCAGTTTTTAAAGTCCCCGCCGCCCCTCCACCTGCTCCCACTTCTCCCGCAGCCAATGCCTGACCGGGAGAAGGAGCTGTATATGTGTTGTATATGTATAGGAACTTGTTGTATATGTGTTGCATTTTTGTACTACTGTATATTGTATCTTTATTTGGATTTTGTACTGTATTTTTTGTAAACCGCTTTGAGTCACCCTAGGGTGAGGAAGGTGGTATATTATAATAATAATAATAATAATAATAATAATAATAATAATAATAATAATAATAATAATAATAATAATAATAATAATAATAATAATAATAATAATAATAATAATAATAATAATAATAATAATAATAATAATAATAATAATAATAATAATAATAATAATAATGAGCACCACTTCCTAAAATTGGATATGACTGGCTTTCGAGCAAGGGAGATCTTTACCTTTACCATCAGCTCTAATAGATTTTCTACCATTTACTTCTTTTTATATTTTCATTTCTACTTTTGAGATTGTTGTTCACACCTTTGTCAGGTTAGAAAAGTAGCATTTATATTTAAGCTAACTGACTGCCCAACTACACCATCAAGCCCTGGGAAATTTGCTTCACTTATAGAATTGATGAATTTGTAGGGTTTTTTTTTTTACTGCCTACATGACACGAAGGCTGCAAAGTGACTTGCACATAATGGAAATTTTCCTAGATAACATACTGCATATAAGATTCAAAGTTTCACATCCAAATAACATGTCCCTTTTGCTTAAAATACAAATCTGAAGCTAATTTTCTAAGCCAATTTACCTGTAAGGAGGACACTGAAAGTGGGCTTTATTTATGAGCAAACAGAGTTAAGTTCAAACCCTGTATCTAGTTAATGTAAACATCTTGAAATTACTGCTTAATGGACTGCAAAGTGATTTACACAGCAAAGGACTTTGTGCTCTGTAGAGTTCACCACTTCATTAAAACATGCTTTACTAAGAGGTGATTATAGTCAGGTAACTGAGATGAAGGAAGACAAAGGTCACTGCCATAAAATACAATAAAGTACCAGTGGGACCTGTGACAAAATGTTGTAACATAAAGTTATTCAAGGGACTTCAGTGGCTTAGTGGTTAGGACGCTGAACTTGTCAACTGGAAAATTGGCAGGTCAGCAGTTCGAGACCCGAGTGCTGCACGATCGAGTCAGCTCCCATTGTTTGTCCCAGTTCCTGCCAAACAAGTAGTTCGAAAGCAAGAAATTGAAAGTAGATAAATAGGTGCCACTTCAGTGGGAAGATAAACAGTGTTCCGTGCATCAGTGTTCTGGTGTCTAGTCATGCCTGCCACATGTCAACAGAAAATGTCTGCAGATGCAGATAGTGCTGGGTCTTTGGATATAAACAGAGATGAGTACTGAACGCTAGAATCAGATACGACTGACTTTCAAGCAAGGGTGACTTTTACCTTTACCTAAAGTTATTCAGCCTGCGGTGCCCTCTCCCAACATACTCCTTTCTTCCCTTCCCCTGGGTGTTTTACTATTCCCCTTTCTCAGCAGTCCTTCAGGCTCCAATCCCCAGTGCCAGGGAATAGCAAGAGATCTTTCATTGGGAGAGCAGGAGAAAATATCAAGGGGATAGACTTTCTCTGGAGGCTTAGGAAATAGGTCCTCATGGGGAATAAAAAGAATTTTGATAGATACCGATGTTGTTGCTATTATTACAAGTAAACATTGATATAGTAAAATTTTTATTTTTATTTTAAGAAGGAAAATGTTTTGTATCTCTCTGTTCATTTCCATAGTAATTTGCACTTGAACTGCCAAACCACAAGTAGCCAAATTATATAAAAAATATACAAACACCAAATACCTCAGTTAAATACAAAATCAGTGGCTGAAATCCAATATTAAGTCACAGTGAGAGTAGACCCATTGAATGAATGGAGATTTGGTGAATCAACACCTTATTAAGTCCTACTGATTCAACACAGTCCTACTGTGACTTACTACTGGCTTTCAGCCAATATTATTATTATTATTATTATTATTATTATTATTATTATTATTAGTAGTAGTAGTAGTAGTAGTAGTAGTAGTAGTAGTAGTAGTAGTAGTAGTAGTAGTAGTAGTAGTAGTAATTGGATTTTTACCCCGCTCTACTCAAGCACAAGGCCGACTCAGCGGCTACAACAATTCAATACACAAACAATTACATTCAATAATTACAATTCGAATACAAAGTATAAGAGCAACAAAATACATAATATCCAAAAGCATTACAAAAACAAAAGGGAACCTCATTTCAGAAGCCCCCACAAAGACCGCCAGCTGCAGAACCGCCCCAAGAAACAAAGTCAAAAAAGTAACTGTCCTAGCCTCCTCCTGGACGGGTCGGGAGGGCATGGCAGTTCATGGCAGTGGCATCTTCTGAGCTCCCCGTGGCCATGGGGAGCTCTCATTATCCTCCTGGTGATGGTGGGGCTGGGAGGGCATGGCGGCTCAGGTGGCGGCATCTTCTGAGCTCCCCATGGCCACGGGGAGCTCTCTTTATCCTCCCGGCTTTGGCGGGGCCGGGAGGGTGCGGCAGCTCGCGTCATCGTCTTCTGAACTCCCTGTGGCCACTGGGAGCAATCTTTATCCTCCTGCCGTTGTCAATTCTGCTTCACTATGTTGAAAAGCAGTCTACTGGGTCTCTCCACTTAGAGCTGCATTCTGTTATTTATTTATAAAAATTTATCCCGCCCTCCTGATGAAAAACATCACTCAGGGCAGCTAACAACGTATACAAAATACAATATAACTACAAATAAAACAATGACCATTAAATATATATATATTTACCACTAGTTTATCATCAGAAGTGCCACATTTGCAGCCAATATGGCAAGCCTCTGTAAGATGAAATTGGAAAACATGTACATTTTGCCACAATGTACTTCTATTAAGAATCAGTTGCCTTGACTGTTTTCCTGAAGATCTTCTTATCGGAACCAAAGAACTGCTCTAGCACTACCCTTTGCTACGCCAAAGATGTTCTGAAAAAGTTTAACATTCAAATCCATAGCTTTCGAAAAATAGCAAACAGAGAACAGTTGCCACAAGCAAGTCACTTTGCAAAAACAAATGTTTGGAAGCACATCACATATGAACCATATGCTTGTTTAAAATACGATCCACTGGCTGACATCTTTTCACTTTGCTAATAAGTCACAACTTGAGCACACCATTGAACTTATGGGAATTTGGTGAGTAGTAACCAAGCGGTTACTTCTCTTTAAAAATGGAGTGTTTTGGGGGAAACCCCCTCTCCGATGGCTCTCCAAGGCCGACCCACGGAAAGGAACCCCTCCAACGCCACCTGGAGCGGCGTGGGGATTCCCGTGGTGAGGCCAGCAAGGCCGGCCCGTGGAAATGAATCCCCCCCAAAGCCACAACAACAAACAAAACTTTTAAAAATAAATAAATTATTTAAATAAAAAATCCTTAAAACAAAAAAAATCAAAAACATCCAAAAGTACACAAAAACAACCAAAAATAACACCAAAAAACAATACAAAGTAAACAATACAAACCTTCCAACACAATTTAAAACAGCCCAGCAATACCGGGCAACCTCTGCTAGTATTATATATTGCTGATGTTTTCTTGTTCTGATTAGGGCTAGTTAAAAAGGTATAACAGAGGCTTCCAGAAGATACAAAATATATTTTCACTGTATTATGGCTCACTCACTCAATCATGTGTTGTCAAGTCAATCCTGACTTCTGGTGAACTCTTTTAGGGTTTTCCAGGTAGAGACTAACCATTCCCTTCTTCTGGGCTATGTGGAACTGTGCAGCTTGCCCATAACTACACAGGTGGACTCTTGTCCCAGTAAACACAATGAGGAATCAAACTCCTAGTCTCTGGCTCCACTAAGTTGTCTACAGGTATAAGATGTCTAGCCAGCTTTTATTATTTATGCTATGTATTATGTATAGGTTTTGTTAATATTTAAATTACTTTATGACAGTGTTTCATGCAGCATTACCACTACGGTGTTACCGCTAGGGGGCACCAAGAGGTTTAGAAAACCAGCCTAAACTAAAAGAATATGAATAACACACAGGTTGATGAGAAGGGTGGATCGATGAAATGTGAAGGACTTGATAATAAAGGATAGAATTTTAGTGATAATCCTTACTTCTTCAGAAATGCCCTTGGGACAGATATCTGAAACCTGCTCCAGATCCACTTTCTGAGGTCAATTTCAGGTGTGATCAGCCATTCATGTTTGCAGACATCAATTTGTTTAAATAGTTTTGTTTTAAAAGTCATAGTTCCTGTTAGATTTCACTGTTTCAGCAAGTGTTAACACCATTGATTCATCGTGCAGTATGCTTATCCTAAATCAGAGAAATTTAGTCTTAAAGCAACATGAAATATTAATTTGTATATCACACATGCATCGTATTGTCTCTGTTGCAGCACAATCATTTATGCAACATGAGATAGAAAAAAGTAACATTCTGAAGCCTTCATAAAGAGTACAATACAATCTGAACTCATTTGGAATCACAATCAGAATAAGCAAGATATTTTTAATTATTGTTAAAAGTAATTGCTCAGATTTAATGAGCCCAATTGTGAAGTGAACCGATGTATCAGTATATGTTCATACGTGTGTGTTTTTATTATAAGTATTGAGTTGGGAAGATTTCTTTCTGTGTACAAGAAAGCACTATATGTGCTTAGATTAAGTCCTGCTACAAATTGGGGCAAGACATCTTCTAAGGTTAAAACTGTTAGTTTTAAAATGACACTAATGATTCAATTTAATATTTAATTTGAATTCAGTTTTATTGTGGTGAAATTGTTGTCTATAAATCCATTCTTCACAACAAAATTTCCTTCATTTTCCCTTATAAAACAGACAGCAACTGTCAGAAAAAGATGCCACTACAAAGAAGGTAATAAATTATATTTTAAAATCTCCTTCCAGCCCCTAAATTGCTTTTCATTTCTGTTAGTCCTGTTGCTCCTGACTTAAGTAAATTCTTTCCTACCATATTCTAAGTTGTTAATAAATTGCATCAACTGGCTTCTTGGGGGGTGGGGGGAGAGAAGCTATTGATCCTCAAACAGGTAAGAGATACTGTTAAAGTGTTTTTGAAAAAGGGAAAATATTGTGTGGGTGTAAAATAGAATGTTTATTTTAATTGTCTAAAAGTTCAAAAGACAAAGTGGCTAATGACTTTCCATTAAAATGTTAAAAGGCATTTCCTTTTCAAAATACTACATTAATTTCCTAGATGACTCCAACACCAACACCACCATCAACAACAAAAGGAAACACAGTTGTAGTCTCCATGATCAAATGCCAAAATCTGAGTAGGATAATACCTTTACTGGATCGTTGTAATATCCCCAAAAGGCATGATATGAAGACCACAACCTTCTTCATCAATCCAAAAATAATCCCAGCCATATGTTGTAGCCATAGGATCTGTAGTTAAGTTAAAGTTCCAAATTGAAGAATACAGGCTTGAGGGGGGAAACCTGCCATCTCTATCTCCAGCTTCAGCCAGGATGTATTTTTTAGCTTTGATCAAAATGTTTCTTGATTGGCATGAAACACAAGACAAAGGAAATGTTTTTAAATTTAAATCTAAGTTATTCGGTACATCTGTGATGGTTTAGTACAAACAAAGAAAGGAAAAATTCACTTCCCCTGATCTTCTGCAGAGGAGCAGGGAAAGTGTTCAATTTGCGGATACCCCAAAGTGGTTTATTTATTAAACTACTTCATGATTCTGGAAATAGGGTTGCTTGAGGTCAATATGACATTTGGATCCAAACCTCAAGCAGCCCTATTTAGACTACACCAGCCTGCACCAAAAGAGCCACTGTGGTCAAACCCTCCGTTCAGTCAGTCCATTTTTGCTTTCCTTCTTCCTGATACATCTTCTGACACTGACTATAGCTGCTAGTGAAAGGATCCTTGTTCATCTTATCAGTGGTGGGATTCAATTTTTTTTACTACCTACTCTGTGGGCATGGTATGGTGGGCATTGCCAGTGGGAAAGCCATGCATTATTTCAAAACTTGGATGGGTGGGGCCAGCCAGAATTTCTGCTACAGGTTCTGGAGAACTGGGGTGAACCTGTTGAATTCCACCACTGCATGTTATTCATTTTCATCAATTCCTAAACCAGATACTATACTTGAGTCAAATTTAATCAACATTCATAGTCAAGTTTAAAGTTCCTTCTAGAAAACAGGTAGAATAGTGCTTTTAAAAACTGGTTTATTTGCCTTCTAATTATTATGTAGATAAATTCACTGCAGTCATACACTATCTTTCCATATGATCAAATGGCAACATGAGCCTGTATTTAACTTGGCTCCTTCTTCTCTAAATTCCTTTACTATACATAGCTCAGTAGTCAGGCATATCTTAACAACACTTGAAAAGAGGCAGCCTTGCTTAAACAGCTGCTCTTCTCCCAGAAAGCAGAACATTGATGTATTTAGAATAACACATGTAACCAATCTTCACTGGAGGAGTTAAAAATAAGTTTGAAGAGCAATTGTTAGACACAATTAACAATCTGTCTTTGCATACTACTATACAGTATATTGATTTATTTTAGACCATGAAGCCATTGTTCAGTTTCAAACTAAAAGCACCATATCTCCCCCCCCCCCCCGCGCCCAAGGGAAGGAATCATTGCAAGGCACAACTTCAAAGAAATCGCCGTTGAGAAGTTGATTACTTGGAAAGAAATGGCTTCCTTGGGTCACAATATTAATAAATGCAACCATTTCCAGGCAATGTTTATTTAGTGTATGCCACTTGTATACATTGAGTCAATTCAATTGCACCAGGAGTCACCCCTAGAAAATATTCACTATTGCCCTCATATGTTCTAAAGCTACATTGTTCTATAATATGTTGCACAGTCTGTTGCAGTGCCCTGTACACACATGCTGGTGATGGTAGTTTCCTCCATTTATGCAAAAAGTCCGCACATCTACCATGCCCTGTATGTATTCTGTTAAGGCTAGCTCATATCTTGCAAGTTTGATCAAAAACAGGTGACGTTTCCAGGCATCAAATTACATTTCAATAAAAAGTAAGAGCAGTCTTTGTCTCTTGCCTCTTGACTCCAAATTCCTTAAGATCCTAAAACATCTTCTCACTTTCACCTTATTTTACGGACATTTCTATCTCATATATTCTTCCACATCCACGTCTCTTTTCAAACTTTCTGTCTGTTCTGTTTATAATGCTTTTTTTTTTCTTTTCTTGCTCTGAATGCCTGTACATATGCAGCTGTTGGGAACAGAATATGGTCTTTCACACCAAATAGTAAAGCTTGACACACAGAGTAAAATATGCAGAAGTTTGCCTTTATCTTCATTGTAAACATAACTCAGCACGCAGGGCACCACAGCACAGAATTATTCAAGTTACATAGGAACAATAGTGTCTCACCAATAGCAATTCATTTCTTGCCAGAGGTCTTGGTTTCAATCACCAAAATGCCATCATGGCAGAAGAGCGCAGTTAGATCTTTTGTTTTAACTCCATCTGGCAGTTTGTATTGTCTGGTAAAGCTTCTGGCTATGAAGCCATGTTCGTCCATCCTGCATCCATGCTGAGCTTTGATCAGCAGCCAGCCTTCAAAGGTTTGAATAATAACATCTTCAGGACGGAACTGAACAACATCCAGTAAGACTTGAAATTTGGATTTTTCTTCATGGGCTCCGGCTGCTTGCATGTTCTTTGTCTGGTCAGCTGTGGCAGGGCCTGGCAAGCCATAGAGAGAGTGATTTCCCTTGCATGCTTCCAAATCTTGATTAGCAAAATATTCTTGATAACGTACTGGAGTTTCCACCCGATGCCGTATAACTACTACTTCTTCCATGGCAGAAATAGTACAGAAAATCTGCTCTTTTCTTCAGCAGCAACAGAGCTGTGTTCTGTGTTGGATAATGCAGTCTTTCTGGCTATATTCTCATTTATAGAGCAGTTTATCAGCTGAGGTAGCCTCTCATTTTTAGCTCTGGCATAGCCTGTTTCTCCACTGGGTGTGACTCAAGTCCATGAGATACGCTGAATCTCTTGACATGCTGACAATTGAGCTCTATTTATAGGACATGTCCGAGCAGATTTGGAGGCTTTCATTTTCGTTACTTGTTATGATATGTAAATCTCTCTCTCTCTCTTTGTTATGACTATGGGTAATTAAGTGTTCTACAGGTCTTTATAATAGATACCCATAGTATTTAAGCTTTAAGAGTCTTTCAGAAGTGAAGGCCCTGTTGTGTATTAATGATAAAATAATTTCTTCAGTGGTTTGATTCTGAGGTACCCACTGTGGTATAGTGGATAGAGTGACATACTAGGAACATATCCAGACATGGCATTTATCCCATTTGTTGGAGCTCCCAGGAGCTGCTCCTTCCTCTAGCAACCCTCATGTTATGGACACTGGAGTGCTTCAAGCTCCCCCTGAGGTCTTCTTTTTGAACCCCCATGAGGGGATTCTGCCTTTTTGTAGTGATCCCATGTAAGCCATTCCTAGTGCCTGTGGATGCTGGGAATGATGTACATGGGAGCCTTGGAGCCATCAAAGGCTGCTTCTGGGGTAGTGTACTGAATATTTATTTTAGCCCCTTCAGCATATTGGATATTGCAATGAAATACTTCCTCTGCTCTTCTACAGATGTGCAGGGAAAGTGTAATTCTTCCCCTGCTCAGCTAATCATAATATCAGTTGATGAAGTAGTATAAATTGCTATGGATAAAAACATGAAGCCTTCATGGTGACCTGTCTGTCTTGCACACAGGAAAAAGATCACAGTGTCATTAGTGTAGTTCCAAAGGTATGGGCCAGATGTTTTACCTATGGTTATGGATAATAATATATGTCAGATATTCAGCTTGCCTTAACTAATAAGGGCAAGTATGTCATGGCCATTCTCATATCTTCCACCTAAAATAGCAGAAGACCACAGGTTCAACTGAGCTTTAGCAAAGCCCATTCTTTCCTCCAGTTTCTGCAGTTGTTTTAGATAGCAAGATAGTATTCTAGGCATATAGGTGAAATGTTTATAAAATGTAACTATTTTAGAAATTGGTATTATTGCTCTATCCGTCTGCACAGATATTCTTGGTAATCTTTGAGTCATTCATTTCGTTGTTTTTTTGTTTTTCCAACCCCCATTTCCAGACATTTTTGGTGACGTTTGGAAAGCCCCAGGTTCAGGATAAAAGGAGAGATAAATCTCTTCCTGGATCACTTTGTCAGAGTTTAAATTTCTGACATGTGTACATACTCCCTCTGAGGTTGGCTTGTCAACTGTGAAAATTATATTCTGAGGGTTCTGATTCTAGGTTCATGAATTATTTCATAAGATTATTACTTTTTAGGCCTCTTAAAATGCTCTATGTGTATTTCAACAGTTTTCATGTGTAACAGACCACCATGAATGACTCAGAAGTCCAGGTTCAATCTCAGCTGACAAGGAATGTCATTAGTGGGGTTTACACCCTGAAGAAATAATGTGCCATCTCAGTTCAGTTCATCTGTTGCAATAATGGCAAACAACACAGCTTGTCTTGTTCTACAAGCTTTATTAACCTACGTTGCTTCTAAATACAGTATGAGCATACCCAAAGTATTGCAAAATTTTTGCAAACATATAGCAGGCATGTGAGTTCAGTAACAAGCAATTATTGAAAATTGCAGACATGCACTTAAAAATATCAAAAATTTCAAACAGGGACACAAAATAAGAATCCAAAATGCAATTCCTAAGGTATTTGAAATAATGCTTAAAAATCCAGGCTCTACTGCATTATAAAACAAAACAGCAAGTATAGTGGAACCCCATATAACATACGCTTTGTATAATGAAAAATTCGTACAATGAAGCATTTTTGTGCTAACCATGATACCCTGCATAACGAAATTCTTCATTATGCGAGGTATACCTCGCATTACGAAACTCCGTATAATTAATTTTTTTTCGTTATACAGGGTTTTCGTTAGGCAAGGTATACCCCGCATAATGACAAATGTCATTATGCGGGGTATTCCAATAGCGTTTCACATAATGAAAAAACTGTATAACAAAGAGCTCCGTGGAATGGAGTTTTTTTCCATTAGACGGGGTTCTACTGTAATATCTTTGTTCGTGTCAGATGCACCACCAGCATATAATAACATACAAGGCTAAAGTTAACACATCTGAAAACAAAATAGAATTAAAAAGGGCTAGATGACATCTGCCCAATATTGGGTAACATGAACAACATTTTTTTCTTGCCAACATAAGGTCCTCCTGGATGCATGTTGAGGGGCATCATGTGCATTGTATCATATGGGAGATAGTTTGTACTTCTCCGTATTCACACAGGCTGTCATCTACAGGGAAACCGCACTTTCTCAGATTAGGCGTTGATCTTCCTACCCCTGCACACAGTCTATTTAAAGCTTTCCACACAGGCCATTGTTGTTCTTGGTTAGGCAGTAGAGAGTCATGTGGTTCTGCCCAGTTATCTGGTAGTTCTTTGCTCGCCTTCCATTGTTCTAATCTAAGGTGATCTCTGGGGGCTGGTTGTTTGGAGGGGCAGAGGTTATGAGGAAGGGGCTATGCCTTGATTTCAGTCTCTGCTTTGGTGGTTGGTGATCAAATAGCAGATGTATTTCCGAGGAACTTGCTTTGCGTAATATAAATAGCATCTTGAATCTAATCAAAATTATATCTTTGTAGTAGTGAAAAGCATATCTTAAAATATGAAATTTCCTAAAAATAAAAACTCAAAGCATTTCTAAGCTCTTTAAGCATGATCTTAAAAACACACAGAGAGAAAGTTCGATAAAATGCTCAACCAGTCCTTTGCCTGCTTTATCTAAGGAGAATTCCATGTTATTGAGGAACTGGGCATGTTTATTTATTTATTTGTTTAATATATTTATTTAATCACATTTTTATTGCCGCCCTCTCACCTAGGCGAATCCGGGCAGCTTACACATATACAAACACCACAAATATAAATGCTACAGAATAATGAGATTAAAAACGTTAAAATATTAAAATATTTAAAATTTAAAAATGCCCTCCCCAAACAACCACATTATAAAATTTCTAAGACTGAAGCCTGGAAGCCCAGGTTGCACTCATATAAGCCAGCCTGTAGTGGCTATCTCCCCAGCCGCCCACCACACCTGCTGCGCCAGCCAGGTTTTAAGTTTTTTTCTGAAGGTTAAAAGCTCTGCCTGGAGACTAAGCTCAGTCGGCAGGAGGTTCCCCAGGGCTGGAGCAAACACAGAGAAGGCGAGCCTCTCTAGCTGATGGGAGTATCAGGGAGCCCCTCCAGTCTTCTCTAGTGGAATGGGCAGATATCCATGGGATGATACGGTCTCTTAAGTACCCTGGTCCACTACCATGTAGGACTTTAAAGGTCATCACCAGCATCTTGAATTGCACCCGGAGACACACCGGTAGCCAATGCAGCTCCCGCAGCACTGTTTAGCCTTGAGAAAAGGGAATTGAGAGGGGATATAATTGCACTTTTCAAATACCTGAAGGATAATCATAAAGAAGAAGGGAAGGATCTGTTCTTGATTATCCCAGAGTGCAGGACGCGTAATAACAGGCTAAAACTACAGGAAGCCAGATATGGGCTAAATATCAAGAAAAACATCTAAACAGTTAGAGCAGTACGACGGTAGAACCAACTGCCTCAAGAGGTGGTGAGCACTCCAACACTGGAAGCCTTCAGGAGAGAATTGGACAACCATCCATAAGATCTGATTAGATTCGGACACCTGCATTGAGCTCTGTGTGTGTGTGTGTGTGTTGGATTCGATGGCCTAAAAGGCCACTTCTAACTCAGTTATTCTGTGATTCTATGATATTTCGAGGGCTCTTGAAAGGAAAGTCAATGTTCCGCCTACTACATAATATCCCTGAAGTATTGTCCTTGAAGCCATTGCTGCATATACTTCTGTCTACGCCTCCTTACTTCTGTCTAATGTGGTCTGTTGCTGTCTCCTATTTATATGATCTCATATTCTTCTGAAATACTGCCTTTTAGCATGAGCTGAGGTAAGAGGTTTATGATGCCCTATCCCAGCACTCACCACACAGTCACCATTTATTTTTGCCCCCTATGTGGTGCTGTCAAAAACAATCCCTTTAAAATAACTTGGAAACTTTCTTTTGTTTACTCTTTGTGATAAATTACAATCTCCATTGTTTTTTATTTGTTCTCAGCTTATCAAACACCATGAGATATGAAAAGCATGATCCTGACAGATCAAGCCTGACTCTGTCTTCCAAGGTTGGTAAAATGAATACCTAGCATGTTTGGGCAAAATGCTAATTACCTATGAACTGTCCAGAGTGCTTTAAGTGTAGCTATTGCTACACTCCCAGGTGCACCATGGCAGCTTCCTTGTTTTGAAAAAATAATAACACTGCACAACAATGATTTTGCTACTGGGAATAACACACGTGGTTTACGTGATATCGAGTGTGCTGATTCCAAATCCGAACTCAGAATTTGCCCATCACATACAGATTTTAAGGTGAACATTATAACAGTTGCAGCTACAACTATGCCTGCTGCCACTACCATTATGCCTGCTGAATCATGTCCCCTGGTGGCATGCATATTCCAGCAGTGCCTGAACATGTCTGGGAAAGTCAGTGAGCTGATGTCAGAAATAGGTATATAAGGGGAAATGGACCAAGGGCTTGTCTCTAGTGTGAAACTATCTTATTGGATAGTACGGCTAGGCCATAGTGAGTCTGTTTTGAGCTAAAGATGAGTAGGTGTAGCTGTGTTAATAAACTGGAGAATTTTTACTACATTTGTAGCTGTGTTAATAAACCGGATAATTTTTACTACATTTGTGGCAAATATACCCCACATGATCAACGCAAGAACCTAACCAAGAGGGTGAGATCTGCTAACTTAAGAGCCTGACATCCTAGGCAGAATCGGACTTCATATTTGGATTCAGCACACTTGACTTAGTATAAGACACATGGGTTAGACTAAGTAGCAGACAATATATATGTGATTCAGTGAAATGAGAGAGTTCTATATTCAGGAACAAACAAAAAACATTTATTTAGGAAATGCAGGTAAAGAGAAGGAAGGGAACATTACAGGCCAGAGAGAACAGCGGCAGAGGCAAAGAACCAAAAGCCTTTCCAGTTGACTTGAGTTTCTGATCTTGCACATCCCAGAATTTTGCCTGGAGAATTCCTGGAGAATTCTGGGGGTTGTAGTCCAAATTAATATGAAAGAGAGACTACTGCCATTAGTTTTGTTATCTCCAACATCATTAGCTTTCTGGATCTCCAATTAGTAATAATTTAGAAGAAAATATTGGCAACAAGACAACAAAGCCAACACTGACAGGATCACCTTCATCTGTGAAATTTCCCACATGTGTGGGTGAGGGACCAAGGAAAAAATTATTTTCCTGAACAAACAGTTGAATGTTCTGAATGTGCTTCTTTGTGGGAGCAAACAGATTCTTGTCACAATATTTGAGTGTGTTTAAAACTTTTTTTAAAAAAGTATACATGTGCTGTACTGAATATGTTGAAATCACTGTCTTGTAGTCTACTATTGCTTCAAAACAAACAGATACCAATATCTGATTTTGCAGACACAGGAAGCAGGTAGGATCAATAGCAAAATATTACTTGGCTTAGTGAGGGGAGAAAGTGTTTCCCTTCTTCTAGTTAGCACTCCATTTCACATAGAGATAATACGAAATTAAGATGAAAAAGGTGTCTGGCTTAAAACTAGAAGGAATGTATACAGTATGTATTTGCTGTGTAAAGGGGCCAAAATCATCTTCAGGACTTACACATTTTTTTCCTTTTGGCATGTGCAGTCAGTGTCTCAGTCGGTGTTTCTCTATTCATATGAAAGACAGCCTGATGGAGCACCTGCATTTGAGTCTCTTTTCAGACTTTATAAGATAAAAATGGAGTAGAATCACAGTTATATGAATTAAAGATTTGAGCAGATGTCAAAAGATCTACATGTAAGAAATATTATAGCTGAGTCAAGGGAACAATGAACGTTTATCTTCGTTCTAGTGGGGAAATGAACATTTATTTTCAGCAACCCAGATCTGCTCCCTGGTGTATGATATTGGTACTACACAGCCAATATATATAAACATATAGGGCAGTGATGGCTAACCTTGGTACTCCAGCTGTTCTTGGACTTCAATTCCCAGAAGCTCAAGTCTTTGTGAATCCACACGGATGGGTTTGCTGGCACTTCAGCTGTGCTTGGACTTCAATTCCCAGAAGCCCAGGCCCCTGTGAACCCACATGGATGGGGTTTGTGCAGTAAATCCATTTGTGTGGATTCACAGGGACTTGGGCTTCTGGAAATTAAAGCTGAAGAACAGCCGGAGTGCCAAGGTTCACCATCACTGATATAGGGCAATGCCCACTAGCAACAATTGTATTGTGATCTGCTTTTGAGAAGTCATTTTATTCTACAATCAGAGTTATTTTTTTAGCACAAATCTTTATATACCATCCAGATTAAAATATAAATGTAGGGGAAATTTGGTTGCATTAGTATAAGAAGCTTCAGTAAAAATGAGGCATGGCTAAGCGCTCTGTTGTGGTTGTTACATGCTGTGAAATCATCTCTGATTTGTGGCAACCCTATGGATAAGTGACCTTCCAAATGACCTTTGCTAAAACTTAGAAAACTACTGTAGAGGTAAATGTCGCCTTTGCTCGAAAGCCTGTCATATCCGACTCTAGGGTTCAGTGGTCATCTCTGTTTATAGTCAACAAGCCAGTGCAGATGTTTCCGTAGTCATGTGGCAAGCATGACTAGATACCGGTGCTCACAGAATGCTCCACCAAAGCAGAACCTATTCATCTACTTGCAATTTCTTGCTTCCATACTGCTAGGTTGGCAGGAACTGGGACAGAGACAGTCATTCACTCCTTTTGTGTATCCCCATTTTACCATCTCCAATACAATTACACTTTATTATCATACTCATCCCTTGGGGCCTTTCACTCATTGACTTGTGTCCTTCAACAATTTCTTTCCTGGCCTAACTATATATTATATGTAATGTAGGTAATATATCTGTACAGCTGAAATCACAAAAATATGTGACAGTAATATAATATGACAGTGGCTATTTCTCAGTAATTAAAAAACATCTTCCTCCTATCTTAAACAGCTTCTATTTGATGAAAGGAAGTGTATGCAAGTCATAAAAATGAAGAAGAGGAGAGGGAATTGTTTAATTACCAAAAAAAAAAAATCTCCCCTTCCACTACAATGACATGATTTCAGCCAACAGGTTGAGGACACACAATTGTGCTGCATAGTTACCATGTGGGCCATAAAGGTAAAGGTTTCCCTTTCTCAAAAGCTAGTTGTATCTGATTCTAGGGTTCAGTGCTCACCTCTGTTTCAAAGCCGAAGAACAAGTGCTGTCTGCTTCTGCAGACGTTTCCGTGGTCATGTGGCAGGCATGACTAGACACCAGAGCGCACGGAATGCTGTTACCTTCTCACTATTTATTTACTTGCAATTAGGACAACCTGATTTCTCCTAGGCATTGTAAATATCACAGAGTGAATTATTTATTTATTTGCAATTTCCCTATTTATTTCCCTATTTATTTACTTGCAATTTCTTGCTTTTGAACTGCTAGTTTGGCAGGAGCTGGGACAAAGATGGGAGTTCATTCCATCCTGCAGTACTCGGGAATCAAACTGCTGACTTCCCGCCTTCCAGTCAGCGTCTCTCTGCTGGTGCATAAAATACCAGGCTGTGGCACATGCGCAAAATTCCACGCATGTGCCAAAGTCTGCCCGGCATTCCAGGTGGTGCATGGCCTAGCCACCAGTACGGACAGCATAAAATACTACACATATCACCAGCTGCTGTAGACAGGAAGTTAATGTGGTCATGAACATCAAATGGTTATCTTGTATCCAGTCAGTTCATGTAGGTTGTCTTCTCATGAAGACCAATCATGGAGAAAAAGTTAATTAATTTTTTAAAAGAATATTTGCACTTTGGAATATCCATACAACTATTATTCTTTTTAATGTCTGACTCAACTTATGCCCCCATTTTTCCCTTTAGTTTTTATACATCAACATTTGTTCCATTTGTAATTTTCCTAGTGATTTTCCCTCACTTCCTACTCTTCTGTTCTTTTCATGAGACAGCTCCACGACATGGTTTCTATGTGCTGCTTTTGATTTTGGCTTTTAAAAATTTTGTGGGGTGGGTGGGGGTGGAAAAGTTGTACTATCTCTGAAAGTATTGGATCGCCTGTTTTTTCAAAAAGAGGCATTGTCATATAT